>BSBK01010690.1:2500-645757 GCA_027943335.1 Chamaecyparis obtusa
CAATTTTAAGTGAACATTTATTAATAAAAATTGGACAAAATCATTTAAATCAAAGGAAAAATCAAATCATGACATCTAATAATTAAATACAAGCTAATGAAGGGTGCTCTTCTTAATACCACAAACACATAACAGAAACAAAGAAATAACAACAATATGCAAGAACATAAAATTGGCTTCTTATTATCTCCACAAATGTGGAATTACAAACTTTCAGAATTACAATATGCAAAGCCACATGGGAATTCCCTTACAATATTTTGTAGGACAAAGCCTCGAATCAATACCCAGATCTACTACCCAGAACTATCCCAAACTGCCTAAGACAACACTATAGCCTTCCTTATATAGGCAATTTTCCACCACCTAGGAAGGTTCCAGAATTTTTTTAGCCAACAAGGTTGACCAAACTTAGAATTATTTTATTTTTCATTTTATTACATCAAAGTCACCTCAAAATAACTTTTGAAACCCAAACAGAAATTTTGAAGGAAAATCATTTTCCGCCATTTCAGGTGACCCAACTTTCAGAGACCATAAGTCATCACCCGTTGACCCGATTGACTATTATAACCCCATTTCAGAAAGGGTACGAGGAGCTCTACAATGCCTATATCAAGCAAGCTTCATTCAGCCAAAAATTTGACCTCATCTAGGGCCTCTAAAGCCTTCAAAACTGAGTTCAAAGTTTATGTACCTTGTTTCCAAAACCAAAAAGTTTCAATATCTTCAAAACTAGACTTGATCTAGCAATGAAACTTTACAGGCAGGCTGATGTGACTAAGATGAACCTCCAACTATGAAATTAGAACATTCTAAGATCGTATGACCAACTTACTAAAAATAGCAAGTTTCCATAAATAGCAGCTCTACACAAGATAGCCCTTATTGAAAAGAAACCAAAAATATTTTTGGGTGATGCAAGATTGCTCTTACACCCAGGATGCTCCTACATCACAAGATTAAAGGGATCAATCACACTATATATTTGATTTTAATCAATTAATTGTATAATTTTAAATCAAAAATCAAATTGAACCTATTCCCTTACATGGCTAATTTGATTAATTGATGGAATTATTTCAACATAATTTGAGCAACCAATAAGAATTGAGAACACAATGCACATGGATCACTCCAAGTTGTTTAATCTCAATCACTCATTTTCAACTTTGAGTCTCAATCACTCAAATTTGTCTACTTGTCCAAACATTTGAGACAATCATTTAAATTGTCCCCCCATTTAAAAACATTTAAAGCTTTTGACTCAACCAAGGCTAAACCATGATCAAGTAATTCTACCCCCTACCCTTGGGATTTTACTACAAATCGAAGTCATTTTGAGAGCATAATAATCCTAGAAAATTTGAATGCATAACATCATCACTATAGGCAATTTGAGAGAAATTGAGCAATATCTTGAGCATTTTGAGAGCAAATTGTGAGATTTGAGAGCATTATCATGACCATTTGAGTTAATCTTTGTATCAAATTGAGAAATGAGAGCTAGATTTAGGCATTTTATCATAATTTTATCATTCTAGGATTGTCACTAGTAAGAGAATAAGGTTGAGATCTCTATTAGAAAAGCTTAGATAGAGAACCATGAGATGGTATGGATGTTAAATGAAATTATTTAGATTAAGTTTTCTTTTTCTTTTCATAGAATTGTTACTAATTGTCCTAATTTCATGAAGGTGTAAATACTCACACACAATAATATTTTCTGATCATATCAAACTAATAAGCATTGTAAGATTCTTGAGGTAAGAATACCTCCTATGGATCTTAATTGTGGTATTTTTCCTACAACTTCCATACCTCTTTTATCTATAGCTTCTAGTTTTGTTAATCAAGCTCCTATATTACTTATTAGTCTGTTGATAATCCTACTAATCCTCCTATAGAACCTATGAAGGATCCTATAAATGTTCCTCCTAGTTCTCAACATATTTCAAGTAAGGCAAAACATAATCGATCTGCTAATGAACCTCATAAGAAGCATAGTGCTCAAGCTAAAGCTCATAATTTTGTTCTTAAAAAATCTTTACCTTATTTTGATAAGCCTATGCATGATGTGTAAGAAGTTACTACTAATAATGATGTTAGAATGCAAGACTCTGATGATTCTATTTGTATCTTAGATCCTATTTTGATTAATCTAGATGAAGAAGAAACTATTGATGATGTTAATGATGAATATGAAACTATTGACATTGACATTGATTTACCTATTATGATTTCATCATAATTGACAATTACACCTAGTATCAAACATTATGATTCTCAAGAGGATCCTTGTTTGGAACTGGCTAACATTCCTACAGTGTTGGATATAGTCCCTCTTGTGAGTTATCCACCTTCCCTAAATGATATAGAATGAGATGGGTAGGGTAGGTGGCATGCTTGATCAACTTGTCCTTTATGGTAGCTTTGTTGTGTGTTTTCATGTTGTATTGTGCTTCCCCCATAATGTGTTTACTAAATATTGTTAGATTCTTTTATTCAACCCTTGTTACTTTGTTGGTATAAGGTGATAAAGGAATCAAACCTATTGTACAATTCCTCTATATGTATCTTTATTATTTTATATGTTGCTTCATGTTATGTTGTACTTGTGCTATGTTGGCATTAAGTATGATTGTAATCGGTGACAACACTTATTCAGACTCTGCGTGCTTATCGACCAGAATAGTGCTGATCAAGCAGAACAGTGCTTACTGAGCAGAATAGTACTTACCAAGCAGAACAGTGCTTACCGAGTAGAACAGTGCTTACCGAGTAGAATAGTGCTTACCGAGCAGAACAGTGCTTACCAAGTAGAATAGTGCTTACCAAGCAGAACAATGCTTACCAAGCAGGATAGTGCTTACCGAGCAGAACAATGTTTATCGAGTGACACTATATCTACCAAGTCTCCAGTATATACAATGTTCGAAACTACAACTGTAACAACCCATAATAACCCAAAAGATAAAACCATGAAGGTCCAACCATACACAACCACAAAAGCATGATAAATTTTTTTTCTTGTTTTAATATTCCAAGTCAAAACAAAATACATAGTAACTGCTTCTAAGAGCATTACAATTTCCAAACTGAGTTACATAAGAGTAAATATGAATACTCTTTACTCAAAACTTATTTTCAATTACATATTCCTTTCAAGCCTTTTACATTCTATGAATAGAACTGATAACTAATAAACAAGTAATGATCTGCCTTCCATAAATCTTAACAGCAGCTAACCACTGGCCCAAACTCATTGATTTATCCATTTAAACCTGAAAGTCAAGAGTAAACACAAACACATATGCAAATAGGGCTCAGTCACATTAATTAGGATAACAGAGTACTTCCAGAAACCTGCATCCATAATAAAATCAAAATAACCTATAATCCATGCAGATAGAATACAGATGTTACTAAAATTTAATAACATGATTCCATTCTTATAACACTGAAATCAGCAAACACTGCATTTCTTTTCCAACAGAAATAAACTCGCAAATAAAATGACAAGGTAATGATCCAATAGTTCATGGGTGTCCACATAAGAATCTACGCTATGTATCCATGAGGAAACCTCATAGTAATCCATTATGTCTGATGAAACCATAATGTTTTATCTTGTTAGATGATACCCATAGCCCATAAATTTATAATTATCTCTTAATTAAATAACTGACAAAAATTCTTTCCCATAAGGATATAGACTAGTGTCAGTTGCTACCGACAGAAATTCTATCACCACAAGGTACTAGACTAGTGTCAGCCACCCAATCTAAGGATCACACTTGCATTATCTCAAAAAACTTATACTAGCATTTAATAATTGAAATAAAATAAACTATATTTCTCATTTTCAACTATATCTCCATTTCCATTGCATCAATAATGAAATTGAATCAGCAATCAGAAATCCATATAGATCCAAATTCCTATTTTACCACAATCTCATCCCAACGTAACCATCTCAAATTAAAACCATTTAACATTTAAAATAGCATTATAAAAGATACAGTAAGATGTAAATAACTCCATAAAATAGAACCGAATCATAAACAAATATCTACTGAAACATTGCATTTAATATACAAATAAAATACGCCATAACCAATTAAAAAAAATAATTTTATTTACTTAACATCCTATTCTGTTATTTATAAGAACATACTCTTATATACGTGTTGATGTATGTACATGCATACACCACGGCTCGAGTATGCATCTACATATCCCAACAGATATATCTATAATTATATACTCTTATAAATAACATTTCGGAGTGACAAGTAAATTTTCCACACTTATTTACTAACAGTGGCACAAGATAAAAAAAAAAATCTAATTCTAAAACTTTATAACAACTCCAAGCCCAAAGATATACATTGAGAATCAAATCCATCATTTCAGTTTTTACAGAATTACATCTATTTATAGAACTTTCGAAATAGTAATTTAATATTATACCTTCAATCACATTAGTATACAATAATTGAATTGCACAGTCGACTACATTAATGACAATTTTGAAATCAACTCAAAATTCCATTTACTGCCTTCGACCTTTAACAGACAATCATCTAATCACATAATCCTCAATTGTTTTCATCGACTCAAACTTCCCATAACTAATATAACAAATCGACTCTGTTAGAACATTCTAATAAACTATCATCTTAGTTTACAAGCTGGTAACCCTTTTTGGTATTCCATCTACACAAAATAACTTTCGAATACTACAAACAAACATATGTTACTATCGCATATGACAATAACCATGCTACAAAGAAAAAATGTTGAAGGAAAAGATAAAAGACACTTACTATCTGACGATAGATGATAAACTATCCACTCTTCCTTGATATACCAACCTTTAGTCACTACTTTATATACGAAAGATTTAAAAATTAAAAGAAATAAAGACTCTATTTTTCCTCAATAGTATACACCACACATCTAAACAAGAAGTTCAACATCTGACCTGCTAATGGCATCAGATACCAGCTCCACAAAATTCAAGTACAACATGGTGAGCATCAAACTCTAATACCATGAACAACACATAGTAACCTCAGAAGTACAGCAACTTCAATTTCCTTACATCCGCATTGAAATTACTATCAACAGACAAAACACATGTTCCAAATAACTAAAAAGAAAACCCAAGAACCACCTTATTGACAACTACAAAGCAAGAATATGAGTAAGCCCTATTCCACAAAGCAAAACCACATAACATCCACACCCAGAAACACACATATAGCACAGTGGTCTCAAATAAAACTGCTCTGTTACAAAGAATTCTTAACACCCAACATCCTATACACGTACCAGACTTCCTACCCAAGTATTGCATTTCTCGAAACTCAAGTTCACCAGACTGAAAGCTCGGCCAAACATTAGTAAGCTCACGGGTACAACACAGACCCAAACTATAAATGCAAACTCCCAAGACTTCATGCTGTTAAACCGAAACTACCTTGTAATCAACTTAGATACATCACATTCACAAGACTCAAAGAAACCCTCTAAACCATGTAAACCATGTAACAGGGTAATACAAAGACAAGAATCACTAGACATTAAGAATAAGCCCTAAACATCATCTCTGTTATTTCTAATCTATGAATACACATAACATTTAACCAATCCCCAATAGAAACATCAATACTACAATAACAAGTTTCATAACCAAAGATTCTAAAAGTAATCTCTAGATTTACATTGACCATTCATAAAATGATGATATACATTACTGCAGACTTAAATTTAAGAACAAAATATAAAAGATAAACAAGAGATTGAGTCAGAAATTGCCCCTGCCTGGTTTTCGTGTGGGGTTTCTGAAACTAGCAAGTGTCCTAGCCCACTCCAAGCGCAGAAAATCTCTTAAATGCCTGTGATTGTAAAGAAATAGCTTTCCATGCATACTTCTACACAATCCAGTCATTTTATCACAAAGGAAAAGACTAAGCTACGCCTCCATAACCAACTGTTCTCCAGAGAAAATGAAGCAAAACTTGGCTTCAAAAATGGAAATCCCTTCACCAAGTTAATGGCGATCTTTCCCAAATAATAGACTAACAGTTTAACAACTATAATCTCCTCCCTCGACAAGATGAACATGCTACTTGCAAGTGATGCTTACCATCTGTCTGCAGCGTACCAAATTTGAAACCCAATGCCTGCAGAATTAAAAGTCCACTACGCCTAAAACAACTCACTTCATTCAATGCCGTGCAGAGCATCTATCACAGATGGGTTTAGTGATTAATAGGAGAATTTGAGAGTGGTAGAAAATGTGTTTACATATACTTTAGGTTATAGAGTACTCTAACATATCTTCACCATATTTACTAACATCTAACTAAAACTACTAACATTCAAAATTAAAGATACTAACATATATTAGGATTTACTAACATTAACTTTGAATTAAGTAAGGCATAAAACAATTAATATGTTATACATATACATAAATACCATATATATATGCAAAAATAAATAAGTGTATAAGTATAAAACCTTTCAAATTAACATTTTATTAACAAAATGAAGATAGTAATCCTATCCATTAAATCAATACTATGAACTTGATATACGCAAATATAACCTCATAACAGAAGTAATAATAGAAAAGTAAACCAATTAATCAGTCACCAACAAAATGATACCAAATACAGATCTTTAACCAACATTTCATCAACATAATCACTATCCGAAACAACCAAGTATAGGTTTTACCAACATAACAAAATTTAGAAAAATAACATTTGATAATCCACCAGTTAATGAGACATAACAATAATAGTAATTGAACGTTCCAATTCTAGAAATTAGATTATAATGAACCTAATCTCTCAACGAAGTTTAGGTAAGTGACATCTGAAATTTAATCTTCAAGGAAGATCCAACAACAGAACTGTACCAGAATGAGCTAAGCTAATAAATAGAAACCAAATTAGAACAAAACATTAATAAGAAAAACCAGAGACTGTGAGGGGCATGACACCCTCCCCCACTAGCCTAGGCTTACTCCTGGAAGCCTGAAAAAAAATGTGGATGAGTAGTTCTCATTACCCCTACATCTTCCCAAGTTGTAGAAGCCTCATCATTAAGATCCCATAACACCTTTACCTATTCCACCTTGCGTCCTCTGAGGTTTAGCTCTCTTTGCTGAATAATTAGTACTGGTTCTAGCATCAGTTGTCCATCTACCACCTGTAAATGATTCCAGTTTAGAACATGAGAAATATCAGGTATGTACTTCCTTAAGACAGAAACATGAAATACATCATGATTTCATGAAAGGCTGGGAGGCAAAGAAAGTCTATAAGTAACTGGACCCACTCATTCTAGGATCTCAAATGGTCCCACAAACCTTGGAGACAATTTTGACCCTTTACCATACTTAATAGGACTTTTCCGGGGCCTAACCCAAAGAAATACCTTATTCCCAACTTCAAAATGACATTCAACCCTATGTAGGTCTGCATACTTTTTCTGCCTGTCCTAAGCTGTAGATAGGTGTTCTCTGATGTGCTTAACCTGTTGTTCTAAATCCTGAAGCATCTCAGGACCTAAAAGAATTCTATCCTCAAGATTGTCCCAGCTCAAAGGTGTTCTACACGGTCTTCCATACAAAGCCTGGAAAGGAGCCATACCTATAGAACTATGGTAACCATTGTTATAAGAAAATTCTACCAGGTGTAAGTACTCTTCCCACTTACTCTGCCTATCCATCACATACATTCTAAGCATATCTTCTAAAATCTGGTTGACACGCTCAGTCTACCCGTCAGTTTCAGGATGATATGCTAAACTAAAGTTCAGCTGAGTGCCTAATTCATGCTGCAAAGACCTCCACAGAGATGAAGTAAAAATTGAATCCCTATCAAATATGATCTTCTTAGGAATCCCATGCAACCTAACAACCTGTTCCATATAAATCCGTGCCACAGATGCAGCATTATAAGTGGATCTTATAGGAATAAAATGGGCAACTTTGGTTAACCATTCAACAACAACCATAATGGCATCATGTTGCCTAGCTGATAATGGTAACCCCACTATGAAATCTATGGATATCGTATCCCATTTCCATTCAGGCACACTGTGAGATTGAAGTGAACCAGCTGGATGTTGATGTTCAGCTTTTACTCTCTGACATTCCAAGCATCTAGCCACAAAATCAGCAATATCCCTCTTCATACCCGGCCAGTAGTGATGCTGCCTAAGATCAACATGCATGTTCTTCACACCAGGATGTGCTGAATAAGGTGCCTTATGTGCTTCAGTCATAACTAGGTTCCAAAGATCCCCGACTTCTAGCACATAAATGCTGCCTCGACAAGTCATCAGTCCTTCAGTGCTAATAGAGTAACCCTCAAATCTACCTTCTAAAACACTGCCACTATCAATCACTGCCTTGTCATCTAAGTACCAAGGATCAGTAGCCAAATTCAGAAGTATTCTCTCTTTCAAGTCAATTGTGAGAGTCAAAGAAGAGAGTTCATGATGCCTTCTGCTAAGAGCATCCGCTACTTTGTTCTCTTTACCCTGAATATACTTCATTTTGAAGTCATACTCACACAAAAACTCCATCCATCTGTGCTGATGTGCATTAAGATTGGGTTGTGTGAACAAATATTGTAGACTTCTATGATCGGTATGAAGCTCAAAATGTTGACCAAGAAGAAAATGCCGCCATTTGGTCAAAGTATGAATCACTACTGTGAGTTCTAAATCATGAGTAGGATAATTAATTTCATGATCCTTTAGTTTCCTGGATTCATAAGCAATGACCCTGCCATCTTGCATCAAGACAACCCCTAAACCATCCAATGAGGCATCAGTGCACACAACAAATTCCTTAGAAGGATCAGGTATCGCTAAAATTGGTGCACTAGTTAAACGTTCCTTAAGATGTTGGAA
This sequence comes from Chamaecyparis obtusa, assembly GCA_027943335.1. Classification (NCBI taxonomy): domain Eukaryota; kingdom Viridiplantae; phylum Streptophyta; class Pinopsida; order Cupressales; family Cupressaceae; genus Chamaecyparis; species Chamaecyparis obtusa. Next base: position 11,441 of record BSBK01010690.1, read on the forward strand.
TGCTTCTTCACATTTATCTGACCAGATGAATTTCTTACCCTTTCTCTGGAGAGAAGTAATGGAATGGGCTATCTTTGAAAAATTAGCCACAAATCTTCTGTAGTAGCTAGCCAGACCCATAAAACTTCATACTTCAGATACATTGGTAGGAGTTGGCCACTCTACAATTGCCTTGATCTTAGTAGAATCAACAGCTATTCCATCTCCTGTAATGATGTTACCCAAATAACTTATTTCAGTTTTGAAAAATTCACTTTTTTCAGGATTGGCATATAGCTTGTTCCTGCGGAGGCATTCAAAGACTTGCCTCAATTGCTACTCATGCTCCTCCAAGGAGTTAGAATATACCAAAATATCATCAAGAAACACTACCACAAACTTATCTAAGAAAGTCCTAAATACTCCCTGCATCAAGCTCATGAATACTGATGGTGCATTAGTCAACCCAAATGGTACTACTATGAATTCATAATGCCCATACCTTGAGCGAAAGGTTGTTTTATGAATGTCAGCTTCTTGAATCCTTAATTGATGATATCCAGATTTGAGATCAATCTTGGAAAACACCTTGGCACCCTTCACTTGATCAAACAAATCATCGATGCGAGGCAAAGGATATCTATTTTTGATGGTAGCTTTGTTCAGTTGTCTATAGTCGATACAAAGCCTCAAAGATCCATCCTTCTTCCTGATGAAGATAACAGGTGCTCCCCAAGGTGAAACACTAGGTCTAATAAGTCCCTTCTCAAGGAGTTCCTCAAGTTGAACCTTGAGTTCCACTAATTCTGGAGCAGTCATACGATAAGGAGTCTTGGAAATCGGTTCGGTTCCCGACAAAAGATCAATCCTAAAATCAATTTCTCTTTTAGGTGGGATTCCCAGAATCTCTGTAATGAATACATCTGAGAATTCCTTCAAAATTGAATAATCCAAGCTGGTGTTCCTAGCAACTGGTTCATCAAAATCATTGATAGAAATAGCAAACAATTTGCATCCCTTTTGTAAACATCTCTGAAGTCGCTTAGCAGAAATAGTTCTGACTGATATAGGCCTCTTAACACCTGTAATAATCTTGATGGTTCTATTATCATCGATGCACCTAATGGTCTTCTCTCTATAATCAATGACAGCTTGGTGTTGCTCTAACCAATCCATACCCAGAATAATGTCATAAGAACCTAAAGGAATAACCCTAAGGTTAACTGTAGTAGTAAAAGCCTTAAATTGAACCTTACAATTTGCAGCTATAAACCCTGATTCAACCTTAGTTCCTGATGCTAACTTGACTTTCCATGCCAATTCAACTTTACTCACAGGAATTCCACATTGCTTAACTAAATTGGAAGAAATAAAAGAGCCAGTGGCACTAGAGTCAAATAAAATAGAGATCTTCTTACCTTGGTAATTACCTCTAGCTTTAATCACAGTGTTTTGATGATCTGCTTGTTTCTGATCCACAGTAGCAAAGATGTGATGATTCCTTCTAGAATCACCAATAGTAGCCTCAGAACCTGTGGCTTTAGACCTGACCTGACTATTGCCTCAAAGGGGACAATTCCATTGCAAATGTCCCAATTGCCCACATTGCCAACATTCTGCTCCTCTTTTGGTACTTTTATCCTATGATGAGTTCACTGGAGGTGATGCATAACTTTGTTGTACACTCTGAGTTGGTTTAAAGGACTTAGTGATGTAGAGTGGCATGCAAGAAGGTGATGGTCACTCACAAACTTAGTCAAATCCACAATTGGCCTATTAGGCTTCTAAGGCACTTTGAAGGCTATTACCACACAAAACTCCAAAACTTGACTCCAAACTTTCAGGAATGATTTGGAATATGTAAAGAAGGATGATTCAATAGGTTTCAAGAGGTTTCAACCCACAAAACAACACAAAATGCTCAATTTGCCCAAAACAGTCAATTAGGCCTAATTGCCCCTTTTCTAGCCCTCCAGCAGCGTTCAAACCCAAATAACTCAATTTTTTTCCAAATAAACTTGCAAAAAAATTATCATTCCAGATACCCTTTTCAGGGATACAAAACATATATAAAACTTTCTATATCATGTTTTGGATCAAAGTCCTCAAATCTTGATCTGAGACAGTTTTTAAGGGAAAAACTTGCAAATTTACAAAGCAACCATTAGTAAAACAACTCCAAATCTCTCCAAATTTGGTGAAAGTTCATCATTTGTGTCTAATTGAACAAATCCATGGTCAATTTTGACTCAGCAACTCTCTATATATGAAAGCCCCAAATTATACATCCAAAAACCCTTGTTTCTAGGGTATGCTCAGTCTCACACTTGCAAACGTATCTTTGTTCAAATGAGTCTGAAAACACCTTTCAATTATCATAAAAACCAATAATCAAATCATAAATTCTGTCCTCCTTCAGACGAATCTCCTTCTATTATGACTGTCCTACTATTTCTTCTTGGAACACTATGTTAATCCTTTGGTTAAATGCTTTGGTGGCCACCTCTACTGCTGTTAGAAGATCATTTAATGGTTACAAGTGCTTATTCATGTTAGAAAAAACAACCACCCTATGAAGAATCAGAAATACATTCCATAGAATGGTTAAAGAAATCAGAAAACCTTCAAAACTGTTAATAAATTGTCTATACCAGTCAGCAATTTATGAAAAATAGACAAATGCTCACAAATATGGATTCAAATCTGGGTCATAAGCATTCAAACTTGTTTCTAAACATACTTCAATGCATACCAAAGAAGATTTGATGCTGCAAACTTGAAACTCTCTGCAATTTCTATTAAAACTAGGCACTTTTATTCAGTTTTCAGCAACAATCCATACTATGATGCCCTCCAGGCCGTACAATCAACATTTTATCAAATGGAAAGGTAGTTTGGATGGTTGATAACTAATTCCCATCAGTAATATCTCCAAATTCTTAACAAAATTTAAACTATTCACTTTCCCCCCAAAATCCCTTTATAACCGTTGTATTGAATATTTGAATTTTTCAAAGAAATAAACTATAATTTAAGGGACTTATTGAATGTTTTGAGTTATGAAAATGTTTCAAAAACACTATGACATATTGAATAACCTATAAAAGGATTAATCTATCCCAAAATGACCCTCAAATCCTAACCCATGCCACATTGTCATTGTTGATTAAAACATCACTTGTGCAATATTGTGACTTCTTGTTTCATCAAATGCCATGATTGGCTTTAGTAATGACCAATTGATGTTGGAAGATGCTCCATGTCCCCTTGAATGCTCTGGACCTCCAGTGTATCTAGGAATAGCATATGATGCTCCTGCATCACTTAGGTTGCTCAGGAACCTTGAAACTCTTGTTTGATTTGGAAAACTTTTCAAACTTCCTCTTCTGAAATTTCCCACTCGATCCACTGGAAAATGCCTTGAAATTATCTTGATAAGGTTTCTGATTCTTCCCACTACTTTGAGCTGGTGGATTCACTGATCCTTTGGCTGAAAATCCTGACTTCAATTCTATGAGTTTGGCTTGATCAGCAGCTTCTTTCACTATCTTAGGTTTGAAAGTTCTCACTTCTTCTCCAATTTTAGGGTTCAAACCCCTAATGAAGTGTTGTACCAAAGGCTTATCATTCTCTAACCAACTAGAATATTTCTTCAGTTGGAAAAACCTCCTCTCATACATCTCCACCATTGAGTTGCCTTGAGAAATACTGAAGAATTCTTTAGATCTAGTTTGCTGCCAATAATCTGACATGAATCTCTCACAGAATCTTTCTACGAAGAGCTCCCATGTAACCTAAGAGATAAGAATTCCAAGTTTCTCTAGTTCCATATTCCACCATATGGAAGCAAAGGATCTTAGCTGCATTACGGTCCATCAAACCTTCACATTACCATGATAATCATGGAGAATAAAACATCTTTCGATGTTCAAGAGCCATGCTTTAGCTTCAGCACCACCCTCTATTCCATTGAAATATGGTCCTTTGAGCTTAGAAAGGTCTTTTAACTGAGTCCTAATAATAGGATCTTCTGCAATAGGGACTCATATAATATGAGCATTTTCTACACCATCAGGAACATTGTTTCTTGCTTCAATGTTATCCAACCTATCAAGGATCCATTGGAGAACTTCAACCTGTGGTACTTCTTGATCTTCCTGATCCATTCCTATTAAAGGATCAACTTTTTCATCACCAAGTATTCCTTAACGACCACGCCCTCTTCCACGGCCATGACCATGATCGCGTCGTCCACCCCTACCTCTACCTAAATCAGCATCAACTGGGTCACCACGTCTTTGTGCTCCTCGTGTAATAGAAGGCATGCTTGAAATCCTATAGAAAAGATCAATAAAATCACTAACGGAAGCATAATGATAAAAACACTTATCTTTTAAACCCTCAAGCCCTGAGTGTTTAAACCTGGCTCTGATACCAAATGTAACAACCCATAATAACCCAAAAGATAAAACCATGAAGGTCCAACCATACACAACCACAAAAGCATGATAAATTTTTTTTTCATGTTTTAATATTACAAGTCAGAACAAAATACATAGTAACTACTTCTAAGAGCATTACAATTTCCAAACTGAGTTACATAAGAGTAAATATGAATACTCTTTACTCAAAACTTATTTTCAATTACATATTCCTTTCAAGCCTTTTACATTCTATGAATAGAACTGATAACTAATAAACAAGTAATGATCTGCCTTCCATAAATCTTAACAGCAGCTAACCACTAGCCCAAACTCATTGATTTATCCATTTAAACCTTAAAGTCAAGAGTAAACACAAACACAGATGCAAACAGGGCTCAGTCACATTAATTAGGATAACAGAGTACTTCCAGAAACCTGCATCCATAATAAAATCAGAATAACCTATAATCAATGTAGATAGAATACAGATGTTACTAAAATTTAATAACATGATTCCATTCTTATAACACTGAAATCAGCAAACACTGCATTTCTTTTCCAATAGAAATAAACTCGCAAAGAAAATGACAAGGTAATGATCCAATAGTTCATGGGTGTCCACATAAGAATCTACGCTATGTATCCGTGAGGAAACCTCATAGTAATCCATTAGGTCTGATGAAACCATAATGTTTTATCTTGTTAGATGATACCCATAGCCCATAAATTTATAATTATCTCTTAATTAAATAACTGACAGAAATTCTTTCCCATAAGGATATAGACTAGTGTCAGTCACTACCGACAGAAATTCTATCACCACAAGGTACTAGACTAGTGTCAGCCACCCAATCTAAGGATCACACTTGCATTATCTCAAAACACTTATACTAGCATTTAATAATTGAAATAAAATAAACTATATTTCTCATTTTCAACTATATCTCCATTTCCATTGCATCAATAATGAAATTGAATCAGCAATCAGAAATCCATATAGATCCAAATTCCTATTTTACCACAATCTCATTCCAACGTAACCATCTCAAATTGAAACCATTTAACATTTAAAATAGCATTATAAAAGATACAGTAAGATGTAAATAACTCCATAAAATAGAACCGAATCATAAACAAATATCTACTGAAACATTGCATTTAATATACAAATAAAATACGCCATAACCAATTAAAAAAAATATTTTTATTTACTTAACATCCTATTCTATTATTTATAAGAACATACTCTTATATACGTGTTGATGTATGTACATGCATACACCACGGCTCGAGTATGCATCTACATATCCCAACAGATATATCTATAATTATATACTCTTATAAATAACATTTCAGAGTGACAAGTAAATTTTCCACACTTATTTACTAACAGTGGCACAAGATAAAGAAAAACAACATTCTAATTTTAAAACTTTATAACAACTCCAAGCCCAAAGATATACATTGAGAATCAAATCCATCATTTCAGTTTTTACAGAATTACATCTATTTGCAGAACTTTCGAAACAGTAATTTAATATTATACCTTCAATCACATTAGTATACAATAATTGAATTGAACAGTCAACTACATTAATGACAATTTTGAAACGAACTCAAAATTCCATTTACTGCCTTCGACCTTTAACAGACAATCATCTAATCACATAATCCTCAATTTTTTTCATCGACTCAAACTTCCCATAACTGATATAACAAATCGACTCTGTTATAACATTCTAATATACTATCATCTTAGTTTACAAGTTGGTAACCTTTTTTGGTATTCCATCTACACAAAATAACTTTGGAATACTACAAACAAATGTATGTTACTATCGCATATGACAATAACCATGCTACAAAGAAAAAATGTTTAAGGAAAAGATAAAAGACACTTACTATCTGATGATAGATGATAAACTATCCACTCTTCCCTGATATACCAACCTTTAGTTCACTACTTTATATATGAAAGATTTAAAAATCAAAAGAAATAAAGACTCTATTTTTCCTCGACAGTATACACCACACATCTAAACAAGAAGTTCAACATTTGACCCACTAATGGCATCAGATACCAGCTCCACAAAATTCAAGTACAACATGGTGAGCATCAAACTCTAATACCATGAACAACACATAGTAACCTTAGAAGTACGATAACTTCAATTTCCTTACATCCGCATTGAAATTACTATCAACAGACAAAACACATGTTCCAGATAACTGAAAAGAAAACCCAAGAACCACCTTATCGACAACTACGAAGCAAGAATATGAGTAAGCCCTATTCCACAAAGCAAAACCACATAACATCCACACCCAGAAACACACATATAGCACAGTGGTCTCAAATAAAATTGCTTTGTTACAAATAATTCTTAACACCCAACATCCTATACACATACCAGACTTCCTACCCAAGTATTTTATTTCTCAAAACTCAAGTTCAGTAGACTGAAAGCTCGGCCAAACATTAGTAAGCTCGCTGGTACAACACAGACCCAAATTATAAATGCAAACTCCCAAGACTTCATGCTGTTAAACCAAAACTACCTTGTAATCAACTTAGATACATCACATTCACAAGACTCAAAGAAACCCTCTAAACCATGTAAACCATGTAACAGGGCAATACAAAGACAAGAATCACTAGACATTAAGAATAAGCCCTAAACATCATCTCTGTTATTTCTAATCTACGAATACACATAACACTTAACCAATCCCCAATAGAAACATCAATACTACAATAACAAGTTTCATAACCAAAGATTCTAAAAGTAATCTCTAGATTTACATTGACCATTCATAAAATGATGATATACATTACTGCAGACTTAAATTTAAGAACAAAATATAAAAGATAAACAAGAGATTGAATCAAAAATTGCCCTTGCCTAGTTTTTGTGTGGGGTTTCTGAAATTGGAAAGTGTCCTAGCCCACTCCAAGTGCAGAAAATCTCTTAAATGCAAGTGATTGTAAAGAAATAGCTTGCCGTGCATACTTCTACACAGTCCAGTCATTTTATCACAAAGTAAAAGACTGAGATACACCTCCATAACCAACCGTTCACTAGAGAAAATGAAGCAAAACTCGGCTTCAAAAATGAAAATCCCTTCACCAAGTTAATGGCGGTCTTTCCCAAATAATAGACTAACAGTTTAACAACTACAATCTGTTGGAAACAATTGTCTAAAGAAAATTACTACTCAAATTATGTATTGTCTTTGATGTCACACTATGTCATAGTCTGCAACATCCAGTACCTACCGAGCTCAGTCGGTCTGCCTGTCAATAAAATTGGTGCTTACCAAGTTCACTCGGTTATCAAAGAAAAATTAGCATGTACCGAGTTCACTCGGTTGTCAAAGAAAATTCAGTGTTTACCGAGTTTAATCCATTGTCGAAGAAAAGTTAGCATCTTCCGAGTTCAGTTGGTTATCGAAGAAGAAGGATTATCAGTGTTTACCGAGTTCCCTCAGTCTCTGAAAGATTGTAGAAAGTTATGGTCACTGAGGACTGTCGGCCCTTGAAGAATTTTTGCAAATAAATTTTGCTTAATTCAGCCAACTGTTATACTAAGTAATGCCGATTTGACAAATCTAAAATCATATAAATAAAAGGTCAAATGTGAAAAATAGAAAAAAATATACATAGCAAAAGATATATAGAAGAAAGACAGGAAAGGTGTGTGCGAATTTGTGAAGGATGATCAGATATCCTTGAGGAGTAGTAGAGATATATTTGATCAGGAAGGATCACACTTATACAGAACAGAGATCTGTAATCAGCAAGGTAGTTGCATTATTATACAGGTCATTTTTATTGTTACCTTTTTATCATTGTAACAGTGAATTCTAAATCTCTTAACCAAGTTGGTTTAACAACCATATTGTAAATCCTCTAACAAGGCGACAATTCCATTGAATTATTTTCAAGACCTCTTACCAGGCCACTCCTAGCAGGGTGATTAAATCCTCTAACAAGGTCACACCTAACAGTGTGTTTTGTAACCTTTTACCAGGTTGGCTTCTAACCGGGCATCACTTCAGAAAAGTGAAAATTACTATCTAGATAGATTGGTGGTTTTTCCCATATTGGGTTTCCACGTTAAATCTTGTGTCTCTTGTGTTCTTAATAGTTATCTTAATCATATACAAGTGGTGATGAATATCTAAAAGATAATTTACTAATACTTTCTGCATCTACAAAGTTACTGCAATCTATTTACCGAGTGTTAAACAGATAATATTCATTAAGATATCCTAAGGGATCTGTAAAGAAATAATTGTTAAGTGTTTTATGGTTGACTGATTCACCCCCCCTCTTAGTCACTTCATCCATATTCCATCAATTGGTATCAGAGCTCTTGGTGCTTGCAGGAAGGGTTTCAAGGACCTAAGCTAAAGATTAGGATGTCTTACAAGAGGGAAATTTCAAAGCTCAACAGAGATAACTTTTCAGCATGGCAAGGTCTCATGCGACTTCATCTGGCTTCCATTGGTGATTCAGGATACAAATACATTGATGAAGAATACACAGTTCCTATCGGCGCATTAACTGTTGAAGACATTGCAGAGAAAAAGAATCACAACACCATGATGATAGACATTGCATCAGCTCTCAGCTATGAAGAATTTGATGATATTAAAGAATGCACTACTGCATATGAAATGTGGATCAATCTGAAGAAAATATATGGTGGTGATGCAAATGTGAAATGAGCCAAAGCAGAAAGCCTAAGAGGACAGTTTGACAAGATGAATATGAAAGAAGATGAAAACATTGCAAAATATGTTGAAAGGATCAAAGCAAGTGTCAGTGCAATTAGAGCTTCTGGAGGAACAATCTCAGATGAAACTGTTATAAGTAAGGTACTCAGAACATTACTCCCTATCTATGCAATAAGAGTATCAGCTATTCAAGAAAGAAGATGTGAAACAAACCACAATATAACTTTGGATGCTTTAGTTGGAAGATTGACAACCTTTGAATTAGACAACTATGACAACTATGTTCCAAATTCCAAAAATATTGAGTTAGCATTTGAGGCCAAGGTTTCACTAAGGAAGAACAAGAAAATAAAAGAAGTTCAGTCAGAAAGTGAAGAAGTATCAGAAGAAAGTTCTGATAGTGATCTTGAAATTGTAGAAGCATTACTTGCAAAGAGGTACTCTAAAGGGAAAGGTAAATATAAAGGTAAAACTCCTTTAATCTATTTTTCATGTGAAGAAATTGGACATATTGCAGCTAGGTGCCCAAACAAGCAGGTCAAGGAAGAGAAGAGAGGTCAAAAGTACTATGGCAAAAAGAATTTCAAATCATTCAAGGATAAAGGTAAGAAAACATGTTTTATGGCTAAAGATTCTGATGATAGTGAAGAAGAAATTGTCTTTATTGCTATAAAAGATGAATTTGATGATGATGAAGATAAGATGGCACTTATTTCTCATATAAGAAAAGATGATATATGGATAATAGACAGTGGATGTTCACACCACATGACTGGTGACAAGACAAAATTTGAATACCTAGAAGACTGTGATAGTGGCAATGTAAGATTTGGAAACAATGAACCTTGTTGTATAAAAGGAAAAGGAAGAATCTCATTAACCAAAGAACTCATATGTGATAATGCTTATTGGATTGAAGGACTAAAACATAATCTTCTAAGTGTAGCACAGCTAATCAACACTGGTTTCAAGGTTGAATTCATGAATAGTCAAGCAAGACTGCTAGATGAAAAAGGAAAACTCATTGGATCAGGCAAACAAACAAAAGGTAACTTATTTTATCTTGATCTCAGTGAATATTCATGTTTTATTGCTCAAATTGAAGAAAGTTGGCTATGGCACAAAAGGTTATGTCATGTAAATTTTGATAACATGATAAAAATAAGCAAATTCAAGAAGGTAAGAGGCATTCCTACTTTGAAGAAACCTGATACTGGTCTATGTAAGAATTGTCAGATTGGCAAAATGAGTAAGACTAGTTTTAAGAGTAAAAACTATCAGTCTAAAGAGATTTTGGAAATTGTGCATACTGATTTATGTGGACCTATTGGAATACAAAGCTATACTGGAGATAAATTCTTTACTCTTTTCGTTGATGATTATTCTAGAATGATGACTATTATGTACTTAAGAGAAAATTCAGAAGCATTTGAAAAGTTCAAATGGTACTTGGCAAGAGTGGAAAAGGAAACAGGGAAAAGATTGAAATGCTTAAGATCAGACAGAGGTGGTGAATTCATCTCCCATGATTTTAACAACTTTTGCATTGAAAGAGGAATCAAAAGACAGGTATCAGCTCCTAGAACTCCTGAGCAGAATGGAATAGCAGAAAGAAGAAATAGATCTATTATGGATTGTGCAAGGACTCTAATGATAGAAAAGAACATCGCTATAATGTACTGGAAGGAAGCTATCAGTACTGCAGTTCATACCTTAAACCGAGTACAATTGAAGAAAGACACATTCAAAACTCCTTATGAATTATGGTATGGCTATAAACCCAATGTAAGTTATATGAAAGTATTTGGCAGCAAGTATTATATCTTAAAAGAATCCAGAAGAAATAAATTTGATGTGAAAAGTGATGAAGGAATATTCCTAGGATATTCTAGCAAAAGCAAGGCATACAAATGTCTGAACTTGTCTACTCACAAAGTCATAGAAAGTATACATGTAAAATTTGATGAGTTTGCATAAAAGACTGAAGAAGAAAGCAAAAGGGAACCTAAAAACTACAGGAGATTCATCTTCATTGAACCTGAAACATTGCCAGACACAACTATCAATGAGGAAACTATATCTGCAGAGCCTAGCACAGTAACCGAGTCATAGGAAGAAGTTCAAATCGAGTCACAAATTCAAACTAAGTCTCAGCCTGAAGTTACCGAGCAAATATCTACCGAGTCCAAGCAACCTAAAGAAGAGATCCTAGAAGAAAACAACATGAATCATTCAAAAAGCAAGGAACCTATACTAGCCAAATATGTCAGAAGGCATCATACACCAGATCAAATCATTGGAAACAAATCAGATGGTACTATGACAAGAAGTAAGCTAAAAGGTACATGTCTGCTTACTGATTTTGAACCTAGAAATATCAAAGATGCATTGAAAAATGAAAGTTGGATTGAAGCAATGAATGAAGAATTAGAACAAATACAAAAGAACAAAACATGGACTCTTGTACCTAGACCTAAAGATAAGAATGTAATTGGAACAAAATGGGTATTCAGGAATAAGCTGAATGAAGATGGTCAAGTATCTAGAAACAAAGCTAGATTGGTATGTAAAGGTTATTCTCAAGAAGAAGGTATAGATTATGGTGAAACTTTTTCTCCTGTTGCAAGATTAGAAGGTGTAAGAAATCTACTTTCTTATGCAGCACATAAAGGATTTAAGGTATATCAAATGGATATAAAATCTGCATTTCTCAATGGAATTCTTAATGAAGAAGTCTACATTGAACAACCTGAAGGTTTTGTTGATCCAGATAAAAGGGACATGGTCTGCAGGTTACACAAAGCATTGTATGGTTTGAAACAAGCTCCTAGAGCATGGTATGAAAGACTCCATAACTATTTGATTCAGATCAATTTCAAAAGAGCCAATGATAACAGCAATCTATATATTAAAGAAGGATCAGATGACAAAATTGTATTGGCAGAAATATTTGTAGATGATACTATATTTATAGGGAATGATGATCAGTGCAAAGAATTTTCAGAGAAGATGAACAAAGAATTTGAAATGTCTATGTTTGGTTTAATAAAATTCTTTGTTGGTCTTCAAATTCAGCAAAGCAAGGATGGTATATACATTACTCAATCTAAATACATTAAGGAAATACTTAAGAAGTTTGGTATGGAAGATTCAAAACCAGTTGGTACACCCATGTGTACTGGACTAAAACTTACCAAAGATGATGATTCAAAAGAAGTAGATCAAACCTTATACCGATCTATGATTGGAAAATTGCAGTATGTAATACATACAAGACCTGATATTGCCTTAGCAGTCGGTATAGTAGCTAGATTCTCAGCAAAACCTAAGGAAAATCATATGATGGAAATCAAAAGAATCTTAAGGTACTTAAGAGGAACTGAAGAATATGGTTTGTGGTATAAATTTGGAGGCAATCTAGACTTAAAAGTGTTTACTGATGCTAATTGGGCAGGGAACATTGATGATAGAAAAAGTACAAGTGGTGGAGAATTTTTTCTTGGAAAAAGACTGGTATCCTAGACCAGTAAAAAGCAAAATTGCACATCTCAATCCACAGCTGAAGCAGAATATGTTGCTGCTACAGTAAATTGTTCAAATATTATTTGGTTTAAACAGTTACTAAGGTATGAAGGTTGAAATCAACAAAGAACCAGTTGTTATATTTTGTGACAATACCAGTGCAATAAACATTTCGAAGAATCCAGTGATGCATTCCAAAACCAAGCACATTGTTATTAAATATCACTTTGTTAGAGAATTGGTGCAGGACAAGGAAATCAGATTAGAATATATTCATACAAAAGAGAAGATTGCAGACATTTTCACCAAACTATTACCTAAGGATGCATTTGTGTATCTAAGAGGTAAGTTAGGGGTCATTCCCCTATCCGAGGCTCACTAAATATAGTTTTAGTGATGCATCAACAAGAACAAGATCGAAAATCAACCAGTTGATGCAGCATATTCAAGGAATCATTGCATATGAATCAGTACTTGAGGTACATTAGTTTACACTGGTAATATGTGAATTGTCTTTGGCATGTGTTGTCAAAGAGGGAGTGTTTTCTATATCTTTTCTATTACTTCAAGAAATTTTCAATAGTCAGAAGAAGAGTTTCAAGAAACAAGAAGTTTGCTGACAGAGGGAGATTTGAATTTGAACCGAGCTACTTCTTTCAAATTTCTTATGCTATGACATATTGTGTTGCCGTCAATGCCAAAGAGGGAGATTGTTGGAAACAATTGTCTGAAGAAAATTACTACTCAAATTATGTATTGTCTTTGATGTCACACTATGTCATAGTCCGCAGCATTCAGTACCTATAGAGCTTAGTCAGTCTTCCTGTCAGTAAAATTGGTGTTTACTGAGTTCACTCGGTTATCAAAGAAAAATCAGCATGTACCGAGTTCACTCGGTTGTCAAAGAAAATTTAGTGTTTATCGAGTTCAGTCGGTTGTCGAAGAAAAGTTAGCATCTACTGAGTTCAGTCGGTTATCGAAGAAGAAGGATTATTAGTGTTTACCGAGTTCCCTCGGTCTCCGAAAGATTGTAGAAAGTTATGGTCACCGAGCACTATCGGCCCTTGAAGGATTTTTGCAAATAAAGTTTTCTTAATTCAGCCGACTGTTATACTAAGTAATGCCGATTTGACAAATCTAAAATCATATAAATGAAAGGTCAAATGTGAAAAATAAAAAACAATATACATAGCAGAAGATATATAGAAGAAAGACAGGAAAGGTGTGTGCAAATTTGTGAAGGATGATCAGATATCCTTGAGCAGCAGAGATATATTCGATCAGGAAGGATCACACTTATACAGAATAGAGATCTGTAATTAGCAAGGTAGTTGCATTATTATACAGGTCATTTTCATTATTACCTTTTTATCATTGTAACAGTGAATTCTAAATCTCTTAACCGAGTTGGTTTAACAACCATATTGTAAATCCTCTAACAAGGTGACAATTCCATTGAATTGTTTTCAAGACCTCTTACCAGGCCACTCCTAGTAGGGTGATTAAATCCTCTAACAAGGTCACACCTAATAGTGTGTTTTGTAACCTTTTACCGGGTTGGCTTCTAACCGGGCATCACTTCAGAAAAGTGAAAATAAGTATCTAGATACATTGGTGGTTTTTCCCATATTGGGTTTCCACATTAAATCTTGTGTCTCTTGTGTTCTTAATAGTTATCTTAATCATATACAAGTGGTGATGAATATCTAAAAGATAATTTACTAATACTTTCTGCATCTACAAAGTTACTGCAATCTATTTACCGAGTGTTAAATAGATAATATTAATTAAGATATCCTAAGGGATCTGGAAAGAAATAATTGTTAAGTGTTTTATGGTTGACTGATTCACCCCCCCCTCTCATTCACTTCATCCATATTCCATCACAATCTCCTCCCTCAACAAGATGAACATGCTACTTGCAAGAGACGCTTACCATCTGTTTGCAGCGTACCAAATTCGAAACCTAATGCCTGTAGAATTAAATGCCCACTGCGCCTAAAACAACTCACTTCATTCAATGCCGTGCAGAGCATGTATCGCAGATGGGTTTAGTGATTAATAGGAGAATTTGAGAGTGGTAGAAAATGTGTTTAGATATACTTTAGGTTATAGAGTACTCTAACATATCTTCACCATATTTACTAACATCTAACTAAAACTACTAACATTCAAAATTAAAGATACTAACATATAGTTAGGATTTACTAACATTAACTTTGAATTAAGGCATAAAATAATTAATATGTTATACATATACATAAATACCATATATATATGCAAAAATAAATAAGTGTATAAGTATATATTTATATATATATATATATTACAAAATTATATATATATATATATATATATATATATATATATATATATATATATATATATATATATATATATATATATATATATATATATATATATATATATATATATACACACACACACACACAAATATTCTTTTCTAAAACCTTTCAAATTAACATTTTATTAACTGAATGAAGATAGCAATCCTATCCATTAAATCAATACTATGAACTTGATATACGCAAATATAACCTCATAACAGAAGTAATAATAGAAAAGTAAACCAATTAATCAGTCACCAACAAAACTTGATACCAAATATAGATCTTTAACCAACATTTCATCAACATAATCACTATCCGAAACAACCAAGTATAGGTTTTACCAACATAACAAAATTTAGAAAAATAACATCTAATAATCCACCAGTTAATCAGACATAACAATAATAGTAATTGAACGTTCCAATTCTGGAAATTAGATTATAATGAACCTAATCTCTCAGCGAAGTTTAGGTAAGTGACATCCGAAATTTAATCTTCAAGGAAGATCCAACAACAGAACTGTACCAGAATGAGCTAAGCTAATAAATAGAAACCAAATTAGAACAAAACATTAATAAGAGAAACCAGAGACTGTCAGGGGCATGACAACAACCGAGTGGTTAGTATGGACCATGCCTCCACTTCTACCGAGTGCATCACGATGCCGAGTATCAGAAAGTCACCGAGTTAGTTTGTAGTAACCGAGTCACTATATTTGGGCCAACTCAGTAATATTTTTGTTAGCTTGTTTAAGAGCCGACTTTGTAATTATTTTGTAATTGTTTTGGATTGATATATAAATAATGTTTTATATCATATAAAAAAAAGAGAAAAACATAGAAAAGTATGAAAAAGAGAGAAAGGTAGAGATAAGCAAATTAAAAAGGGCTACAGTAGTATAAGAAGCAGCAAAGATCTATCCATCACAGAAGGTGATCAGTACATCAGAGAATCTCAATCAGCAAGTACAGTTGCAAGTAAGAGATCTACTGTTTCATCCTAACAGGTGAATCAACTTGAAATCCTTTAACCGGGTAGACTTAACAGTCTTTGTAAAATCTCTTAACTGAGTGCATACTTCATTGTATATTTGTAAATCCTCTAACAAGGTGGACCTAGCAGTCCTTATTGCTCCTAATAGGGTAGATCATTAGAAGTGATCATTGTAAGCCTTAATCGACAAACTTTATACTACAATATTGAAGTTTTGTGGGTATCATCCCCACCCCAGTTTTACTTTCTACTTGGAAGGTTTCTAGATTACCAAATCTCTATGTTCAAAGTCTTATGAATGTTTTATTCTTTTTGTTACTCATGCATACAGTCAGATTATCAATCTAAGATTATTAAGATCTGAATCTGTTAAAAGTTTTGAAGTTACTGATTCACCCGTCCCCTCTCAGTAACCTGGATAGTCTTGAATATTTCCAAAAATTAGTATCAGAGCACCGTGGTTCTCAGAATAAAGTTTGACAGCTTGAGAAAAGATTCAGGACAATGGAGATATTTAGACTTAACAAAGTAATTGAGAATGAAAAGCTAGATCTAGAAATGGCCATAACTCAACTCAAAGAAGCAAGAGAGCATCTTTCCCTTTCCCTAAAAAGAAGGAAGGAACTTGCAAATCAGATTAATGACCACCAGTATGTTGAAGAAAAGATTCAAGACTTTTTCCCTTCAAGCAGCTTAGATGAAGCAAACAATGCAATCAAAGAACTTCTAGAAAAGAGTGGATCTCTACAAGAAGAAGTGAGAAAATTAAAAAGAGAACAGGAAATTCAGTCAACAAGATTCTATGAAATCTTGGAACAAAGAAACAATATGAAAGATGAAATAGATGGAAAGAACAATGAAATTTAGAATCAAACCCTTCAGCTAGAAAACCTTATTGATCAAATCTCCAATGCAAATGAAGAAATCTTGACTCTGAGATCAGAAAATGAAAATATAAGAGAGGATCTAAGATCTAAAAAGCAAATCAATTTAAGAGTGATGAGTGACCTAGATGCTAAAAGGAAAATCAATGAGAGAATGTTGAAATCTCAAGAAGATATGAATCAGGTGTATGAACAAAACCTTCATAGGCAAAAAGGAAAAGTAGGACTTGGATACAAAGAGGAACGTGAATCCTCCAAACAAGGTACTCAAAAGAATCAGAAACCTACTTGTAATCACTGTGGCAAAATTGGTCATACTTCAAACAAATGTTGGAGCAATGGAAAAGAAAAATTCAATGTAAAATGCTACAATTGGAATCATCTTGGTCATAAAGCAAATGAATGCAAGGAGAAACCAAGATTTAAAGGCAAATGTCACAAATGTAGCAAACAAGGTCATAAGGCATCAAAATGCAGAACTAAAACACCCAATCCAGCAGAACAAATTATTAAAGCAATGTTTGGTTGGGATTACAACACTTGGTGTAGATGTCATTACTGTGGAGAATATGGACACATTGGCATGAATTGTGTAAGGCATCACTTGAGAAAAAGGGATTCTACCATAAGATGTTATAATTGCACTAAGCTTGGTCACATAGCTAAAAAATGCATGAATTTAAGAAAAGTTGAAGATGAAAAGAAAGCAAAAGCAAATAGCATTAGGAAGTAGATGAGATAGTAGTGGATTCCTAAACCTATCGAGCAAACCAGTCCAAGTAATGAAGTCACTCATGAAGGGAGTGGCTTTATGAACTCTAACTAAGTCTCCCAGAAAGCACTGGAACTATATCTTCATAGACATATTCCAAAATAGTTCCTGAACTGAAAGGAAGACAGACCCAAATCAGTATGCGAGATACAGCAGGATCACAAGAAGGTTTGTATCAGTTACCACCAAGCAACATCAGGAGTAACCTAATTTCATTTGGTTACCGAGTAAGGTCGAAGAAGTATGAATTCGTATGTTCTCTAAGTTGCGGAATCTTCACCGAGCATTTAATGCATAGTGGATGACAGTCTATCAAATTCAATACCCTAATTCCTATGGAGCATTAATGACAAAGTTTTAACAAAAAGCATGAAATCGAGTTCATTCTTCACCGCGAATATCAACATATTGAGCAGAGAAATTTCTAGTGTGATCAAGCGATTCGAAGCAAAATTTTAAAGTAGAAATTTTTCTACCATGCTACCATGGCTTCATCCAGCACCAAAGTAAAGAAAGGTTCAGAAATGTTAGTTCATGGAGAATGGAAAGCATCAGATTTCAAACTCGTGCCCACGGTTGCAAAAACCCTAGATCTGAGTGGAGCTCAGTCTCAAATTCCTCCAAAGGTACTTCTTGTAAATGACATTCACAGTCATTTTAGAGGTACAATTCAAGAACTTGGAACCCTAGAGATAGATGTTGTTCATGATGAACTATGTGTTGATGGTGTTCTCAAACTGGGACATAAACATTTGGAAGATAAGGGTTTAACACATATCACCCACTTGCCTCGGGGTTTCCAGATAAAATGGATAAGATATATTCTGAGTCGAGTGCATGAAGGTAAAATTTGGCTTGAGCAACCAGTGGAAATAACAAAGAAGATGATTCACTGAATCACTAGTCTTCCCATGCTTGCCAAGGCTAAATCTACAAAAACCCTAGGTCGGGTAGAGCTGGAAAAAAAACTCTAGCTGAATGGGATGGTAGAGGTATGAAAATTAACAACATTACCGATGTAGAACTAAAATTTGGCACATATGTAATAGCTCACAAGATATACAGTTCAAGTCGGCAGAATAGTGTTCCGTGTGAAGCAGTTGACCTAGCCTATAAAATTGTGAAGAATAATCTGTCATTTGACCTAGCAGATCTTTTGTTGAAATAGTTCAACAAGAATAAGGAGAGCATCCAAACCTCAAAGAACGATCCATGTAAGTTTGGCTCACTGTTGGTTTGTTTATTTTTCTATGCTCAAAAGTTTTTCCCATCAAAAGGCACAGTAAAATGGAGAAAGGATGTACCTATTATTTATCAAATAAATGAGTATATTGCAGAAATGGGTGAGAATTTTACAAGCATAATGGATAACTATTTCGAATCTTTTAAGGAGAAGATGAATAACAGATTCTGGATTCCACTAAAATTGGTGGAAGATTATAAAGATGATGTTTGTTTCATGGTTGATTGTGATAGAGTATACATTCAGGCAGTAAGGCCCAGGATTGTATGGGTGAAACCTCTTCCTTATGAGGTAAACATTGATGAAACAAAGGAAATAATTGAAGCCCTAGTAAATCAACCTGTTGATCCAAAGGCTCCATACTTTGGAACATATGATGAAGCTAAGATAAGAATTGAGCTAAGCATAAAACTTCCATAGGCGGTTAACAAAGGTAGAAAGAGGATGGCCAAGATGCAATCTAGCACACCTCTAATGTTAACTAAGGGCATAGGAGAAGATATTGTAGAAGAAGAAGAAAAGGATGAGGATAAAGAAGAACAAGTGCCTGTAAAGAAGAAAGGAAAGGTAACTATCACCAAGGAACCCGATAAATCCACTGCAGTATTCACAAGGAAAAGATCAAGGGGCAAGGTAGGTAAAATCAATGATGATATAGTACTCAAAAGGCCTCCTCCCTCTTTTGAACAAAAGATTAAGGATTTGAGAGAAGGATCTGGAATTGCAAATTTCAAATCTCTCAAATATGAAATTAAATCAAAGGCAGAGTAGCAGGAAATAGAAGATGTTGTTATTGAGAAAATGGGAAAATGGAAGTACTCACCTGATGATATGGCTTCTCAAATTCTAGGTGTTCTATTGGATAAAGTAAAGATGAGATGGTCCAATGCAAGACAAACTGTCAAGGACATATATGCTCAAACCTTAAGATAGTTAATGCCAAGTTTGAAAGATGATGAAATAAATAAGGCATTGATAGAAAATGAGTGCAAGATGACACTAAAATTTAACAATTGTTTAATTTTGATCAAAGATATAGAGTCAGTTGTGAAGAGTGAAAATTCTACTTGGAAAAACATCTATCATCTTCACAAACTAAGTACTGAAACTATGATAATTAAAGATATTGAAGATGACAGTGATGAAGAAGAAGAAGAAGAAACAGTTCAGATTGATAATGTTGTGACAGAGGAAGCAGGAAAAGAAGCTACTGAGGAAGATGAGAAGAATATTGAGGAAGATGATCCAGTTGGGATAGCTATAGAGGTAATTGCCTCACTTCCCCACTCTCTAGTAAAAATTGCTACATCTAGCTTGGAGAAAACTTCAAGTGTGATTGTAACAACTCCCTCAGATACATCAAATGTCCAATCATCACTAGCATAGCTCAATGTATCAATGATAGAAGTGGCTACCAATTCATCTGCCAAGCTTCAGCCTCCTTCTTCCACCAAGTTGCAGCCTTCTGTACCTTCTTCAAATTTGAGTTTTTTAGCAGTAAGTACTTCAGATTCTACAGTTGTAAAAACTTTAGTTTTTCATTTATCAAGTATTCCAGTTAGCATCCCATCAGTCAAAAGTTCATCAATTTTCACTACTAGTCCTACGGTGTCTACAATAATTTATACTACAAAGGCAATAAGTTTAAAGACTCAACCGAGTACAAAATTTCTCAGTAAGAGTGTAGTAGAAGGTATAGATCTAGATGAGGAGATACAAATTCCCCAGCTAGATTTTGCAAACCTCACTACAGATCAAATGCAAACAGTTGGTGAACTCCTCCAGAAGAAAGCAAAGCAGAACAAACTAAAAGAAGAAAGAGATAAGGAATATAAGATCATTGAGGATGCCAAGAACATTTTGACAGAAGCTATAGGTGTTAAAGTTGATTCCTCTCAACACATTTTATTAAAGTTGGTAGAAGCAATTAACAAGTTTAATGATGATTCCTCTGGAACAGACAAGTTTCTTGAAAAGGCTGAAAAGAAGTTTGAAAATGAAGTGCTTGAGCACATTGCTCAACAAATAGCTATGAATCAGGTAGGGTTATCTTTATTTTTGACTAGCATTGAGTCCTCCTATTCCAAGGTAACATCTCTTTTTGTCAAAATCTGTAATGTTGTCGAGTTCTCAAAGGAGATTAAAGACAAAATAAATAAGATTGATGAAGATCTAAAGATCAGTGCACAAAAGTTGCAACTTGAACGTACTTCAAGTTCTGCACATCAAATGACAGTCAGATTCCTATTTGATAAGTAGTCAGAGTTATTGAAAGAAGATGCAAGGATCAGATCAACATTAATAGATATTCAAAACATGATCCTTCCCATCATGGATAAAATGCAGAAGCATATTGCATACTCAAAAACATTGATCCATGACAATCAGTTTTCAATTGCAGATCACATGATTGAACTCTCTGCAGAAGTCCAAGTTGCACTCCATACATGCAAGATTCTGCAAGAGAATTGGGATAGAACTCTAGCACTAATTGGAAAAGTACATTCTGATTTTCTCTCATGTTTTAGTATCTCCATGTAAAATATTTGTATATACATCTTTGGCATTATTGTCAAAAAGGGGGAGAAAGTATAAATAGAAAATATGAGTATGAGGTGAAATAAGATATTTGTATATATATTGTATAAGGGAGACATGAAATGTATATACAAAACTAGTGTTAGCATGATTGTGTATATATGTTTTGGGCAATAAGTGTTTTGTCACTAATGCCAAAGGGGGAGATTGTTGGCATTAAGTATGATTGTCATCAGTGACAACACTTATTCAGACTCTACATGCTTACCGAGCAGAATAGTGCTTACCGAGCAGAATAGTGCTTACCGAGTAGAACAGTGCTTGCCAAGCAGAACAATGCTTACCAAGTAGAACAATGCTTACCGAGCAGAACAGTGCTTACCAAGTAGAATAGTGCTTACCAAGTAGGACAGTGCTTACTGAGCAGAATAATGTTTACCGAGTGACACTATATCTACCGAGTCTCCAGTATATATCATATTCAAAACTACAACCGAGTGGTTAGTATGGACCATGCCTCCACTTCTACTAAGTGCATGAGGATGCTGAGTAACGCAGTGGATGCTGAATATGAGAAAGTCACCAAGTTAGTTTGTAGTAACTGAGTCACTATATTTGGGCCAAATCAGTAATATTTGCATTAGCTAACTTTGTAATTATTTTGTAATTGTTTTGGATTGATATATAAACAATGTTTTATATCATATCAAAAAAAAGAGAAAAATATAGAAAAGTATGAAAAAGAGAGAAAGGCAGAGATAAGCAAATTACAAAGGGCTACAATAGTATAAGAAGTAGCAAAGATCTATCCATCACAGAAGGTGATCAGTACATCAGAGAATCTCAATCAGCAAGTACAGTTGCAAGTAAGAGATCTACTGTTTCATCCTAACAGGTGAATCAGCTTGAAATCCTTTAACCGGGTAGACTTAATAGTCTTTGTAAAATCTCTTAACTGAGTCCATACTTCATTGTATGTTTGTAAATCCTCTAACAAGGTGGACCTAGTAGTCCTTACTGCTCCTAACAGGGCAAATCATCAGAAGTGATCATTGTAAGCCTTAACCGGCAAACTTTATACTATAGTATTGAAGTTTTGTGGGTATCATCCCCACCCTAGTTTTACTTTCTACTTGGAAGGTTTCTGGGTTACCAAATCTTTGTGTTCAAAGTGTTATGAATGTTTTATTCTTTTTTTTACTCATGCATGTAGTCAGATTATCAATCTAATATTATTAAGATCTGAATCTGTTAAAAGTTTTGAAGTTACTGATTCACCCCTCCCCTCTCAGTAACCTGGATAGTCTTGAATATTTCCAACATGCTATTGTTCATAAATGTTTCCTTGTATAGTCTACTTGGATTTAGAACTTGGTAGCACTAAATATTTTTGGTCTCTAGGTCATGGTCTGCAAAGATTCTTCTTTGTAACTCTTCTGTGATCTTTCCTCCATTGTGATTGTAGTTCTACTTTCTTTTGGTAATGATGTCAATTCATTTTCAGTAATATCATATATATATATATATATATATTATCTTATGATCATACAGACCCCATGGCAAGTAGATCCCTTCTATGTTCTTTGTATGTATATGTGGTATTTCCCTTGATTTTTCTTTGTCTTGGGGCATCTCATAGTAGAAACGTAATTAGTGGAGTTGTTTATGTTTCTATTAAATCCATTGCTCCTGTTAAAATGTTAGCAATGACTTTAACATGGGGGCATACGCTCTACTCACCTATTACACACACACACTTTTTGATATATGTATATTATTTTTCAAGATACTTTTCTCCCTTTATGGATTAGTGACTAATCCTTAAAGCATGGATTTTTATTTAGGATCTCTTGATCCCTCCAGTTTCAAATTTTTTATCCCTTAAGGTTGAAGGTGTCCTTAAGAATAGATCTCTTTTTCTTTTAGTTTTACTCTTGTGGAATAGAATATTCCTGAGGGTGAATCCTTGCTGGGTTGACTAGTTAGTAGCCACATTCACTAGGAGGTTCAGTTCCATTGTTCCAGTTGTGATGTTTCTTTGTGTGGTTCACAATGGGACATAAGTTCTCATTGGGTGAGATAATCACACCCACTTCTCTCTCTTTTCTAGAGATGTCTCTCTTATTGTGATCTTAGAGTTGATAAAGACTTGAGTCCCTGGGGGCTTGAGGATTTCTTTGTTCCTTTGATTTCAATAAGGTTATCTTTTCATTATAATCTCCTTTACCAAGAGTTTTCTTCGAGCCCATACTCTTGCTAAAGTGGGGTCTTAATGTATCATCTTAAAATGGAAGCACTTCCATGATAAGAATGTTTAGCCCTCCAAGTAAGTGGTTTGGGGTCATGTCAAGTGCCTTGATTAGGTCTTTGCATGGATCTAGTTGTTTCCCCCTTACTTTTCATCCCTCCCCCTATTTCCAACCTCTTTCTGATAACTTTCTCTGAGAAATTAAAGATTTTGATTTTCTGGATCAATGATGACCTAATGGGTCAAGGTCAACCTTGGCCCTGACCTAGGTCAAAGTTGACTTCAACTTTGACCTAGGGCAGAGTCGACCTCGACCTTGACCCCAGGTCCAATTTTCAAATTCTGATTATTTTAGGATGTCAGGCTTCAGAAAGTTTTATTTTCCCACTTTGAGGTTAGCTATTTTAGGTTTCAGAATGGTAAACTCTTAAATTGCATTTAATCTAGGTCCATTTCTAGGGTTTAAGGTTAATTGGGATTTAATTCTCCAATGTCGACCTCTCTAGAAGTTTGTGCCCTAGATCACTATAAAAGGAAGCCTTCCTCTCTCATTTTAATCCATCTCTCTTTTCATAATCTCTCAAGTGAAATCAAGTGATCAAGAAAGCAAGAAGGAGAAGGAAAGCAAGAAATCATTCATTCATCTTCAAGCATTCAAGCATTCAAGTATTCATCAAGGAGATGCATTGTTAGCCATTGAAGAATTCAATCTCTATGGATCCCTCTTGTTGAAGATTTCTCCATCCACATTATCCAAGCTTCTTCCTATGTTAAGATCCATTCAAGATTGATGTTGAAGATCTAATGCCATTGATTTGAGACATCCTCCATACATTCCTACATTCATTTGGAGCATCCATACTTGTGGATTCAAGGATTCAAATCCTCCACAAGGATTTCAACATAAGAAAGGTGAATAGTTCCATTTACTTTGTTTATACATATTGAAAATTAAATTACATTTCAAGGTTGATTCCAAACTAGGGTTTTTCCAAGGAAAACCCCCCATCCAAACAACAAAAACCATTTTTCTTCCAGGTACAGGTACAGGTACAAAATAGCAAATTGTAGTTCAGATCTAGATACCCTTTTCAACAAACTTCTAAGATTTAAGAACAAAATTTCCATCAGAGCTATTTTAGGTCAGGGATGACCTTCAGTGAGGGGTAAGATTGTGCCCTAGGGTAAGATTGTGCCCCACTATCTATGTCAAAGTTGACCTAACCTCAGAAAGATAAAAAGTTTCTAGGTTTTCTCTGTCTCGGTATTTCTAGTTTGGAGCAGGTTGCAGAATTCCCCAAAGTTGTGCGCAAACATCAGAAATCAGCATTTTCTAGATTTTCCCTATTTTGAGGTCAGTATTTTCTTTCTATTTATTTAAAATTTCAAGCATATAATTTCTATAGTGAATTATAGGATTTCATCCTTTCTTCATATTCTCCATTGTTTGATTCATTTGTGCATTAATCACTACTTTGTGATTAATCAATTTGGATCTCTCTTTTTGTGAATTTGGATTAGGGATAGATCTTATACTTTACCCCATTTCTCACATAGATACAACAATATAAATGTAATAAGGGTAAACTATTAGAAATAGGGACTACTGAGAGGGGGGTGTGAATTAGTATTCTACAAACTTTTACTTTTGTCCAATTATGGATATAATAGACTATCTTGACACATGCATAACATAGAAAGCTAAACAACATTCATAGCAATAAAACAAAAGAACTCATAACACATTATTTGTTCTCGAGGAAACCCTGGCCAAGGGAAAACCCTGGTGGAGATGGTACCCACAAAGATCCACTAATCAAAAGTATCATGTTAAGGATGTTGACCCTGTTAAGAGTCTATTACATGCATATAGTGTCTCAGTCCTGATTAAGGGCCTATAGTCCTTGTTAGAAGTCTCAACCCTATTAGGAGTTGGTAGTACAAAATGTGATTACAAGATGAGCCCACTACCCAAACAAATAATATATAATATTCAATGATTACAAAAATAGGTCAAGGTACATAGCCTTATACTTCATGCATGAATATCTCTTTGTTGTTTTTTCACTTTCTCTATTACGTTCATATATTCATTGATTTACTTTCAATTACATCTTTACATATCTTTATACAAGTTATTAAGATTAATAACTTTCCAGTCGGCTATCATATTAAAAAATATCTTTATCCAAGGGTTAACATGTAGAATGTCATCCCTTTATAGTGTTAATTTATTATTTTGATAAAAAAAAATCCCTTAACTCTTTATCAATTTGTCTTCATATTATGTGTTGTCAGCTTAACACTGTCTTTAGTAAAACTATCATAACTTCTCTCATACATATTGTACTGACTTGTTCTCTAAGGTGAGTCTTCAATAGTCACCATAGTGTCTATATTCAAGTGCACAAGTACTAAAATTACTTTAATTAACATCACCTATCAAAACTATCTTCAGGTTCAGTGGTAAAAACACATTGTCTCATACTTAGACAATTTTGCATTGCGCTCTGACATACTAGCTCTCCGACCTGTGAAATCTTCATACAGATCATATGTTTCCATAATGAAAACATCTATGTAACCAACTCAGCCAAATTTCCAACAATCTCCCCCTTTGTCATTTTTCACAACATATGAGAAAATTGGCTAAGTCTTAGGCTCCAAAAATTTAAAATTGTGGCCATAATACAAAATATGTATATACTATCCTTATGACTTCATGAATCCTCTCTATATACTATACTCCCCCTAAGAGTATGTATCCTTGTCAATTTTTTGCTATATATCTCTCCCCCTTTGACAACAATGACAAAAAAAGGTAAGAAGGGTTACAAAATTGTGTTCACAAAAAGTTATACCTGGATTCAATATTGCAAAGCCGGTAGGCTTGCAACACAATCTACAAAATTAATCTTCATGGCCTCTAATTCTTTCTCCTATGATTTCTTAATTGAATCTACCACACTGAGTAGTGCACACAATCCATAAGATGCAATCTGACATGCTTGGAGATTCTCACAACTAAACTTCTGAAAAGATGTCTTGGCTGAAAGACATTCTTCCGGTTGCCCTTCAATAGTGCTCAGGTTTATAGAAATGTGCTCTCTTAAAAGAGTGAATCTCTTCAACTTCCTATCCTTGTCATCTTGCAAAACTCTTATTTCATCATAGATCTTGTGGATTTTCTTCTCAATATCAAATATCTTCACATTGGGGCTCGAAAGAAGGTTTGTCTCATTTTGAAGTTCTACTTCCTTCATCTGCATCTTCTGAACTTCCTCTACTACCAAGTTCTCTAATTTTGTACACTGAATGTACAAAGATTTTCCTCTTTCTAAATTCTTTCTCAAGTCCTTTATATAGATATCAAGGTTAATGATATCATTCTTGATATTCTGGCTGATGTCCAAAAGTGTTTTGGCCTCATAAGCTACTTGAGCTTTCATCTTTGCTACATCAGATAAATTTGTGAACTCATCATCAAAAGTATTCATCACTTTCTTTTCTCTTTCCAGAGGGTCATCTTCTGCAATTTGTGTAGATATAATGCCTTGTAACTTCTTAGTAATCTCTTTCAAGCATCATTCAAGACTCTTTACTTTATTGTTCTTTTTTATGATCTTGTTCAAAGATGTGATCAAGTCCATCTGCTCATCATCATCTACTTCCTTTCCCAAATAATCAATCATAGAACCAATCTAAGTTTTCTTGCCAGTCTCAGGTGTAAGATTGATTTCTTCTTGAGTGGGAACAGGTACTTGTTTCTCTATCACTTTAGGCTCTACAATTTAGGTTTTTGTCTTCTCTTCTCCTTTGATACTATCCCACTCTTCAAAAGCCAAATTGTCAACAATGTTTCCAAGATTCTTGAATAAGTTATCATCACTATCCATGTGATCCTTGTTCCTTCAACATTCATGGCTTCATCCTCAATATTTATGGCTAGTGGAGAGGGAATGTCCTCTTGTTCTGCTTCTTCTACTTGATCTTTAGATTCTACTACAACTGATGGTTTTCCAACATTCTTTGTCATAGCCTTAGTGATTGATTTCTTTGTTTCTTTGTTAATTTCTTCATATCTACCTCCCATAATATGAATAGTTCTCTTCTTGGTTCTCAAATGGGTGTTTAGATCCTTCATGATCTATTTGAAGTGTTCTTCATCTCTCACGACATAGAGTTTTCTTATAAGATTTTCTCTAATAGTTATGTCTTTCTCTTATGCTCTCTTCTTTCTATTTACAAGTTTCTTATACAAGTCATCAGGTATCTTACCCTGAATTGTGTCAAATTTCTTATCAGATCAAAGCATATACTTCATGACTGCATTTTCTAGATTCAGTCTTTCTACATAATCATAGAAATCATAATATTTGTTCATCTTTGTAAAGTCTCCATCTTGAATAATCTGTTCACTAACCTTTTCAATTCTAGGTTTCCAATTTTTCTTCTTAACAAGAGTCTCTTCATCATCTCTAATTTCTACAATTTTCCTTTGAACTGGGGGCACCAATGTCTTATGCCTCTTGCCCGATCTAGTAGCAATCTCTTTTATTCTTTTTCTAGGATTGGAGGAGGCTGATCTAGTGGATTTTATTATTTCTTAATCCTTCTCTGGTTCTTCCACTTTCACTTTAACTTGCATTTCCCCTTGTTGTACTGCAATTAATCATAAGGGTGGTATAGGAAAAACTTCTTTTTGTCTAATTTCTCTAACTACTGCTACTATTTGCTTGGCTACCAAGAACTCATGTTCAGTCATCCTTGTATCTTTTAGAATTTTCTTCATTGTACTCTCAACTCTTTTCTTTGACCATTTCTCTTCAAGAATGGTCTTTGTGGAGTTGAAGTTCTCCTCAAAGGTTCCAAGCCTGTGACTGTGAATATCCATCTTGCACTTAAGTAGTCTACTCACATATTCTTCTATCTCAATTTCAGATATTTCATAGCCAAGAGGGTCTATGAACTCTATTCTAGGTTCTACTGCTTGAATGTAAGTAAAGTCAGTATCAACCATGAAACATATCTCATTTTTATACTTCTCTACAAGGGACAGTGGGATCCTTGATTTGCTTGACATCAAATTTTGAAATGATTTAATTACCAACACTACAATTTCATTTACTTTATCAATAACATGCCTCCTATACACTTGTTAATCCTTTCCATTGTAGTTTGTCCATCATTCTAGTCATTTCCAATGGTGTATGGAAATCTTCTCAATGAATGAAAGAACATATAAGTGATTAAAGATGAGAATCTAAACTATGAATACTTAGTCTTCTCTATCTTTTCCAAATTTTCAAACAACTAAATTCTCAAAATCTGACACATGCCAAGTTGTAATTTATCAACACACATCAAATAGGCTGCATGTATCATTCCAGCTACCATGCCATCCTCTCTTGAGTTAGCAAAAAACTTAGTTGTTAGGATCTTACACAAGTATCTGACATCATCTTGTTGTATCTTGCTAATCACTATTCCTATGCCATTGTTGGATGAATTTGTGTTGTCTATGACTATTTTCCTCATGTTTTTCTCATTCAAAGGAATGGCTCTAGTTTTAGATAGTCCAATTACCTCATGAATTAAGTCAGCTATGATATCTATCACTCTATCATCTAACCAAAACTTTCCATTGTGAATTCTGCTTAGGATTATCTTGGTACATTCTTCATTGTCAAATTCATATTGTAAAACATACTTAATAATCTCATTATCTTTCAAATGCTCAAATCCTACTTTCAGTGACATGTCCTAATTATAGATCTTCTAATATTTCTTATTGAAATCACTATCACTGGTAGTCTTTAGTTTACGTCCCAGATAACTTCTAACATTCTCTAGATGTAAAACTCCATCTGGTATGAATGATAAAGCTAACCTAGGATCATCTTTCAAGGGTTCTATTGGATCCCTTTTCATCTTAGGTCTATTCTTATCTCTGACACTATGAATCAAATAAATATCCATGATTTTCTCTAATTCCTTAACTGATTTAAAGATCTTCCAAGTAAAATACCTTGATTCCATGATTTAGGGCTTGCGTAGATTTGGCACAAAAATTCTTCACCAAATCCTTGCAAAACGCTTCCAATCACTATTCTTTGATCTCCTTAATACTTGTATTCACTTCAATGATCAATAATATCATTCATGACCTTTTATCATTTCAATCTCACTTAGATCTGACATCGTATTCAATTCTTTTGCCACCTCTTTCCAAAAAGTTGATTCTATTAACCTGCAAAACTTAAAAGTTCTTGTGGTCTCCCAAAACATAATATTTTTCTTTGTGCTCTTAACCATAGCATTAGAACATCATATAATACCTTGCATTAACTACACAAGACTCAATTCATCATATATAAATTCCTACACTAATCTAAGTTCTTATTTTACTATAATTTTTAATGAATTAAGTACTTTGAGATGGGTCAGGTAAAGATTCATTCTTACCATTTAATAATTCACCTTTCTAACTTCCTTTAGTGATGAATATGTCTCCTTGATCTATGCTTTTAACAAAATTCACTTCATCTAAATTACTACAACATCCTTTGTGACTGTTGCTTGCATCTTCATTTCTTCTTGCATGACTTCTAGGGTTGGGATTGGTATGAAAAACTCTATTGTTCATTTTGAAAAACCTTGTTGTCTATCCAATCTTATTGCATATCTGACAAACTATTCCATTGTTTCCATATCTTGGTGCGGGCTGATTGATATGTGATTTGCAATTTCTAGCAATGTGTCCAACCTTGTTGCATCTATAACATACTACTCCATTTCTTCTATTCATATCTTCAATAGGTTTGTTATCTGCATGGTTATTATTTCTAAACATTCTATTAATCTTTTTATTCTCAACAAATTTAGGTTTTCTACATTCACTAGCTCTATGTCCAAAACCATGACAATTATAACAATAACCATTAAGAGGTTTAAATTTCTTACCTGTGCAATCTCTCTTCATATGACCAACAATATTACAAGAAAAACATCTACCTTTGAATTCTCTTTTCATACCTTTAGGTGATTCATCTTTCTTAGGTGGTGGTTCTTCTTCCTTCAGTGTATCTTCAGATTTGTTAATCACATTAGACTTCTTCTCATCTATGCTTTTAGATATTTTCAAATCTGGTTCCTTTATTTCTTCATTTTCTTTAAAAGTGTTGAATCCAAGACCATTTTTATCATAGAATGGTTTTTGATAAGATATTTGTTCATCAATCTTCTCATTAGTTGAATATAGTCTTTCAAGCTACTGCTTAGATTGAGTCAGTTCTCCTTTCACAATTGTATTGTATTTCTCAAGTTCAGCATACTGCAAATTGACTTTCTCAAGTTTAGATGTTACTTTACCAAGTTTCAATTTTAGCCCTTCATTTTCAAGCTTAAGATTTTCATTCTCATATTTTAGATTTGCTTCATTCTTTCCATTTCCATCTTTCAGACTTAGCTTTAGATTTTCTACCTTTAGTTCATGTTTAAGGATCTCATTTTATTTTTCTAAGTTGTCATCACAATCTTCAATGTGAATTTCAGATTCCTTTTAAGATTTCAAATCTTCCAACTTGTTTTTCAGTTTCTCAATGAGGTTCTTTGCATCATCATATTTCCTTTCATAGTATCTCTTTCTTCAGTAAGCATATCAATCTATTCAAGAGCTTCTTCAAGATTTTTCTGTAGCTGATCCATATCCATAGAGATCTTACTCAAGCTGCTAGGCTTTCGTTGAATGATTCTTTTCTGAGTAACTAAGCTCTGATACCAATTGTTAGAAATAGGGAATACTGAGAGGGGAGGGGGGAATTTGTATTCTAAAAATTTTTACTTTTTCCTAATTATGGATATAACATATTATCTTGATGCATGCATAACATAGAAAGCTAAACAACATGCATAGGAATAAAACAAAAGAACTCATAACACATTATTTGTTTTCGAGGAAACCCTGGCCAAGGGAAAACCCTGGTGGGGATGGTACCCACAAAGACCCACTAATAAAAAGTATCATGTTAAGGATTTTGACCGTGTTAAGAGTCTATTACATGCATAT
Organism: Chamaecyparis obtusa; assembly: GCA_027943335.1. Classification (NCBI taxonomy): domain Eukaryota; kingdom Viridiplantae; phylum Streptophyta; class Pinopsida; order Cupressales; family Cupressaceae; genus Chamaecyparis; species Chamaecyparis obtusa. Next base: position 43,203 of record BSBK01010690.1, read on the forward strand.
AGTGTCTCAATCCTGATTAATGGACTATAGGCCTCATTACAAACCTCAACCTTGTTAGGAGTTGGTAGTACAAAATGTGATTACCAGATGATCCCACTGCCCAAACAAGTAATATATAATATTCACTTATTACAAAAATAGGTCAAGGTACATAACCTTATATTTCTTGCATCAATATCTCTTCATTGTTCTTTCACTTTCTCTATTACATTCGCATATTCATTGCTTCACTTTCAATTACATCTTTACATATCTTTATACAAGTTATTAAGATTAATAACTTTCCAGTCGGCTAACATATTACAAAATATCTTTATCCAAGGGTTAAAATCTTGGATGCCATCCCTTTATATTTTTAAGTCATTATTTTGATAAACAAAATAATCCCTTAACTCTTTATCAATTTGTCTTCATATTTTGTCCTGTCGGCTTAACATTGTCTTTAGTAAAACTATCATAACTTCTTCCGTACATGCCGTACTGACTTGCGCTTTGAGGTGAGTCTTTAATAGTCACCATAGTGTCTATGTTCAAGTGAGAAAGCATTGAACTTACTCTAATCAACATTTCCAATCAAAACTATCTTCAGGTTCACTGGCAAAAACACACTATCTCATACTTAGACAATTTTTGCATTGCGCTCTGACATACTAGCTCTATGACCTGTGTGATCTTCATGTAGATCATATGTTGTCATAATGACAACATCTATGTAACTAACTCAGCAAAATTTCCAACATAAACATAGATCACCTACATATTTATCCACCACTACACTTTCATTTTCATGTCATCAAACTTTCCTCTAAGAGTCTCATCTTTTTCCCTTATCACATTTACATCTCCTTCGTGAACTAGTGCAAGTTTGTCCCACATTTGTTTAGCTAAAGTGCATGTCTTAACATCTTCAAATTCAGCATTTGATAATCCAACATCAATCACTATCATTATGACTTTATGTTCATGTCTATCTCTCATTTGATCAATAGTCAAAGGTCCAGTAGGTTCGATGAATTCATTATCTCAGTAGTATATGGAAGATTCTCCAATTCCGGATATATGCAATCTCATTCTTCTTTTCCATGTCGAGAAGCTATCTATTTTCAGATTTGGAACCTCTCTTTTATACATCATATGATCTTTAGCATAAGTCCTTCAAAATTTTCCTTTTAAGAATTCTATGCTCTAATACCAATTGTTAGATAACTCAGAGGGGGGTGAATCAGTTAAGTATAGTTATCCTATAGCCCCACATCTCCTAGATGTATATATTGAAAATTTTCTATCAAATAATCAACTTGGTAAGATATCAACTGTGTCTGTATCTTCATCTATTGATTTCCAATAAATTAACTATCATGTTCACCAATATTTCCAGTTATGAAATGTGTAACGAAAAATAACAATTCAACACATCATACACACATATAACATATATATTTTTAATGTGGAATCCTTGTTAGGGGAAAAACCACCTAGGACTGGTAACTCAAAATAATTCACTCTTCTGAAGTGAGCTCAATTAGGATCCAACCCTATTAAAGGTTAAAAACACACTGTGAGGTGTGATATGGTTAGAGGATTTATCACTAACAGTTCTCCCTTGACCATGCATTCACTAAGGGGTCAACAAGAAAACAACCAACATGTTAGCATCTAAAAAAAATTTCATGGCTCTAGCATTTTTCTTCTAGCCTCTGCAGTTGTTTTTAGGTCTCTGGCCTTAAACCCTTGGTAAAATTTTAAAAAATCTAGTCGTTTGAAATGAAAAACCCTAAAACTGCCTAGGCCTGGTTCTATTTTTGTGTTACCTTTTCAAACTACTAAAGTCCCAAATAACCCATGTGCTAATTGTCGACCCCCTTTAGAAATCTTTTCAAGTGTTGAGAGGTTTGTCGCATGATCACATAGGCCATTTTCATGCTATGCGATCATGCGACTAAGGTTTTATTTCGGGCCCCTTTAATATTTTTCGTTATCCCTAAGTCTCTCGTTAATATTTCCAAGTATCAAATTTTTTTAAAAATGTGTGGCTATCACATGATCTCATGAGCCTTTTTTAGGCTATGCAATCATGCGAAAAGGTGCCACCTATCCCGGCGAGCCCATCTTTGGTGTCACTTATTGCTGAGGTGGTGATGTTTTATTGGTCAGTGGATGAGTTGGATATGTTGTCAGCGGGTCCACTGCCAGGTAGGCACAAATGGAAGCTTTTAATTGGTCCATGAAGTGATGTGTTGGAGCTCATCAGAGGGCTTGGTGTCAGAGTTTTTGATCAATGGTCAGCGTATGATCACATGGAATATTCCTACCCCATGAGATCATGCAACATCCATTGATTTCGAATTTGACTGGGGATGGTGTCAATGGGTCCAGTGCCAGGTATTGTGGAGATGGAAGCTTTTCATTGGTCGGTAGGTTTGCAACATGGTAGGTGTCAGTGGGTCCTATGTCAGAGGTGACCAAGCAATAACAACGAATGGTGTGTTGACATGTGGTAGTTTTTAGGCAGGCCCAAGGTTATAAAGTATTTTCTAAAGTTTAGCAGCTTAGTCAAAAAGGTTGAAGGTTTGCCGAGAAATGTGGGACCATTTTGACAGGTGTTGTTGAGGTATTTTAGTTTGATTAGCTATGGGTTTCAAGGATAAAGACACGTCAGTGGGCCTGAGAGATTCTAAAGGATGCTAACATGGAGGATCTGACGGTTGTCGTATGTTCACATAGAATTGTTTGAGGCTATGCGAACTTAAGACAGCCATTTGATTAGAACCTTATGAGGAGTGGGTCCAATTTGCTACATGGGGCCTTTTTCTTGCTGACATGCTCTATTTTCATTGGTTAAGAATTTTATGAGGTGGCAGAGACTTTTTGAAGGTTTTGTTGACTGTTGAAGGATTTTTTGCTCATTGCCCGATTTGTTGGGAAGGAAATGGATGTAACGGTCGTGATATAAAGTTGACCTAAATTCAAATATTGACCACCGATTTTCTACTGGTGCCATGAAGTGACTATTGAAATTCAAATTTGAATTTTTTGAGGGTTTCCAGCGACAGAAAGGACTGGTTTTAATTTTTTTGAGGGTGGATTTGATTTGGTTGGTGATGCCAATTGTTGCAGTGTGGTCCAGGTTGCCATGATCAAATTACAGGGGGGTTTGTTCCATGTGGGGATGGATAATTTTGGTGGCTCAAGGCATTTTGTATGTCTAATCAGATTGGTTTTTATGGTGAAATTTATGATTTTCCTATACTTCTCAGAGATTTTTCTCATTCATGAAGATCATCCTTGGATTTGACAGACCTGTACTTGGTTTTCCCTCCAAGAATTTTGATTTTCTATTGTAATTTTTTGTTGGTTGGGTAGTTGAAACCCTAACCCTAGTCACCCAAAGCTTGATACATCCTCTTTGAGGATTCCAAGGTGACTAGGGGTATAAGTGGTGTGTATTTGATAGAGTAAGGGTTCTAATTTTGGTTGGTTCTAGGGGGTTGTAGCAGGCTGTATCATATTGTTGTAGATTGAATAGAATTTCCTTGTAGTCTTTTGTAGGTTATTGAAGTGGTTTTCTCTCTTTTCTACTTTGAACATGTACATGACTCATCATACTTAATATAATTATTTCAAGCTTTCAAGTCTCTCCTTGGTGTCAATCTTGTGAATTTTGGATTTTCCGATCCATTGCATAGGGTTACCTTTGTATATGTTCTAGTCTTTAGTTCTTGATCTAGGATCAAGTGAAATATACTTTAGATAGGGCATGGATTCATTTTGATTTTTATACAGAAGGATACTATAATTAGTGGATGGGATGGAATGTTTATGTTTGTGGCTATGAGTCTTTGACAATAGTTGGTTCATGTTTCAATGTCTGTATTTGAGATCTGCCCAATGGATAATGGCACTGATCAGGGATTAGTATATTTTAGTTGAGTTCAATGCTTGATTGGCTCTTGTTTACCTCTTCCCACCTTCATATATCAACACCTTTTCAAGTTTTAATTATTGTTTAGTTGATAGTAGTAATGTTCCATCATAGCAATGGAGAGTCAATGAATGTCTGGTTACCATTTAGTACTTTCTTCCTATCATCTACTTTGTTCAATCAAGTTTAAAGTCCTAAAATGCCATAAATTATTGGATTAGGTACACCCACCTTAGTTTTGTAGAGCTAGAAGTGAAGAGGGTAGTCTTGTCCCTATAGTTGGTCTAGTTGTCTTGTAGAGCTCTCATACTTGGAGCTAACCATTCCTAACATCAGTCTCAAGGCATATTGGTAGCCCTAGTTGGCATAAGCATTTTGAAACACAAAAAAGATGGTGACTCCACTAGGGAAGGCCATAATAAAGATTCAAATGAACAAATAAGTATTTGCTAAAATCTTCTCATTAAGTGTTGAGTGGCGACTCTAAACTCTCTATTTGATTAGTGCAGTTTCTGATAAACAGTGAGGCCTGGTGAAGTTCTTGGTTGATTGGAAGAAGACACAAAAGGTACAAAATTTTCTTCTTCAAGGAGGTGGTGACTCTACATAGCAAAGAACCTGATGGAGTTTCAAGATGAGCTCTAGATCTGCCCTACCTTCTAGTCAACAAAGTTTTTCTACTGCAGAACTTCCAGGTATCATACTTTTATGTTTGGAAATGTTTCCTTATTAAGTGATCAAGCACTAAGAAAAGGAATAAGGTGTGAATAGAGGTTTACATACTTCAAGTTATCAGTTGAATCTTTGTAAAATTTTATGCAAGTATTTCATTAAGTTATGATGGGTAAGTTTGAGGAGGAGCTTGCATTATTAGACCAAGGCATCTAGAGAGATTGCATAAAATTGATAAGATTGAAGGTGGGAGTTAGAAGGGAGCTATCAATACCTTTGTTCTATGATAAGTTTTGTGATGCATATGATGGGCTTCCAGGGGGTATTGAATTTTTAGAATCTATGTTCATTGGTTTGTTTTGGGAGTTCTATTTTCCTGAATCAATCCATTGGCCAGCCTCCTTGTGTGAAGAGCATTATGTACATATTAGGGATTGGATACTTAATGATGTTGATCTTGAACTTGAGGATACATTTGGGGTTGTGTTTGATAGTACTATTATTGAGAATGATGGAACCTATGAAGGATATGTGTCAAGTGAGGAAACTCTTTCTTATAGTCATGAGAGTGATGCTTTTTCTCAATGTGGGGAAGAAGATTTGTGTAGTAAATTAGATGAAGAAAAAGATTGGATGAATGAAGATGTTGCTCATGACTGCTTATCAGAGGAAGGTGATGTTGGGGACAATTGTTCACTTGATAGTGAACAAATTTAAGGTCTCTTGTCTTGTCAATATCTTAGATATTCAGGGAGGGGTGACTCTGAGTTCTTACATCCAACACACATTGATTTTGACCGAGAGCATGAGTCGGGAAGGTTTGACTTTGACATGTGTGCCTCTAATCCTTTTTGTTCCCCGAACACTACTAGATGACAACTAGGTACAGAATGATTTATCAGATGATGAGGTCATCAGTGTTTGTTTATCTTCAAGTGATGTTGATATCCCTAATATGGCATTGAGCACTGATTGGGAAAGTTGTATAGATTCTAAATCCTTGTTTGATTTTGAATCTTGTGTTAAGCCATTGAAGGATGGCCCTTCAGTTTCTCATGATGAATGTGTTGATGTTTCCTTTCCCACCTACCAACAATTTTTGGTTTTATCAAGTACTGACAAGATGCAGGATGCTTTTTTGTTTGATGGCTGTGTCCCATATAATGAGTCCCCTCAGTGTTTGCATGAAGATCAGTATATCTTCTCCTTGGAGGTGTAAACTCCTAATATGAATGGATCCAATAGCATTTGCACTGATAGTTTGAAAGAGCTAGAGTGTTTTTCTTTTCATTTGGACAGTAAGCTTCCCGAATGTGGTGACAAATTTGAAGATGATTCATGTTGTAGTTCCTTCAATGTTTTTGTATTTAAGGAGTGCAACATGCATATGCCACATTCTCTTCAAGGTTGGTATGATTCCCATCCTGGTCCTCAACTAGAATATGCTGTCATTTTTTGTCTTATGTTATTCGAGAATGAAAATGGTTTTCATCAGGTGCATGAAAGTGATAAGCCCAACTTATTTATGTTGTATCAGGATGAAGACTATTTGTTTGATAGAGGAAGAAATTGATCAGAATTTTTAGGGCCCTAAGCCTTCTGTAAATATTGTAAATTATGTGAATACTTTTCCTTTTTGTTGTGTGTTTCCTTACCTGTTCCCTGGTTCGGTGGCCAGTTTTTGAGGTCACAAGTTTTTGTCCAGTTGGTGGTCTACTTCACCCAGTGATTCTAGATTCTTTCTATGTCTACAAGAGGCACACATCCCTAGATAGAGAAACTGTTAGCATCTACAAAAAATTTCATGGCTCTAGCATTTTTCTTCTAGCCTCTGCAGTTGTTTTTAGGTCTCTGGCCTTAAACCTTTGGTAAAAATTTTAAAAATATAGCCGTTTGAAATGAAAACCCCTAAAATTGCCCAGGTCTGGTTCTATTTTTGTGTTACCTTTTTGGACCACTAAAGTCCCAAATAACCCATGTGCTAATTGTCAACCCCCTTTAGTCATCTTTTCAATTGTTGAGTGGTTTGTCGCATGATCGTATAAGTCATTTTCATGCTATGAGATCATGTGACTAAAGTTTGATTTCAAGCCCCTTTAATATTTGTTGTTATCCCTAAGTCTCTCATTAATATTTCCAAGTATCAGACATTTTTAAAAATGTGTGGTTGTTGCATGATCTCATGAGCCTTTTTTCAGGCTATGAGATCATGTGACAAGGTGCCACCTATCCCAGTGGGCCCATCTTTGGTGTTGCTTATTGCTGAGGTGGCGATGTTTTATTGGTCAGTGGATGAGTTGGATATGTTCTCAGCGAGTCCACTGCCTGGTAGGCACAAATGGAAGCTTTTAATTGGTCCACGAAGTGATGTGTTGGAGCTTGTAAGAGGGCTTGGTGTCAGAGTTTTTGATCAATGGTCGGCATATGATCACATGGAATATTCCTACCCCATGAGATCATGTGACATCTGTTGATTTCAAATCTGATCGGGGATGGTGTCAATGGGTCTAGTGTCAGGTGTTACAGAGATGGAAGCTTGTCATTGGTCAACAAGTTTGTAACATGGCAGGTTTCAGTGGGTCCTATGTCAGAGGTGACCAAGCAATAGCAACGAATGGTGTGTTAACATGTGGTGGTTTTTAGGTGGGCCCAGGGTTATAAAGTATTTTCTAAAGTTTAGCGGCTTAGTCAAAAAGGTTGAAGGTTTGCCGAGAAATGTGGGACCATTTTGACAGGTGTTGCTAAGGTGTTTCAATTTGATTGGCCATGGGTTTCAAGGATAAAGACATGTCAGTGGGCCTGAGAGATTCTAAAGGATGTCCAGATGGAGGATCTGATGGTTGTCGTATGTTCACATAGAATCTTTTGACGCTATGTGAACTTATGACATTCATTCAATTAGAACCTTATGAGGAGTGGGTCCAATTTGCTACATGGGGCCTTTTTCTTGCTGACGTGCTCTATTTTTGTTGGTCAAGAATTTTATGAGGTGGCAGAGACTTTTTGAAGGTTTTGTTGACTGTTGAAGGATTTTTTGCTAGCTGCCCGATTTGCTGGGAAGGAAATGGATCTAACGGTTGTGATATAAACTTGACCCAAATTCAAATATTGACCCTCAATTTTCTATTGGCACCATGAAGTGACCATTGAAATTCAAATTTGAATTTTCTGAGGGTTTCCAGCGATAGAAAGGACTAGTTTTAATTGTTTTTGAGGTCGAATTTGATTTGGTTGGTGATGCCCGCTATTGCAGTGTGGTCCAGGTTGCCATGATCAAATTGTAGGGGGGTTTGTTCCATGTGGGGATGGATAATTTTGGTGGCTCAAGGTGTTTTGTAGGTCTGATCAGATTTTTTTGTATGGTGAAATTTATGATTTTCCTGTACTTCTCAAAGATTTTTCTCATCCATGAATATCATCCTTGGATTTGACAAACCTGTACTTAGTTTTCCCTCCAAGAATTTGGATTTTCTATTGTAATTTTTGGTTGGTTGGGTAGTTGAAACCCTAACCCTAGTCACCCGAAGCTTGATGCATCCTCTTTGAGGAATCCAAGGTGACTAGGGGTATAAGTGGTGTGTTTTTTGATAGAGTAAGGGTTCTAATTTCGGTTGGTTCCAGGGGGTTGTAGTAGGCTGTATCATATTGTTGTAGATTGAATAGAATTTCCTTGTAGTCTTTTGCAGGTTATTGAAGTGGTTTTCTCTCTTTTCTGCTTTGAACATGTACATGACTCATCATACTTAATATAATTATTTCAAGCTTTCAAGTCTCTCCTTGGTGTCAATCTTGTGAATTCTAGATTTCCTGATCCATTACATAGGGTTACCTTTGTATGTCTTCTAGTCTTTAGTTCTTGACCTAGGATCAAGTGAAATATACTTTAGATAGGGCATGGATTCATTTTGATTTGTCTATAGAAGGATACTATAAGTAGCGAATGGGCTGGAATGTTTATGTTTATGGCTATGAGTCTTGGACAGTAGTTGGTTCATGTTTCAATGTCTGTATTTGAGATCTGTCCAATGGATAATGGCACTAATCAGGGATTAGTATATTTCAGTTGAGTTCAATGCTTGATTGGCTCTTGTTTACTTCTCCCCACCTTCATATATCAACACCTTTTCAAGTTTTAATTATTGTTTGGTTGATAGTAGTAATGTTCCCTCATAGCAATGGAGATTCAATGAATGTCTGGTTACCATTTAGTACTTTCTTGCTATCATCTACTTTGTTCAATCTAGTTTAAAGTCCTAAAATGCCATAAGCTACTGGATTAGGTACACCCCCCTTGGTTTTGTAGAGCTAGAAGTGAAGAGGGCAGTCTTGTCCCTATAGTTGGTCCAGTTGTCTTGTAGAGCTCTCGTACTTGGAGCTTACCATTCCTAACATCAGTCTCAAGGCATATTGGCAGCCCTAGTTGGCATAAGCATTTTGAAACACCAACACAACATTCATTGAATGCCATATTGAAATACAAAAGACTGTTAAGTCTCACTTGGTTCACATATTTTTCTATAATAATTGTTAAACCAATATAGTGGTAAGTGCACAAAGATGGGGGACCCAAAAGGGGGTATAAGGTGCCACTTTTTTCCTGAAATCAACAAACTCTAAACTTCACCAAGAAATTGAAGATAGTTAGACTCAAAATTTTAATATGGGACAAAAACAAGAGTTGTAATACTCTGAATCTATTTCCTAAAATAATAACTTATTTTGAAATTGGTGCAGATTAAGGCCCTCAAAAAGGGGGAGCACAAAGAGTGGTCCTATTTTTTGTGCAAAAACATAACATAGCCTCTGGTGTGTTCCCCCTAAAATGTTAACTTTTTTATTGAATTTTTTAATCCCTCCTGTGAGAAGTTAGCTAAGACCACGTAGTTTATCCTCAAATTTTTTGGTAATTTTTGGATGAATGTATAATTTTTGATGAATTTACGAAGTGCACACATCCTAAAAACATGTAATTTTTGTGTGCTCCCCCTAGAAATCATTTAAAACTAATAAAATCTCTCTCTCTCTCTCTCTCTCTCTCTCTCTCTCTCTCTCTCTCTCTCTCTCTCTCTCTCTCTCTCTCTCTCCCTCTCTCTCTCCACCTTCGTACCTTCTATATTTTCCCTTATTACCCTCTTTTAGCCCGCCCCTACTCTCTCTCTGTCTCTGTCTCTATCTCTGTCTCTCTTTCCCTTTTTCTTCTTTTTCAAAGGGTGCATGCCCTATTCAAGGGTATGCATAACACTTTTATTTTTTCATAGGGCACATGCACTATAGTGCACTCGTGCTATGAAAAACTAAAATAAAGGGTCTTCTTTGCCAAGGATCTCTTGAAAGAGGCCCACTTTTTCTATATGTTGTTTGAGTTCTGTGTGTCATCCGACAAGTATTCTCTTTTCATGGTGTTGATATTGACAAAGAAGAATATTCTATCAATTTGCACCATCTTTTTGTTTAAAAATCAACATCAAATTCTGAAAGTCAATCATTATCACCAAAATTTATCGATTGAGGTAAGTTTTTTATTTTTTTACATGTCAAATGTGAATAAGGAGTGTTTTGGTTTATAATTGGTATGATATAGACTTGTTCAATACATAATTTGATATAATTGTAATAAATTTATATTATAATTTGTCATATTGTAAGAGGTTTATATTATAATTTGACTTATTGTTTTACATTTATATTATATTTGAAAATTGTAATCAATTCATATGTAGAAATCATCATCATGCCAAGGAAATGAGCAAAGAATTTAACACTAGAAGAGCATGAAAGTGACAAAGAGAAGAAAAGGGAAAGAATGAGACAACTTCATTAACAAAAAAAATTAGATACCATAGAAGAATATTTTTCTTTGGATGAGGAACATGAAACATCAATACAAAGTAAGAGAGAATTTGAATTGGAAACAAAAAGACAATGAATGAGAAAGTTACGTGCAAAAGACAATTGAATTATGAAGATGCAGGCACATCATCTATGAGTTCCCAAGTTGAAGAGACATCATCATCCAATGTTGGAGGCACACCAATGTATCATGTTGAAGGAACATCATTGTCTACTTCTAAAGGTGTGGGCACACCCTTGTATCATGTTGAAGGCACACCATTGTCTACATCTCAAGGTGTATGTACCCCCTTGTATCATGTTGAAGGCACATCATTGTCTACATCCCAAGGTGTAGGCACAACATCATCTAAAGTTGAAGGTGTTGGTACTCAAAATGCAGTTTTGAGGTACCATGTAAAATTCTTGATTAAGTGCTCATTTTTGGCTTTGTATTGCATGCTAGTAGGGGCGTATTTGGGGTCATATCTTGAGGTCTATGTGTTCATTACTTTTCATTCATCCTATCAAGTTTTTTTGAGTCCTTAGATGGCATATTCAAATGGGTTTGCGTCATTTCATTCCTAGGAGATCTCAAAATCAAAAAATTGCCAAGTGTAGAAATCACCAGGAAGGGTCACTTTGAGGTTAAATAAAATGCACCCTAGAGAGCATCATGAAAATCTGAGCCTAGAATATTATTGTACACATTGCGTACTCTCTATGTGTCCGGTTTCAGGTCTCTGTGATAAATTTTGGCCCTGTTTATTCATCCCCTTTCGGAGGTGTTTTCTTAGTTTTGCACTTGTGCACTTGTTCAGTTATTCTCGGAGGCCCTGTTTGTGGAGCTGTACCTTTTGATTGGTGATTGGAACTGAAGTGATGATCATTTCCCTACATTGTAAATGCATTTTACTTCATCCCTGTTAGTTTGCAACTCATGATGAATCCATTGGATGAGTTTCCCAATGCGATTCCATTTGCAGTTTCTGCTATTTGCAAAGATTGTGAAGTGCACCAGTTTGCTAGAGGTCAAATTTGCTTGTTTATAACTTTTTCTCAGTCAAACTTATCAATGAAATTATTATTCTTCTGCATTGGAAAGTTGACATATTGCTTCCAGTTCGGATTTGAGCTTTCTGCCAATCCAGTTGATATTCTTTTGAAGGCATTTTCAAACTGAACTTTCCATTCTTTTCTACATATCCTGAGTTTACTTCTACAAGTACCTGTATTCAATGAGCTATAACTTTTGTTTAAAAGATTCCCAGATCAAATCCGTTGTAGATTTGGGTTGTAGACATCTTAACATACTTGCATGCCAGTTTGTGGCTCCTCCAGGGTCCGTTTGCTATTTTTACTAGGATGGTTCCAGACGCAGTTTATCAGGTTTTGACAGTGTGTTTGAGTAAAACAGAATGAAATGAGCAACTTTGAAGGCTTATAACTTTCACCTTGGTTGTCGTCATGGGATGCCATTTTGTAGGATGGATGAGTATGTATCAGAGAATGGGCTTGTTCAGTGGTGGCACCGAATTAGGTGATCTTGTCAGTTTTTAAGGTTGCTCCCAGAGGTCCCTAGCACCATTTTGACACTTTGGAGAAAGTGGTTTTTGACTTTTCAGTCTTCTGGGTATGATCAAGCCGGATATTACTGATTTTCATCTTATGATTCAGGATATGGATGCAAACATTGGTTCAGCCTTGCCATGGTTGAAGCATCTCAAATATTTGGATTTGAGTGTTCTTTGACCTTTGAAGGCTTTCAGCGACTTTTGGAAAAAGATTTAGGCTTGGAGGCATTTTTCATTGGATTCACATAAAAAATTAATTGAGACACTTCTACAGGAGAATTTCTATAGCTCAAAGGATGACGATGCTTCTAGAAATGTTAAAGGAAATAGATGAGAAAAATCATTGGTATAGACTTGGTATAGAAGCCCTTCAGCAGGGCAATGCTGGCATTGTTGAATATGCTTATCAGAGGACTAAGAATTTTGAGAGACTGTCATTTTTGTATCTCATAACTAGCAATCTTGAGAAATTGTCAAGGATGTTGAGGATTGTAGAAATAAAAAATGATGTTATGGGTCAGTTTCACAATGGTTTATATTTAGGTGATATCCAAGAACATATCAAGATCTTGGAAGAATCTTGTCATTTGTCACTTGCATATGTTACTACAGTCATTCATGGACTTACTGATGTTGTTAATAGATTTGTAGTTGAGTTGGGTGGCAATCTACCAACATTACCATCTGGAAGGAAATCATCACTTTTAATGCCTCCTTTGCCAATTGTACCTGGCGGTGATTGGCCATTGTTGAGAATTACCAAAGGCATTTTTGAGGGTGGTTTGGATAATGCTGGTGGCATATACTAGGAAGATAATGGTGAAGAAAATAAGAAAAAAACATAAGTTCTTCATATAGAAAATAAAATATAATCATTCAAATTTGAATATAAAAACTTCAAATATGTTCATATGTTTGAAAGATGGACATATATGAAAATAGGAGGCCCACACATTGAGATGGATGAGGCACTCTAATACTTACATGAAGAAAGATTAAGTGTGCAGCAAATGCAATTGGGAGGAGGCATTTCTAAAAGAGAAGACTGCCAGCACGTGAAATGCCTCACACAATTAGAAAGAGGGCTACACATTCAAACAAGGGAGATTCCAGTGCAAGAAAAGTTTGAAGTGGCTGTCAAGTGTGAGGGTTAGCACTAGGGATTAGAGCTAGGCATAAACAAGGAGCTTCCTCATGCATTTCCATAGAATTGGGGCTAGTCACATTTGTAAAAGGATTCCCTACGCAGTGAAGGCTGCAAGGTTTTGATGCCAATGCATGAGAGAATGGATGGCACACTATATAGAGGCCTCGCGCATTATGGGGGATTATGTTGCTTGTGCATTGGAGGAAGCCCACTCGCCAGTCAAGATGAGTGCGTGCTAATTTTAGTGTGCACATCAAGTATGTATTGGAAGTGCCAGCATTAGTTTGGAGGCTATTGCACAAGTATGAAAATGTCTCATGTAAGTAGAATAGAATAGGTTCTGTGCATTGGAACTTGCGGAGGAGGTAGCGGGCTGTACATGTTACCCAATGTCATGCAAACCAAAAACAAAATGAAATGGGCATGGTCATTCACAAAGCCTGTGCACAATCAACGCACCCACACACATAGAGGAGGACTTTCATTTGAAGACTGGAAGCAAAGAGAAAGGGGGCCTACAATCAAGATGCCAGTGCGTGGATGTGTTATGCCAGTCAAGCTTGAAAGAAATGATGGCAGCATCAAGTATGAGTGAGCCTATGTAATGCAGATTGGGGGGCTGCCAGTTCAATTTGAATTAGGCCTGCACACAATGTAGAAGATAGGGGCTCATGCAACAATGGAGGGTGCTCATGCTGTTTGAAACAGAGTTTACGTAATGGCAGGGAAAGCCTTATATAAGGCATAAGATTTCATTAAGAGGCTGCCTGCATAAATACGGGATAGCTCACACATAAACCAAAGGGAGAGCTAGCATCGAAAAGGTGTATGCTTGCTATGTGAGAAATTTCAACACATAAACAACTCAAAGCCAGCACAATGAAATGAGGAGTGTTGCATTTGTAAATGGCAGCCATGCCCTATGTAAGGTAAGAATGAAATTAATGTAAATGGAGGCAGCCTACACCAGGTATTAGTAGGCACTCACATAAAATAAAGGGAATGCTAGTGGCTGGGCGTCCATGGTTTCAGTTATAAACATATATCCCACATTACCCAGGGATTTGTAAATGTTTTTTTTATATACCCTGGCACTCATACACATTGTAAAGAAAGAAGCCAAGGGCTACTTGGTGGGCCCGGTTGTCTAGAGTTTTTTAGTGTGGCAGTGGGGCCAATCTTTTGAACAGAAGTTTGAAAAGAGCTTTCAAAAACCTCAAAGATCATAGTCCCAGATTCATGCAGAGACATGAGTTTGAAGTGTTTATAACCAAGTCTACACGCAATGTGAAATAAGATGAAGTAGTGGAGGTTATGCACGTGACCCATGCCGCTTGCCTCAGTTTTTGTGCCCACACCCAGGATGAGTTAATTTTGTAGAGTGCCAGTGTTTGACAAAGAGGACACTTGTCATGCAGTTGCACATTCACATAAGGAAGCCAGCGGTTAGTCAAACATTCCATGAATTGGAGGTAACGGTACTCGCCAGTTCGCTAGATGCTGGCGGTCAAAGCCAAAAAATTCGGAGAACTGGAGATTGATATGGTCGCTGAGTCACTGGATCCTTGGCGGTTAAGTGATTTCATTCTAAGAATGGGAGAATATGTTGTTCACCAGTTCTCTAAATATTGGTGATTAGCTAAAATTATTAAGTGACTTGGAGAATGAGGTCACCTGGTCGCCAAATAAGTATAGATGAGGTGGCAAGCCAACCAATTCGAGCTTTCCATGTGTCAGGTGGGTCCCGCTCCAGGGGAAATAAAATAATATTTTATTCAGAATTCCTGTGCACATGGCTTGAAAAATCAAAGTTATAATGATAAATTTATATAGTTTGAACTATATAATAAATTAAAAAATTGAAGTTGCAGACTTGAGAGAGAAATTAATGGTTGGGGGCTTTATTTTTTGCCCAAATAGCAAGTATTATATACCATTAGAAAGGTCTCGATGCGAGGATTCTATTTTTGGGATCAATTTTAATGTAGGTCTAACAAGTTTCACATTATTTGCAATTGAAAGTTTTAGGGGGGCCAGGAAGATATCTTGAAAATATCTGGTTTGTTGCATCTGGTGACTCATAAGTCAATTTGAGGAGATTGAAAAGAGGTGTTCTCAAGAGAAAAGAGAAGATGGTTCATTCAATTCAGAGCAATGATTCATAAGATGAAGGATCTGACAAGTGGCATCTCTTGATTCTGGCTGGCATTTTCCCCTTTCTCTTCTTATAGTCCTTTCCTTTCAGTTTGAGGGAATCAAATTTTGGAAGAACTCTGGTCTAGGTTCCAAATTCTGGGTAAATGTCCATTGAATGGTTCTAGGTCTATGGTGACTCCAGTAGGGGGTTCTACAAGAAGGTTCCAGAATAGAAGTGCAATTTTGGTTCATGATTATCTAGCATAATGATGTAGGAGCATCTTGGGTCTTTGGCAATCTTGCATCAACCAAAAACATTTTCTGATTTCTGTACCTATTTGCTATAATTTTCTTTATAGTATTTGAATTTGATAATTTCATGGTGTGTGAAGCTTACATCATGTTGGGGACCTATTTGGGAACCTTCTCCTATGAGCACATCAAGTTTGGATGGACTATTTCAAAGTTACAACTATTATCCTTGCTATTGGAACAATGTTTTCCTGCAGTTTTGGCGCTGATTGTTCATGTTGGTTCTCTTGATCCATAAGGAATATTATTTTTCTCACTTAATAGATTCAAGGGGACCTAAATTAATATCATTCCCCAAGAGCGCAAATTCCAATTCATTATGAGTCAAAAGTTATGGCCTTTTTGGCACAGGACCTATTTTCTGCCAGCTTTCACATCTGAGCTGTTACTGTAGTTTTGGTGCTGATTGTTCATATTGGAGACCTTGATCTATAAGGAATTTTATTTTTCCCACTTAAGGACTTAAATTGGACCTAAATTAATATCATTTCCCAAGAGCACAAACTCCAATTCATTATGAGTAAAAAGTTATGCCTATTTTGCCTCAGGACCTATTTCCTGCTAGTTTTTGGGTGAAACATGTGGTGTTTCTTCTTGAAATGTTCTGTGTGCTCATATGGGACCTTGTGCACTTAAAGGAATGCTCTTGGGTCAAGTTGGGACCTAAATCCTAAGGCACATCAATTTATATTCATTCTAGAATTATTTTTGGTTTAAATCTTGAGACTGGACCTATATTGTAATTAAATGCCTGACTGGCTGACCTGTGGCTTAGCTAGCTATATAATGGGTCTAGATTGATGTAGTAGAGCATCATGGGTGATATATAGGAAGGATTATCTAGATACATCATTGGAGAAAAAGATAGGATGAAAGCTGTAATTTTGAATTCATAATTCTCATTGTATAAGGCCGAAACCCGGAAGGCCTCATAGCCGGGCATGTTGAAAGAAATAATATAATTCTCTATTGTTGTTCTACCAGTTGATTGTCTCATATCCATTGTGTGTCCATTTATTTCATGTGATATTTCTTCCATTGTGTAACTTTGAGCAAGGGCTTGTTTTGGATTCAAGTGGACTCAATTATGCTTGATTCTACTTTTATCTACCCTGCCCCTACGTCAAGTGTCTCATATCCATTGTGTTTCCATTGATTTCATGTGATATTGCTTCCATTGTGTAACTTTGAGCAAGGGCTTGTTGTGGATTCAAGTGGACTCAATTCTGCTTGATTCTGCTTGTATCTACCCTGCCCCTGCATCAAGTGGTATCAGAGCGAGTTCTTTCTTATGGATTGGATCATGGAGAACCTTATTGGATTTGGTTGTAGGGTGGAAGATTTGAGATCTGACCTATAACTTATAGAAGGTTACGATCTTGCTGGAACCTGATTGTTGAGATGGTTCATGGTAGAGGAAATGATAATGCTATCATGGATATGTTGAGGCAAATTGCAACTAGGCTTGAAGTTGTAGAGATAGCCCAGAGAAGAGGAGCACATCTTGAAGATGTTAGTGATGAAGAAGAAGAAGCAGCACCTAATGTTGAACCTGATGTTGAACAAGATGAGGAAAGACTTTTGAGAGTTTTGTCTAAGGCTAACTCCAGACCTGCAGTTGAAGTTGCTTGCTATGATGGAAGACTTGAGACCGATACACTTTTGGATTGGATCTCTGAGATGGATAAATACTTTAAGTATGAAGGTACTCCTGATAATAAGAAGGTTAAGATAGTAGTCACAAAGTTGAAAGGGCATGCATCTCTTTGGTGGGATCATTTGCAAACTGAGAGACATAAGAGAGGAAAAGAAAAGATCAAAACATGGATCAAGATGCTTGGAAAAATGAAGAAGAAGTTTCTTCCAGCTGACTACCAAGTTAGTCTGATGAGAAAGATGCAAATCTGAGACAAAAGGACATGAGTGTGAAAGAATATACTGAGGAATTTTACAAATTGGATATCAGATCTGGACATGTGGATGATGAAGTTGAGAAGGTGGCTAGAAATCTGAATGGCCTAAGGAAATCTATTCAAGATGAGATTAGTTATGTGAAGATTGATAGTGTGGAAGAAGCATACCAATTTGCTTTGAAGGCTGAAGAAATATTGACAAAAAGACATGATCAAAGACAAAGAGGAAGAGGTGGCAGATTTCAGAGAAGTAGAGGTAGATCTAATGGAGAAAGTAGCAGATCTAAAAATTTAGTGCAAGATAAAGGATGGAAAGATGAGCCTACTAAAAAAGGTAATTACTCTAGTGGTAGCTATACTGGTTACTCTAGGAATAACAATAATGGTAGAAGGGAAGAGAAATCTTGGTTTAAAGGTACTTGTTACAAATGTGGTGAAGAAGGACATAGAGCTTTTGAATGTACTAACTCTGGAAAGAAGACTGGAGGTAATGGTAGAAATAATTTGGCTTGTGAAGAAGTTGAGGAAATGTCTAATGAACCTGAACATGGTGAGAACTTGATGCTAAGAAGGATCTTGTGGAATGAAGAAGCTGATGAGGAACTTGTTTTGAGAAAAAGTTTGTTCATAACCAAATGTAAGATCACTGATAAATGTTGCAAGGTAATCATTGATAGTGGAAGTTCTGATAATTTGGCATCTAAAGAGTTGGTTAGCAAATTTCAGTTGCAAAGATTGAAACATCCTAAGCCTTACCATACTGCTTGGATCCAGAAGGAGCATAAACTACATGTAAGTGAACAATGCCTTGTTAAATTCAAAATTGGGAATTATCATGATGAAGTCTTGTGTGATATTATGCCTATAGATTGTTGTCATATTCTTTTGGGTAGACCTTGGCAGTATGATAGGAAAGCTTTGCATGATGGTAGATTGAATCAATATACTATTTGGATGGATGGAAAGAAAAAAGTGTTGTTTCCTTTGATAGAGAAGTTTGATGAAAGTCACTGTACCATAGTCAGAGTATGTTTGGTTGATGGTAAAAAGTTTGCAAGAGAAATGAAAGAACAGAATGTTTGCTTTGCTTTTATTCCAAGAAAGACTGAGAAACAAGATGAGTTAGAACACGCACCTAAAGTTAAGCCTTTACTGAATGAATTTTATGACATCATTTCTGATAATGTACCTGATGGTTTACCACCTATGAGAAGTATAATTCATTGTATGGATTTGATACCTGGAGCTAGTTTGCCTAATAAAGCACCACATAGGTTGACACCTGATGAAAAGATTGAATTGAATAGACAAGTGCAAGAATTTCTTGAAGGAGGTTTGATTAGGGAAAGTCTGAGTCCTTGCGCAGTACCTATTGTATTAGCACCTAAAAAGAATGGAGAATGGAGAATGTGCACTGATTCTAGAGCTATAAACAAGATAATAGTAAAGTACAGATTTCCTTTGCCTAGGATGGATGACATAATGGACAGTTTAAGTGGAGAAAAGTATTTCACAAAGATTGATTTGAAAAGTGGATATCATCAGATAAGGATCAAAGAAGGGGATGAATGGAAAACTTCTTTTAAGACTACTGAAGGTTTGTATGAATGGTTGGTTATGCCTTTTGGTTTGACTAATGTACCTAGTACTTTTATGAGGTTGATGAATGAAGTTCTAAAAAGATTCTTGGGTAAGTTTTTGATTGTATATCTTGATGACATTTTGATATTCAGTAAGAGTAAGGAGGAACATCTTGAACATATCAGACAAGTATTGTAGAGATTGAAGGAAGAAAAGTTGTTGATTAATTTGAAGAAATGTTCATTTATGAAAGAAGATATTGTGTACCTTGGTTTTTTAATTTCAACTGATGGATTAAAGATGGATCCTAAGAAAGTGAGAGCTATACTTGATTGGCCTACACCAGAGAATGTTGGAGAGGTAAGATCATTTCATGGATTGGCAAGTTTTTATAGGAAGTTCATCAGAAATTTTAGTTCTATTTGTAATGCAATGACTAAAACTATGAGAGGAGATAAAAAGGGTTTCAAATGAACACATGGAGCACAAAGGAGTTTTGAAACATTGAAACAAAGAATTGTAGAGTTGCCTACACTTGCTTTGCCTGATTTTAATAAAGTTTTTCAAGTTGAATGTGATGCTAGTGGTAGTGCAATTGGAGCTATTTTGAGTCAAGAAGGAAAACCTATAGCTTTCTTTAGTGAAAAGTTGAATGATGCTAAGAGAAAATATTCAGTTTATGACTAGGAATTCTATGCTATTGTTCAAGCTTTGAAGAAGTGGAGAGATTATTTGATGCCTAAAGATTTTGTGTTGTATACTAACCATAAAGCTTTGCAGTATTTGGGAAGTCAGAATAAGTTAAATCAGAGACATATGAAGTGGGTTGAGTTCTTGCAAAATTTTTCCTTTTCATTGAAGCATAAGAGTGGATAGTCAAATAAGATTACTGATGCCTTGAGTAGAAGAAGAAATTTGCTGACAGAAATGAGAGTTGAAGTACTTGATTTTGATGATTTGAAGTATTTGTATGAGGCTGAAATTGATTTTTTAGAGCCTTGGAAAGCTTGTAAAGAACACACAGTGAGTGATAAGTGGTCTGATTATTTCATTCAAGAAGACATGTTGTTTAAAGGAGTTTAGTTGTGCATACCTAGAGGATCTATGAGAGAGAACATAATGAAGGAGAAACATAGTGGTGGACTTGCTGGACATTTTGGGATTGATAAGATAGTGAATTTGATTTCAGAAAGATACTTTTGGCCATAGATTTATAGAGATGTATAGAGAATGGTTAGAGGTTGCAGAATTTTCCAAATAGCAAAAGGAACTAGTCAGAATTTGGGATTGTATACACCTTTGCCTGTACCTGATAGACCTTGGGAAGATGTGAGTATGGACTTTGTTCTTGGATTGCCTAGAACTCATAGAGGTAATGATTCTATTTTGGTAGTGGTTGATAGATTTTCTAAGATGGCTCATTTCATACCTTGTAAGAAGACATCTGATGCATTGCATGTAGCTGAATTATTCTTCAAGGAAGTGGTAAGATTGCATGGTTTGCCTAAATCTATTGTTTCAGATAGAGATACTAAGTTTACTAGTTATTTTTGGAGGACACTTTGGGAGAAGATGAATACTAATTTGAAGTTTAGTTCTACATTTCACCCTCAGATAGATGGACAGACTGAAGTTGTGAATAGAAGTTTGGGAAACTTGTTGAGATGTTTAGTTGGAGAGAAACTAACTAATTGGGATTTGATTTTGGCACAAGCAGAGTTTGCATATAATAATTCATTGAATAGAAGAACTAAGAATACACCATTTGAGATTGTTAATGGATTTCATCCTAAGGGAGCCATAGATCTGAGAGATTTACCTACTGAGACCAGAAGAAGTGCTAAAGCTGATCATTTTGCAGAATACATAAGAACTTTACATGATGAAGTTAAAAAGAATTTGGAGGACAGTAAATATAAACAAAGAGCAGACAAGAGAAGGAGACATAAATATTTTGATGTTGGAGATGAGGTTATCATTCATTTGAAGAAGAATAGATTTCTAGTTGCTACCTACAACAAGCTGAAAATGAAGAAGTTTGGACCTTGTAAGATTTTGAAGAAGTTTGACAGTGGAAATGCTTATGAAGTAGAATTGCCAGAGGACATGGATATATCACCTATATTCAAAATTGCTGATATATTTGAGTACTTTGAATCAAATTATGAGATAGAAGATGATCCAAACTATCCTAAGAAGAATAGTGATAGCATTGAAAAGATCTTGAATAGAAGAGTTGGCAAGAGTACAAGAGGAAAAGACTACATGGAATATCTAGTTCAGTGGAAAGACAAGCCAGTTGAGGACAGTTCATGGATTACACAAGCTAAGTTGGATCTTTATGATTCAGGGTAGAGTATGAGTAGTGTCTAATGTGTCCATCAGTTCTTTATTCACCCTAGGTGTCTGATGCAGGAGCATCTTGGGTCTTTGGCAATCTTGCATCAACCAAAAACATTTTCTGATTTCTATACCTGTTTGCTGTAGTTTTCTTTATAATATTTACACTTGATAGTTTCATGGTTTTTGAAGCTTAAATCATGTTGGGGACCTATTTGGGAACCTTCTCCTATGAGCACATCAATTTTGGATGGACTGTTTCAAAGTTACAACTATTTTCCTTGCCGTCGGAACAGTGTTTTCCTGCAGTTTTGGTGCTGGTTGTTCATGTTGGTTCTCTTGATACATAAGGAATATTATTTTTAAAACTTAAGGGATTAAAGGGGACCTAAATTAATATCATTCCCTAAGAGTTCAGCTTCCAATTTTTATGAGTCAAAATTTATGGCCTTTTTGGCACATGACCTATTTTCTGCCAGCTTTCACGTCTGAGCTGTTACTGCAGTTTTGGTGCTGATTGTTCATGTTAGCGACCTTGATCTATGAGGAATTTTATTTTGTGCACTTAATGACTTAAATTGGACCTAAATTAATATCATTTCCCAAGAGCACAAACTCCAATTCATTATGAGTAAAAAGTTATGCCTATTTTGCCTCGGGACCTATTTCCTGCCAGTTTTTGGGTGAAACATGTGGTGTTTCTTCTTGCGATGTTCCATGTGCTCATATGGGACCTTGCACACTTAAAATAATGTTCTTGGGTCAAGTTAGGACCTAAATCCTAAGGCACATCAATTTATATTCATTCTAGCATTATTTTTGGTTTAAATCTTGAGACTGGACCAATATTGTAATTAAATGCCTGACTGGCCGACCTGTGGCTTAGTTGGCTATATAAGGGGTCTAGATTGATATAGCAGAGAATAATGGGTGAGATATAGGAAGGATTATCAAGATACATCATTGGAGAAAAAGATAGGATGCAAGTTGTAATTCTGAATTCATAATTCTCATTGTATAAGGCCGAAACCCGGAAGGCCTCACAGTCGGGCATGTTGAAAGAAACAATATAATTCTTTGTTGTTGCTGCCAGTTGATTGTCTCATATCCATTGTGATTCCATTTATTTCATGTGATATTGCTTCTATTGCATAACTTTGAGCAAGGGCTTGTTATGGATTCAAGTGGACTCAATTCTGCTTGATTCTGCTTGTATCTACCCTGCCCCTGCATCACATAATGGTCAATGTTCTTCATTTTGTGTCATAGTTTTAATGCAAGTATTTGTAAATTTGATTGCAAATCAAAGTACATGCAAGGCATGTATGGTTTTCAAAGAATTGTCTTCATCATATTGAGTTTCAATTTCAGTATGAGTTCAGTATTCAAGGGATATTGAGTTTGTCTTCTCCAAGGGAGAATGTATCTATTTTTATTTGGGTATCCTTCAAGGAAGGATTGTAAAATCCTTAAATGCAGATTGGAAATTAATCAGTACTATGAATTTGTATGATTCTTCATATTGAGTGATGGAAACATGTTAATGTAAGGCATTAATGTAGAAATATTAATCAATGAAACATAGTTTGCAGTTTGGGTTTATATCTATTGGTTTTGACTCCATGCCCAGATTGAAGGCACTCATCTTTACCATTAGAAGTCATTTGCCAAGAAAGCATCAATTTAATCAATCAACTTTCCCTTTCTATTGATGAGATTGAAAGAAGTTTGTAGCATGTGGGTAGGCTTCCCATATCAGAGATTCATCTTAGTTATGAATCCTGTTGCAGGACATATTTATTCTATTTAATCCATTAGTGAATCTGCTTATTAGGTGTTTGTATTAGTTCGTATCAGTTTTCATAAGTAGAGAATTAAGGTATACCCACCTGGGTCTGTGAAGGCCTAAGTGAAGAAGGATTCCATCCTTGTTAATTAGCATTTCTCTTGCCAGGAAAAGAGCATCAAAAGGGAGAGATCAGGTTATGGTCTAGTTGTTTACCTTTGCAAGAAAAATAGCTAACAGAAGGCACTCAAGATGGTACGCAATTCACACATAATGTTTTTGATGCTCCTAGATTTATTTATAGAAAGCCAAAATAGTTGATTGATATTGATACTAACATTTTGCAAGCAATGTCTAACAAGATTCCCAAGCGTACTTGTCAAATAAATGCTAATCGTATTTTGAGATCATTTTTTGAGAATTTAAACATGACAGGAAGATGTCGACTATTTTTTGAAATGATGAGAAATCTAAAATTTAGGTTTGTCATGAAGATTCATTGGCTAAGAAAGATGGATGAGTCAAGTGAAAAATCTATTGTAAAGAATCTAATGATTGCATATGAGAGTGTGGGTTCTACATCACGCATGAAAGATAGTAATTTCACACGACATGTACTTACATAAATGATAGTAAGAAATCAAATGAAGAAATATCAACTCATTAGAAAGACAAGAAAAAAATTGAAAATAGGTAGAAAGTCTCTAATGAGAGCCCTAGGAAGGTGTCAAAGAGTGGAAGA
This sequence comes from Chamaecyparis obtusa, assembly GCA_027943335.1. Taxonomy (NCBI): domain Eukaryota; kingdom Viridiplantae; phylum Streptophyta; class Pinopsida; order Cupressales; family Cupressaceae; genus Chamaecyparis; species Chamaecyparis obtusa. Next base: position 67,157 of record BSBK01010690.1, read on the forward strand.
TCCAAATAGTAGTGAGTTATGGGCATTTTCTGGTAGACTACCATGGAAAGATAAAGCAATTGTTAAAGCTTTTATATCCTTGATTGAATAATTTTGGAAGAATAATACATATGTATCTCCTAATCAAAGAGATGTTGTAAGAAGGAGGATTGGTAGTCAAATTCATGTTCCACATCCAAAACATTTTTTGGATTCAACTCAGACACAATTCTTTGCAAAATTTATGCATATGTATCCTCAAATAAAAATTAGTTAGAGATATTTTGAAATGTGTAAACCTTTTTATGTGAAGATAAATCACACATGCACAACTTGTTTTTGTAGGGTAAATATTGATTTTTCTAACCATTTTGAAGTTTATAGGAATATATGTGTAGATTTGCACTCTAACAATGTTTTACAGGATTGTAACATAAATATCCCACCTAGATCTTCAAGGGAATTAATATCTACCATTTTAAGTGAAAGAGTGGATGGTCAACAATTTTACAAGCTCTCATTGTTGAATGGTACATGCATAGATTACAAAGGTTTGCGACATTTGCAAATTTTTCAACATATGGAGAGTATGTTAGAAATAGGAAATACTGAGAGGGGGGGTGAATCAGTATTTCACAAACTTTTACTTTTGCCCACTTATGGATATAATAGATTACTTTAGTGCATACAAAGATTATCAAGATGATTAACAAACATAGTAGTAAATAGAAAGAACTCATAACACATGATATGTTCTTGAGGAAACCCTAGCCAAGGGAAAACCCTGGTGGGGATGGTACCCACAAAGATCACTAATCAAAAGTATCCTGTTAGGGATATTGGACCCTGTTAAGAGTCAGTTTACAATATATAGTAGATCTATCCTAGTTAAAGGACTTTAGGCCTTGTTAGAAGCCTTAACCCTGTTAGGAGTTAGATTACAAAACCTGATCACCAGCTGAGCTCACTGCCCAAATAGGTAATACAAAATGTTTCTGACTATAATATGGTACTACTTACAACTTTGCATCAATAGCCTTTGTTGATATCACAATATACAACTTTCGCAACTTATCCTTTTCTTTCTTTTCACAAAACACATCATTATCATTACATTTCAAGTATGCCTAATATATGAGTTATTAGAGCTAATAACTTTATATGGTCAGCTTCCAAAATCTTTATCCAAGGGTAAACATCTAGGACATCATCCCTTCATAATGTTAAGTCATTATTTTGACAAGCAAAAATAATCCCTTAAGTCTTTCGCTAATACTGTCTCCAAAACTGTTCTGTCTACAAAACTATCTTCGGTAAACTTCAAATAACTTCATTCGTACTACTCCAAACTTTATGCGCACTAAGATGGGGTATCATAATACTCTGTAGAAGCTTTAGTTAACTACACAAACAAAAATATTGCTCCAGTGGACATCGCCAACTAAATCTTCATCGGGTGCTCTGTCAGGATCACTGTATCCATACTTAGACAATTTCTTCCTTCAACTTGCCATACTTGCATTCCAGATTCTGCACTCTCAGTAGAGATCATATGTTGCCATAATGAAAACATCTATGCATCCACATTAGCCAAATTTCCAATAGAGTACACATACAATCGGTAATGAAATAGTGGAATTTGGAAAATATAAGACCATGACATATAATCTAAAATATGGAAAAGAGGCTAAAAGATGTGATTTAGTAATTTGAAAAAATTCTAGTGTATCAGTTCATGGATATTTTTTGTAAAAAAATTATTTATGAGTATGCAAGGTATACACATAGATTGTGATGGTTGGATATGCAATTAAAGTTGTGCAAGGACATATTCTAACTTGATACTATTGTTTCAGTTGTGGAATTTGTAGAGAACTACACACTACAACCTTAGAATGAGGTGCAAGAAAAGTATTACAACTCTCAATAGGTTGCTATATTTGTTCATATAGCATTCATGCATGCACCAGACATAATAGAGGAGAACATGAAGATATTGAGAGAGTATCATTTTTATATTAGCGATGATCTCTCACATTCTACAGAGTTTGTACATGGTTGATTTGAACTATTTTATGGTCAATTGGCAAACAGGGGCATAAAATATCATTGGCATATCATATGGTCAGATAATTGTGCATCACAATGTTGGAAATTGAATTGAAATAATTGTTGTATTGTCATTGATGTCAAACCTTAATTGGTAAGACTATTTCTACTTTGGAAAATACTATATCTATTTGAGTGTTGCTAAGGGGCTAAGCAAGGTTGGTAACAATAGCACCTAAGGAAAGGTTGAGTTATCTTGATACTACAAAGTGTACTTGACTATGTTGCACTATGATGAGATAATGTATTTTTTATCTTAGTAAGACTGAAGACTAAACTGGTAGGCTTAACCGAGAAAAGAATGGAAAAATCATGTTTAAGCTGAGTGTTGTTAGTATCGACTGAGTAGTATATGCCGAGCAAAATTATAGTGTTGACCGAGTATCAGTAAATTGTCAAGGAAGACAGTGCAAGCCGAGGAGATAGTTTTAGTATTGACCAAGCGTTCTACATGGAGACCGAGTGAACAATCACAATATTGACTGAGCATCAACAATTTTTAATTTGAAGAGAATTTAATTTTGGAGCCGACATTATTGAATTCGTGGATTATGTAAAACGTGTTGACTTTATTTATTGATTGTTTGGAAGCATTAAATGCATTGTAAAATGTTTTATTGTAAATCTTTAAGAGATTTGAGATGATTCTAGAAAAGGAGCTGAAGAATATAAAATGGGTAGATTCAATGAATCTGACCTAACCCTAAGATTTATGATTGAGATTGAGCAGCAAAAGATGAGTTAACCTAATTGAGGAAAATATAAGGGAACATGAACATTGTGATATGTATGCACATGGTGAACAAAGAATGCTAGAAGAGGAAAGTTTTATTGATTGAATAAGCAGAAAAGGCTGAAGGAGAAGTGTGGTGATTTCTTGAAGAAAAGTTCCAAGAAGATCAGAGATGGAAATGGAAAAGTTTCAAAGTTAGTAAACCAGCATTAGTGTATGGAATCGGATCTAATATTTGCAAAGTGAGTTGTATATTTTTCAGATAATACTGCTGCTACTTTCTAACCATTGTAACAATCAAAATCCTTTTAACAGAGGTTGACCTAATAGTCATAAGTTAAATCCTTTGAACAAGGTTGCATTCTAATGGAGTGTATGTAAGTCCTATGACTAGGCTCACTTTTAACAGGGTGATTGAAATCCTTTAACCGGGTCACATTTGACAATGTGTATTGTAACCTTTGATAGTGTTGGCTTTTTATTGAGCTCACTTCAAAAGAGTGAAAATAATAGTAGCATGTTACAAAGTGGTTTTTCCCAAATTGGGTTTCCAATATAAAACTTGGTGTTTACACTTGTGTGAATGTTTAGATCTGAACATTTCTATGTTTTAAAGGTTAAGTTATAGCTAGGTAGTGGACTGCATTATTAGATGTTTTTATTATTGAATCAATGATGACCAAGTTTGTTTTGGTTTTGGATCTGATTTAAGAATAAGTTTATAAGATTGCTTTATACATCAGGACCTGAGAATAACTAATTCACTCCTTCCCCTCTTTGTTGTTCTAAATCATATTAACAATTGGTATTAGAGCTCAGTTTCTTATTATTAGTGTTGATAGATATCAAGTTTAAAGGGGCTTGAAGTAAATGATCAAGATGTATAAGGAGGTACCAAAGCTGAACAAAGAAAATTTCCCTGCATGGAAAAGCTTGATGAAGCTGCATCTGGCTGGTATTGGTGACTCTACAAAGTACTACATTGAGAATAGTTATGTCTCACCTGTCGTACCTTTAACTATCGAAGAAATGAGAGCAAAGCAAGAACATAATTAGGCAATGTTGGAAATTGCATCTGCCCTAAGCTATCCATACTTTGAGGACATTAAGGATTGCACTACTACAAAAGATATGTGGGATACTCTTGGAAGGATCTATGGTGGTGACTTGAATGTGTTGAAAGAAAAGGCTGAGAGTCTTAGAGGTAAGTTTGATGAAATGAGAATGCAAGAAGGTGAAAACATTGCACAATATTGTAGTAGAATAATAGAAGTTGTGAATGCTATTAGAGGAGCTAATGGGACTATTGATGATGAAACTATAATTGGGAAAGTATTAAGATCTCAGCTATTCAAGAATCTAGATGTAACTCTACTAATGTGCTTACTTTGGAAAGTTTGGTTGGTAAGTTGACTTCTTTTGAACTCTCTAATTATGATAATTTCACCGTTGGAAGTATTGGAAATGTTGAATCTTCTTTTAAGTCATGGCTAGTTCTGAACAAGCATAAGAAAGAAAAAGAAAGATGCATCAGTGAAAGTGAAAGTGAAAGTGAAAGTGAAAGTGAAAGTGAAAGTGATAATGAAAGTGACAGTGACACTTTTGATGAAGACCTAGATGATCTAGAAGATCTTATGGCTAGAAGACTGAGAAGGGGAAAAGGAAAGTATAAATGTAAACTCCCTATTATATGTTTTGCATGTAATAAGTTGGTCATATAGCTGCTAGATGTCCTGACAAGAAGGATAAAGATGATGAAATGAAAAGCAAACACAAAGATAGAAAAGATGAAAGAAGCCATCGATGGAACAAAGACTACAAGGGAAAAGGTAAGAAATCTTGTTACATTGCAGAAAAAGAGACTGACACTGATAGTGATGATTTTGAGGTAGTTTATGTGGCAATGAAAGATGAATCTGATGAGGATGAGAAAACTGCATTAATATCCTATGTGAACAAGAATGATAAATGGATTATTGATAGTGGTTGTTCACATCACATGACTAGTGACAAAAATAAGTTTGGGACCTTACATCATTACAAAGGTAAAAGTGTAAAATTTGGTAATGATGCACCATGTCCTGTTTGAGGAAAAAGTTTGATTAAACTAACTGATAAGATATCTTGTGAAAATGCATATTGGGTTGAAGGTCTTAATTATAATTTGCTAAGTGTTGCTCAACTTAACAAAACTAGTTACCGAGTGGAATTTCATCACAAGCAAGCTAAAATATTTAATGCTGGTAGAGAACTGATTGGAAGTAGAGATCAGACTAGAGGTAATTTGTTCTATCTTAACCTATCTGAAGAAACATGTTTGATTGCACAACTTGATGATACTTGGTTATGGTATAAAAGGTTGTGTCATGTTAATTTTGACAATCTGGTAGAGATAAGTAAGAAAAAAAGGTAAGAGGTCTACCTAGATTGAAGAAACCTAAGAATATGATGTGCAAGGAATGCCAGTTAGGAAAAATGGCAAAGTCAAGTTTCAAGAGAAAATCCTTTACTTCTGAAAATGTTTTAGACTTGGTTCATACTGACCTTTGTGGACCTATGGGTGTACAAAGTCACTGTGGTGCTAGATACTTTATCTTATTTGTTGATGATCATACTAGGATGATGCATGTGATGTTTCCAAAAGAAAAATCTGAAGCTTTTCAATATTTTAAGTGGCATTTGGCTAAGGTTGAAAAGGAGACAGGTAGGAACCTGAAATGTCTTAGATCTGACCGAGGTGGAGAATTTACATCAAATGAATTTAATCTATTTTGCAATGATAGAGGAATTAAAAGACAGATGTCTACATCTAGAACACCTCCACAAAATGGTATAGCAGAAAGAAGAAATAGATCTATCTTGGATTGTGCAAGGACATTGATGAATGAAAAGAATGTGGCATAGAAATATTGGAAAGAAGCTATAAGCACTACTGTCTACACTCTTAACCGAGTATAGATCAATAAAGGTACAAATCTGACACCTTATGAATTATGGCATGGACATGCACCGAGTGTTAAATACTTTAGAATCTTTGGAAGTAAGTGATGTATATTAAAAGACACTAGGAATGGAAATTTTGATGCTAAGAGTGATGAAGGCATATTCCTAGGGTATTCCACAAAAAGTAAAGCTTATAAGTGTTTGAACTCTAACACTAACAAAATTGTGGAAAGTGTGAATGTCAAAATTGATGAGTATGTAGAAAGAAATGAAGCTGACAGTAAAAGAGAACTAGAAGATTATAGATCTTTTGTGTACATTGAAGAAGAAGAAGAGGCAAGTAATAGACTTTCACCTGATGCCGAGTCTCGGGTAAGAAATGCCAAGCGATAGATGCAAGCTACCAAGCGTCAGGAAAAGAGTGTCGAGAAAGAACAAGAACATGCCAAGCTACAAGAAAATGTTGTTGAGTATCAGGAAGAGGTTGTTGTGCATTCTTAAGTTGAATTTGACAATCTTATTTTGGAACATGATGAAATAGAGGAGAGAATAGTTGAACCTATGTTGGAAAAATATGTGAGAAGACATCATAAGTCTAAACAGATAATTGGAGACAAAGATACTAGAATCCAAACCAAAAGCAAGACTAAGCATCCAACATGTCTACTATGTGAATTTGAACCAAAGACAACTAGAGAAACATTCAAGAATGAAGATTGGATACAAGCAATAAATAAAGAAATTGACCAGATTGAGAAGAATGATACTTGGACTCTGGTGTCGAGACCTAAAAACAAGAATGTTATAGGAACAAAGTCGGTATTTTGGAATAAGATGAATGAAAATGGTGAAATCACTAGGAACAAAGCTAGGCTAGTATGCAAAGGCTACACACAAGAAGAAGGAATAGATTATGGGGAGACATTTTCCCCTATAGCTAGATTGGAAGGAGTAATAACTCTACTTGCATATGCTGCTTATAAAGATTTCAAAGTATATCAAATGGATGTCAAGTCTGCATTTTTGAATGGTATACTAGTAGAAGAAGTTTACATAGAACAACCAGAAGGTTTTATTGATCCAAATAGAAGACACATGGTGTGCAAACTAAAAAAAGCATTGTATGGATTGAAGCAAGCACCTAGAGCATGGTATGAGAGGTTGCACAACTACTTGATACAGATTGGATTTTCAAGAACAAATGACACAAGCAATCTGTACATGAAGGATGAAGAAGGTAAAGGTATCTTGTTGGCAAAAATATTTGTTGATGACATTATTTTTGGTGGACAAGATGCATTATGAAAAAGTTTCTCAAATGAAATGCAAAGTGAATTTGAAATGAGTGTGTTTGGTGATATCAAATTCTTTGTTGGTTTACAAGTATATCAGAAGAAGAATGGAATTTTCATTACATGGTCTAAGTATGTTAATGAAATACTTAAAATTTTTGGGATGGAAGATGCTAAACCAGTGGGAACTCCCATGGTTACTGGACAAAAGTTATCTAAGAATGATGATGTTGTAGAAGTTAATCAAACTCTATACAAATCTATGATTGGAAAATTGTAGTATGTTGTACACAATAGACCAGATATTGAATTAGTTGTTGCGATTGTGGCAAGATTCTTTGCTAATCCTAAGGAAACACATATGATGGCCATGAAAAGAATTATGAGATACTTGAAAGGAACTGCTGACTATGGTCTATATTATAAGAAGGATGACAAATTTGAACTCCAAGTTTATACAGATGCTGATTGGGTAGGAAATGTAGAGTACAAGTGGTGGAGCTTTCCTTCTTGGACAAAGATTAGTCTCCTGGACAAGAAAGAAACAAAATTGCATTTCCCAATCCACTGTCGAGACCGAGTATGCTGTTGTTGTAGTGAAATGTTCAAACTTGGTATGGATAAAACAATTGTTGATAGGCATGAAAGAAGAAATCACTGAACCTGTTGTTATTTTCTGTGACAACACAAGTGCTATCAATATTTCTAAGAATCTAGTGATGCACACTAAGACCAAACACATTGCAATCAAGTATCACTACTTGAGAGAATTAGTACAAGACAAAGAAGTCTGAATCGAATATGTGAATACAAAAGAACAAATAGCAGACATATTCACTAAAGCTTTACCCAGAGAAGCTCATGAGTATTTGAGAAGTCAATTAGGGGTTCTTCCCCTAACTGAAGCTTGCTAGACAAGCTAGGAGCACTGCATCAAATGTGCTACAGTAGAACATTTAACAAATTGATGTAGAATATTGTCACACTTTAGGGCTAGCCTAGAGTTGTGAAGAGGAGCAAAGACAAGGAATCAGTCATAATCAAGATGACAGAGGGAGAAACACTGAGCTACACAAATATTATGTACATCTAATGGATGTATGTTTTAGTTGCTGCTTTGGCATTTTTGTCAATGAGGGAGAATGTAATGATATGATAACACATGATATTGAAAACTAAGAGTTGATGAGCTGATGGAACTAAAAGAAAAGAGGATGATGAACTAAAATGAAGAATCGGGATAGAGGGAGATCTGAATACTTCTAAGGGTCACAAGAGTGAGCCTTATAGGATTCTGAATCAGAATGAAGCTAAGGATATTATAAATAAGTTTCTGATGGACAGATAATTTTTTGGATTGGTTGGTAATCCATGTGTTATTCAGGTGATATCATATGTTGTTGTCATCAATGCCAAAGAGGGAGATTGTTGGAAACTAAATTGAAACAATTATTGTATTGTCATTGATGTCAAACCTTAATTGGTAAGACTGTTGCTACTTAGGAAAGTACTATATCCATTTGAGTGTTGCTAAGGGGCTAAGAAAGGTTGGTAACAATAGCACCTAAAGAAAGGTTGAGTTATCTTGATGCTACAAAGTGTACTTGACTATGTTGCACTATGATGAGATAATGTATTGTTTATCTTAGTAAGACTAAAGACTAAACTGGTAGGCTTAACTAAACAAAGAATGGAAATATCATGTTTAAGCTGAGTGATGTTAGTTTTGACCAAGTAGTATATGCCGAGAAAAATTATAGTGTCGACTGAGCATCAGTAAATTGTCGAGGAAGACAGTGCAAGCTAAGGAGATAGTTTTAGTATTGACCAAGCATTCTACATGGAGACCGAGTGAACAATCATAGTATTGAATGAGCATCAACAATTTTATATTTGAAGAGAATTTAATTTTGGAGCCGACATTGTTGAATTCTTGGATTATGTAAAATGTGTTGACTTTATTTATTGATTTTTGGAAGCATTAAATGCATTGTAAAACATTTTATTTTAAATCTTTTAGAGATTTGAGATGATTCTATAAAAGGAGCCAAAGAATATAAAATGGGTAGATTTAATGAATCTGACCTAACCCTAAGATCTACGATTGAGATTGAGTGGGAAAAGATGAGTTAACCTAATTGAGGAAAAGATAAGGGAACCCAAACATTGTGATATATATGCACATAGTGAACAGAGAATGCTGGAGGAGGAAAGTTTTATTGACTGAATAAGAGAAAAGGCTAAAGGAGAAGTGTGGTGATTGCTTGAAGAAAAGTTCTGAGTAGATCAAAGATGGAAATGGAAAAGTTTCAAAGTCAATAAACTAGCATTAGTGTATGGAATCGGATCTGATATTTGTAAAGTGAGTTGTATATTTTTTAGATAATACTACTGCTACTTTCTAACCATTATAATAGTCAAAATCCTTTTAACAGAGGTTGACCTAACAATCATAAGTTAAATCCTTTGAACAAGGTTGGATTCTAATGGACTATATGTAAGTCCTATGACTAGGCTCACTTTTAACAAGGTGATTGAAATCCTTTAACCAGGTCACATTTGATAGTGTGTATTGTAACTGTAGACACCTAAAAATCCTTTAGAAAATAAAGTATTTTTTATTTTTTATTTTTTTTCTGAAAAATATCTGATGACATCATCATTTATTAATTAATTAATTATTTAATTAATTAATTTATTTTTATGTTATTAAATCTCTTTTTCTTAATTAAAAATATTTAATTAAGAAATCCCTCCCAAAAATGTTTAAATCTTATTTAAACATTAATCCCCTATTTATTAATTATTTTAATTAATAAATTGACCAAAAATCCCCCAAAAAATAATTAATTTATTTTTTGACCAAAACTTGGCCAATTTCCTCTAGACCACTAACCTCTTCCAAAATCTTCTAATCCCTTCTTAATTTCGATTAAAAGGCTAATCCCATCTTTTCTAACCCTAATCCCAAGGTTAAATATTTAATTAAGGTTAAATATTTAATTTTCATATTTATTGAAAATATTTTAATAAATATTCCTAAGACTTAAGCTTTTGGAATGAATAACTTTTTATTCCATGAAACTAAGGAGAAATCTAGACTCTTCTAGAATCTTCTCAACCCAACCTCTTCACCCATCCTAATCCTAAAATCCCCTAATCCTAATCCTAATCCCCTTTCTAATCTTGTCACATTCCATTAGCAAAAGGTTTACCAAAACTTATGCTAACCTCCTCTTAGTCATCCTCCTTAGTCAACAAAGATGGCCACCTCTTGGCCACCTCTTGCAAATGCATTTAAGGATGCATTTAAGTCTTCCTTATCTTTCTTACATGCATTCATTATGCATTTAAGACCTTCTTATCCCTTCCTTGCCACCTCTTGGCCTTGGGCACATTTACCAAATTGTGCACATGCCCTCAAACTTTCAACTCAATCCTCCCTTGACACTTGTCAGGACACTTGTCCTTGACTCAACCCTAACCTTAGCCCTAACTCTGACTCATCCTTTTAACCCCAAGCCTTAGAAATCCTATAAATACCCTCACTTCCTAAGGCAAATCATCTCTCAACTCTCAAACTCAATAGCAAAGTTATAATGTCATTTTCATTCTAGCATAAGCATAAACTCATCTTTTTTTTAGATTATTTTCAAGCTTAAATCACATCTAAATTAGCTTAAATGGATTAACATAGATTCATTTCTTGTTTTAATCTTAGTTCTTTCATTTAGCTTTTGCATATTTGTGTGTTCTTGAGGCCTTTGAGGCAAAATAGGTTCCTCATACCTATTTTGTGTCATTTTGGGTCTTCTTGATCCTCAAATCATTTATCTTGCATGCTCCAAGTGCTTGAGTTTGCACACCCACATCCCTCTATATCTAAGCATATCAAACGGTGCATGGGCGCATCCGTTTTAAGCTTAAACTGAGGTGGCTTTGATTTTAGTTTGCTAACCTTTGAATTTGATTTGATTATATGCTATGACATTTGTTTGTCTTTGGCCTTCAAAACAGGTTTAGGTGCACTCTCAAATCCTAGTCTACATTCTGGCACGCCCGGTGGGACCCACTTCACGGGTTCTTTGCAAACACTTTGATGGGTTTTAGACCATTTTCAGATTTTTCAAGCTTATAGGTGGACGGAGCACTTCGATCCCTTCTTCTTCTTCTTGTCTATATTCTTCTTCCTCTTCTTGTCTATATTCTTCTTCTATTCCATCTCCTTCTTCTTCTTCTTCTAGCAAGGAGGTCATGGCCATTTTTTTTCAAAAATAATAATAAAATCCATAAGGAAGCAAAATCATACACACCTTATTTTAGTGCTTAAAATGAACCCCCAAATCATTCTTGAATGCATTAAGGACTAAAACTTGCAAAATTTGTTCTAACAAACAAAACAAAAAAATTAATCAAGGCATTTGCATCCTTGCAACATCAAGGATTTTTAACAATGCATTCATGCAAAGTAGGAATGATCATATCTTTTTGGGCATAAAAAGAACATCAAATCTGCATTCAAACGAGTCAAAACAAAATCTTGAATGAAGCTAAAAGGAAGAACTTAGGTCCTAAGTGTCATTGTCAATTTGAAAAGCAAACCAAATCTCGAATGCACTAAAGGAACAAACAACTCTATTCCCTATCTCGTTTCAAATTCCAAAGTAAGCAAACAAATTCAATCTTGAGTGATCTAAGGGACAAAACAAAGCTTTTTCAAAGTTCTTAAATCAACTCGCTAATCAAATCTTGAATGCACAAAAGGAAAGAACTTGCAACCGTTCAAAGCATTTACATTTTGAGGAAAAGAACAAATCAAAAGCTAAACACAAGTGTCTTCATTTCAAAGTTCAAACAAACTTAATCAAATTTGGGAAAATGAACAAAATCTGCTTGATGTGCATGTAGGAGTTTTTTTTTTTAATTCTTGCATAATCCTTGTTAGAGTAAGCAACGTGGAACATTTGAACTTGGACAAGTTCACTTGTTCTACTTTTAGCGAGGCCTGTCCAAGGAGAAGCGCTTCCTCCTCGGAGAACGACCTCAAACCGGTATCCCCCCCGGCCGGTATACAAATAAGTGAATACCAAAAGAATCACTTACATCTCCTAATCGCCGGGCGTTCGTGCCAAACACGTGTCTGGGGATGGTAAACATTCCTCTCCCCCAGCATAATTGGCAAGGCTCTTAAGTGAGTCACGGATGATCAGCATAACCGGGTATGGAGACTCCACGGAATCATTAGCAACCTGATAAACTAGAGGCTACCCTATCTACATCCGAAAGTATCAAAATCCTTGTGCAAGGACCGATTCCAAGGGGTTTACCGGGTCACCTCAAGATTACTCACCATTTGTATTCCCTTCTGGGGGATACCAAGCTGTGGGCAAGCGATTTTGATACTCACCTTCCTTAGGTAGATCTGTTTGAAGTGCTTGATAGTCAAAGACTCCGTGAAAACACTTGTTGAAACATACACTTTCAAAGCTTTGTCAGAGTCAGTTGCCTTTGTTTGTATCCCGCAGGGTTGCTTTGTCCCTTGCGGAGATTGCTTTGACTTTAAACCTTTTCCATTGGAAACCTTTGCCTCAAAATTAGAAACCTCTTTTCCAAGAGATGCCCAGCAAGAACAAACATCCTAAAGCAAAGTTGCCCAAATCCCAAGCCTATCAAGAGCGAAAAGTTATCAAGAAGAACACCAAGAGCTATCAAGCCATTATCCAAGCAAACCAAGCAGAAGAGAAGTCCCAAACCAGACTTGAGAACATTGCCCATAACGCCCGCATCAAACAGTTCGCCTTCCATTTTCGAGTTAACCATCGTTTCATCAACCTTGAGCTAGAAAATTAGCCAATCCTTGTTCATGTCTTGTTCCATCTTCAGATCTTGAAATCTTGTCTCAAACAGCTTTGCATCTTGGTTTCATCCTAGTTTCATCCTTTGCATCAGCATCAAAACCTTAGTTGCATTTCAAAACATCATAAAGTTGCATTTGCATTCGTCTTCCTACCAGCATTCTAGAATCAATCCTTGTCATTTGCATTATCCCTTTAGATAAAGCATTGTCCCTTCACCCTTCAATACCTTTTCCACCAGCATCCACCCATCAGCTTTCCATATCTTTCCAGCAGATCCATCATCCTTTGTTCCAAATCCAGAGATCCACCAACACTTAGTGTTCTACCTTTTTGAGTTGTTCCTATCCCATATCCAAGATCAGAGACCATCATCTTCTTTTTTGGCACAACGTGTTGTCATAAAGAAATCAAACCTTGTCCTTGCATAGCCATCATCTCGAGCAAGAGATTGGAGTGCATTGATAAGAAACTTGTTGACTGAAGATCATCAGTCTATCTTAGGTTGACCCCATCATATCTCTGATCCTCCATTTGGGAAAAATAGCAGCTCATTTGTTGACCACTCAGTAATCTTTCACCAGCTTTCCACCAGCAACCTATCTTTCCTCCACCATCTTGATCCATATCAATTCCATCCAGCTTCCATCATCACCATCTTGATCCATCCTTGCATTGCATCCTAGAAAGTCATCATCTTTAGAAGTTCATCAACTTTGCATCCATCAACATCTTTTAGCCAAACATCTTGCATCCATTTAGCACTTGCATCTCCATGCCTGTTGAGACCAGATCTCGGAAAAGAAGAAGCATGAATCCTTATCCACCAACAACCTCATCCGATCCCAACCTTTTCACCAACGCCATGATGACCTACAATCCCCAGATCCAAGCCAGTAACCCATGTGAAGATCCAAACATCCCTTCATCCCCGTTGGCAATCCAAGCATTCGCAAATCCTCCAGAAAGCCCACCAGCAACCAATGCCCTTGTACCACAACATCAGCAAAGCATGTTTTCCCACTATCTACCAGAAAGTACCTCCATCCCACCATCTCTCTATCCACGCATCCCCATCAAAACTATCCAAGTTCCAGCCCAAGCGTATTCTCCATTTGTCCAATCATTCCCCGATCATATCATGCAAACATCCCAAGAGCTTTCCACCATTCCCCTTTTCTTGCAAGGAAGCCTCACCAGTCCCACGACACAAGCTGCAGCACCATCCGCTCCATCTCATACCCCTTTTGCTTCATCATCTGCTATGGCTGCCCAAGCCCAAATCCAACACTTAACCCAAAGTCAACTTCCACCTCTCCCGCAAGATTTTACACCAAAAGCTTCCCCACCATCCGCAAGTCAAGCAACGCCTTTCACCATCAAAGGAGCACCGTCACCCTTCACCCCCCAAGCACCTGTACCTTCTTCTTTGGGGTTAGCGCAATCGCTCCCCATTCCAACCTCATCTTTCTCTTGGGTGTTTCCTTCATTTTCTTCTTCACAAGCATCCACTCAACCACAACCTCAACAAGCTCCTTTATATCAACCATCATTCGTGTCCCAAGCTCCTGTTGCTCCTACCATTCCATCATCCGCTGCAGTGCACCCTAACACAAGCTCTCAATGGGGCCTTACGCAAGAAGAAATGAAGGCATGGGGGATCCCATCTCAATCCCCTACATCTATGGTTGCAAGTCAACAAACTGCCTTCGCCCAAGCAGCACAGCAACAATTACCCCAAACACCACCGCGAGCTTCAAGCTATTCATCCCAAATCCCAAATACCTTCCAGCAAGTTCCACCACCTCAACAGCCAACTTTCCCCAGCTATCTTACCCCATCACCCTTTGCTTCTAGCTTTCCCGCATCTATTCCACCTCTAAGTAACGCTGGCATGCACCCAGCTTATATAAGCCACACCCAAATCCAACCTCAGCAACTACCACCATCATACCCGCAAGCAGCATCGTTCCAACAGCCTCCCCCACAGCAACCACATGTCCCCTTTCAGCAAACAACCATCATTCCTCAACAACAGCAAGTCCCTTGCTATCAGCCCCAGCAACAAAACCCTATCATCCCCCAGCAACAACAAGTTCCCACCTATCAGTTACAACAACAAGTTCCAAATGACCACTATCAGCAAGCAGTCCCACAACAACCACCAGTTCAACAACAGCAAGTAGCCCAACAACATCAAGCGGTCCCATATCAATATCCCCCTATGCCACACCAGCAATATCCCCAACAACCATTGCCCCAAAATCAGTTCCAACCCATTTATCCACAGCAAGCACCATATCCAATTCCACAGCTTCCATCACAAGCAGAAGTTCCAGTTCCCTCGCCACTCAATGCTGAGTGGGAAGCAATGAAAAATGCTCTAAAAGAGCTACAAAGTGGAACAGAGAATAAAACCTACAAGTTCGAAGAGGTGTGTTCATATCCCTTCGATCGGTCCATAGCAACTATCCCTTTTCCCAAGCATTTTGAGATGCCCAAGTTTGACAAGTATCGGGGGAAAGGAGATCCAGTAAATCATATCAAAGAGTTCTACATGGCGTGCCAAGAAGTGGCTTACAGTGATAACTATCTCCTGCGCCTATTTCCCAAAAGCTTGGGAGGAACTGCTGTTGAGTGGTTTTACAAAATACCACATGGGACAATAAAAACCTTTGCTGAACTCTCTGAGAAGTTCATCACACACTATGCCCATAATGTGGAGAATGAGTTGTCCTTGCTAGACCTATGCAACTCAAAGCAAAAAGATGGAGAAAGCCTTGCAGAATACTTGCAAAGATGGCAGAATCTTACAACCAGGTTATCATATCAGCCGCCAGAGAAGCATTTAACAAAGATCTTCATTGATAACCTGCATCCAAAGCTATCTCATCACATGCGAATGAACTGTCTCCAGACATACCAAGACATCAAGAGCAAGGGCATAGGCATCGAGAAAGCTCTCCTAGACGAAGGCACTATTCGTCACTTCAAGGATGATTCCAAGAACAAACCCAACAATGATAAATCCCGTTACTGGAATCGTAACAAGAATGTTGTTACAGATGGAGCCACTGACACTAAGAATGTACAATTCGTTGTGGCTAGTCCTACACCAGCTCAAACATACCAACCGCCACAAGCGCCCATCTATCAGCAACCACCAGCTCCCGCATATCAAGCACCTATTTATCAGCAGCCTCCTCAAGCTCATCAGCCACCTGTGCAACAGTATCAGCAGCAATACCAACAGCAACAGCCAGCACGCCAAGGCAATCCTGTTAACACAGTTAACGTTGCCCCAAGGCAGAACAAACCTAACAATCAGAACAATCCAAAGAGGACTTTCACACCTTTGGGTGAGCCTCTGGATCAGATCTTTTATCGGCTAGCCAAAGCAAATATGATCACATATCCGCCCATCCCACAAAAGGACGACAACGCACCAAAGTCTGATTGGTATAAAGAAAATGAATACTGTGATTACCATCGTGTGAAAGGGCACACAACATTGAAGTGCATGCGGCTTAAGCACTAAATCCAGGATCTCATTGATCGCAAGGAAATCCAGGTCGATGCACCAACTCAAGCTTCACCCAATGCCGGTTTGCAAATATATCAAAATGTGTTCCCTCAACACGATACCGGGAAGAATCAAGCCAACGCCAATCAGCCCCAAAATCGTGGCAAAGGCAAGCAAGAAGATCACACAGCGGCCTACATCAACTATGACAAGTATGTCGGATGCATAACTCAAGTTGAGCCCATCCAAGATGATCCCACCATCAATACCATCCACGTCAGAGGGCCAGATCGACAATGTGCTGCAACTACCCGCAGTGGTAGGATAACTATTGCCGGTGCTCCTCCGAGATCAGTTGCTCCTCCAAGGCCAACATCTACTGCATCCACAGCACAGTCTAACACCAGGCCAGCATCAAATGCACGCGCAACACAGCATAATGCACCAAGTGCACAATACAATATCATAGAGCATCTTGGGAACATGCCAGCCCAAATATCTATCTTGGATTTGCTCCGCACATCACCCATTCATCAGGAGATCCTGGACAAAGCTCTAAAAGAAGGCCATGTCCCCACGGACATTAACACAACTCAGTTTGAAACTCTTGTGGGACACCTATCAGCAGCATGTGCCTTGTCCTTCAAAGAATCTGATATACCAGATGTCGCTCCTGACCATACTCTCCCTCTCCGCATTGCTGTCATGGTCAGAGATTTTGCCATCAAACGAGTTCTAGTGGATAATGGCTCAGCCCTCAACTTGTGCACATTAAAATTCATCAAGAAGATCGGGTTCACGGAGGCCGACATACAACATGAGCAAATCACTATCAAAGCATATGATAACTTGGAGCGTACCTCTGAAGGTACTATGACTTTGCCTATCCAGCTAGGCCCAGCAACGCAAGATACTCTCTGCCACGTTGTTGATCTTGACCTACCGTTCAATATCCTCCTCGGTCGTCCATGGATCCATTCCATTAAGGCCGTACCATCTACTTACCATCAGTGCATCAAGTTTCCACATCAAGGCACTGAGGTTACCATCCACGCTGACCCTAACCCCTTCGCATACTGCCTTGCGATGGAAACATCTTTCCCTCATTCTACTCATTGTCCTGGAACCGATATTGGTACTTCTATTGCTAGCTCATCCCGATCCCATCGCGATCCAGAGACCATCCTCTCTTCCACCTTATCATCCATCAAGATCAACAACCAGGGTTGTGGCGAATACAGCCTCAGTGATGCATTTGCTGTAGGGGCTCTTCCACGTGATCCACATACTCAAGGGCGCCCAAGTTGTCAAAACAAGCCTGTGGAAGAACATTATAAGCTCAAGCAAATAGGAAACATGACTTTTGAGTCTCATGGTACCATCAACAGCAAAGAAATGGATCCAGATATTAACAAATGGTTATACAAAGACCCCCCATCACGTGACACCCAACTTCTTGAGTACTTCAAAGAAAAATACCCAATCCCCTACAAAAATGTCACAGAACACTATAATTATCAAGGTGGTGGTCTAGGACCACAAGAGGATGGAAATTTGTTTCCTATCATACCATCCCAAAATCCAGAACAGCAAGGACTTGGCTTTAATACCCCTCGCCTGCTTGAACAAGAGCCCAATACCACAACTGTGGACACTAACATGACCAACGTGAACTTTTCGAATAGCCAGGATGACCTTGTGGAAATCGAAGACATCCCCGAAGAGAAAGACATCCGATCCTACGATGATATCTTTGCCGACGACACCCTCCTGGGGACTTCTGTTCTCCAACAACTCTCCATTAACCTCATAGATCTTCCCCTCACAAATCCCGACCTCATAGATTGGGACCAACCAAGCATCGCACACATCGACGAGTTCCAAAGTGCACAAGCACTCCTAGAATTCATGGGGGCATCAGGTCCAGCAAGCAATCAGGATTCAACATCAACCTCTGTCTATCAGCTTCACCCAGAAGGATATTTTGGGGAAGAGGCAAGCTTTAGTCGCAAAAATGAAATAGCAAAAGAACATCATGAGTCTTTATGTGAAAACCCCCTTGGGGCACATTCTGATTCCAAAATAGTAAAAATAAAGGGCGTATCTTCTAGTGAAAACCTGGCAATTCAGGCACTAGAAGATGAAGCCTTGCCTCTTCCCCCTATCCAAGATTATAGACCAGAGCAGTCGCCGATCAACATAGAGGAGACCAAGCCAATCAACTTGGGAACAAAAGAATGTCCAAAGATCACCTACATTGCAGTCAACTTAACAGAAGGAGAAGAAATCGCTCTCAGTGCCTTGCTCAAAGAATCCATCATCAACTTTGCATGGTCATACGCCCACATGCCTGGGCTTGATCCAAACCTTGTTGTTCATCACCTATCAGTAGATCCAAACATCAAGCCAGTGAAGCAGAAGCTAAGGAAAATGCATCCAAAGGTAGCATTGCTCGTCAAAGTAGAGCTTGAGAAGCTCCTCCAAGCTAAGATCATCAGAGCAATAGATTATTCAGAGTGGATCTCTAACATGGTGCCAGTCACAAAGCCTTCTGGCGACATCAGAATATGCACAGATTTCAGGGACTTAAACAAGGCATGTCCTAAGGATGACTTCCCATTGCCAAACATAGACATGCTTGTAGACCTCACAGCGGGTCACGAAATGCTATCACTCATGGATGGCTTTTCAGGCTACAATCAGATTCATATAGCAGAAGCAGATCAACATAAAACAGCATTCACAACCCCATGGGGTACCTTTTGCTACAACATGATGCCATTTGGGCTAAAGAATGCAGGAGCAACATATCAACGAGCAATGACAGCCATTTTTCATGACATGATCCACAAGATCCTTGAGGACTATGTGGACGATATCCTTGCAAAATCCAAAACAAGAGATGAGCACCTCAACATCCTAGAGCGTGTATTTGATCGTCTGAATCATTATGGCTTAAAGCTTAATCCTAAGAAATGTGTCTTTGGTGTTACATCTGGCAAGCTTCTAGGCTTCATCGTCTCTAGACGAGGCATAGAGATCGATCCTAAAAAGGTAAAAGCAATAACAGAGATGCCTCCACCAAGAAATCTCAAACAGCTCAGAAGCCTACAGGGCAAGCTTCAATCAGTTCGGCGGTTCATCTCGCAACTAGCAGACAAGTGCCAACCATTCTCACATCTCTTATGCAAAGACACCAACTTCAAGTGGGATCCCATATGTCAAAGAAGCTTTGATAAGCTCAAGGAGTATCTAGCTAATGCTCCAATACTAGTACCACCGGTTTCAGGACACCCACTCATCCTTTACATCTCAACAACAGCTACAGCACTAGGGGCACTCCTAGCACAGCATGATGATGAAAATAGAGAACGAGCTATCTACTACATCAGTCGCACTCTTGTGGGCTATGAGCTTAACTATTCACCCATGGAGAAAGCATGCTTAGCAGTGGTCTTTGCCACTCAAAAACTTAGACATTACATGCTTAGCCACACAATCAAGCTCATATCAAAGGTGGACCCTCTTAAGTATCTGTTATCAAGGACAACCCTCACAGGCCGTATGGCAAAATGGGTCATGTTACTCAGCGAATTTGACATTCAGTATGTAGATCGCAAAGCAATCAAAGGGCAAGTCATTGCTGATCAACTAGCAGAAGCACCACTGGTGGATGCCTATCCACTAATCATGGAATTCCCTGATGAACACTTATGCATGATTGAAGAGCAGCCCATGTGGAAACTATACTTTGATGGTTCCAACACATCCCATAGCTCTGGGGCAGGAATCCTATTCGTCACACCTCAAGGTGACTACATCCCAAAATCATTCAAATTGGGATTCCCATGTACCAACAACATTGCAGAATATGAGGCACTCATCTTGGGTCTCAGAACAGCCATTCAGTGGAATATCATAGAATTACAAGTATTTGGAGATTCACAGCTGATTATCAAACAAGTCCTAGATGAATATCAAACAAAGGATGACAAGTTGCTACCTTACAAAGAGCTGGTGGACAAACTGCAAGAGCATTTCCTACATCTACAGTTCACACAGATCCCAAGACTTCAGAACAAAGCAGCGGACGCAATGGCAACCATTGGATCCTTGTTAGAAATCCCACGTGACGCATCACAATATGAATTCCTAGTCGAGCAGCTACATACGCCAACTTATGAGAACGCTGATGTAGAAATGGTATGTGTCTTGGTTGGTCCCCAATCCCCATGGTACCACAACATCCATGCATATCTAAAAAATGGTATCATATCTCCCCATCTCACCAATAACCAACGCCAAAACCTTATTCGCAGAGCTTCCCGCTACACTCTTGTAGCCAACACCCTATATCGTCGTGGGTATCACAATGTCCTATCTAGATGTTTAGACTCAAACGAGGCCATCCTGGCCTTACAAGAAGTTCACGCTGGAATTTGCGGTGCCCACACGAGTGGCATGGTTCTAGCAAAGCAGCTGCTTAGAGTTGGATATTATTGGCCAACAATGGAACATGATGCGTGTGAATTTGTCAAGAAATGTCTCCCATGTCAACAGCATGCCAATTTGATACATGCACCAGCACAGGATCTACAGCCTATTGCACCACCGTGGCCTTTTTCATGTTGGGGCCTCGACCTCGTTGGCTTGATCACCCCCCTCTCTTCGGATGGACACAAGTATATCATAACAGCCACAGAGTATTTTACCAAATGGGTTGAAGCGATTCCGCTCACCCTTACTACTGGCATCCAAATATCCAAGTTCATCCTCTACCACATCATTTGCCGCTTCGGCATACCATCTACCATTTTCACAGACCATGGCACACCTTTTGAAAACCAGCATGTGGATGATCTATGTGCCAGACTCCACATCCATCACCGTTTCTCCAGTCCATATTTCCCTCAAGGAAATGGCCAAGCTGAGGCAACCAACAAAACTATCTTGAAAATCCTCAAGAAGGTTGTCAATGATTCTGGTCGTGACTGGCACCTCCAAATCAATCCCACCCTTTGGGCCTACCGCACTTCTTATCGCACTCCCACAGGCACCACCCCATACTCCCTTGTATATGGTGCTGAAGCTGTTCTACCGATCGAGGTTGAGCTCCCCTCATTGCGAGTCTCCATGAAGAACTACACCACTGATGAAGATTATCGTGTAGCCCGTCTCACACAGCTAGACCTGTTAGATGAAAAGAGACAGCAAGCATATGATCACCTGGTGGCATACCAAAATCGACTCAAAAGGAGTTATAACAAAAAGGTCCATCCTAGACAATTCCAGGTCGGTGACATGGTCCTTAAAGAAAATCAGAAGGTCCTAGCAAATAGAGAAAAGAAAGGCAAGTTTGAGCCTACTTGGTTGGGCCCCTATGTTGTCACCGCATCCTTTGGCTCCGGAGCCTATCAGCTATCAACACCAGAAGGCGAGCCCTTGAATGATCCTATCAACATCATCCATCTGAAGAGGTTCTATGCCTGAACCTGATCCTGCATATATCAGAAAATCCAAAAACATTCAAAAAAGCAAAAAAGCAAAAAAGCAAAAAAAAGCAAAAAAGCAAAAAAGCAAAAAAGAAAAGAGAAAGAGAAAATAATCGTCCAACGGTGAAAACTTGGAAATTCAAGCACCTTGGACAAGTATGTTGGTGAAAACCTGGCAAACAGGCGCCAACATAGTAAACTGAGCTATTTATCTATACAGTAGTCCTTTCAGTTACCGTCCTCCTCCTCCATCCATAACAGATCTCCCAGCAGTTCCATCTCCCCTATCCTCCAAGCATTCGGCTTCCATCTTCCTCCAACCCATCTGCAATCCATATCCTATTCCAAAGCTTTGTACCATATCTTGTACCATATCCTTATCCCTTTCCTATACAGCGCAATCCTTTCTGTAAATATCCTTCTTGTCTCCGTCCTAGTGAGAGTCCCGTCGAGTGTGATCTTCCTATCCCCAATCCTGAGCTTCTGTACATATCCCTTGTGCATATCGTTCCTCCTTGTTGTACATAACCTTTGTCCGTCCTGCAGCAGCATTTGATCAAATATCTTGTCCCATCCCCAGCCTCAGAAAACTTTTAGTCCCACTCAGGCCTTGTGCTTCAGCAACATCAATTGTCGACTTATCCTTGCTCATCCTGATTATTCCTTGAACTTCAGCTTTTGCCAGCGAACAACTACACTTATTCTCTCACCAACCCATGGGTCCTTGAGGATATATCGTTCCTCCTGTCTGACCTAATCTTCCATCCTGGTCCTTGAGGATATATCTCCTCCTGTCCGACCAATCTTCCCACCATCAATCAAACCTAATCTCTCTCCATGGCAAAGGATGTCTTTTTGGAGTTATCATTTTGATCTTGGAATTTTGTCCTTTGGGTCTTGTTAATCTTTTTTGGCTTCTCATTATCCCACCAGGGTCACCACGATTCATTATATCATGGTGTGCTGCGTGTGCGGATAATCTGGGGCAAGGTTTTTTGATCTTTCGCTTCTGCCTGTGAGTCAGTTGTGTGTTTGTGGTTCCTTCAGCATCGGTTCCACCATGTCGCCTCTGCGCTTCATGTGTGATGTTGGGGCAACCCTGTGTGTTTGTTTAGCGTCAGTCCTCGTCAGTCCTCTGCAACACTGGTGACAAGGCCTCGTGATCCCAGTATCCTTGGCAGGTCTCTAGCATTGCTATATTAAATCTAGGCTGTGCATTCCCATTTGCACTTGGAGCTATCTGGTCCCTTGCATTTATCATATAGATTAATCTTTGCATACAGCTGCATCTTGCATCTTGCATTTCCATCTCATCTTGCATATCATCCATATTTGTTCTTAGAAGTGAGGTTATTTATCTCCCCTTTCTTCCTAGGCCCTTCCTTTCTCGTCCTGCCGGGCACACTCTGTCCCAGGGCGTAATCCCTCTTTCTCCTTGTCCCACTGGGCGCATCTTCCATGATTTTGTCCCACCGGGGCATGTTCCTCTTTCTTCTAGTCCACCCGGGTGTCGTACCCTCTTCTTCTAATTCTAGCCTTGGGCATCTTATTTTCTTGTCTTTGAAGCCATGCCACTTGCGGCATCGCATCAAAGAGGGGCAAAATGTAGACACCTAAAAATCCTTTAGAAAATAAAGTATTTTTTATTTTTTATTTTTTTTCTGAAAAATCTCTGATGACATCATCATTTATTAATTAATTAATTATTTAATTAATTAATTTATTTTTATGTTATTAAATCTCTTTTTCTTAATTAAAAATATTTAATTAAGAAATCCCTCCCAAAAATGTTTAAATCTTATTTAAACATTAATCCCCTATTTATTAATTATTTTAATTAATAAATTGACCAAAAATCCCCCAAAAAATAATTAATTTATTTTTTGACCAAAACTTGGCCAATTTCCTCTAGACCACTAACCTCTTCCAAAATCTTCTAATCCCTTCTTAATTTCGATTAAAAGGCTAATCCCATCTTTTCTAACCCTAATCCCAAGGTTAAATATTTAATTAAGGTTAAATATTTAATTTTCATATTTATTGAAAATATTTTAATAAATATTCCTAAGACTTAAGCTTTTGGAATGAATAACTTTTTATTCCATGAAACTAAGGAGAAATCTAGACTCTTCTAGAATCTTCTCAACCCAACCTCTTCACCCATCCTAATCCTAAAATCCCCTAATCCTAATCCTAATCCCCTTTCTAATCTTGTCACATTCCATTAGCAAAAGGTTTACCAAAACTTATGCTAACCTCCTCTTAGTCATCCTCCTTAGTCAACAAAGATGGCCACCTCTTGGCCACCTCTTGCAAATGCATTTAAGGATGCATTTAAGTCTTCCTTATCTTTCTTACATGCATTCATTATGCATTTAAGACCTTCTTATCCCTTCCTTGCCACCTCTTGGCCTTGGGCACATTTACCAAATTGTGCACATGCCCTCAAACTTTCAACTCAATCCTCCCTTGACACTTGTCAGGACACTTGTCCTTGACTCAACCCTAACCTTAGCCCTAACTCTGACTCATCCTTTTAACCCCAAGCCTTAGAAATCCTATAAATACCCTC
This sequence comes from Chamaecyparis obtusa, assembly GCA_027943335.1. Taxonomy (NCBI): domain Eukaryota; kingdom Viridiplantae; phylum Streptophyta; class Pinopsida; order Cupressales; family Cupressaceae; genus Chamaecyparis; species Chamaecyparis obtusa. The sequence continues at coordinate 91,655 of BSBK01010690.1, forward strand.
ACTTCCTAAGGCAAATCATCTCTCAACTCTCAAACTCAATAGCAAAGTTATAATGTCATTTTCATTCTAGCATAAGCATAAACTCATCTTTTTTTTAGATTATTTTCAAGCTTAAATCACATCTAAATTAGCTTAAATGGATTAACATAGATTCATTTCTTGTTTTAATCTTAGTTCTTTCATTTAGCTTTTGCATATTTGTGTGTTCTTGAGGCCTTTGAGGCAAAATAGGTTCCTCATACCTATTTTGTGTCATTTTGGGTCTTCTTGATCCTCAAATCATTTATCTTGCATGCTCCAAGTGCTTGAGTTTGCACACCCACATCCCTCTATATCTAAGCATATCAAACGGTGCATGGGCGCATCCGTTTTAAGCTTAAACTGAGGTGGCTTTGATTTTAGTTTGCTAACCTTTGAATTTGATTTGATTATATGCTATGACATTTGTTTGTCTTTGGCCTTCAAAACAGGTTTAGGTGCACTCTCAAATCCTAGTCTACAGTAACCTTTGACAGGGTTGGCTTTTTACTGAGCTCACTTCAGAAGAGTGAAAATAATAGTAGCATGTTACAAAGTAGTTTTTCCCAAATTGGGTTTCCACTATAAAACCTAGAGTTTATACTTGTGTGAATGTTTAGATTTGAACATTTCTATGTTTTACAAGTTAAGTTACAACTAGTTAGTGGACTGCATTGTTAGATGTTCCTATTATTGAATTAGTGATGATCAAGGTTTTGGATCTGATTTAAGAATAAGTTTATGAGATTGTTTTGTCCATCAGGACCTAAGAACAACTGATTCACCCCCCCCCCCCCTCTTTTTTGTTCTAAATCATATTACACATAATTCAAGAATTCTCAGATGTTTTATTGGTTGTGCAGAATGCATAAGATTAATGGAATTCAATATATGTGGAATTTTGCAGAGGCTAATCATGGAAAGGGAGAGTACGATGGTGCAGGTGCATGTATTAAAAGAGCCTTAGCACGTGAAGAGTTAAAGTGAAAAGAGAAAGAAACATTGTCCAATGTGGGATGTATTGTCTAGTGGTGTAATGCTACAATGGGTCCAGGTAATGAAGGTGATTCTATGGTTCATAGATTTTTTTGGTTGATGGCTGAAACTAACATTGCACTATATGAGGATTGTTGTACATTGACAGGATCAAGTGAGCTACACTCTTTTAGAAGTTGTAATGTAGGTTCATGGAGTATCCACACATGACATATGGCATGCTTTTGTTCATCATGTGTAGATGAAGATTGGGATGGGTTTGAGTCAAAGAAATGGGTTGACGAATGGTATACACATATTTTGAGTCGACTTGCCTCCTATCATCCTCATGAATCACTACAAATAGATAGAAATAGAATCATCCATTGACTTTGATTGCTTATCTGATCTAGTACAATGAAGTAAAATTTTCCACATACAAATAATCTCAAATTTAGTACTTTATCATAAATATTCAGTAAACTAATGTCCTCATTATGTTTATATCATTATAGGTCATGCTTTTTCTATTACTACACCTGAATACAATGAAGAAGGGACAAATTATTATTTGTGTCATTGTCTTGAGGCAAAAAATAAATTGGATCACTAGGTCATCGATGGTGAAGAATTAGAATACCCTATAGAAGTAGTGGTTGTAACTGGTACATGGCTTAGATGGTATGCTATGAAGAACCCTAGGTTGTGGTTGTTTGAGGATTGAGAGACATACAAAAATATTCTTCATTATTCAAACCTCATCATTGCATCAAATGTCCACTTGATTAGATATGGAGGAAGACCACATAATAAAACTCTTTGGAAGGTTTGTGAGTCAGAACACGAGGCAATACTTGAGACAATAAAGGGTAGGGAAGATCCAATTGGTTCATTGGACTAAATGGAGATACAAAAAATTGTAATGTCAAATTTATATAGCATTGTAAATTGGGTGGACTATAAATTTCTCATGCATTATGCCATATGTATAACAAGAAGTTTGTAAGATTTAATGAAAACCTTTCTCTTCTATTTTTTGGGGAAATACCAGAGGTTTTCTCTACTCGGCTCTTTCCTCAGGTGCTCCTATTGAGATGAGTTGTAAAAATATTTCTCATTATTAATAAAAGAAACTTTATGATGTTATGCCAATGACTTGCAAGCACATAATACTTGGAAGGCCATAGAAGAGCCTTAAGGAACCAACTCAATTCAAGGATGCACTATCTCATTTCCTTTCCAGAGTTACTAAGTTGATATCATTCTCAGACTTTCATGACCTTACTAGTGAATACTTCCTTCACCCCCTAACCCTTCAACTAGGCCTAATTATCCCTTGACCAAGAAAGCAACTCTATCATCCACTAATATCCAAACAAGCCTACCATAAAAACCATGTACAAAAAACCTAAAATATTCCAACAAAACCTAACCAAGAGCAGTAGAAAACTTGGTAATAGCCTTACTTCCTTTAGAAGCAACATGCCTAGCCAACTCTCCAGGCATAACAAACTTGACAATAGTCTCAATTTCTCTGGAGGAAAGTGTCATGATCTTGTTATATTTCAATAGAGAAGCGGCCTCATGAGTAATCTTATAAAAAGTATCAATCATGAAGCTCTCCATGATATCCATGGTAGCACTGGATATTCCCTTGGAGGGATGCACTTGTTTCAACACCTTGTATATAAACCTCTTGTAAATTTATACACTTCTATTCCTCTTCTTCTTCTTATTCTCAGATTTCATGGCTTTAATAGTTGTGGAAGCCCTAGAAGATTTTGGATCCATGGATTTTATGCTTGAATGAATAACTGACTGGAATTTTCAAATGCACAGGTATGAGATTGGATTGTATACAAGGCTTGATTTAAAGCATTGTTTGTGGGTAATTAAGAGCATACGTACAAGGATTTTTCACCGGCTCCCAAAATCTTTTGAAGAGATTATGGGCTTGTGTGGAATTGAATGTTTTGTACCTTTTATGGATTTTGGTCCTATGCTATTGCGTTGGGAGGGATGGCATTTAATGCAACATAATTTTTGGCTAGATAGTTTTGTTTGGGAGATATCAAATTAGTAATTTTTTTAGATTTGAAATGGCTAGGTGTATTTATGAGCAAGTTGGGTCGATGATTTTAGTTGACATGTATTGTAAATAGTGATATATTTGAAATTATTTAATTAATTTGTATTTGTGTTATTTATTTATTTGATGGAGTTTTCATTCATTCAGTCATATGTTAAATTTTCTAAGGACGTGAGTTCCAACTTATCCCTCTCTAAAATAGAAGGTTTACATTTTGGTTTATCTAGATTAATACATTTTCTTCCATTACTAGGTTTTACCTTCTTCCCTTGCAGCTGTTCTATTCCTTGTTTCACACATTTTCCCTTTTCAGGTCCACATGCCTTTGCTGGCAAATTGGTGACAAAATCATTGCATAAGAATTGTATTTTATTATCCATATGTGATGGAAGGATATTATTTACTTGTCCTCCTTTAAAATACTTGTAAGGACTACATTCTTTGACAACGGGGAAAATATGGACTATCATCTACCCGCTCAAAAATGGAGGCATCTTCATCCTCAAGATTATTGGCAATTGAAAAATATCTCCATCCATGAATCAAGGAAGCTTCAGGGAGATCCCTGAGGAATCGTACAGGTCATTCCCTTCTGTTAGGATCCACAAGAGTCAACATTGTTCTTTCTCTTGCTAATTTGAGTTTATCTACAAATGTGTTTTGTGTTGTTTGCATAAATTTTTTTTCACATAAACTAAGAAACATTACCTTAAGAACCATCTAAACACTATTATTAAAAAACACGTAACAAAACATAGAAACCCAAAATATCCTTTAGACAATAATAGATTGGCTTCTTGAAACCTTGTCAAATAGACTTGCAGAGTATAGGAGAGTGTAATATAATAGAGATAATTTTCACTTCATTTTCAACATCTTCTATTGATTTTATTTTCAACTCAACAAATAATTTTATGTCCTTCAAGTGATCAAAACTCGTCAGAATAGAACTTGTGGAAGGATCAGGGCATTTCCTTTGTGACTCAAAATCACTCTAGATCTTCTCAGAATGAAAAATAGAAATATCTTTTTCACAGCCATTCTTCCCATATATCCAAACTCTAAAATACATCCCACAAATCTATAGCATGTTGATATACAAAAATTTCCCAGCCTATGCCAAAAAACTCAATTCTAGTGCTTGTACTACATGACTGGTGCCAAAACAGGGCTCTCCCAATCATTGGTTGTGACCCCAAATCTAGTCACTATCAAGAAACCTAGTAATTTCCTCTTGAAAGATAAATAACAACCAAGGAAAATTCCTTACATCATAGACTAATCCAAATCACATTTTATGAAACTATTTTAATTCACTGGTCTTAGACTGCACTTTGAGCCGAAGTGTCCCTCAAGGTTACTTCAACATGAAATTGGTGATCTTTATGGGTTCATATCTCAGAGCTCATGTGTGGTAGCATCAATCTATCAAGTTCTATAGGACTGTGTTGTTGGGTCCTACAATAACCTATCTTGGTTTTGAGAGCTTCAATTTCATTTAAATTTGGAAACACATTATCGGTCGATGTCAGAACTCATAGCATTCCTCAGTTCAAATGGACAACATTGCGTATCTTTCCAACCGTCAGTCATAGCATCAAACCATCTATTCCAATAGCTCTGAATGGATGAGTAAAATCTAGTGGCCACCTCATTCACTACACACAGTCATTCAAACACCGCCGCTGACTCTAGGTCGAAGTGTCCCTCAAGGTCACTTCAACATGAAATTGGTGATCTTTATGGGGTCATATCTTAGAGCTCATGTGAGGTAGCATCGATCCATTAGGTGCTATAGGACCATGTTTCTAGGTCCTACAATAACCTGTCTCAGTTTTTAGAGATTCAATTTCGTTTAAATTTGGAAACACATTCTTAGTCAATGTCACAACTCATAGTGTTCCTCAGTTCAAATGGTCAACATTGTGTATCTTTCTAACCATCGGTCATAGCATCAAACTATTCATTCCAATATCTCTAAATGGCCAAGTAAAGGCTAGGGGAAACCTCATTCACCAAACACAATTGTTTGAACCCCACCGATGATTCTGGGCCAAAGTGTCCCTCAAGGTCCCTTTAGCATGAAATATACAATCTTTACGGGGTCATATCTTAGAGCTCGTGTGAGGCAACATTGATCCATAGGGTGCTACAAGACCATGTTGCTAGGTTCTACAATAACTTGTCTCAGTTTTCAAAGATTCAATTTTGTTTAAATTTGGAAACACATTCTTGGTTGATGACACAACTCACAGTGTTCCTCAGTTCAAACAGCCAACATTGTGTATCTTTCCAACCGTCAGTCATAGCATCAAATTTTCTATTCCAACAGCTCTGAATGACAGGGTAAATGCTAGGGGAAACCTCATTCGCCACACATAGTCATTTGAAACCCACCAATGACTCTGAGCCAAAGTGTCCCTCAAGGTCCCTTCTGGATGAATTCAATGGTCTTTATGGGGTCATATCTTACAGCTCGTATGAGGTACCATAGATTCATTAGGTGCTACAAGACTATGTTGTCGGGGCCTATAATATCCTATCTCAATTTTTAGAGATTCAAGTTCCTTTAAATTTGGAAACACATTCTTGGTCAATGTCAAAACTCAAAGTATTCCTCAGTTCAAATGGCCAATGTTGCGTATCTTTCCAACTGCCGGTCGTAGAATTGAACCGTCTGTTCCAATAGCTCTAAATGGTCGGTTAAACACTAGGGGACATCTTGTTCGGAATACATAGTCATTCAAATTCCACCGATGACTACAAGCTGAAGTGTCCCTCAAGGTCCCTTCAACATGAAATCATAGATCTTTATGGGGTCATATCTTGGAGCTCGTGTGAGGTAGCATTGATCCATTAGGTGCTACAAAACTATGTCGGCAGGACCTATAATAGCCTATATTAGTTTTCAGAGATTCAAGTTCATTTAAATTTGGCAACACATTCTTGATTGATGTCATAAATCATAGTGTTCCTCAGTTTAAATGGCCAACATTGCGTATCTTACAAATCATCAGTCATAGCATCGAACCATCTATTCCAATAGCTCTGAATGGTCAGGTAAATGCTATTAGCAATCTCATTCACCACACACAATCATTTGAACACCACTAATGACTCTGGGCCAAAGTGTCCCTCAAGGTTGCTTTAGCATGAAATTGATGATCTTTACAGGTTCATATCTCAGAGCTCGTCCAAGGTAGCATTGATCTTCTAGGTGCTATGTCACCATGTTGTCAGAGCCTACAATAGCTTGTCTCAGTTTTAAGAGATTCAAGTTTGTATAAATTTGGCAACACATTCTCGGTCGATGTCAGAGCTCAAAGTGTTCCTTAGTTCAAATGGCCAATGTTGTGTATCTTTCCATCCATCGGTCGTAGCATCAAACCATATGTTCCAATAGCTCCAAATAGTTAGGTAAACACTAGGGGAAACCTTGTTTTCCACACATAGTCATTCGAACACCACCAATGACTCTGGGTTGAAGTGTCCCTCAAGGTCCCTTCAACATGAAATCAATGATCTTTACAGGGTCATATCTTAGAGCTCATGTTAGGTAGCATTGATCCATCAGGTGCCATGGGACCATGTTGTCGGGGCCTACAATATCCTATCTCAGTTTTCTAAGATTCCAATTTGTTTAGATTTTGCAACACATTATCTGTCAATGTCAGCACTCATAGTGTTCCTTAGTTCAAATGGCCAACATTGCGTATCTTTCAAACCATTGGTCGTAGCATCGAACCATCTATTCCAATAGCTCTGAATGGTAGGGTACATGCTAGGGGAAACCTCATTTGGCACACATAGTCATTCAAATGGTGCTGATGACTCTGGGTTGAAGTGTCCCTCAAGGCCCCTTTAGCAAAAAATCAATGATCTTTAGGGGGTCATATCTCAAAGGTCATACGAGGTAGAAACAATCTGTCAAGTGCTACCAGACCATGTCTCAATTTTTAGAGATTCAAGTTTCTTTAAATTTGGCAACACAAATTCAAGTTTTTTTAAATTTGGCAACACATTCTTGGTTGATGTTAGAACTCAAAGTGTTCCTTAGTTCAAACAACCAATGTTGTGTATCTTTCCAACCATTGGTCATAGCATCAAACCATCTATTCCAAAAACTCTGAATGGTTAGGTAAACACTAGTGGAAACCTCATTCACCACACTCAATCATTTGAATGCCACCGATGACTCTAGGCTGAAGTGTCCCTCAAGGTCCCTTAAGCATGAAATTAGGGATCTTTATGGGGTCATATCTTGGAGCTTGTATGAGGTAGTATTGATCCATTAGGTGTTACAAGAGCATGTTTCCAAGGCCTACAATAGCCTATCTTAATTTTTAGATATTCAAGTTCAATTAAATTTGGAAACACATTCTCAGTCAATGTCAGAACTCATAGTGTTCCTCAGTTCAAATGACCAACATTGTGTATCTTTCAAACCGTCAGTCGTAGCATCGAACCATCTATTCCAACAGCTTTGAATGGCCGAATAAATGCTACTGACAACCTTTATTGGCACACACAGTCGTTCAAATACCATTGACCACTCTAGAGTGAGCAGTAGGATGAGTGCAAATATGTATTTAGATGCAAAAGGGCTTTTGGTCCACTTTTAAATTTGATCATGTATTTGGATCATGGAATGTTATTTGGATCACTGACAACACCAAGGATTTAACTGGTGTATTGACAGTGACTAGTACAGGGGTACAATTAGTAACTAAGGGACCCCGCAATACTATAACCATAGGACCCTAAAACATCAAGGAAAAACAAAACAACCACCTTCAAATGAGCCAAGGTAGTAATAATGAGAATCTTGATGGTGTTCTTTTCCTCCAAGGGTTGGTCAAAAATACCAGGGGTATCAATAACCTGATACCTCAAGTACTTATATTCAATATGCTCGACAAACATAGACTTAGTAGTAAAAGCATAGGGTTGCACATCCACATCCACCCTAGTAATATTATTAATAAAACAACTCTTGCCAAAATTATGGTACCCATAGATCAAAATAGGCCTGGTATTGGGGTCAATAGATGACAACCTTGCCATATGCTGCCTCACCAGTTTGAGGTCATGTCTTTATATTGTGATTGTCCCATGGAATAGGGAACACACCAATGAATATAAATATTTGATTCCACATGATCTTGGATAGGTTGTGACATATAAATATTGCCTTATATTATATTTATACATTTCTTCATTCATTTCATTACATTTTTTATTATTATAGTCAAGGAATTGACTGTTATTGAGGACAGTGACTAGAATTTGTAGCACAGTCAGCAAGTTAAACATACATCGATAAACATACAAGCATAACTATAAGGCATGTGAAATTTACAAAGCATAAGAAATCCACATAAATATAAATTAGTATACATCAATACACCAAAAACATGAATTACATACCTAAAACATTAAAAAAAATATTCATAGGGCATGAAGTCAAATATATATGTCCAATAATGTCATACATTGAATATATTCAATATAGTTAAACTGGCTTCCTCAAAGCCAAATGGATGTACAACATATCACTTATACAATATGCAAAAAGTATTTCCACTAATGCCATATAGGCATACAATCCATATCCCTATTCTAGTCCTTTCCCGCCAGGAGAAGAAAACAAATCCTGAGCTATCTTAGATCATTGCACCGATGGAGATGTAGTGGATGTTGTAGTATTTCGAGTGCACTCACTTGTCCTCCTATCTAGAATCTTTTGTAGCTAGAGCTAATAAAAAAAAATTTAAGCATCACTAACTTATATACATCAAAATAAAATTATACAATGACATAAAATTGAATATTCGCTTATCGCTAGCAAATAGTCACTATGTTCATCCACCGAAGGTGCATGCTAGCGATCTGGAGTAATAAGTCCCTACAACAATGATCAAAATAATAATTAAAATACATACATGAATATCATTATAAAATTCAATACAAACTATTAAAATAACAATTAAAATTAAGTGATCTCTTTCATAACTTAGTCAGTTCTTCAGAACTAGATACTACTGTAGCTACTCCACAATCCAAAGTATCACAAACATGAGGAGTCTCTAATGTCAATAACTAAAAAATGAAACAAAAAAATTACTATGCAGTTATCAAGATTACATATATTTTTTACAATTCTACTAATCAGTAAATGATACCTCTGTGAAGGTTCCACCATGTCCTTCGGTGTGCGGTGTCAATGTTGAAGCTCCAACATTCAACTAGTGCACATGTACATGGAAAAGTATAAGATAACCATTCATATAAGAACATCCTACTGACATGTTAATTATAATGCATTATTACATATATACCTGTGGACTCAATGGTGATGTCACAAAGCTAGGTGAAAGAATGTGATCATTGCGCCTCTAGATTTTGATCATAATTTGTCTAGTAATTTAGTTATTCATTCATTTATTAATTAAATATAATCAAGTAAATCAAATTAACATGCAAATAAAGATAACTCAAGGAAAGTGGAATGATTTCCTTCGTTGTCTATTGTGAATATCAATGGTTCACTAGTGAATGTCTAATGCACATGCATAATAAGTTATGATATAATTATTAATATAATTACATAATAATCAAATATATTAATTAAAAAAATTTATTTGATACATACTTGTGGAATTGATGACGATGTGTAGAAGGGAACATGGGGATCATTGCCACTGCCACTGCCATTGCCACTGACACTCTTACCCTGAATTTTCATCATAATCAATAGATACTAAATTAATTAGTTATTCTTTTATAAATGAAATATGATCAAAGCAATTTAATGAACTTGGAAGTATTTACGTATGTGTCAATGCCAAATGTCATATTTAGAAAACTATCAGTCATCATTCTAGGATCCTCTTTCTCTCTCTCGCCAGTACCAAATGTGCACAAGCATCCACATGACATACAAATATGCCCCTTCAAAGATTGACCATGGTCACCCTCAACTAAAGGAGTGGCACACTGAATGAGAGTCTATGTCAGAGCACTAATCATGCCTAGTGTGTCCTCCTCTAGATGTTCCTTCACAACGGAAGGAATAGTAACATGATCCACCTGGGGCTTGCCAATAGGAACCCTAGGTGTGTTAGGGTCATGATGTGCCCCCACTCAATCGAATGATGACCCGCTCCTCTACTCTAAGAATCGAGATAGTGAAAATAATTTGGCATCTCCTTGAGTACAAACTCGCAATAGATTTTCCTCAAGAAATATATAGGAAGATCATGATTGTTACAGGGAGGTGAATCAAAGACCATCCACCATCTCTCCCAAAAATTGTTTTTAATATCTTCATTTAAGCACCAATGAATTGGGAACCTCCTTGTTGTAGTTTTAAGAGTATCTGTGTCCACTAGTTTTTTAAATAGCTTGCAAATGTCATCGTTTGTGATTTTTTTCTTTTTTATGTTTGTAAAAGATAATTTATTTGCATAATATTGTTTTTGTTCTTCTCTTTTAGCCTGCCATAAATTAATTTGTCCACTAACCAAGCTAACGTGGGTCAATATTGCTTCCAATGATTTTTCAAGTCTTTCCCTTCCAGGATTTGTACCACTAGAATCTTTTAACCTCATAATTAAAGATTCTAATTTTTTTTTCCCTCTTTCAATTTGGTTCATCAAATTTTCTTGTGTTCTAGGAGGAGGTTTCTCAATTGGTGGAGGCAATTGAGGTTCATTTTCTTCATTTGTTTCTTCATTCATTTCTTCATGAGGAGACATAGGGTTTGGTGGAGGGTCTGGTTGAGGGAAATTATTTCTTCCTGGCAATTAAAAAAATTAGATTTTAAAATCTTCATTACACAAAAATTTTAACAAAAACAATAACAAAATAAATTGCTACAAAACTTAAAATTTAAAACAAATAAGAGGCATGGGCTATAAAAACACTTACCTCTTCTTTTGGATCGAACTTGACAATGTCATGGAGCCATTTGATGGATGAATGAATGAAAACAATGGATTCACAAGACCAAACAAGATTGCTTATGTACTTGGGAATGCTCCTTTTTCTACAAACGTGGGTTTGAGGAAAGTAAAATGAGCTTTCCAACCCGCAAAAAACACTAAATATGCTTTTTTCAAAGTGGGTGCGCACTATAGGGTGCACACACTTTGAAAAACACTAAAAAGTGTTTTTTAAACTACATGTGCCTTGTAGGGCACACGCGGTATGCTTTGGATTTCCAAAACCTAAGGCTTGGGCAACCCAAGCCACAGGGTGCACGCCATTTAGTGCGTACACACTATGCTTGATGGGGGACCAAAAAGAAAAGTGACACCTTTTTGGTCCCCCATATTTGTGCATATACCCATAGCAATGATCTAATTCAAAAATAACTATGATTTTTACATTTTCAAATCTATGCTAAGCTCAAAATACCTCTAATAAATAATTAATTTAATCCTTCACATCCTATAACTTTATTCAACTTAGTATATGCTTTTCTGATGCTCGGTAATGTCTATAGTTCAACTTAGTTCTATCTTCAACAAGTTTGATCAGTGGTGCATGAAAATAATCCTTTTCATGTGAATTCTCCTGGAGTATCAAAAATCCTAGACTCAATAATGAATCGCATGTCTCCTTATATAGAAATCATGAACCATTTTCTTTTCATCCATAGATTTTTCCTCTTAATCTTCACCATTCATTTTTCTGCTTTAACCTTCCTCAGTAGTTGTGTCATTAACACATTTCATTCTCCTTCATTTGATCAATCTTCAATTTTTTCAGTCGTTAGATCACCATAAAAAACATTATCTTCTACCTCAGAATCATAAACAATTGTCTAGCTCATCATTTCAGTCATTTGTTATAAAATTTATTTATTTATTTCACTCAGTCAATACCAGAATGTGTTGGTGATTACTTTAATGGTTAATACTATATTTGGTATACACTATACTAGCTTGGTGTATATAGAAATCTTCATTTACCGACCACACAAACTTGTTTAGTTTTGATCTTCAATACATAACAAAATCAGGTAATACAATCAAGTCATCAACATGATACCATAGACTTATCAATAAGTTACCCAGCATATACCATAGCCATATCTTTCATATCCATCTCATCTTCATGTAAATATATCATTCCTTTACCATTTTCCTTCTTTTAATGTTTGTAACTATCATGATAAGTATAGTCAAAACTAGTTGAAATCAATGATAATAAATTGAATGATTTAATTGTCTTACATATACTTTAGTATCTCGGTGACCATCAATCACTATCTTTCAATTATCCATTCTTTCCATCAAGATATTCAATCAGTTGTAGGTTATCAAAAAGGGTTGTAGGATATTTAACAATTACAAGTAACATGTATAATATTGAATACAAATGTGAGAATCTATGGATTCTAACTCAATACAATGGTATATGAGGAGATGATGTAGAAATAGAACTTAATAAAGGAAATTTGGAATATATTTTGTTAAATGATAGTATTAATAGAAAGGTCGAATTAGAAGATTTAGTAGATATGAAAAGGATTATGGTTGAGAAGAAAAAATAATAAAATATTAAGGACATGGTTGACTAGAATAAAATAGTGGGATTAGATGCAAAAAGAAGACAAAAGAAATTGAGTTGATTATAATAGACGAGAAATAAGAGGAAGACAATAAGGAAATGGTTGACTAGAAGCAAGAGAAAGACAAAAAGAACATCATTAATAAGAAGAAAATGGTATAAGATATGAAGAATATGGAAGATCAAAAGTAGGTTGAATGCAAAAAGAAAATGGTTAACTAGAAGTACTTGCAAGTTAAAAAATAAGTAGACCAGAAGTAGAAGAAAAAAAAAATTGTTATAGGAAAAGGAAATAAAGAGGATGAAGAATCTGAGATCTCCTATTGTTTCTAGGTACTCTTCTTTTGATGGTATCTATTTTTAATGCAACATTTTAGGACAATGAGTTAATGATTGTATAAGTTTGAGAAGGACTTATATTTTTAATGGAATATGAGCTATCATTATAATAAGTTAGGGCATAAGGAAATTAAGTGTAGAAGTAAAGTGATTTAAAATAGAATGAATGTGAGAAAACATGTCAAGAACTTCAATCAATCATTCTATACTCACAATGGATATGGGCACATAAAAACTGAATACAGTATAAATATCAATGTCAAAAATAATAAAATGACTAAAATGATAGAATATGGTTTGATCTGATATAAATGTAATGAGACAAGACATATTGAAAAGTTATACAAAGATGGTTTGGTTTTCTATATATGTAATATGAAAGCATATATTGCTACATTTTGGAAGAATGTTGAAGAGCATGGTAATTATTTAGCTATTCCAGAAGATTCAAAGAAAAAGAACAATATATATTTATTATGGAATACAGAAGGTGTTTTTGATGGTAGTCATGTTGGAAAAATGGTCAGTGCTCTCCTCGGGATTGATGACATGGTTTAATAGCCTCATGTGTCTTCTATAAGTCTAGTGGTTGTATCGGACATTAACAGGTCAATCTTTTGGTGCAACGATAACTACTACTTGTAATAAGTGGTATCATAGCTTGGTCACATGTTCAAATCCCCTTGGGTAATGCTGAGGGGGAGATTGTTGGAAAATGGTCAGTGCTCCCCTTAGGATTTGTGACATGGTAACAACCTCCTGTGTCTTCTATAAGTCTAGTGGTTGTATCAACCATTAACAGGTCAATCTTTTGGTACAATGGCAGCTACTACTTGTAACAAGTCAAACATCTATTATTGATGGTATTTCCTCCTCTATTAAATAAATCATATTGTAGGGTTAGAGGGGGATAATTCATGTGTTTTACCCCTTAAGACTTGATGTTGGGTGTCTTCTAAGCATGGAAATAAGTTATGAATATTTTTATCAAGATAAGATTGGTGTTTTGTGGTTTGGAAAGGTGCATTTTCAGTGGATGGTGTCAGAATTTGTTCTTTCTAAGATTTATTGAATTGTGGATGAGAAATATGGTGTTTTTGTTGGATCATAAATTAAAGAATATTTAAATGATAGTTCTTTGAATATAAGAGTGCTCTTGATGAATTGATAAGTCTATGGTGTTGTTTCTATACTAAAGTTGATTATTGGTATAAGAAGAATAAATTTTCTACTACATAGAAAATATTAGGTATGAATGTTTTAGATATCTATGTATGATGTACAATAAGCACTATAAATGAGGTAGATATAGAGAAAAATTAAAGATAAAGATGAGATAAGGAAAAAAATTTATAGAGAGAGCTGATTTTCTCTAGTGATTAATCTTGGATGAGATACGGTATATAATTTGATCATAATTATTTTAGGTTACTCCAAAAATGCTTGGGGTTGTTTCTCCTTTCTTTGTTTATCTTAGTGCATCAAGATGGCACATCTTTTTAGAAACAAGGCAACATATTTAAACTAAGATGGGGGTGAATGAGTTGTGTTCTTTTTCTCCAAACATAATCTAACTATATATTAACCATATACTTAAATATTAATTATAATAATTAAAGTATTTGTTAGAAAGCAAAGTCCACCAAGATAACCGAGAGGGGGGAGGGTGAATCAGTTATCAGATAATTATAACCTTTATCAACTTCAACAACATTTAACCATGTAAGAAATGTAATTACCAACCATAGAAAGATATTCATACACAATGACTCAATAACACAAGATATGTTGACTAGGGAACCTCTTGATCAAAGAGTAAACCCCGGTGGGAATGATACCCATAAAAGATGCACTAATATAAATATTCCTTGTGAAAGGATGGACTCTATTAGGAGTCTTATGAAATACTTTTAGTACCTATGAATCCCTTTTAGGAGATTTTGAATCCCTGTTAAAAGATTCTAACCCTGTTAGGAGTTATGGAAGATAGAAGGACCCACTACCCAAACAACTTCAGGGTAAGATCGTTGAACACACTATCCAAATGACCTTAATATTATTCAACAGAATAATATGAAATATTTTACCTCCTTAATATTCCAAACCGCACTCACTGCTACACCAAATCTTAATTCCAGATCTCTGTACTTCACATGTCTTCCTTCACAATTTTGCTTTCACAACTTCATTAGCTCTTTTCTTTACTTCATGCTTACATTCACATTTAACCATACCATGCTCACACTTCTTTCACATTACTATCACTACTAATATATCCAATAAAGAGAAACATTCCTTCCTTTATACCACACTCAAATAATTACAAATGAGTCAGCACACAAATACAAAATAAAAGTTTCCATACGCTACATAAAAAATTACACAAAACTGTCAGCTTCTAGATATAATAACTCTTCACTTGTGTGACCTTAAAGTTTGTGCTATGAACCATGTCACTATCAATGTGTCTCCACCTTCCCTTTAATTACACAAAACTAGATTCTGTCCTGATTAGGAGATATCATCTGATTTCTACAAACCGCTACTCAAGAACACTGCCTGAATACTACTTCCATCAAAATGCTCATAACTTCTATGAATAAATGAATTTATCCATGCACTCTTAACCATAGACAAATAACATATCAAATAATATAACCTCAACATTGCATAGCTCCAACTGCAATATCCCACACGCGCTAATCAAAATACTGTCTACTTCTCTGGTAGTCTCCAGAAGATCACTGTGTTGACATCAATGACAATCATAGTCATGAATGTAATAACAACTGCTATAGAATGACTGCCAACATCTAGTATTCATTCCTAACAGTATTAAACCAAAAGAATAAGAAAACATAACACCTAAAACATTTGCGTGGAAACTTGGTTAAGGGAAAAAACACGCCGGGGATCAAACCCACAAGATGATGTTCCAAAACAATAACCTTGTTAAAGGTAGAAAAGGAGAATGTACATGCATTCAAGTTTACATTCTGGAGCTCACTTCTCAAATACAACTTAGGGAAAAAAACCCTTACAATACAACAACGGATACAACCTCAAATAGACTAGAATCTAATATGGAAAATAATTCATTGATTTATGAAATAACTAGTAGAATATTTGATATTCCAATACAACTCTAATAAATTACACAAATTCTATGTCTCAATTATATATTCCACCCATACCTCTTCACACATCCTATGATAAATGTGCATACATTCACTCTCTCATTTCACAATTATAATCAATTACATCTTTATATATATTTCATCAACCTTGAAAGCATAAATAAGGTCGACATAAACATTAAGACCTGAATTATAAATGCTTAATCAATTATAGCTCAATATACAATTGGATCCAAGACATGTCAAATAATACATATCTAGGACCCAAATCTCTATCCATGAACATAATCCATAATCCAACTATTTATTAACCATATAATTGAATATTAATTTTAAAATTGAATTATTAAACCATAACCCACCATCTCAAAACATAATCCAACTATATATTAACCATATACATAAATATTATTTATAATAATTAAAGTATTAAACCAAAAAGTATAAGAACACATAACACCTAAAAAATTTGCGTGGAAACTTGGTTAAGGGAAAAACCACACCGGGGATGAAACCCATAAGATAATGTACCCAAATAATAACCTTGTTAAAGGTATAAAAGGGGAATGCACATGCATTCAAGCTTGCATTTTGGAGCTCACTGCTCAAATACAACTTACGGAAACAACCCCGACAATACAACAAGGGCTACAACCCCAAATAGACTAGAATCTAATATAGAAAATAGTTAATTGATTTATGAAATAACTGATAGCATATCTAATATTCCATGTAATGTCCCCGCTAGGGAACCCATAAGGAATAAGGTCTTTTGACCTAAAATTGAAACTAACAATTTTTTTTTCTAACATTACATCATTTATTACATTCACAAAGGACACTCCTTAAGGTTCCCCATTTAATTTACCAACATTAAGAATTGCATTTCTTTTCTTTTACTTTTACATTTTAGATTAAGAGAGAGAGATAGAAAGTAATATTTCATTCCTAACTATATCTTTTACTTCATAACTCATTTTCATTTTTTTTTCCTACACATTGAATAAATTCCTTTACAATTCATATTTAAACCTTTATAGAGGAAACATTCCTTTTTATTTCAACATAGGAGAGATAGAGAAGATAATTTCAACATTACGCTTTTCATTTCAACTTTGAACTTTCAAATAATATCCCTTGAAATAAACCCCTAGAACTATCCCTCCCTGATTAAATTGCCTTGTTCTTTCAAATACAATTTCTGATAATGAATTCAATTAAAAAAATAAGTACATGAATGGCCTGAAGTCTTTACAACAATATCTTTAAATATTTATTTTAATAGTAAATGATAAAAATAGAAAGATCTTTATCATTGAATGAAAAATGAACGCATCCAAGCCACGAACCACAAACAACACCTTGAAAGATACTTTCCACCCAACCATGTGAAATTGGTGAAGTTCCATCCCTTGTGCTAGGAGATAGAACCAAGATACTCACAAGGCCCTATGAAATCTAAGGCTTTACAAAACACAACAAGATATCACTTTACAAAACATAACAAGAAGGGTTATGTTTATAACATACCCTAGATGAGTGTCATTACATATCCTATGTATTGGGATCCTTCCTGGAAACCATATAACCATGGTCCCCTCATTTCTCAATAGGGATCCATCTTGCTAGTTATCCATGCTCCTAATACTCCAACAGGACTATGTGGACTTTATTATGTGTCTTTCATTATCTTTTGTGTCCTCCCTTTCCCAGATTCATTATTAGGTTATCACTTTTTACTAACCCACCCATAGGATTTTATGAAAAAAACTTTAGGGTTTCATCACCTATAATGGGCCACTCATCTCGGGTACCTATTCCCCTACTCACACACACAAAAGCCATGAAACCATCAAGTACTTCCAAAGGTTCATCTTGTAGGTCTAGGAAACCCTCATGTTCACTCAGGCCACCAAGACGAGTTCTAGCCTCATATTATGAACATAAACATAAGAAAAGTATTGAAATCACATAAGTAACATCTTATAATGCCAAAAAAACCATAGATAGACATTTATAAGTGATGCTAAATGCAGCCCAATCATAGGGAACAAGTTACAAAGGTTCTAATCCCAAAAACTACAAATTTTTGAGCCCCTAAAACCCACAAAACCCCAAATGACATTGTATGACTACCCATACAAAATTCTAGTGATTCTCATATGACATTTGACCAAGTTTTGTATGGGTATGAGAAAAGTGTCGTACGACAGTCCAGAAGCTCATACAACACTATAGTCAAAAACTTCCTAGAAATGTCAAAACTAACATTTTTAGGTGTGCCTTGTGCTTGAGAAAGGTTCCATGAGGTCTACCTGATGCAGGGCCCTCATTACCACATCAAAAAAACATCCTCAACAAAACCTAAGTCCCAAACAAGTTAAACAAATAGAAACAACAAATCCCAATAGAAGCATGCAAAAGCAAAAATGGGAAAATATGACAACAATACTTCCCTAAACCTTCCTAACCCTTCCTATTTCTTTCTAAAATTCCATAAACCACTCACTAAAAATTTAATACATGATCCTACAAAATCAAAAGAATTCCTAAACTTCCAAGAAATATTTTACAACAAAAACTATAAAAACATTCATAAATTTATTTATCGAATGCATAGTTTGAACACAAAGAAAACATAACATCTAAATTTCATTTTTAACTCATAGTATATATATCATAAAAAAATACAATAACATAGTATAAACATTCATAAACACACACACACAAGGAAGAATGAAGATTCATCCCAGTTTAGACCTTACCTGGGGTCCTGCGAAGAATCCTCTTCCAACAGCTGCAGCACACTCTCCTAATCTCCAAGTCCTAAGTTGATAGGCTCCTAGATGGACTTCCTCTAGAAAAAAATCTTCCTTTCTCATAGACAATGTCTACAGTCACACTCACAAAACTAGAGAACTCTCACCCTCACAGAAAAACTCAAAAATAAAATTTCCATTAAATTAATTACAGAAACCTTCACAAACCTCTCCAAATCTCCCAAAAACACAAATATTTAACATCCAACTATATGGTTGGAGGAGTTTCTTTACAGGAAGAAACTTCTCTAACTTCCATAGTTGGCTAGAAAAATCAAACTAACATTCCCGTAAACACTTAACAAAGTGTTTTAATAAATTTAATTAAAATAGCCTCACAAGAAACCTATAACAAGAACAATAAACAAATATATTTTAGGGAAAACACATAGAACAATTTGAAAAAAACTAGCCTAACTTCTAGGAGGCCTCGAGTTCAACTCCCCCTAGATACCTAGTTTTACCAAAAAGGACTTCCTTTTAATATCTCTTATTATTATTATTTTACTTTTTTATTTAATACACTTTAATTTAGCATTAAAGAAGCCATTTACACAAGAAATTAAAAACATAATTAATATTATTTATATATGCATGAGTATATGTGTGTGCACCTAGATATACACATACCTATACAACATACATTCAATAATAACATAGATATAGAATAAATAATATAGATATATACAAGGATAATTCTAAATCACAACATAAATCTCAGAACAATGTCAAATCATAAATCACAAGACCACATCATAACATGTATTCAAATCCCCCAACTAGGGTAGCCTCCTAAATATAAATCTATGTCCACGGGTAACCTTGAGAGTAGCTTGGTAAAATCTCCACACAACAACAGTTCAAGAATTTCGATGGCATGCTTAGACCTATTTAGCCAGGTGGAGATGATGCCTAGTACCTACATCCTACATCACCAACTGACATACATACATACATACATACATACATACATACATACATACATACATACATACATACATACATACATACATACATACATACATACATACATACATACATATATATATATATATATATATATATATATATATATATATATATATATATATATATACAGATAGTGGAAAATAAGGAGGGAGAGTGTGACATTGTGTGGATCTCTCGTAGGAGTAACTATGACTACCTCTCCTCATCCTACACTCATATCAACCATTGTAAACTTCAAAACATAATGGGGTTAGCAAGGTTAGATCCATTAAAAATATAGATATATTAATCAAATATGAACATTTCACAATTAGATCATCTCTAGCCATTCATCATTTTATTTGAAATAATTTAATATCTCATAATAAACTCTATTAACCAATAAATATGAAATCAAATATCCATCATGAAATAACATATTCCAAACATAAAATCCAAGGTATCAAAGTAATGATCCTTTCAATCCAAAATATGTAGATACTAGGCTGGGCATTACATTCCAATACAACTCTAATGAAGTACAAAAAATCTTTGTCTCAATTATAGATTCCACTCATACCTCTTCACACATCCTATCATAAACATGCATACATTCACTCTCTCATTTCACAATTACAATTGATTTCATATTTATATATATTTCATCAACGTTGAAAAAATAAATAAGGTCAACATCAACCTTAAGACCTAAATTACAAATGCTTAATAAATTATAGCTTGATGTACAATTTGATCCAAGACATGTCAGATAATACATATCTAGGACCCAGATCTCCATCTACAAACATTCTTCAGATCCATAAATCATGCCATGATCCTTTGCAACACATTATCTCACTAAGTCAACCAAGAACAATGAAAATATCAATATGCCATAGGAAAATTACTAAATCCAATCAAATAACTCAATGTGATCTAGAAAAAAAAACATGACATGATCTATAAACATCATCAAGAAAGTGAAATTAAACATCAAAAACATAAACAACTCAAAATTAGAATTCATAACTATCTTTGCACTGTTCATCAAGAACACCAAACATCAACCTTTGTCATTCAATAATAATATCTTTCCAACATCCAAATTATGAACCATTAGAACTAAGGACACACATCCATGTCCTAAAATCACCATCAATTTAGCAACTATAATGTCCTCATCGATCCAAAAACTATATTACTATCACTTCTTGAAGAACCAAAATACCATAGATTGGTAGATCACACATAACTTCCTCAAATCACAATTCAAACCTCTAAAAATTGAAAGAGATCAAGTAAATCCATTCCTAAAAACATCTATAGCTTTGAAACATCTTATTTGAAATACAATATCAATACCAATCAAAAAATATTCATTGAACCAACCAAGAACATTATCATAAATTAAACTATATTTTGACATAAATGACAAAACATCAATATCAACAAATATATGCATGATATCTTAGAAATATCCAACAATCTACCTCATTGGAATTGATGAAAATATATGATGTATCAATGAAAAAAGAAACCATACTACTAACAATATCTATGATATGTATGATGAAGGGTGCTCTGCTTAATACCAAAAACATATAACAGAAGTAGAGAAACAACAAGAATTTGCAAGAACAAAAAATGGGCTTCTTATTATCTCCACAAGTGTGGAATTACAAATTTTCAAAATTAAAATATGCAAAGCCACATGGGAATTTTCCTTACAATATCATGTAGGACAAAGCATTGAATCATTACTCAGAATTGCTACCCAAAACTATCCAGCACCCCTAGACAACACTATGGGCCTTCCTTATATAAGCAGTTTCCACTGCCTGAGAAGGTTCTAAAAATTTTACCCCTTAAGGCCGACCACACCTAGAATTATTTTATTTTTCATTTTATTACATTAGATTTGGCTGAAAACAATTTTCGCAACTCAAAAAGAAATTTTGAAGGAAATTCATTTTCTTCCATTTCAAGCGACCCAACTTATGGAGACCATAAGTTATCGCTCGTTGACCCGATTGGCAATTATGACCACATTTCAAAAAGGGTACAAAGTGATATATAATGCATGATTTTTGTAAGCTCTAGTCAGATGAATTTTTTACCTCATTTGGGGCCTCTAAAGCCTTCAAAATTGAGTTCAAAGTTTCTATACCCTACTGCCAATACTGAAATTGTTTAATATCTTGAAAACTAGACTTGATCCAGCAATGAAACTTTACTGGCAAGCTGATATGACCAAAGTGAACCTAGAGGGAAGAAAATAGACCATTCTAAGCTCAAAAAAAAAACTTACTAAAAATAGTAAATTTCCAAAAATAGTAGCTCTGCACAAGATAGCCCTTATTGAAAAGAAACCAAAAATATTTTTGGGTGATGCAAGATTGCTCTTATACCCATGATGCTCCTATATTAGACACCTGGGGTAATTTTAGAAGTGACCCTATCATGTCTCAGGTGTGAAGAGGAAAACCAAGATGGTTAACCTCTTCCTTTGTCAGCCATGATGAATCTTCGACAGGTCATCCTTTCCACTTGACCAGATATTCTTCATATGTATTGTTCCTTGTGCTTCTACCAACATGACTATCCAGTATATCCTTAATCTCCTTGATAGCTGAAGTAGTTGCTGGTATACTCCACTATGCTTCTATGATCTCATCTTCAACACCCCCTTTATGATACTCTGTCAGATTTGAAATATTGAATACTAGTGAAATATTTAGCTCATTAGGCAATTCTACCTCATAGGCATTTCCTAGATCATGCTTCTTCAGTATCTTACATGGCCCAAAGTTCTTCATTTTTTAACTTGTTATAAGTACCTCCTAGAAATCACTCCTGTAAATAAACCATGACTTCATCCCCAACCTAAAATTCATTATGCTTCCTTTTCTCATCTATCTTAGCCTTATACTGAGCATTCATCTTGGTAATGTGCTTCCTCACTTCCTCATGGATGTTCTTCAAATATTCTGCAAATCCTCAACTTCAACACTACTTATTTCTCCTTTGTCTATCTTTCTCAACTCAGATGCATTTCTAGGACTACTTCCATATACAATCTAGAATGGTGATTTTCCAATGTTCCTATTGACATAATTATTGTATACAAATTTTGCCTATGGTAAAATCAAATCTCATCATATTGGCTTATCTCCAACCAAATATCTCAACAAATTCCCCAAACTCCTATTCACCACCTTTGTCTATCCATTAGTCTATGGATGATGTGATGAACTAAACTTCAAATCTATCTTGAACTTCTTTCACAATGTGCTCCAAAAATATCCAAAAAACTTAGTGTCTCAGTCTGAAACTATGCTCTTTGGCAAACCATGCAGTCTCACCACTTGTTTGAAAAAAATTCTTCTACATGAACAAAATCATTAGTCTTCTTGTAGGGAATGAAATGTGTCATCTTTGAAAATATGTCAACCACCAAAAAAAATGAATCTTGTCCCCGTCGAGTCTTTGATAAACCAAGAAAAAATTTGATATTGATATCCTCCCATGACTTCTCTAGTATAGGTAATGGCTGATACAACCCTATATTTTTCCACTTGACATCTTGTTGTCTAGCTAATAATAACTCTCATGAACCAAATAAAGGGTTTTCTCTCAACAAAAATGTCTATCCAATCCTCCACTATGCTACTCCTTGATGAGATTCTCCCTCATAGAACTTCCTAGAATGCACAACTAACTTTCTCTTAATAGCATACCATCTTGGATGATGAAATCCAACCACTTCATTCTATCTAGAGTAACAGATTTTGTACAAGCTGCCCAAGATTCTCCAATATTAGGATCCTCTGGATATAAACTCATGAGTTCCTTGAACTCAACCACCTCAATCTGCATCTTTGTTAGTAAATGTTTCCTTCTGCTAAGAGCATCTACAACCTTATTAGACTTTCCACTCCTATGTTTCAAAACAAATATGTAACTCTACAAAAACTCAACCCATTTCAAATGGCTCTGATTCAACTTTCCTTGACTATTCAAATATTTCAAAGCTTGATGATCAGTATACAAAATAAACTCCTTTGGAATAAAATGTCTCCATTTCTTCAATACTTGAACTATAGCATAAAATTCCTGATCATAAATATAGTATTTCCTCTTGGCATCATTTCATGTCTCATTAAAATAAACAATAGGTTTACCTTCTTGGCTCAAAATAGCTCCTATTGTAGTACCACTAGCATCACAGTCTAATTGAAACACCATATTAAAATCTAGAAGTGATAAAATAGGTTTTTATGTAAGTTTTTGTTTCAACATTTAAAAACTCTTATCCACCCCTAGAGTCCACTTAAACTCGTTCCTATCTCCTCTCATTGTTTTAGTCAAGGGCCCACAAATACTACTAAAACTTATGATAAAATTTCTGTAAAATCTAGTCAAACCATGAAAAGATCTTACCTCAGTAGCACTCCTTGGAGTAGGCCATTCTAGGATAGCCTTTACTTTCTCTGGGTCCATTTTTAGACCTTCTACTGAAACTAAAAATCTTAGATACACTAACTCCTTTTTCAAAAAACTACAGTTCTTCAAATTAATCAACAATTTCTCTTCCCTTAACTTCTCAAACACCCTACGATGAATGTGGATCTCTTTCCATGATTTAAAAACTCATTTTTTTGGCCTCCAATGGGTAAATGAGTTAGATCTATGAAATAAAATACCTTGATTACATGAGAGGAATGAATAATCATGTCTTACAAAAGATCAAAATATCATCTAGGTAAGCAATGACAAACTTACCCAGGAATTCTTTTAGTACCTTGTTCATCAGCGGCATCAAAGTTCTTGGTACATTGGTTAGCCCAAAAGACATGACTAACTACTCATACAATCCTTCATTTGTCTTGAAAGAAGTATTCTATTCATCTCCTTCTCCGATCTGAATCTGATGGCATCCACTCTTCAGAACTATCTTTGAGAAATACACAACTCCACTCAAAAATTTCATAATATCATCTATTTGCGGCAATGGAAACTTGTACTTGATTATGACCTTATTTATAGCCCTAGAATCTATACACATCCTCCATTCTCCATTCTTCTTTGGTGCTAATATTTCTAGTACAACACATGGACTTTCTCTGTTACAAATTCTACTAATCAACAGTAAATAAATTGACTTATAGATTTTCAACTATATTTACTTAATCAAATCCCTTGTGCACTCTTCAATCTTCACTTCAATTCTTCAT
Organism: Chamaecyparis obtusa; assembly: GCA_027943335.1. Taxonomy (NCBI): domain Eukaryota; kingdom Viridiplantae; phylum Streptophyta; class Pinopsida; order Cupressales; family Cupressaceae; genus Chamaecyparis; species Chamaecyparis obtusa. The sequence goes on from BSBK01010690.1 coordinate 116,790, forward strand.
TATCCACTAGCATCAACACTTCATCACATCATATTTTCCCTCTCAGAATCTCTTTGTTCCTTCTTCACTCCATCAATCAGTGAGTCCTCAAATCTTCAATTTTCTATCTATTTGTTCATACAAATCCATCCTTTATATAGATAAATTTTGCCTCTTAATCTCCTCTATTACATTTTTCTTTAATCAATCTTAACCATGTAATTCATTATACCTTAAATCTACATTTCAATAACATGTTTTTTTTTCACCTAGGAACTTGAAATTTTATTGAAACTTGTTCCATCTACATTAAGCACTGAGATCTAATCCGTAGATCTTCACCTTGAATTTTCCTATCTGTAGATCTCTCTAATTAACTTTCCTTATCATCATGATCATCTAGCTCATCATAGCTAATTATTAAATGTATATTCAATCCTTATTTAATATTTATTCCTTAGTCAGTGTCCTTTATTTAAATTTTAGTTCACTTATCTTAATGCGTAAACCTTTCTTTTTTGTTTAGTGCCTTTGGCTTATTTTCCTTTACCGTGTTACTTCCTTTTTACCATTTAACTTTATTGAGTGACATATCTTACTTAGTAGCCAAAACCTCTTTTTCTTACCGCTTTGATAAATATTTATCATTATGCTTTATTGACATAACATAATCATATGTTAGGCAGAAAATAATTATATGAACATAATCTAATCATTGTCTAATCTATATCTGTTGTCCATTTATGTTATTCAACTTCACAACATCTCATTTCTTCTTCTTAACTCATTCAACTTAGATCATTTCCAAATGATATGGAAACATAATATAAACTAGAAATCAATTTCTTCACATCAATGACAAGACAATAATGATACTGTTAGAAAGTAAAGATCCCCAAGATAACTGAGAGGGGGGGGGTGAATCATTTATCAGATAATTTATCCATTCAACTACATTAAACAATGTAATCAATGTACTGATCAACCATAGAAAGATAATCATACACAATTGCACAATAACACAAGATATGTTGACTAGGGAACCTCTTGAAAAGAGTAAACCCCAGTGGGAATGATGCCCACAAAATGATGCACTAATATGAAAGTTCCTTGTTAGAGGATGGACCCTATTAGGAGTCTTATGAAATACATTCAGTACATATAAATCCTTGTTAGGAGATTTTGAATCCTTGTTAAAAGATTCTAACCTGGTTAAGAGTTTATGGAAGACAGAAGGACCCACTGCCCAAACAACTTCAAGGCAAGATCTCTGAACCCACTGTCTAAAAGATCTTAGAATCATTCAATAGAATAATATGAAATATATTACCTCCTTCACACTATGCCAAAACTGCACTCTTTGCTACACAAGATCACAATTCCAGATCTTTGTACTCACAAGTCTTCCTTCATCACTGAATTAGCTCTTTTCTTCACTTCATGCATATATTCACATCACAATCTTCATAGTACACATTATAACAAGAAAAAAATTCCTTCTTATATACCAAACTCAAATAATTACAAATGAGTCGGTCCTCAATTACAAAATAATAAATTCTACATGCTACACACAATTCACATAAAATTGTCAGCTTCCAGATACTGTAACTTTCTCCAAACATATCCTCAAAGTTTGTGCTATGAACCATGTCATAATTAATGAGTCTCCAACATCCCTTTAACTACATAAAATAAGATTCCATCCCAACTAAGAGATATCCTCTAATTTCTGAACATCACTTCACAGAAACATTGTCTAAACACTACTTTCACCTAAATGCTCATAACTCTCACAAATGAATGAATTTCTTTTTGTGTTGTTAACCATAGGTTAATAACACACCAAATAACATACCATCAACTACACAAAAGCCAATCTACAATACAACATGTGCGTAAAACAAAACTATACCTACTTTCCTGCTAATATCCAGAATATCACTGTGTTGACATCAATGACAATCCAAGTCATGAATGCAAAAACAATTGCTACAGAATGACTACCAAAATACTTTTCATTCATTCGTAACAATCTCCCTTATTGGCATTGATGGCAACATAGATGAAAAATATCCAATGTTCCAAAAATCCAATACTGCAACATCCTTGCAAAATATCAAATCAAATCTTGCTTCATTTTCCTATTCAGCTCTCTCATACAATCCACAATGTTTTTCATGTATATCTCTCCCCCATTGACATCAATGATAGAAATTCCATCACTAAGTCAACAAAAACTTAATGTCAAAAGACACTTTTTAGAAAAATATAATAACAAGAGTCCTCATGACTCAACTCATAAACTCCCCCATAGAGGAAGTTCCAACATCCAATCCAGAAGAAAGATAGGGCTCATATACCACTGGACAGATGCAATCATCTGCATCAATTCTCAAAAATAGGTTGGGGCATAACCCCAAGCATACCTCTCAGATACACAAATGTATCCTTAGGTAAAGGCTTTGTAAATATATCTGCTATCTGCTCCTTTGTACTTATGTACTCCAATCTTACTTCTTTTTCTGCAACTTTCTCTCTTACAACATGATACTTGATCTCAATATGTTTAGTCTTAGAATGTAAAATAGGATTTTTTGACATACTCACTATACTAGTGTTATCACAATGTATAACAACAGGCTCATCAAACTTTATTCCAATATCCTTCAACATCTGCTTCATCCAAATAATCTGATTACAATTATTTGCTACTGCAACATATTCTGCTTTTGCTATGCTTTGTGAAGTACAATTCTACTTCTTACTTAGCCAAGAGACCAATTTTCCTCCAAGAAAAAAGGCTCCACCACTGGTGCTTTTCTTTTCATCAACGTTGCCTCCCCAATCAGCATCAATATAGGCACATAAAGTAAAATCATCAGAATTCTCATACCATAATCCATAATCCATTGTTCCTTTCAGATATCTTAGTATCCTCTTTACTACTGCATAATGTGATTCTCTAGGTTCTAGTTGAAATCTTGCTACAATCCCCATTGAATTTTCTATATCAAGTCTTGTATGTGTCAAGTACTACAATCCTCCAATCATAGATCTATACTTTTTCTGCTCAACTACTGGTGTCTCATCTTTGCAAGATAACTTATGTCTGGTTACCATAGGTGTTCCAACAGGTTTAGAATCTTCCATTCCAAATCTTTTCAATAAGTCATTCAAATACTTAGTTTGACTTACAAATATACCTTCCTTGCTTTGTGTTATCTATAATCCCAAAAAATATTTCATTTCTCCAATCATGCTCATCTCAAATTCAGTCTTCATTTTATCTGCAAATTTATCACTAGCTTCATCTTCTCCTCCAAAGATAATATCATCAACAAATATAACTATAACCAACAAACCATTCTCAATTTCTTTTGTGTATAAGTTACTATCTATTTTTCCTTTTATAAATCCCAATTTCAATAAATACTTATCCAATCTTGCATACTAGGTTCTAGGTTCTTGTTTTAATCCATATAAAGCTTTCTTTAACTTACATACCATATCTCCTTCTTGTGTCAAAGGAAAACCTTCAGGCTGCTCAATGTAGACTTCTTCTTCCAATTCACCATTCAAAAATGCTAACTTCACATCCATCTGATACACTTTGAATTTCTTGTAAGTTGCATATGCTAGAAACATTCTCATTGCTTCAAGTCTGGCCACAGGTGCAAAAGTTTCTTCATAGTCAATTCCTTCTTGTTGTGAATATCCTTTACATACCAATCTTTCTTTGTTTCTTATCACTTCTCCTTGTTCATTCATCTTGTTTCTGAATACCCACTTTGTTCCAATCACATTCTTGTCTTCAGGTCTAGGGACCAATTTCCATGTCTTGTTTTTTTCAATCTGCTCTAGTTCTTCTTTCATAGCATTAATCCAATGTTCATCTTCACAAGCTTCATTAGTAGTCTTAGGTTCAATTTGAGAAATCAAACATAAGTGTACCTTATTTCGAGTCAAAACTCCTCTATCTAAACTTCCAATAACTTGCTCAACAGGGTGATGTCTTGAAGTATACCTGTTAGGTGTCATAGTTACTGATCTTGTTCCGACTGTAGATTCTTCTCTACTTTATTCTCTATTTTTTTCTCTATTTTCTTCTCTATTTTCTTCTTTATTTTCTTTAATATGACTTTCATTCAGCAAATCACTGTTAGTTTCAAAAAATAATTCTGCATTTTTAATGTTAGGCTGAGGTTGTGCTTCTCCATCAGATTCATAATCAAGCATTCTTTCTTGAATTTTAAACTTCTCATCAAATTTTACATTTGCACTTTCAACAATAGTCTTAGTTCTTTTGTTATAACATCTATATGCTTTTCTTTTTAAAGAATATCCAAGAAATATTCCTTCATCACTTCTAGGATCAAACTTTCCTATATCATCATCTCTCTTTATATAACATTTACTTCCAAAAATTCTAAAATACTTAACTAAGGGTGTATGTCCAAACCATAATTCATAAGGTGTCTTGTTTGTATCTACTCTGATTTGTACTCTATTCATAGTGTATACTGCTGTGTTCACTGCTTCTCTCCAAAAAGTCTTAGCCAAATCATTTTCAAACAACATAGCTCTTGCTACTTCAGTTATTGACCTATTCCTTCTTTCTACAATACCATTTTGTTCTAGTTTTCTAGGGGCTGAAAGTTGTCTCTTAATACCATTCATTTCACAAAAGGTGTTAAACTCTCTAGATGTAAATTCACCACCTCTATCAGATCTCAGACACTTAATCTTCATTCTAGATTCATTCTCAATTTTTCTTTTCATGATCTTAAATTTATCAAATTCTTCATATTTTTCTTTCAAAAATGCAATCCACATCATTCTTGTAAAATCATCAACAAGAATCATAAAATACCTTTCTCCATAGAATCCTCTAGTCCTAGTAGGACCACTCAAGTCTGTATAAATAATCTCCAGCTTCTTTGTCGATGTGAACTTCTTGTTGGGAAATGAACTCCTTTTCTGCTTTTCCATCATACATTCTTTGCAAATCATGTTAGTATGTTTCATAATTCTAGGTAAATCTCTTACCGCAAGTGTAGTGCTCACCTTGACAATATTATCAAAGTTTATATGACAAAACCTTTTATGCCATAACCAACTATCATCAATCCTAGTTATCAAATATGTCATCTCAGTAGGGTTCAACTGAAATACATTACCTCTGGTTTTGGATCCTTTTCCAATGAGATTTCCATCTTTATCTTTTATCACACAAGTTTTCTCAGAAAACCAAACTTGACAACCCTTATCAGCCAATTGTCCAACGCTTAGTAGATTATGTCTTAGTCCATCAACAAAGTAAACATCATCAGTGTTAGTCTTTTCATCAAGAGTAATAGATCCTATACCTTTAATCAAACAAGGTGCATTGTTACCAACCCTAACAATTCCTCCATCATAATTATCTAACTTAACAAACTTTCTTTTATCTCCAGTCATATGATGTGAACAACCACTGTCTATAATCCAATCAGATTTCTTTTCAACTTGTGAAACTAATGCTTTTTCTTCCCTTTTATCAGATTTAGAACTTTCTTCTTTAATTACTACAAATCCTATTTCCTCAAAGTTATCAGTATCACTGTCACTTAAATGTTTTTCAATTCCTGCTTCAAAATCTTCATCATTTGCATAATAACATTCTTTAGATCTCCTAGGTTTAAAGTTTCTTCTATACTTCTTAACTCTTTTAGGATATTTAGATGCAAAATGACCATATTCTCAAGTCCAACATTTAAAGATTTTCTTACCATCTGGTTCTCTTTTTACAAGTAATGCAATACCTTCTTCAATCTTCTTATCTTCCTCAGATCTGCTACTGCTGGCATAATCTCCATTCACACTAGTACTTCTTGTAGGTCTAATGTAAAGAGCACTAAATTTTGTTTCCATTCTAGGTAGCTCTCCTGATAATCTCAAGTTCATCTCTATTGTTTCTAATCTTCCAAGAAGAGTCTCTCTTGAAAAGTTTGATGTACAAGGTATCACTTGTTCAATCATCTATGTTGTCTACTTGAATACTGGTGTCAAAGTTCTCAGAATTTTCCATATCACTTCATTCTCTGTCTTATCACCTCCACAACACTTTATTCTTGTTAAAATCTCAGACATCCTACCAATATAGCTTCTAATAGATTCATCTTCCATCATTCTAATATCTTCAAATGCACAAATCCAATTATGTAATCTAGCCTTCTTTTCATGTTCATCACCTTAAAAAGTAGAATGTAAAGCTTTCCAAATTGCATGAGATGTTTTCAAACATCTTACCTGGCTATATTCATTCTCTGGTAGTGCTGACAAAAGTACTTCTCTTGCAAGTATGTTACACATGAATAGATCTAGTTCATCTTTAGTTCCTGCCTCTAGATTGTCTTCCTCAATGATAGTCTTCTCATTCTTTGTAATCAACCAATAACTTGGTCCTAAACACAATAGATGTGTCTTCATCTTTTCTTTCCAACTGTCAAAATTTACTCCATCAAACTTAAGGCTTTCTTTTCTGAAATTCACCATGGATCTCCTTAAGTTGTTAAACTTTTCTTTCAAGGACCTGTTGCTCTGATACCAATTGTTAGAAAGTAAAGATCCCCAAGATAACTGAGAGGGGGTGGGGGTGAATCAGTTATTAGATAATTTATCCATTCAACTACATTAAACAATGTAATCAATGTACTGATCAACCATAGAAAGATAATCATACACAATTGCACAATAACACAAGATATGTTGACTAGGGAACCTCTTGAAAAGAGTAAACCCAAGTGGGAATGATGCCCACAAAATGATGCACTAATATGAAAGTTCCTTGTTAGAGGATGGACCCTATTAGGAGTCTTATGAAATACATTCAGTACATATAAATCCCTATTAGGAGATTTTGAATCCCTGTTAAAAGATTCTAACCCGGTTAAGAGTTGATGGAAGACAGAAGGACCCACTACCCAAACAACTTCAAGGCAAGATCTCTGAACCCACTATCCAAAAGATCTTAGAATTATTCAATAGAATAATATGAAATATATTACCTCCTTCACACTATGCCAAAACTACACTCTCTGCTACACAAGATCACAATTCCAGATCTCTGTACTCACAAGTCTTCCTTCATCACTGAATTAGATCTTTTCTTCACTTCATGCATATATTCGCATCACAATCTTCATAGTACACATTCAAACAAGGAAAAAATTCCTTCTTATATACCAAACTCAAATAATTACAAATGAGTCGGTCCTCAATTACAAAATAATAAATTCTACACACTACACACATAATTCACATAAAACTGTCGACTTCTAGATACTGTAACTTTCTCCAAACATATCCTCAAAGTTTGCACTATGAACCATGTCATCATTAATGAGTCTCCAACATCCCTTTAACTACACAAAATTAGATTCCATCCCAGCTAAGAGATATCCTCCGATTTTTGAACATCGCTTCACAGAAACACTGTCTAAACACTACTTTCACCAAAATGCTCATAACTCTCACAAATGAATGAATTTCTTTTTGCGATGTTAACCATAGGTTAATAACACACCAAAGAACATACCATAAACTACACAAAAGCCAATCTACAATACAACATGTGTGCAAAACAAAATTTTACCTGCTTTCCTGCTAATATCCATAATATCACTGTGTTGACATCAATGACAATCCAAGTCATGAATGCAACAACAACTGCTACAGAATGACTGCCAAAATACTTTGCATTCATTCCTAATAGATCCAACATTTCTACTATCATGCATTCCTCTATTGTTGGTGGGTATTCATCATCATCGCCATTAGATAATCAATCTTCAATATTACTATCAATTATGGTAACTAATGTAAGAGTATCCTAGGTGTAAGCCCAATCTTGCATCCCCCAAAAATATTTCTAGCTTCTTTTCAATAAGGTCTATCTTATGCAGAGATGTTATTTATGGAAAATTACTATTTTTAGTAAGTTGGTCATACAAGCTCAGAATATTCTAATTTAACAGGTGGAAGTTCATCTTAGTCATATCAGTTTGCCAGTTGAGTTTCATTGTCATAGAATCTGTATTGGTGAAGTTTTCAGGTTTTTGGGTACAAAATGTTTGAGCTCAATTTTTAAGGCCTTAGAGGTTCTAGATTGTGATCAAACCCCAGTTGGATGGAGCTTTCACCAATGAGACACTGTAGATTGGGTCTTTCCATTTTTGAAAAGTGGTTATAATAACCAAATAGAGCTACAGTTAAAACCTTATGGCCTCTGGAAGTTGGGCTACCTAAAAATATAATTTGTAATTATTTTGAGCTGACCTTAAAGTAATGATTATGAAAATAAAATAATTCTAGGGGTAGTCAGCCTTAATGGCTAAATTTCTAGAATTTTCTCGGGTGGTGGAAAATTTCCTATACAAGGAAGGCCCGTAGCATTTTCTAGGGTAGTTCCGATTAATTATTCGAGGCTTTGTCTTACAAAATATTGTAAGAAAAATACCCATGTGGCTTTGCATATTTTAATTCTAAAATTTTTAATTCCACACTTATGGAGATAATAAGAAGCCTATTTTTTGTTCTTGCAATTTGTTATTTTGTCTATATTTTTATTATGTGTTTTTGGTATTAAGGGGAGTTACTCACTATGTAGAAACATCATCGACTATAAAGCAATTTGAACCAAGACTATGGTTTAAGGTTTTAGTGATAAGCGCGAGAATACCTTCACAAAGGGAACATGGTGAAAGAGTCATAGGTGTGTCATCTGAGGTTAGAGCCCTCTAGAGACAAGTGCGAGCATTGCAGAAAGAGATTCACATAGGCACGAGTCTTTCCATAAGAGAGAAAAGTGAGGATGAAGCCAAAGAAAAAAAATTTGATCAGGAAGGAGAAGGAAAAATTCTGAACCAAGAGGAAGAAAGGATATTTTAGGCCATTTCCAAGATTGGGAAAAGACCTAAGATTGAGGTTCCTACATTTTCAAGAAATCTTAAGCTAGAGGAATTGATCAAATGGATAAATGAATTAGAAGAACATTTTGAGTATGAAGATATCAAGGATCCTAATAGGGTCAAGTTTGTGAATGCCAGACTAAAAGGTCATGCAAAAATCTAGTGGCAAGAGAATCAATTGGAGAGAAATAGAAGAGGAAAGGAGAGAATTACAAGATGGGATCGGATGGTAAATAAATTGAAGCAATAATTCATTCCTTTTGATTATGAGCTAGATCTACTAAAGAAAATGCAAGGTTTGAAGAAAGAAGGGATATCTGTTCAAGAGTATACGAAGGAGTTTTATTTAATCCTCATCAAAATAGGCCATGCGGAAGATGATAAGGAGAAAGTTTCTTGTTACCTTAATGGGTTGAGGCCAAGCATTTAGGAGGATTTTAATTTGGTTCAAATGAACAATATTGAAGAGGAATACTATTTTTCACTAAAGGTAGAGGAAAAACTGAACAAAAAGTTTCAAAGTGGGAGAAGAGGAAGAGGTCATGGTGGAAGATCCAATGGAAAGTCTTATGGAGGCTGAAATGAAGATCAGAAGAAGAAAGATGAGGTGAGTAGCAGTCAAAATCAGAGAGGAAACAATTTCAATAATTTCTATGATTAGAATAATAGAGATTGGAGAGGAAGGGGAACATGACAAGGATCTAGAAGAGGAGGCTTCCGTGGAACATGTTTTCACTATGGAGAAGGTCATAGAGCATATGAATGTCCTCAATTCCAAGGAAGGACATATAGGAAAACTGAAGGTTAGGCTAGAGTTGCACATGTGGATGAATATGCAAAATCATCACATTTTGAATATGTTGAAAGAGGAAAAACACTAATTAATAGAAGAGCCCTACTAAGTGGTGAGAATGAACCTGAGCAAAGGAGGAGCTTGTTTCTTACTAGGTGTAAGTGTGAGGATAAACATTGTCATGTAATTATCGATAGTGATAGAACTAAAAATTTGGTTTTAGAAGAGATGGTAAAAATTTAAAGCTCAAGAGGAAGAAACACCCACATCCATACCAGATCGCCTAGGTGTAGGATGACCACAAGGTCATGGTAAATGAATAGTGCCTAGTGAAGTTCAAGATTGGGGGTTACCATGATGAGGTATTATGTGATATCATAGCTATGAATGTATGTCATATGTTGTTGGGTAGGCCATGGCAATTTGACAAGTGTTTTGTACATGATGGTCATGTCAATACCTATTCCATGACAAAGGATGGAGTGAGACGTAAGCTTAAGCCATTGCAGGATGTAGAAGGAAAGGTATGTAATAATGCAAGAACAAGTTTTGTTGATGAAAGAAAATTCCTAGAGGGTATGAGGCATGAGCATATGTGTTTTTCTTTAATTCCAAAAGATGGTAGAGAGGAAGTAGAAGATGTACCTATAGAATTTGTAGATTTGATGAATGAGTTTCAAGATATTGTATCTGATAATGTACTTGATGGATTGCCACCTATAGGGAAGATCAGTCATCATATGGACTTGATTCTAGGACCCATTTTTCCAAATAAAGCAGCACACAGAATGACACCAACAGAAAGTGAAGATTTGAACATACAAGTACAAGATTTGTTGTAGAAAGGGTTGATTTGAGAGAGCTCAAGTCCATGTGTTGTGCCAATAGTATTAGAAGCAAAGAAGAATGGAGAATGAAGGATATGTATAGATTACATGGCTATAAATAAGATCACAATCAAGTACAGGTTTTCATTACCTCAGATGGATGATATTATGGACTGTTTGAGAAGAGTTGCGTATTTCACAAAGATAGATCTGAAGAGTGGATATCATTAGATTAAGATAAGAGAAGGAGATGTATATAAGAATACCATCAAGAAAAATGAATGATTGTGTGAGTGGTTAGTCATGCCTTTTGGGCTAACCAATGCACAGAGCACTTTCATGCAGCTCATGAATGAGGTTCTGAAAGAATTTCTAGGTAAGTTTATCATTGTTTACATAGATGATATTTTGATATTTAGTAAGACATTTAAGGATCATATGATGCATATTCACATGGTGTTTTATAAGTTAAGAGAAGAGAAAATGTTTATTAATTTGAAGAAGTGTAGTTTTGTGAAGAAAGAGTTTGTGTATCTAAGATTTGTAGTTTCAGCAGAAGATCTAAAAATGGACCAAGAAAAAGTGAAGGCTATCCTTGAATGGTTTACTCCAAGGAGTAATACTAAGGTAAGATGTTTTCATGGTTTGGCTAGCTTTTAAAAAAAATTTATTAGGATTTTTAGCAGTATTTGTGGACCCTTGACTAAAATAATGAGAGGGGATAGGAAATAGTTTAATTGGACTACACAGGCAGATAAGAGTTTTAAACTATTGAAACAAAAAGTTATAGAACAATTTATTTTAGCACTTGCAAACTTTAATAAGGTGTTTCAAGTACAATGTGATGCTATTGGTACTGCAATAGGAGTTGTTTTGAGCCAAGAAGGTAAAATTGTTGCTTATTTCAGTCAGAAGTTAAATGATGCCAAGAGAAAATATTTTGTTTATGATGAAAAATTTTATGCTATAGTTCATGCAATGAAGAAGTGAAGACACTATCTACTTCCTAAGGAGTTTGTTTTGTATACTGATCATCAATCTTTGCAAAATTTGAATAGTCAAGGAAAGTTCAATCAAAGGCATTTGAAATGGGTTGATTTTTTGCAAAGTTACACATTTGTTTTGAAATAGAGGAGCGAAAATTATAACAAGGTTGGATATGCTCTTAACATAAGACAACTTTTGCTGATAGAGATGGAAATTGAGGTTGTTGGGTTCAAGGAAATCAAGAGTTTTTATCCAAAAAATCCTAATTTTGGTGAAGCTTGGAAAGATTGTACAAAAGCTGTTACTCTAGATAGAATGAAGTGGTTGGATTTCATCATCTAGGATGGTATGCTATTGAGAGGGAGTTAGTTGTAATTTCCATGATGTTATATGTGTCTCTATGAATTTTGTACCTAGCTATAGACACAACACTTCAGTAGAACATTAGAGGTTAGCAAAAACTGAAATCTACAAGTAATTGAAACTATGCTAACCAGGCAATTTACTGCCTTCTAGTAGGTGCGAGTATGATACTCTCAGATTAGACTGAGACCAATGACAATGCAACACCTAAATGAAGGATTTGAATGCAAAGAATGAAAGATTATGAATGTAGATTAAGCTATATTTTTGGATTTTCTATGCAATAATATGAAAATATGTATGAAATTAATCTAGAATGAATGAAATTGGAATGCAGATTTGATCGAAAAATGCTATGAATGAGTATGAAAATATGTAAAAGCTAAATGATTAACTATGAAAGATCTCACAAATCACCTGTCACAAATGCTCAATCCTTCAATCGCCAATTCACCAGAGTAATTGTGCAAATTCAAGTGTTGTAACATTGAAGAGCTACGCCTTGTTTTTATAGAAATCCAAGGCTTTGAGGATGCAAGAGAAAATCCATAAATCAATCTTGATAAACTCAGGTTGATTTTTGAGTTATCAGGAAATTAGAGATAATTAACTCACAAAATCATGCAAAATCATGCAAGAACAACTTTTTAACTCAAATCAAAAGTTTAGATCAGATTTGAACTCAAAATAGAATGTTGAGTTTCCAAAAGTTAACAACTTGCATTGATTTCCTGATTTTGAGTTTAACTGCTCATTGAATGTGCACAATTAATTATGAATTAATTAAATAAATAAAGTGATTTATCCTCAACTTAACTGATTTTTGAATTAAAACAATTGATTTATGGGTTAATCAATTATTAAATCAAACATTATTGAAAAACTATATCATTAAATTTGACAATTGATTTTAATTAATTAAATAGGAATTTAATCAATTAGTCATAAGATTTTAGATTTATTGTCAAAATTAAATAATATAATTTAGGAATAATTTAATTAAATTCAATTAAATAATTAAGTGGCAATCTTAAATATAATTAATTAAATATTCAGAATATTCAATTAATCAAACTTTAGGATAAATAAGATTTATCGCCAAATAATCATTAAATTAAAGATAATTAGGATAAATGGGAATATTGCTAAGAATATTCCCTGATGTAGAATTTAGGATAATCAATTAAATTCGATAATGTGCAGATGTGCCTTAGGTTAGGACTTTTGATGTTGATTTCATTTGAATTTGAAGATGTAGGAGGTTAATGAACCTATAGCCCATTTTTGGGGTATTACATTTTGCCCCTCTTTGAATCACAGTGCAAAGCATAGTGATTCAAAGAGTAGTTTGTGTATGATAAAGATGTATGAAACTGATTCTAAAGATGAAAGATTAACTGATTCCAAGATAGAAACTAATTGAAAGATTGGAAAAAGAGATACCGACCTAGGCCCAAAATGACCAGGAATTGAGATGATGCTAGCTATATCAACAATGAACTGGTGATTACAAAAAAGTGCCAAAACACTTGATTCTGAACCTTATGATTGTGAAGCAATGAGTGACCGATTTCAAACCTCAATGTCCTTGTATGAATCATATTGGTATCACATCCTGAACCCATCAGTTACAAAGAACCAAGGAAATAACACTAATGAACCGATGGTTACAAAAATTGATACAGTCTACAAGATAGATTTAGGATACTAGATTGATATGGATATGCCCCAAGTGATGATAGATTTTCCCCAAGAGATGAGGACTTTAGATGAATCCGCAACTAGATGTGGTTGTTGTCTTGATTATTGAGAGAAAGATTTGATTTTTAGATAGATTTACAAACTTTGAATGATGTGCAATACCATGCCTCCTTCGGGCTGAAAATTGAAATTTGATAAGAAAAGTTAGCGTTGAAGTTTAGAAGCATGTTAATTGATTTGAGAAGTGGTTATGCATGTTCAAGAACATGTTCTGCATCGTTTAGAGGTCCTGGAGACCAAGTTTGACTAGGTTGAAATTTTGATAGTTTGATGTAAGATAACCAGTTAAGTTGAATTCTAGATTTCTTTGATGTTTGAAGGTCAAATATGCAAGTAGTTTACAATATAAATGATCTTAGATTTCAATTTTGATCCCAAAAAAGGATTCTAGTTGTTGTTTCATTAGAGGGACCTTCGTATAAGATTCAACTCATGCATTAAGATGTCTAGCATTTTTGTTTTTGAAGAATCGTTTAAGTGTTTAAGCAATTTGTAGGTCATGAAAAGTGCAAAATGCAAAGATGCAGAATGAAATGCAAACCTAAGACCTAGGACCTAGTCACCGATCATGTGTTGGTCATCTGTCATCATTGAGTTTTTAGGTAACTGGATAAATCAATACAATGCCCACTATTTTATAAAACCATAGACATATGAATACCGATTTGTATGCTCAAGAATCAATACAACACCCACTAGTGAGACAACCATAGACATATGAATATTGATTTTGTTTTTGGAATGTTTGATTACATACAAGCACCAAGGCAAAAATGCCAGGATGACCTGAATATCTTGTCCATTTTGATATATCAATTTTTATAGGATGATGAACTATAAATGATTTAGAACTAGAAAGAAGAATCTATAATTCAAGATTACTAAGTTGATGATTAGATATGCAAGATGATTAAATCAGTATTATGTTGTCATTGATGTCAACTAGGTTGACAATACTTATCTTGTAAGTTACTATACCGACACATCTGAAAGAAGGTGAAAGAGATGAAGAACAAAAATATCTACATGAGGAAGATGTATATGATAGATGAGGATAAGGAATGCACTGAGTAACTTGTTGATGAGTCTATGACTTGATGGAATTGACTTTATTATGTTGCATTCATCTATGATGAAGAATAGAGCTGAAAGCCACAAAGCAGTGTTGTTGGTAAATAAAGAATTTTAGTATACACTGACTAAGTGTAGTGTATACCGAGTGCAATATTAATTGAGCTTGTGTTCACCAACGCATTTATTTGTTAACCGAGCAAAATAGAAAGGAATTAAATGATCAGTTTAGCCAATAAAGTGATGAGGTGTAAAGTGTATGAAATCAAGGTAAAAGATAATGTTTGTTATGAAGATCCATGACTAACATAAATCAAAAGGATCTAATGGAGCAGATTGAAACATGTTACTGACACATCAGCCAAGGAAGCTTAAAGTGGCAAAATCTATTAATATGATTAAGTGGCAAAATCTGATGGTGGAAAAGAAAATGATTTACTCATCTATATAAGAGACATTGGTTTCATTATGAAACGTATGCCAGAAGAAGAAGATACTACATAATAATTGCGTGGAGAAGTTTTTCCGATCATACTGATTAATAAGAACCGAGTTGCAAAATAGTTACCAAGCCACAGAGAGTTATTACCGATGGATAGTAAGTTGATACAGTATTGAATCTGAAGTGTTATATTGATCAGAAATATTTGAATGAGCTGAACATTGATTTGTAAACTACAAACTAAAGTTTTTTTTAGGCAAATCATCTACTATTACATAATTAACCATTGTACACAGTCAAATCTCTTAACCGAGTGGAATATGAAAGTATTTTGATGTTTCATTCACAGAGTGAACATTGTTATCTTGTCAACCCCAGACTGACTGCTGGTTGGACGATAACTTTTGGTCTAAAATCCTCTAACAAGGTCACACCTAACAGTGTATTTGTAAACCTTTAATAGGGTTGGGTCTTCACCGAACTCACTTCAAAAGAGTGAACAATTTTGGGTTGCCGGTCCTAGGTGGTTTTTCCCTTTACAGGGTTTCCACGTTAAATCTCTTATGTTATGTGTTGATTGTGATATTTATTTGTTATCATACTTTTCATATTACATGTTAGATTTAATTAGTAATTATTACAAATTTTAGACTGTCAATCGGTAAATACATAGACAGTGGAAGTATCTTATGTTTACTGACTAGTAGAAGTAGTAAAATTGTTTTGGATTGTACATTTTGAATTAGGACACTAGATAACTGATTCACCCCCCTCTCAGTTATTCTAACAATTGGTATTAGAGTGGTAGTTTCTTAGAATAGAGTTTTAAGGACTTCATCAAAAAGGTCTTAAGATGTATAAGAGGGAATAGCCAAAGTTGAACAAAGATAACTTTGTAGTATGGAAAAGCTAGATGAAGTTGCACATATCTCAAATTGGGAATTCTACACTAGAACTAATGGAGAATGGCTACATTAAACCGACACTAGGTCCCTTGACTCTTGATCAACTAAAGGATAGGCATGAACACAATATTACTATGATGGAACTTGCTGCTACTTGTATGGATGCTGAATTTGAAGACATTAAGGGATGCACTACTACCAAAGCCATGTGGGATAAACTGACTCTAATATACAATGGAGATGCGAATGTTAGGAGAGCCAAAGTAGAAATCCTAAGAGGTCAATTTGATGATATGAAGATGAAAGAAGGTGAGAACATTGTGCAATACAAAAATAAACTAAAAGAGGTAGTACATGCTATTAGAGCATCTGGTGGAGCTATTGATGATGAAACAGTGATAAGCAAGATTCTCAGAACTTTGCTGCCAGTTTATGCGATTAGGATCTCTGCAATTCATGAAACAAGGGCTACATCCAACCTCACCCTTAACACTCTGATCGGTAAGCTTACAACCTTTGAACTGGATAACTTTGACAATAGTGTTGTACCTTCTATTGAATCCACTTTCATGTCCTCTTTGAAGACTGGTAAGTCTAGTAGCAAGAATGATAAGAATAATGATAGTGACAGTAATACCGATGATGAACTTGATGAGCTTAAAGATCTTATGGCCAGAAGATTGCCCAAAGGTAAGGCAAGATATAGAGGCAAGTTACCTCTAGCATGTTTTAATTGTAAAGAAGTTGGCCACATCACTGCTAGATGTTCGAATAAGAAAGATGATGATAGATCTAAAGACTAATCCAGAGGAAGCTATGGGAGAAGAGTTAATAGAGGCTACCGACACAACAACAAAGACAACTAAGATAGCTATGAAAAAGGGAAAAAGGTATGTTACATAGCCAAAGAATTTGAATTAGAATTTGACACTGATGATGATGTAGAAGTAGTATGTGTTGCTATGAAGGATGACTCAGAAGAAGAAGAGAAACATGAAGAGACAACACTGATCTCTAAAGTAAGTAGAAATGATACATGGATCATAGATAGTGGCTGCACACATCATATGATTGGTGATATAGAGAAATTTGATCTGATTGATGAATATGATGGTGGATCTATTAGAATGGGAAATGATGCACCTTTTATGGTGAGAGGTGAAGGTTCACTGATGGTTAATGACATAATAAAATGTGAGAATGCATACTAGGTAGATGCACTGAACTACAATTTGATAAGTGTGGCATAGCTAAACAACTCAGGTCACTGACTTTCTTTTGAGAGTAGAAAGATGAGAATCTACGATGATGGAGGAAGACTTGTTGGAACCGGTATAGAATCTAGAGGTAATCTATTTTATCTTGATATTGATCAGTCTTCTTGTTTATTGATGAAAGATGAAGATGCATGGTTGTGGCATAAGAGGTTATGTCATGTGAATTTTGATAACATGATCAAGATTAGTAAGAAGAAAAGAGTTAGAGGATTTCCTAACTTGTTAAAACAAGAACATGCTATGTGTCATGAATGTCAAAAAGGTAAGATGACTAAGTCCAATTTTAAAAGAAAAGACTACTCAACAAAGAAGATACTTGAATTGGTTCATACCGACCTATGTGGTCCTATGAGAACTTAGAGCTATTATGGTGATAGATACTTTATTCTTTTTGTTGATGACTATACTAGACTGATGATTGTTATATTTTTGAAAGAGAAATCTGAAGCTTTTAAGTTTTTTAAATGGTATAAGGATAAGGTAGAAAAAGAGACTGAAAAAGAAATCAAATGCTTAAGATCTAATAGAGGAGGTGAATTTATCTTTGATGAATTTAATAATTTCTATAATGGGAATGGTATTAAGAGACAGGTCTCTGCACTGAGAACACCTCAACAAAATGAGATTGTTGAAAGAAGGAATAGGTTAATCATTGATTGTGCTAGAACACTAATGCTACAAAAGAATTTTTCTTAGACATATTGGAGGGAATCTATCAGCACAACTATATATGTGCTTAACTGAGTACAACTGAAGAAGGACACCAACCAAACACCTTATGAGCTATGGTTTGGACACAAACCTACTATAAGTTATTTCAAAAATTTTTGAAGAAAATGTTTTGTTCTGAAAGATGAGAGAAATGGGAAATTTGATTCTAAAGGTGATGACAAAATATTCTTAGGGTATTCTACTAAGAGTAAAGCATACAAATGTCTGAATAAGGTTACAAATAAGATGATTGAAAGTACTAATGTTTGTGTTGATGAGTATGATGACATAAACACAAAAGAAAGAAAGGAACTAGAAGACTATGGTAGATTCACTTACATTGAACTTCCTGACTATCTACCAAAGTCACAACCTATGATAACCAGTCAATAGGAAAATAACCCCGAGGAATAGGAAAGGGAAATCAACGAACAAGATGATGCTACCGAGCTAGCAAATAAACCTGAATAGGATGAACAAGAAAGAAGAAACCAAGTACTAGCTAGTTTTGTCAGAAGACATCATCCTGAGACACAAATTATTGGAAATAGACAAGCTGGGATGTAGACAAGAAGCAAAAAAAGACAAGGTACATGTCTAGTTTGTGAATTTGAACCAAAGAATGTGAAAGTTTCATTAGAAAATGAAGAATGGGTTAATGAAATGAGGGAGGAAATAGAACAAATAGAGAAAAGAAAAACTTGGTCCTTAGTACCCTAACCTAAAGATAAGAATGTTATCAGTTCTAAATGGATATTTAGAAATAAAATGAACGAAAATGGTGAAGTGACAAGAAATAAAGCGAGATTGGTATGCAAGGGATATGCACAGGAAGAAGGCATTGATTATGGTGAAACATTTGCACCTATTGCTAGATTGGAAGGAGTTAGAATGTTACTTGCATATGCTACACACAAGAAATTTAAGGTTTATCAAATGGATGTGAAATCAACATTTCTGAATGGTATACTTGAAGAAGAGGTCTACATAGAACAACCTAAAGGATTCATTGATCTAGACAATAGAAACATGGTATGTAGATTACACAAAGCTTTATATGGTTTGAAGCAAGTACCGAGAGCATGGTATGAAAGACTGCATACTTACTTGTTAAGTATTGGATTTGTAAGAACTAGTGAGAACAACAATTTGTACATCAAAGGTGATACTGATGATACTATTATTATTGCTGAAATTTTTGTTGATGATATTATTTTTGGAGGTCAAGATCATGTATGTAAATATTTTTCTGATGACATGAGGAATGAGTTTGAAATGTCTATGTTCAGAGAGATTAAGTTCTTTCTTGGATTACAAGTGATACAATAGAGTGATGGGATATTCATCACACAGTCCAAGTACATAAAGGAAGTCTTGAAGACATTTGGCATGGAAGATGCTAAACCTATGCGAACACCGATGGCTACTAGAAGTAAATTGACAAAGGAAGATGAAACTACAGAGGTAAACCAGACACTTTACCGATCCATGATTGGTAAGCTCATGTATGTAGTTCATAGCAGACCTAATATAGCACATGTGGGAATTGTTGCTAGATATTCTGCTAATCTTAGAGAATCACACATGATTGCTACCAAAAGAATCTTAAGATATCTAAAAAAGATAGAGGATTATGGATTATGGTATCCTAAGGAAGGTAATTTTGAGCTAAAAGTTTACACCAATGCTGATTGGGCTGGAAATGTGGATGATAGAAAAAGTACCACCGGAGGAGCATTTTTCTTTGGTGAAAGAATTGTAACCTGGACAAGTAAAAAGTAGGCTTGTATTGCTCAGTTTACAACTGAAGCAGAGTATGCTAATGCTGCTACTAATTGCTCAAACATTGCATAGATCAAGGAAGTGTTGGAAGGAATGAATGAGGTAATCACTGATCCAGTGATCATATACTGTGACAACATAAGTGCTATTAATATTTTGAAGAATCCTATGATGCACTCTAAGAAAAAGAATATATCAATTAAGTATCATTAATTAAGAGAACAAGTGCAAGAGAAGCAAGTAAAGTTAGAATTTGTTACATCTAAAGAACAACTTGCAGACATTTTTAGAAAGCCTCTACCGAAGGACACTTTTGAATATTTGAGGACTAGACTTGGGGTTCATCCCTTGTCTATCTGATGAAGGGTGCTCCCCTTAATACCACAAACACATAACAGAAATAGAGAGACAACAACAATATGCAAGAACAGAAAATTGGCTTCTTATTATCTCCACAAATGTGGAATTACAAACTTTCAGAATTACAATATGCAAAGCCACATGGGCATTCTCTTACAATATTTTGTAGGAAAAAGCCTCGAACTATTACCCAGATCTACTACCCAGAACTATTCTGAACTGCCTAAGACAATAATACAGCCTTCCTTATATAGGCAATTTTTCCACCGCCTGGGAAGGTTCAAGAATTTTAGCCAATAAGGCCGACCAAACTTAGAATTATTTTATTTTACATTTCATTACATCATAGTCGGCTCAAGATAACCTTTGAAACCCGAACAGAAATTTTGAAGAAAATTATTTTTCGCCATTTCAGGTGGCCCAACTTCCGAAGACCATAAGTTATCACCAGTTGACCCGATCGGTAATACTATTGGTCATATGAAAAGAGATTGCATAGGTAAACAGTTTAAACCTCTTAATGGTTATTGTTATAATTGTCATGGTTTTGGACATAGAGCTATTGAATGTAGAAGACTTAAAGTTATTGAGAATAATTATGGTAATAGAATGTTTAGGAATACTAACAATGCAGATAAGAAACTTACTGAAGACATGAACAGAAGAAATGAAGTAGTGTGTTATAGATGCAGCAAAGTTGGACACATTGCTAGAAATTGCAGGTCATAGATTAATCAGCAAGGATAGAGATATGGGAACAATGGAATTGTTTGTCAGATATACAATAGGATTGGACATACATCAAGGTTTTTCAGAATGAACAATGGAACTTATCATCTGAACCCTAACCCTAGAAACAATGCAAGAAGGAATGAAGATACAAATAACAAATAGAAAGATTGCTCTAGCAATATAGATGAAATGAAGTATGTTAAAGGAATAGATAAAGAAGGCATAATCAACATGGAAGGTACTCAGATAGGTGAATTATTAAGTGGTAAGAATGAATCCTTACCTGACCTATCTTTAAGCACATAATTTATGTAAATTACAGTAGATTAGGAACTTAGATTTAGTGTAGAAGTAGATTTATGATGAACTAAGTCTTTTGTAGTTAATAGAAGGTATATTATGATGTACTAATGCTATGGTTAAGAGCACAAAAGAAAATATTGTCTTTTTCGAGATCGCAAGAAGTTTTGAGTTTTGCAGGTTAATAGGAATAACTTTTGAAAAGAAGCAGCAAAGAATTGAATGCGATGTCAGAATTAAGTATGATTGAAGTCATAAAAGGTTATGATCAATGTTATTTGATTTTCATTGTGAATAAAAGTATCAAGGTGATCAAAAGTAGAGATTGGAAGTGTTTTCCAGAGATTTTGAGATGGATTTAAGTGCGGAATCTTCACAAACCCTAGAATCATGAATTTGAGGTATTTATCTTGACAAATCTTTGAATCAGTATAAAGAATTGGAAGGAAACATGGATACATCTTTGATTCACAACATTAGAGACAAGAACATACCTAAATTGAAGAAAGAACTAGTAGAAGCTTTATAAGTAGACGCTAAGTTTGCTTTATCATCTGTACTGGATGGAGTTTTGCATTTGGAAAATGTAAAGATTTATCTTGGATGTAAATTGGAAATAGTAAATGACATTGATTTTTTAAGTGAGTATCAAAATATATATAACCAGGATATGTCATTGAAGCAAGGTTATGAACATTTGAAAAATAATGAAATTGTCGCATATGGTTTACAGTAGGAATTCGATGATGAAGAGTGCACAAAGATAATTTTAAGTAGAATTCACAATGGGAAATTTTGGTTAGAAGACAGAGTGATTGTCATCACAGCTAACCTAATTCATGAAGTCATTGGTTTATCCAAACTTGGTGCTATCCCTTTAAATGAGAAAAACATGAGGAAGATTGTCATTGACAACACTGGATCATCCTATAATGGTAGAGGTATTGTTATCATCAAGATTAGACAACATGATGTAAGATATCTATGTAAGATTTTGACTACAAAGTTTTGTTCTAATTCTAGAGAAGATGACATGGTAGCTGGCATGGTTCACATTGCCTATTTGATGTGTGTAGACAAAGTTTCTGTTGATATGTGTGAGATTTTGAGGATTCAATTGTTTGAGAATTTGGAGAAGATTAAGAAGTCTAAATATGCACAACTTAGATTCTCATCTTTGATTACATATATGTTTTTCCACCTTTTGAGAAGATTTCCTTACACAATTGGAAATGATTGGAATGATGGAAAGTCTACAATGGAAATAATAAACAAATTTTATAGAAATCATGTTATTGATAAAGTTAATGAGAGTGATGTGTTAGTTTTGAAGATATTTCATAATTTGGTATCTAGCAGATCAAGGATTCCACAGTCACTTGTGGAGAAATATAAGAATGATATTTGTTTCATGATTGACATTGACTTTACTTACATTGAAACAGTAGAACCCAAAGTTGAATTCATAGACCCTCTTGGCTATGAGATTTCTGAGATTGAGAGAGAAGGGTTTGGTGGAAGATTGTAGAAAAGTAAATTGGACACCCAATGCAGCAGGTTTAGAACTTATGAAGAAAACTTTAATTTTGTTAAAGCTAAAATTGAAGAGAAATAGTCTAAGAAAAGAGTTGACAGTACCATAAAGAGAATATTGAAAGACACAGGGATGACAGAAAGAGAATTTTTGGTAGCTAAACAAACAATAGTAGCATTGAGAGATGTTGGATAGGGAGAAGTCTTGAGTGTACCACCTTTATCTAGTGTAGTACAAAGAGAGCCTACACCAGTTAAAGTGAAAGTAGAAGAAATAGAAAAGGAGCAAGTAACACCAAGCAAGAGAAAGAAAGAAATTACTACCAGACTAGGAAAGAGACATAAGACTATAGTTCAACCAGTACCAAGAAAGTTTGTAGAAGTTAAAGATAATACTAAGAAAAAAGCTTGGAAACCAAAAGTTGAAAAGCTGAATGAGCAGATTATTGAGAATGGAGATTTTGCAAGGATGAATAAATATTATGATCTTTATGATTATACTGATAAAATTAATTTGGAGAATGCTATTGTGAAGCATATGATTTTGACAGATAAGAAATTTGACTCTATTCAAGGTCAAATACCTGATGAATTGTTTACTAAACTTATTAATAGGAAATAGAGAGCATCTGAGGAAGACAAAACTATAAGAGAGAATCTTGTGAGAAAGCTTTGTGAAGTGAAAGATGATGATCATTTGAAGTGGATTATGAAGCCCATTGACACTCTTTTGAGGACTAAGAGGAGAACCATTCAGATCATGGTAGGATAGTATGAGCAAGTGAGAACAGAAACAAAGCAAGCAATAATTAAAGTAATGACAAAAATTGTTGGAGAAACTTCAGTTGTAGCAGGACATGCAGTTGATGCTAAACAAGAGGATATTCCCTCTCTTTCAGCCGTTAACATTGAAGATGATACAATGGACATTGAAGGTACTAAGGTGACCTTGGATACTAAAGATAATGTATTTAAGAATTTAGATAACATTGTTGACAATTCAGCTCTTGATGAACCAGATAGGACTGAAGAAGCAGTGCAGACTGAATTGGTGAGTGATGAACCTAAAGAGATAGAAGTTCATGCACCCACTCCTAAGGCAAAGAAGAAAGAAATTGGAACCTTGTTTGAAGATTTAGGTAAAGAAGTTGATGATGATGATCAGCTAGAGCTAATTAGTTCTTTGTATAAGATTATTGGAAAGAACAAGAAAGTAAAGAATCTCGAAGGAAGTCTGAAGGAATTGATAGAGAAGTTGCAAAGTATTGTAACTACACATATTTCAGAAGTAGATCCTTTGGAGAGAGCTAAAAAGGTACTAAGTACTTTTGGTGATGAGTTTACCAACTTATCAGACATTGCTAAAGTAAGAGCTCAAGCAGCTTATGAAGCTGAAATGCTTTTAAGTATGAGTCAAAATATCAGAAATGATATTATTAGTCTTGATGTTTGTATCAAGAACTTGAGGAAACATTTGGAGACTGGAAAAGCTTTGTACATACAGTGTACAAAACCTAAGATTTTGACAGTAGTAGAGGAGCAGAAAATCAAGGTGAAGGAAGCTGAGATTTAGAATGAATCCAATCTTCTTTATGTACCCAATGTAAAAGTAAGTGATGTTGAGAAGAAAGTTAGGAAGTTTTATGATGAAATAAGATCATTGCAAAATGAAAAGAATAGGAAATTGACAAGATTTGAACTTCTGAGAGAGCACACATCTATGAAGTTGAGCATTATTGAGGAATAGTTAGAAGAATGTCTTACTGCTAAGACATCATTTAAGAAATTTAATTTTGAAAACCTTCAAGCTTTTCAGATAGTAGCTTATGGATTAAGCACACTTCTGAATGTGGTAGATTCTATCAGAAAGTCATGGGAGAAAGAGTTTGAAGCCATGAAAGTAAATTTTGCAGATTGTGTTGCAAGCCTACCGGCTTTGCAATAAGTAAATGGAGGTATAATTTGTTTTTGTGGGGTTACAATTTTGTAATCCTCCCTACTTTATTTTGTCATTGTTGTCAAAGGGGGAGTGATTGTAGTAGAGCAGAAAATTGTTATGTATATGAGGATTGATACTCTTAGGGGGACTATTGTATGAAGTTTTGTATCAGAAATTATATTTTGAGGAGTTATAAGGATAGTATACATATTCTATACTATGGCCAGAATTTTGTTATGCATTTTTGAGATTTTGACTTGTACACTTAGCCAATTTTCTCATATGTTTCCACCAATGACAAAGGGGGAGATTGTTGGAAATTTGGCTAAAGTGAGTACATAGATGTTATCATTATGGAAAAATATGATCCACATTAAGAGCACATAGGTTAGAGAGCAAGTATGGCAGATCGCAATGCAAATTTGTCTAAGTGTAAGATAGTGTTTTCATAGTGTACTAGGATATAGTTTTGGTTTGTGATGTTGACTGGAGAAAGTTTAGTGCTTGTGCACTTGAACATAGATGCTATGATGACTAATGATGACCCATCTCAGAGTAAAATTCATTATAGAATGTACGAAATTAGTTGTGGCAGTTTTACCGAAGACAGTGTTAAGCCGACAGGTCAGAATAAGAAGATAGAATTGGTAAAGAGCTAAGGGATTATTTTGTTTACCAAAATAATGACTTAACAATATAAAGGGACAACATCCTAGATGTTTACCCTTAGATGAAAATATATGGAAGCTGACCATGTAAAGTTATTAGCCTTAATAACTTGTATATATGTAATTGTAATTGTAAGAATGCAGAGAAGTGTAATATGGTGATGATATGATATGATGCAAATGTAAGAGCAGTGAAGAAGACATTGATGCAAGAAGTATAAGGTTATGTACCTTAATCCATTTTTGTAATCAGTATACATTGTATATTACTTGTTTGGGCAGTGGGCTCATCTTGTAATCAGATTATGTATCTACAACTCGTAACAGGGTTGAGGCTTCTAACAAGGCCTATAGTCCCTTAACTAGGACTGATACACTATACATATGTAATAGACTCCTAACAGGGTCAACATCCTTAACATGATACTTTTGATTAGTGGATCTTTGTGGGTACCATCCCCACTGGGGTTTTCCCTTGGCCAGGGTTTCCTCAAGAACATATCATGTGTTATGAGTTCTTTATTATTATGCATATTGTTTAGTTTCTTATGTTATGCATGTATAAAGATAATCTATTATATCCCTAATTGGGAAAAAGATAAAGTTTTTAGAATACTGATTCACCCCCCCCTCTCATTATTCCCTATTTCTAACAAGAATTTCTTCAAAACTTCATTCATTAACCTCATAAAAGTACTCGTTGCATTAGTTAAACCAAAAGGCATAACCAACCACTCATAAAAACCTTCCTTTGTCTTGAAAGAAGTCTTCCATTCATCACCTTCTCTAATTATGATCTGATGATACCCACTTTTCAAATCAATATTTGTGAAATACTTTTCTCTAGTCAAACTATCTATTATATCATCCATTCTCGGTATAGGAAACCTATACTTCACTATTATCTTATTGATTGCTCTAGAATTAGTACACATTCTCCATTCCCCATTCTTCTTCAGTGCTAATATAGAAGGTACTACACAAGGACTCAAACTTTCTCTGATCAAACCATTCTCCAAAAAATATTGAATCTGTCAGTTCAATTCCTAATTCTTAGATGGTGTCAGCCGATGAGGTTCCTTATTCGATAAACTAGCTCCAGGAATTAGATCCATACAATGATCAATACTTATTTTCAGCAACAAACCATTAGGTAAATTATCAAAAATGATATCACTGTACTCAGTGAGTAACTTAACAATCTCCTCAAGGACATTATCTCCTATTTTCTTACTTAGTTTATTAGGAATCATAGAAAAACATACATCATCCCTCTTCAAAGAGTTAACAAACTTCCTTCCTTCCATCAAGAAAACTTTCATAGATGCGCAAACATTACTAATATGTTCTTCCATCAATGGTAACAAGATTTTTTTCTTTCCATCAGCCACAATAGTATACTTATGCAATATCCCATCATATATAGCATGTCTATCATATTGCCAAGGTCTACCCAACAAAATATGACAATAATCTATAGGCATGATATCACACAACACCTTATCAAAGTATTTTCCAATCTTCAAATTCACATAACATTTTTCATTTACCAGGAGTGTATGCTCATCCTTGATCCATGAAATCTGATAGGGCTTTAGATGTACTAACCTTTTCAACTACAAATTTGTGACCATCTCTTCAGAGGCTAGGTTCTCCGAGCTACCACTGTCAATGAAAATTAATGAAATATCTAGCATTCTCTCTCTCACTTTTGTTATTTGTTTCTTCCGCATGTGTGTGGCAGGCTTGGAACATTAGGGTGAGCCATCCTTTGGTCCCTCTTGCTCCCTACCTTGCATCAAATTTCCATTCTCCAGAAGAAATATTCATGATAGAGGAATCTGGGAATTCCATTTGCATTGGTGTGTCATCAAACAAAGGTGCATCTATTAATTGATCAATAATAACTTGGCCTTTAACAGCTTTTCTTTCAACATATTCAATGTCAAATTCACTTAAGAGCATGACCCATTTGGCTAATCTACTCGTGAGGGTAGCTTTGCTTAGTAGGTACTTTAGTTGATAGAATTTAGCTACTAAATGTGTGGTATGAGCCAACATATAATGTCTCAGTTTCTATGATGCAAAGATCATAGCTAGACAAGCCTTTTCAATCATAGAATATTTCTTTTCATATGCCACCAATGTTCTATTGATATAGTATATAGCTCTTTCCTTCTTGTTCTCATCATGATGTGCAAGGAATGCCCCCATTGATGTATCTGTAGTAGAGACATATAAGATCAAAGGCTTCCCTTGAATGGGAGGCATCAAGATAGGAGGATTTGATAGATATTTCTTGATAAGATTAAAAAAAATTTCACATTCCTCACTCCATGTAAATGTCATACCTTTATGTAATGTCTTTGTAAAAGGTTGTGATATGTTTGCTAGCTGAGATATGAAGTGTCTAATAGATTGTACTCTCCCTTGTAATGTTCTCATTTGACTAATTCTCTTGTGAGGTTGCATCTCCATGATAGCTTTAACTTTAGCTGGATCAACTTCAATTCCTTTCTTTGAAACAATGTAGCCTAAAAGATTTCCAGAAATGACACCAAAAGCACACTTCTTAGGATTTAGTCTAAGACTAAATTTTTCCATTCTATTGAGTATCTTGCTCAAGTCATTTAGATGTTCAGCTCTAATCATAGATTTTTCTAAAGTATCATCAACATAATCCTCCATATTCCTATGCATCATGTCATGAAAAATAGAAGTCATAGCTCTTTGATATGTAGCACCAACATTCTTAAGCTGAAATGGCATGACATTCCAACAGAAG
Source organism: Chamaecyparis obtusa (assembly GCA_027943335.1). Lineage (NCBI taxonomy): Eukaryota > Viridiplantae > Streptophyta > Pinopsida > Cupressales > Cupressaceae > Chamaecyparis > Chamaecyparis obtusa. Next base: position 144,956 of record BSBK01010690.1, read on the forward strand.
GTACCCCATGCACATATGAAAGTAGTTTTCTCTTGATCCTTTGGAGCAATTTTGATTTGATTATTTCCAGAAAAACCATCCATCAAAGAATACATCTCAAAGCCCGCAGTCATGTCCACTATCATATCAATGTTAGGTAGTGGAAAATCATCCTTAGGGCATGCTTTGTTTACATCTCTAAAATTTGTGCATACTCTTATTGATTTGTCTAGTTTAGAAATAGGTACAATATTAGAGATCCATTCAGCGTAATCAATAATGCAGATAAATATGGCTTTTAGGAGCTTCTCTAATTCATCTTTTACCAAGAGTGGAACATGTGGATGCATCTTTCTCAATTTTTTCTTAATAGGTTTAATGTTTGGAGCTATAGATAAATAATGCATTATAAGATTAGGATCCAACCCTAGCATATCTAAGTATTTCCATGAAAATTTGATCTTCTTTTTTAGTAAGAACGTTGTAAATTTTTGCTTTTCTTCTTCTGATAAATATTGTGCTACATGGATAAACTGTGGTTCTTTTGTTGTTCCCAAATTGATAGATTGAGTGGGCTCAATTAGAACTAGAGATCTGTCTAATAAATGACTCAGAAGGACATCAAATATCTCATCCTTAGGCACCTCATAGAGGTTTTCACCTTTGGATACATCTTTTATTTTTACTTTTGTAGGTTCTGAGACTGCCACAAAGTGGTTTTCACCCTCAGAACTCATTTTCTTTTTATTCTTATTCTTATTTTTCTGACTAAGATACTTGATGTCCGACTCTGTTATACTAATGCTTGGTTCACTAATGGAAGTCCTCCTAGGCTCAACTGTATTTAGGTAGCAAGCAAGGGCATATTCATTTGGACAGGTATAAATACCTTGGTTCAAGTTGGTGGACGTTATGTCAAGAAGGTTAGGGTGTTGGATAGTCAAAGTGGTGAAAGATTGGGAAAGAGTGTTTACGAATATGGATCTATCATCATTGGTCCTAACCTGACACTCAAGTTCAAAGGTGATATTACAACTTAAGACATTCAATTCATGAATAGGCTCAATGTCATTAGGGAAATCTACTTCAGCCATTGGTGGATCAGACTCGATAAGTTCATCATTTCTCTCTAGGCTTATGTTGGGTTTAGGTGCATATTGGTGAATAACATCAACATGTTTTTCTGTAATAAGCTCATCTAGTTCTGGAATGACTCCCCATTCATAGTCATTTGATTCATCTTTTGTTTCTTCATCTAGACCTCTAGGAAATATAAGAACATGAGTAAAGTCAGGATGAATAACCCAAGAAGGGTTTTCCTCATATTCTAATTTGAATTCATACTCATGGGAATCTATCTCAGAATAACTACCACCTTCCTCTTTGTCAATTTGATTACCTTCAAGATTAGCTGGTTCTTGTGTTGTAACTATCTCTTTCTCTATAGTAGGTTCTTGTGTTTCTACTACATTAATTCTTTTTATTGGATCATCTTCAGCTTCAAGGAGGTCTTTTATTTCTTTAGGAAAATGCTCATAGGGAATGAGATCTTTAGTGGTGTCTAAATCATCACTATCAGATTGTTCTATTGTTTCTCCCTTTAGTTGATTTTCTATGGAGGGCTCAACCTATTCTAAAACATGTGGGGAGTTCTTACTAAGATAGAAAGGATTCTTCATGTATCCTAGACCTATTGTATTCTTGTTTGCTCAGCCATGATGGTCAAGAGGTGATAGAGGACCTTTACCCTATATTCCTAGATGTCCTTTTCCTTTATATCTTATTTTTGTGATCAATTTGTCCTAGGCCATATGACTTAGAAGGGGTATTTGGTATTTTAGCATCACATTTTTTAACAACTTGAGAGTTAGGTTCATCTTTGTATAGCCATGTGAGCACAACTTCATCTTCTTCAAACTCTTTTTTAGATACTTGTTCTACAAAAAAATTTCCTTTATATGCTTCAAGAGGTTCGTTAGACTCCTTTTTAGACTATTTTAGAGTTTTCCCATAAGACTTAGGAGAGATGGGGAGAGATGTCAAAGATAAGACTAGCTCTATAGTATATTCTCCCATACCATTGTCTTTGATCTTAACCTCTTTAGCAATGTCTTCCAACTTGGATGTGGATGCTATATCTATTTGCTTAGTGGAAGATTCTCTATTATTGGGAACAAGTTTATCTGCACTGTCTTTCAAGGTATTACAAGTTGTATATAGATCAGCTAGAATCGTCACCTCTACTCCTTCATAAGGAAATTTCAAACACTGGTGGAATGTAGAGGGAATGCTTTCATTTCATGTATCTAGGGTCTCCCTAGAAGGATATTGTAAGCCAAAGGTAGATCAAGAACTTGACATATAGTATCTCTGATGACAGGATCTGCTCTGATAGGTTAGACAATAGTTCCTTTAGAAGATCTTTCTTGCTCATCATATGCTTTGATAGTTATCTTCTTCCTGGGATCAATGGCCATTTTTTAAAATCCCAATTGTGTAATCAAGCTGAAAGAACAAATATTTAGGCCAACACCCCCATCTATCAACACACATTTGACATGATGGTTTTGGATCAAGACTTCAATATGCAAGGGCTGGTTATGTGGATGACTCAAGGAATTATTATCTTCCTTTGAAAAAGAAATGTACTGTGGAGATGTAAGATGACCAACCGTAGTCTGGAATCTATCTAAATCAAGGTCATTAGCAACATTGGATCTGAGAAGAGCTTTGTCTAGAATGGCTCTATGAGCTAGAGATATCTGAAGCAACTCAAACATGGAGATTTTAGCATTTGTGTGCTAGAGTTGTTGGACAATATTGTATGAAGTAGGCCTCATGTCTTTAGTATTTGAAGATTTAGATGTAGTCTTCTTTTTAGAAGTAGATGAAAGATTGAAAGGCACCTTAGGGACATTGGATGAATCTAGTAGTTGTCCTTGTAGGTGTGCCTGAGCTTGTGATCGAGTAACTACATTAGCTGATTGATTTTCTCTATCTCTTCTTAAAATTGTGATGACATTGCGATGCTCAGATAGGCATGGTTCAACCATATTGATAAAAACATTGTTTCCATAGTAGGCATAATTAACTTTAGCACCCATATTAGGTTGAGAAGAAGAATCTTCTTTACCATGTTTAGGAAATGGTTCTGTGAATGTTGTATGATCATTATTACTCTTATGATTGTCAATCGTGATGTCACCATTATCAATTTTGTCTTGTATAATGTGCTTCAAGAGAACATAGTTATTAGTCTTATGACCTTTATTGTGATGGAATTAATAGAAATCATTGTCTCTCCACCATTTTGGTTTAGGTTCTAGATCAAAGAATTTCATCTCAGGCAAGTAGATGATTTTGTTTGCCAATAGAGTTTTCATTGTAGATTCCAAGGATTCTCCAAGAGGAGTGAATTTGCAATTAGGATCTATAGCCCAAGGTTTGTAATCAGATGACTTTCTATTGGACTCTGTTGCTTTAGCTTCAGAAGCTTTGATGGCTTGAGTACCAACAGTGAGATTGAAAGAAGGTGTCTTAGATGGGACACATATATTATCAACAATGCCATCTATGATAATGCCTTTATTCTTGTTCCAGTTTTTGTTCTTGTCCTTAGAACTAGATCTAGATTCATACTTGTCTTTTTGAAGTGTGATGTTTCCTTTCTTCACAAGTACTTTCTCAATTTTGATTGCATTATCTACCATCTTGTCAAAAGATGTATGATTTTTCATTTGTAAAGGGTAGTTGATTCATGGAACAAGATTGTTGATGAAGATTTCCAACTTCTCAATTTTGAGAATGGGACTATCATATAGAGAAAATTTATTCCTCCACCTCTTGAGAAATGTTAGGAATGGTTCTCCTGGATACTATTTCAGATTGCAAATATTGATCATGGTGACCAGATGTTGGATATTATAGGAGTATTGTTGATAGAATAGTTTGATTAACTCCTCAAAATTATCGATAGGAGGAGGCATTGTAGAGAACCAATGAATGGCTTCTCCTCCCAGAGATCGAGGGAAAAGATGCATTAAGTAGGTTGCTTCATGCATAAACTCCATAGATTGAGTACAAAATTCTTTGACATGATCTTAAGGGTTAAAGTTTCCATCATACTTATCATATTTAGGCATCTCCACTCTTTTAGGGAATGGCGGCATGTACAAGTCTTTATCAAATGGAAAAGGGCATAGAGCTTCCATGGAGAGCTCCTTAGGTTCCTTTTCTTTTTCAAGTTTTATAAGTTTGACTTGCATGGCATGCATCTATTTCATCATAGCCATGATAGGAGTTTCTTCCTCATGTGTAATGATATCTTCCACATTAAATTTTGGAGGAAGTTTAGCTCCTTGATGACCTAACTCTAGAAAGTATGCCTCTCTATCTTCTTTCAAGAAATGCCTCATCATTTTCTTGAAGTCATCATCATTTTGATATCGAGCAATTTTAGAAGGTGTAGGTTCTTGATCCACACCATGTTGAGAATGGTGTCCTTGAGACCTTGTTGTGTCCCTCCGTGAGACATGTTAGGAGTTTTAGGGCTCCCTAGATTAGATTGAGGAGGGGTTTGTTGATTACCTCTATGAGTTGATGGAGGGGGTACATAACCAGTTTTCAATAAAAAATTGCCAAGACCATCATCTTCATAAAGACTAGAATTGTAGAGTTGCTCAAGAGTGGGACCCTTGTGAATAGTCAAAGGTGTGGTGCTAAGCACTTCTCTGGATTTCTTGTGCGACGAAGCTCTATTTTACACCATTAACCTTGAGTGAAGAAAAAGAATGAGATGAAGACAACTAAACAATGAATTGATTCAAGAAGATCAAATGACACTGTGTCATAGTGCTATGGGTAGACGCCCAATAGATGGTGGGCACGAGCTCACAACACTTAGCCATTTTAGCAAGAAGACTAAATTTGAAGATAATGTTGACAAGGTTTTGACATAAGATGAAAAAGACTCAAATCGATAACCTAGAAGGCAAGATCAGAATCCAGGGACCACTTGAGGAAAATGAATGAATTTGTTCTAGTTTCTACTCTATTCTTGACACAGTGATTTGTTCAATAGATTCTAGAAATAGGCTGTAAAAATTGAGTTTCTGACAATTTTGACCACTTTCTAGCAATTTTTCTCGAATGACTTTCTGCAGGATCGTACGACAGTGAGTATGCTATGAAATGACAATTGGAAAACTCGTACGATTTTAAAACTTGCACAACAATTGATAGAAGATTTTTAACTTTTGTTTTTGACTAGTGGAAATACTCGTACGACACTATACAAGCTATCATATGACAATACAGGGGTTTTGAAATGACACTTTCCAAAACTCGTATGACTTTCTGACCTGATGGGATGACTTTTGACTCCATAAAGGATTTTTACTTTAGATTTGCAGATTTTTGGTTTTTAATTTCACATTGTTCACAAATTTCTCTGTCCAGGTTTGAAGATTATTCTGAGATCATTCATTTTTGATAGCCAAATAGATAAACAAGAACGCAAAACAAGAAGAAAGTGATTCCAAGCATGTCTGAAAACAATAAATAGGGGACAAAGCAACCCTACACATGAACAATCAAGTGACTGAATGTGCTAATTCCTAGGAGTGCTAATCATGTATGTTCCAAAAAAAATTTCAAGAACGCACATATTCCTATAAAAATGAAAATTTGGCCTGACTAGGGTTTGTAGTAATGGTTTGAGTCTGCAACTTTTGTGATCTCAAGAGGGCGAACTCCAATCCAGGTGCACTAGGGTTTTGACATAGTCTAAGAAATTAATCAATCAGGAGCCGCTAAGGAGATCTGATAGCCCAACAAGAGACCATGCCTATGAAGATTTCCTCCACAAGGACATTTATATAGCAGTTGCTACTACCATGGAAAAAATGGTTATTACTGCTTGAAGTTCTATCCATGTGGTTGATCCAATTGAGGGAATGTCCACTATGATTAACCCTCTCTAAAGGTGAATCACAAAAGATACCACATGGAGACTTGTTCCAGATTCAAGGATCTGAGTTTTTCATACTACCCAAAAAGGGAGTAGAGCATAGTCCTTTAGCCTTTTCACTTTTAACCAAAATAAAGTAGATAGATTAATCCAACATGCTAAGACCAAGATTATCTCACAAAGATCTATGATGTCAACTACTTATGATCTATCAACCCCTTCAGAGAGAGAATGTATCAATCAAAAGTTGAAGACACGTGAATCTGGTAGAACGTGAGACTCTCTTAGTACCTTCCCTACCTACAAGGGGATCCTTCATCAAGAAGAGCTTCACATGAATAAACATGCAAAAGAAGCTCAATCTCTCAAGATCATCCACAAATAGTGTTCATAGTGCCTATTTACTATGTGTGACAGATATGCAGAAAGAAAATCTATGTTTGTTTTATATCCCAAAATGAAGTCTGTGATATGAAAGAAAGAAAATCAAACAAGCTTGACACGTGAGAGTTCATTTTAACCCAAATCAAAATGTTATCATCTTGAGAAGAATACCTGAATTCCTCGCAATGTGCTTAGTAGATTTTTACCTATTTTAGCAATTTAGTTATGCTTTTTCCAATCAGAGTCAACAAGTATCAGTCAAAAACAAAAGATTTCCATTGTTAGGGTTTGTTGTTAGTCCAAATCTAAAAATCAAATCTAAAAAATTGTCAAAAATGCTAATACAACAATTGAATTCTGGAGTCAAAACTTGTACAATAGTGGGCTACCTCCTTGACGAAAGTCTAGAAACTTGTACAACTATGGGTGTCTTCTCATATGATAATCAGGCTTCCAAATGATAGTGTGTACTCTCTGATACAAGTCTTGAAATCTGAACCTGTCGTATGACAGTGGGTATTTCCTGAAATGACTTTCTGACAAAATTCATACGAAAAACGTACGGACAGAAGAAAAAAAAATCACAGTTTTAACCAAGAAACGACAAGAAATTGATAGAAAGATGATGGAAACCTATTTGAGGGCCCTAGGGTGGGCGTTAGAAATGTGTGTGTGAATGTTGTACCTATCTATAGAAACAACACTTCAGTAAAACATTAGAGGTTAGCAAAAATTGAAATCTGAAAGTAATTGAAACTATGCTAACCAGGCGATTTACTGCCTTCTAGTAGGTGCAAGTATGATACTCTCAGATCAGACTGAGACTAGTGACAATGCAACACCTAAATGAAGGATTTGAATGCAAAGAATGAAAGATTATGAATGTAGATTAAGCTATATTTTTGGATTTTCTATTCAATAATATGAAAAAATGTATGAAATTAATCTAGAATGAATGAAATTAGAATGCAGATTTGATCTAAAAATGCTGTGAATAAGTATGAAACAATGAATATGAAACTATGTAAAAGCTAAATGATCAACTATGAAAGATCTCACAAATCACCTGTCGCAAATGCTCAATTCTTCAATCGCCAATTCGCCAGAATAATTGTGCAAATTCGATTGTTGTAATTATGAAGAGATGAGCCTTGTTTTTATAGAAATCCAGGGCTTTGAGGATGCAAGAGAAAAGCCATAAATCACTCTTGATAAACTCAGGTTGATTTTTGAGTTATCAGGAAATCATAGATAATTAACTCACAAAATCATGCAAAAGCATGCAAGAACAACTTTTATACTCAAATCAGAAGTTTAGATCAGCTTTGAACTCAAAATAGAATGTGGAGTTTCCAAAAGTTAACAACTTGCATTGATTTCCTGATTTTAAGTTTAATTGCTCTTTGAATGTGCATAATTAATTATGAATTAATTAAATAAATAAAGTGATTTATCCTCAACTTAATTGATTTTTGAATTAAAATAATTGATTTATGGGTTAATCAATTATTAAATCAAACTTTATTCAAAAACTATATCATTAAATTTGACAATTGATTTTAATTAATTAAATAGGAATTTAATCAATTAGTCATAAGATTTTAGATTTATTGTCAAAATTAAATAATATAATTTAGGAATAATTTAATTAAACTCAATTAAATAATTAAGTGGTAGTATTAAATATAATTAATTAAGTATTTAGAATATTCAATTAATCAAACTTTAGGATAAATAAGATTTATCACCGAATAATCATTAAATTAAAGATAATTAGGATAAATAGGAATATTGCTAAGAATATTCCCCGATGCAGAATTTAGGATAATCAATTAAATTTGATAATTGCAGATGTGCCTTAGGTTAGGAATTTTGATGTCGATTTCATTTGAATTTGAAGATGTAGGAGATTAATGAACCTATGGCCCATTTTTGGGGTATTATAATATGAGGGAGAATCTAATCAAGGAGAAATATAGTGGAGAATTGGCTAGACATTTTGGTTGAGATAAAACCCTTTCTTTGGTTAGTGAGAATTATTACTGGCCACAAGTGTAGCAAGATGTCAAGAAGTTTGTACAGAGTTGCAGAGTATGTTAAGTGGCAATAGAATAAAATAATAATATAGGGTTGTATCAACCATTATCTATACCAGAGAAGCCATGGGAGGATATCACTATGGACTTTGTTCTTAGTTTACCAAGGACTCAATGGGGCATGATTCATTTTTTGTGGTGGTTGAAATATTTTCAAAGATGACACATTTCATTCCTTGCAAGAAGACTAATGATGTTGTTCATGTAATATAATTTTTTTTCAGAGTAGTGGTGAGACTACATGGTTTACCAAAGAGCATAGTTTCAGATTGGGCCAATAAGTTTGTTTGATATTTTTGGTGCACATTGTGGAAGAAGTTAAAGATAGATTTGAAGTTTATCTCATAACATCATCCATAGATAGATGGATAGACATAGGTGGTGAATAGGAGTTTGGAGAAGTTTTTGAGATGTTTGGTTGGGGATAAGCCAACAAGATGGGATTTGATTATATCAACAACATAATTTTTATACCATAATTTTGTCAATAGGAGCACTAGTAAATTTCCATTCCATATTGTATATGGAAGTAGTCCCAAAAATGCTTCTGAGTTGAGGAAGATAGACAAATGAGAGATGAGTACTACTGAAGGTGAGGATATTTCAGAACATTTGAAGAATATCCATGAGGAGGTGAGAGAAAATTACCAAGATGAATACATAGTATAAGGCTAAGTCAGATGAGAAAAGGAGGCATAAGGAATTTCAGATTGGGGATGAAGTCATGGTTCATTTCCAGAAGGAGCAATTTGTAGTAGGTACATGTAACAAGTTGAAAATGAAGAAGTTTGGGCCATGTAAGATACTGAAGAAGCATGATTCAGGAAATGCCTATGAGGTAGAATTGCCTACTAAGTTGAATATTTCACCAGTGTTTAACATTTATGATTTGACAGAGTATCATGAAGGAGGTTTTGAAGATGGGGTCACATAAGTAGAATGGAGTATTTCAACTACTTCAACTACCAAGGAGATTGAGGATATATTGGATAGTCATTTTTGTAGAAGAATAAGGAACATGACATATGAAGAATATATGGTCAAATGGAAAGGATGCCCTGTAGAAGATTCATCATGGAAGACAAGGGAGGAGATTAACAGTCTTGGTTTTCCTCAGCACACCTGAGATGTGATAGGGTAACTTCTCAAATTACCCTGGGTGTCTGATGCAGGAGCATCCTAGGTGTAAGGGAAATCTTGCATCCCCCCCAAAATATTTCTAGTTTCTTTTCAATAAGGGCTATCTCATGCAAAGCTGCTATTTATGGAAACTTACTATTTTAGTAAGGTGTTCATACAAGCTCAGAATGTTTTGATTTCATAGGTGGAGGTTCATCTTAGTCATATCAGTCTTCTAGTTGTGTTTCATTTCCATATCATCTATATTGGTGAAGTTATTGAGGATTTTGGGTACAAAATCTTTGAGCTCAACTTTGAAGGCCTTAGAGGCTTCATATTGTAATCAAACCCATGCTAAATGGATCTTGCGTGAGTCAAGCACTATAGATTGGGTTCATCAATTTTTGAAAAGTGGTTATAATATCCAAATGGAGCTATGGTTAAAAATTTATGGCCTCCAAAATTTGGGCTACCTAAAAATATAATTTTTAATTATTTTGAGTTGATCCTAATGTAATAATTATGAAAAATAAAATAATTCTATGGGTAGTTGACCTTAATGGCTAAATTTATGGAACCTTCTTAGGTGGTGAAAAATTGCCTATATAAGGAAAGCCCGTAGGTTTTTCTAGGCCAGTTTTGGGTAATTATTGGAGGCCTTGTCTTACAAAATATTGTAATGAAAATTTTGATGTGGCTTTGAAAATTGTAATTCTAAAATTTGTAATTCCACACTTGTGGAGATAATAAGAAACCCATATTTTGTTCTTGCAAATTGATCTTGTGTCTCTACTTTTGTTATGCATTTTTGGTATTAAGGGGAGTACCCTTCATCAGTAACACTATTGAACAATTTTAGGTACCATTACAGAAAAACAAAAGCCAAATTCCACTCTATCTGCCAATAAGTGGGAGTCATTGAAAGAAAGTATGCATTCTGAAGAATATTTGACTAAGAGTAAAAGAGGCAAGAGAGCAAGAGATAGTATAAGGGATGAATAAACATTTGGTAGAGGCAAGTTGCAGGCCAAAATGTATAAAATTAGGGTAAGTGTATGACTTTTTGGTTAAATTTACATTGTGCCATTTATTTCAATTTTTTTATGAATTGACAATTTTTTGAGATTGCCATTGTATTTTAGGTGGAGAATAGTAATAGAGAAGAAGGTGTTGAAGATATTGTGAGTTATATGATAGTATAAGATCCTGCTAAACCCAAGAGTAGTATCAAATGGAAATCTAGTCCGTGAATAGATATTTCACATCCATTTATTGAAGGCCTAGTAAGAGCCTCTCCAAATCATGACATCTCAAGTGAAGGGTACCAACATATAATGAATTTCTTACACAATCTCACTGAGAAAGTTTCCTAGTTGGATGCCTTAGTTTAGCCTATAGTTTCTATGTGGGATGAGCATAATTCCATGTATTCAGATCAACTAGTAAGATTTTCTATTGATTAGCTAAGTATGGTTCATACTACTGTATCTTTACATTATTAAAAGCATCATTTTGATATCGTCTTTCTAAATTTGTATATACAAAACACCTTAAGGATTGATTCTTATATGCATAATATTATTCATATTGCTCTTTCACAATATTGATCTATGCTCTTTCCTCTTTACAATAAAAAGGTGTTGTTAACATCCATAGATTTTTGTTGTTGTCTCCAATTTGATTTTTTTTCTTTATGTTTAAACTACATGCAGAATAATTTTATGAAAAAAACACAAAATAAAAAATGTCTCGATGCTAGTAGAGTTGCTAATATTGATGTTGATCATGATGAACTAGTGGAGAAGTATGTGCAACCCAATAGTAGTTATGTTGAAGGTGAGGTAATATAATAGTTGTTATCAAAAATTTTAATGTCTTTTGCAATTTTTATTTGAATTATATTAACTTTACATGATTTTTAAACCACATGCAACGCAATCATATGAAAGAAAAATGAAAAGGAGAAGATATTGTTTATAGTGATTATGTTTAATATGAAGAGTATGTGCATGATATTCATAGTAGTAGCTAAACTAAATTTGAGGTGAGTTATATTTAATGATTGCACTAGTTGATTTTTGTGTTTTTACTTTACTTTGACATATCTATTCATTGAATGTTGTTGGGGTTCAAATTGTTACATTTTGTAAATGATTTGGGGTAGTAGGGAAGGTGTAGGGGAAATTCCCTTAGTGCGAATGATTTGGGGGAAAAAAATAAGAGTATAGATCAGGCATGAAGAACTATTCAAGAGAGTACAAAATAATTACAATTAGGGTTGGTAATGAACCATTGAGTAATGGAGATCCTAGTTGTCATGGAAATGAGTTAAATATGTATAGGAGATGTCATGGGAAAAGCTACAAGGAATATAATCAGTCATAGGGAGAAGGTGATCAGAGGCTATACTCTTTTAATACCTTAGACAATAGTTTGTAAAGGTTTCAAGTCACTCCCTAAGGCCTATTTAAATAGACCTTTCAATAAGAAAATAAAGGTATATTTTGTATCTAACAATTGTGACCCTTCTTTCCATAGACAAATTCTAATGCATATTTGTGGACAACATCAAAACTCACACTAGTTTTTGTCAACTAGTCTTTGAATGATTGTATGGTTTACTTACAACCCCCTTCAACATTAGAGTTTTAGTGTGCTTGTGGAAGGGCTCATGAATTTCAGCATCATTGATGACCCAAATGCATAACAAATATGACCAAGTATGATGGTTACAAGTGCAGATGTAATAAGTCACTAATGTGTGTGTACTTGGATCAGAGTTTTGGCATGAATAGTAGGAGTGATTGTAATTTTTTTATCAAGGGAAGGAAGTTCAAGAAGAGAAAGGAGTTCATTGGATTTTAGATTGAAGAGGAATCAAAATGCATCTAGGCCTAGTCTTTGGCTACTTGGGATAGAGATGAAGGTTTATGGAAGTTTTTTCATGAAGAATGAGATTAGTTAGAGGTTCTTATAGTATAACTCTACATGTTGTGGGTATGATGATGTGATGAAGTTAATGATGAAGACTGATGTTGATGGTGGGAAGTATAGGTTGGTTATGGTTATGGAAGTTTATAGGTGTGTGTTGGTGTTAGGATGCTCTGCATCACTATCCCTTCTACCTATTACTTCTTTGATCAAAAGTTTCTATGTCCTTGTTGTATCATGATAATGAATATATTTTGTTTTAATCTTTGTCCTTTGTTATCTTTTTATCACAATCTTGACATTACATCATTTCACATTGAGTTAAAAGAGTTTTCAAGTCTTGTAAAACCAAGGGCATCCTATTCTCTACCATAGTTAGGACTGTCCATATCCTAGGCCTTCTTCTTGTCAAATTTATTGATCACATATAGGGTTATGGTACTATTTGGGTTTCCATGGAAAAGAGATAATTTTGTGTTAACATGATATAATAAAATAGGTTGTAATATGTTCAAATGAGTCTCATTTAGATAATGATTTTTCAACTTCTGTAAGACGCTATAAAATATTAATTTAATTTTATCTTCTCATTGTTGATTGTTGATGATTTATGAACTGATAATGTTCAATCCTTCAATGAATTGTTTAAATATCTAGTCTAAATTGAATCCTATTTTTCTGAATATTCTTATCTATTAGAGTTAGTTCATTTTTTGGATTGATATCTTATATTCCACCTTTGTTCATCTCTGTTCTTTCTCATCTAATGATTTTTATATTAGCATAAATATTAATGAATGTTATTAGCAGGGTAGATTAGATGTTGATTAGAGATGATTGAGTTCTTATATGTTTTATTCATGATTGGGTTTTTCATTGATGTCAACATAGATGCTTTCTGGATAGATTTAATAGATTTACAGACACAAATTTGGTTGTCCAAGTTTTATGCTAATGAATTGATTTTTGTGAATATTTATTAGAACTAAGGAATGTGTCTTGATGATGTGGTTGCAAGTGCATAAAAATTTATCCAGATATGTTTGAGTTATACGAGGTTTACTGAAGACTATTTATAGTGAGAGTTTCTAGAAATTGGTGACAATTATTCATGATTGAATGTTTCGGTGAGATTGAAGCTAGTTTAGCAAGGTTGATATGTTTTTGAATATATGTTTAGGATGCTTGAATAAAAATGACAGAATCTACTTTGCATTCCATGAAGACTCATTTAAGATGTGAAGTGTGTTACTTCTTTGAGACTTGACTACAGATTCATAATTCTATGGAAGTGTTCAAATGTGTTGAAATGTGTATTGTAAACTCTTATAAATGTCCGATATTATTTATTATAAATTGAGAAAGCCTTTTGGCCAGCTCAATAATCATTAGGACTTTGTATAAAGGAAAGGAAGTTTATTTGATAAAGATATCATGTTGTCATGAGATGTTGTGCAAGATTTGAATACAAAATCTTTATGATCAGAGAAGTAGATGATGTTGTTGGTTTGTTCAAGACTTTATAGGTATTGTAAAGGAAAAGATAGTTGTTCTTTTAGTTAGTTCATCCTTGGATGTGTTATCCCAAAGATTGTCCAGTGAAGACTATCTTGAAGTAATTTGGATAGTGAGTTCATTTATCTTCATCATGGTTCTGATCAACTCCTCACATAGTTGGGATCTATTAGTAGAGATCCAAAGTCTCCTAATAGGGACTCATATGTATTGATTTCATTATAACTGAATTCTAATAAGGTATATCCTTTCACAATTAACTTTTATATTTGTACATCATCTTGCGGGCATCATTATAATCAAGGTTTTCCCTCTATTCAAGGGTTTCCCTAGTTAACAAATGTGGTGTTATTGTGTATTTTTATTATCTTTTAGTTATTGATTAAAATCTTAAGATTTGATAGAGTTGAGTTTAGGTTAATTAAGCTCACAAATGATTCAACCCCTCCCCTCTAAATTGTATTGGTAGAGTTTTATTTCTAACAATTAGTATCAGAGCATCATGTCCTTAAAGGAAAAGTTTAACAACTTAAGGAGATCCATGGCTACTACATTTTTTAGGAAAGAAAGTCTAAAGTTTGATGAAGTAAATTTTGACAATTGGAAGAAACTAGTGAAGACACATTTTCTATGCATGATAATTGACTACTAGCTGGCTATCAAGATGAAGAAGATAGTTGTAGAAGAAGACAAACTTGATTCATGCACAAATGAAGAAAAGCACAAATACATTTAGAAAAATATTTTTAGAGAGGATATTTAATTAGCTCTTCTGGATAGAGAATATACTCAAGTAAAAGATCTAAGACTTGCTATTGATATTTGGACTAAATTGGAAAATATTTTTGAAGGAGATGAAACCTTGCAAAAGGATAAATTGTAGAATTATATTAGTATGTTTGAAAGTGCTAAGATGTAGGAAGATGAAAGTATAAGAGGTTACTTTAGCAGGATTACTGAGATTGTTGCAAGAATTAAGATTTGTGGTCAAAGGAAATCAAATAATGAAGTCATATGGAAGATTGTGAAATCTCTACCATCAACCTATGAATAAAAAGCATAGATCATTGAAGATATGATTACACGTGACTTTACAAAATAATTTGTAATAGGAAAGTTTCAGGTACATGATCAATGACTAAAATAGAAAGAAAGATCACCTAGAGTAGAAAAAAATTTGGCATACAAAAGGACAGACCTATGTTGACAAGAAGTGCAAGTAGTAGTGGAGATTATGCTATAGATTGGCCAACTAAGCAAGAAGAAGAAAGGAATTTTGATTATGCAATAGCACTAATTGCAAGGAGAGAACCTAAAGGTAATAAAACTTTCTCTTGTTGGTGTTTGAAAGTAAAGTCCACCAAGATAACTAAGAGGGCAGGGGGTAAATTAGTTATCAGATAATTATAACTTTTATCATCTTCAACAAAATTTAACCATGTAAGAAATGCAATTACTAACCATACAAAGATATTCATACACAATAACACAATAACACAAGATATGTTGACTAGTGAACCTCTTGATCAAAGAGTAAACCCCGGTGGGAGTGATGCCCACAAAAGATGCACTAATATGAATATTCCTTGTGAAAGGATGGACTCTGTTAGGAGTCTTATGAAATCTATTTAGTACACATAAATCCCTATTAGGAGATTTTGAATCCCTGTTAAAACATTCTAACCCTGTTAAGAGTTATGGAAGATAGAAGGACCCACTGCCCAAACAACTTCAGGGTAAGATCACTGAACTCACTGTCCAAATAACATTAATATTATTCAATAGAATAATATGAAATATGTTACCTCCTTACTATGCCAAACCACACTCATTGCTACATTAGATCTCAATTCCAAATCTCTGTACTTCGCATGTCTTCCTTCACAATTTCGCTTTCACAACCTCTTAGACTCTTTTCTTCACTTCATGCTTACATTCGCATGCAACCAAAACCATGCTCACACTTCTTTCATATTACAACTACATAAAATAAGGAAAAAAATTCCTTGCCTTATACCACACTCAAATAATTACAAATGAGTCGGCACACAATTACAAAATAAAATTTTCCACACGCTACATCAAAATTACACAAAACTGTCGGCTTTCACATGCAATAACTCTTCACTCGTGCGACCTCAAAGTTTGCACTATGAACCATGTCACCATAAATGTGTCTCAAACTTCCCTTTAACTACACAAAACCAGATTCCATCCTGATTAGGAGATATCATCCGATTTCCACGAACCGCTACTCATGAACGCTGCTTGAATACTACTTTTACCAAAATACTCATAACTTTCATGAATCAATGAATTCTTATCTGTGCTCTTAACCATAGAAAAATAACATATCAAATAGTATAACATCAACATCACATAGCTCCAACTACAATATCCCATGTGCGCTAATCAAAACATTATCTACTTCTCTGCTAGTCTCCAGAAGATCACTGTGTTGACATCAATGACAATCATAGTCATGAATGCAACAACAACTGCTACAGAATGACTCCCAACATCCAGCATTCATTCCTAATAGTTGGCCATGCAAATAATTTGGTCACTCTTCATCTAAATGTCCTAAGAGAGAAAAGAAGACCAGATATAGAAAACCTTATAAACCTAAGATTGAAAATTTTTGTTATGCTGATGAAGAAGAAGAAATTGTATTTAAAGATGTAAAATTTTTAGAAAGTGATGAGGAAAATGAAGATGAAATAATATTTTTTGTGATTAAAGATGAAAATTCTAATGAAGAAGAGGTAAGAGAAAAAAAATCTTTAGTTTCAAATGTTGAACATAAAAATTCTTATTGGATTATTAATAGTGGATGTTCTCATCATATGACTAGAGATGTGGATAAATTGTTTGAACTTGATAGATATGATGGAGGAATAGTTAGAGTTGGAAATAATGCACCATGTCAGATTAAGGGAAAAGGATCTATTACACTTGATGGAAAGACTAACACTGAAGATATCTATTTTGTTGATGGATTGAAATATAATATTTTTAGTGTTGGACAACTTATGGATAGAGGATACAAGTTATATTTCATGGAGAAGACTTGTGTTATTAAACATAGTAATGGAAAAATGATTGAAACTGTTACATTATGAGGTGTCATTAGTATCACATATACAGTCAATAAAGGATGCAAACACACTAAGTATACTAATCGAGAAGAGCATAAAGAAAGATGATAAATTAACAAAGCACAATCTTGACTTAGCACATACACTGGACCAAATGATTATTGAGCATCGAGTACAATTGTAACCAAGAAATGATATTTTACCTAGAGAGGAATGTAGTATATATCGAGTAATATAAGAATGACATAGAAGTATGAAATGGCACAAAATACAAGGAAAATAGTCTACATAGTTTGAGGTGAAGATTTAAAGGAGATGTAATTATTAAACATTGATGATCCCTATTTATTATTATTTTAGGTTATTCATTTGGATCGTAGATCTAAGGTTTTTTAGATGATACCATAACCCTAATTAGGTCAAATCTTTTTAATATAAGAATTGTCAAGATGTCATTTTTACTAGACAGAACACATGAGAAGTAGCTACCTATAGGAGACATATGAAGATCAGATAGGGTTCTGATGTTAAGGTTTTGATAGAGCATTCAAGGATTATATTCATAACCACACCAGAGGCTACCAAGTAGTATTCAGAGAAGATATCTATCACATCAAGGTGATATTAGTTAAGGACTAATCAGATCTGAAATCCAATAGAGTAAGTTTCTACATCTAGATCAATTTATTGTTACTTTCTAACAACTATGGTAGAAAACATCTCTTAATAGAGTGGACCTAACAAGTATTTTATATATCTCTTAACTGAGTACACACTTAACAGTATTTATTAAATCTTTTAACAAGGTATATGTTAATAGGTCTTAATTGTTACCCCTAACAAGGTAAGATCATCAGAAGTAATCAACATTGTCGACTTAACCAAAAACCTTTATTATTGTAGTAGTAAAGGTTTGTGGGTGTCATCCCCACCTTATTTTTTTACCTTCAAACAAGTGATTCTACGATACCAAACTAATTATGTATTGTGTATTAAGTTTCATTAATGTTTACATGTTAGATTAGAAAGAATTTATTATTTCAATAATGTTATGAATGGATGAAAATGATAACATGAAAGTGCTGGCAATTTGGCTGAGTTAAATATCTAGATGTTGTCATTATGGAAACATATAATCTACATGAAGACCACATATGACAAAGAGAAAGTATAACAGAGTGCAAAGCAAAATTGTCTAAGTATGTGTAGTATTTTTTGAGTCTAACCTGAGACAGTTCTGATTGGAAATGTTGATTGGAGTAAGTTAAGTTCTTACACACTTGAAAATGGATGCTATGATGACTATTGAAGACTCACCTAAGAGCTCAAGTCTGTATGACATGTATGGAAGAAGTTATGGTAGTTTTACCAAAGATAGTGTTAAAGCTGATAGGACAAAGAAGAAGATAGAATTGGTAAAGAGTTAAGGGATTATTTTTTTTTATCAAAATAATGTCTTAATAATATAAAGGGATGACATCCTAGATTTTAACCCTTGGGTAAATATGTATTTTGTGTAAAGCTTTATGTTATGTAAAGCCGACTGTAAAAGTTATTATTCCTAATAACTTGTATAAATGTAAGGCATATGAAATGTGAAAGATAGATGATGATGTATTGTAATAGATGAAATAGAGAAATATATTGATGTGAAGTTGTGAAAGAAAAGAAAGCAGTATAAGGTTAAGCACCTTACCCTATTTTGTAATTAGTAATCATTATACATTACTTGTTTGGGAAGTGGGCTCATCTTGTAATCATTTGTAATCAGTACTACCAACTCTTAGCAGGGTCGAGGCTTCTAACAAGGCCTATAGTCCCTTAATCAGGACTGAGATACTATATGCATGTAACAGGCTCCTAACAGGGTCAATATCCTTAACATGATACTTTTGATTAGTGGATCTTTGTGGGTATCATCTCCATTGTTGGTTTTCTTTTCTTTCTACTTGTACGTTTACACTATGATTGACAACTTAATGCCATTGACTCTATCACCACTCCAAAGACTACAAGGAAAAGGGTCAATTAACAAGGATCAAAGAGATCCTCCTACACTTTGAGCCTAGATTCTCAGGCGGGTGTACCCTTGATTCACTTCTTGAAAGGAATCACAAAATGTTATGCATTATACCCTTTCCAAACTGATTGAAAGATTTTATCATTTATATGTATGGTGGATGATGATGAACTACCTCCAGAGAAAGGATTAGTGCCTTAACCTAGGGAATAGAGTCATTCAATAACATAAATCAACCAAAAATCCTAAATCAAATACTCCTGAACTCAGGATAAGTGCTTTTCCTATTATCCCTCTCACTCCCAAATCTAATCATCAAATTCTTACCCAACCATGAACTCACTGAAATCACCTCAAAGACTTTAATCCTAACTTTGTTAGGAACTCAAAGATAACTCCACAATACTCTTTGTTTACCATATGCTAACTCACTTTTTGACTTTAACATATATGAGCCCAAGATCAAAATAGGAAGACAAACATGAATTTGAAATTGGAATCCAAGTGTATTCTTATTAAAATTTGCAGAATCAATACATTACCAGAACAACAAAATGCTAGGAAATAGACCCAAAATCCAGGCTCTCCTTGTTCAGTCTTTGACATTCATTTTCAATATAACATCAACCACCTTTAAAAAATAAAAAATTCAACCATATATACCACTAATCATCTTGGGATCCCAAAATAGGATGCAATAAGCTACAGATAATTAGGGTTAGGGTTTTACCCACCAAACCAACTAAGATCAATCATGAATTTATTACAATTGTGGGAAAACCAAGCAGCCTGGAGAAAGCAGATCCCAGAATGATCCTCATAAATGAAAAATTTCCTGATTTGTATCGAGAATCATGAATTTATTAAACTCATCGATCTAATTGTCCACCTACAACATGCCTTGAGCAACACTTCATGATACAAAAACCCCTGCAATCAGTCACCAAATCCCTGGACCACTCTGCAATAGTCGATGAAATTATTCCTACCAAATCCGATTGTAAAAACATTCAATTTCAATCCTTCTCTGGCTAGAAACCCTTTAAAATATTCAAATTTGAACTACAACAGTTAACCAGATAGATTTTAAAATGTGGTCATCGATCCAATTATTTCCCAGCAAGTCAAGTAGTTCACATTAATCTCCATAATAGTCATGAACCCTTTGAAAAGTCTCTGGCCACATCAACGTTTCACAACCAATGAAAATCAAGCAAGTTACCACCATGTAGCATATCGGACCCACTGAATATAAGCCTTTAATCGAACGGTGATGCATGACCGCATGGCTTGAAAAGATTGCATGTGATCATGCGACAACCATAGATCCAACCACACTGCCACCCTTCAAAAGATTCAGGCCCATTGACATGTCCCTCTCACCCTTTACTTCAGCCAATCAAAATAAAACAAATCAGCACCACCTGGCCAATAGTCCCACTACATCATTACCCTTCCGCCAATGAAAATCATGCATGTCAGCTCCAACTATTAGAGGAGCCACCTTCCCCTTTGCCACCTAAGAAAAGATAAGATTGACAGTTGGTGTAAGATCTCGAGGCACTAATAGAATCGATGAGATCATACACCAACTGTAGATCCCCCATAAATGTCAGAGCCCTCAAAGACATGCTAAAAACCTTGGTCCCACTGACAACTACCAAATCACCACTCAAAAACCAATGAGAAACTGCCATTCATGCACACCTGGTAGTGGACCCACTCCAGTCGACATGAACATGATGGAAGATCGGATGGCTGATGCATGATCTCAAGGGGGAAGAATATTCCATGAGATCATGTGACTTTTGTAAGATCTAAAGACAAGAAAAGATACTTGGCCCACCGGGATAGATGGTGCCTTGTCACTATACCACATTTCAAAAATTCTAACAACAAAAAGGCTTGTGAAGCAATGATAGCCACACAAAATAAAAGGTCACCCCTTAGGAAAAATTAAAGTGCCAAGTAGTTAGACTTAGGGAAATATTAAATAGGAACTAGCCTAGGATAAAAGATATGAAAACATGACCCCGCGGGTGATAAATATAAAGCACATGCTTCATAAATCAGTTAAGTGGCCTGAAAAAGTAACACAAAAATAGAACAAGGCCAGGGCAAAAAGGGTTTTTCTCCACCAACGGCTAGATATTTCAAATTTTCACCTAAGGTTTAAGGGCAGAGACCTAGAAAGCACTTGCAAGGACTAGGGAAAAACTATAGAGTCATGAAAATTTTATAGGTGCTAGCAGTGGCTTTGTCTGGGGATGATGGGCAACCTCTACCTATGGAAGAATGTAGAATTAATGGGTGCAGTAGACCACCAACTAGACAAAAACCTTGAACAACAAAGAGCAAAGGACAAACCCCTACAAGCTAAGATAGAAGAAACAGGGAATAGGAACACCACTATATAGAATGTACACCAAAAATAGATGTAACTACTATTCATGGAAAGAAGGATACCTTCAATTGAAGTATTTCTTCAAGAATTGTCCATGAACTGGCAATTCTTGAATATCACCATTTAGTTCTTTCACAACATAAGAATCTTGGCCCCATTTTTCATGAATTAGATATGGTCCTAGCTATATTGGGTCAAATTTTCCATGTTTTCCTTTGTCCGCCAATCTAGCATTCCAGATTAATACCAGGTCACCAGGCCCAAACTTCCTGTCAACAGTCCTTTTGTCATACAAATTCTTGACCTGCAATTGCAACTTGGCATTTCTTGAAACTGATTCTCTCCTAGTTTCATCCAACCTAATAAGGTCTTCAATTATCAACTTAATTTCATCTTCTATATCATCATCATATAATTGAACAAACTTATACATTTCTAACAAGTTGTTCTGAGGCATCCTTGCATGTATCCCATATACTAAATCAAATGGTGCACAACCAATTTCCTTCTTCACAGTTACCCTATCAGCCCATATAGCTAATAGCAATTTTGAATTCCATGCTCTTTTATTCTTATCAAGGATCCTCTTAAGGATTTTTATCAAGCTCTTATTTGTTGATTCTTCCTGTCCATTCCCTTGTGGATGATAGGGTGAAGAGTATGACATCTAAATTCCTAGACCTTGGAAGAATTTCTTGTATTCAATAGACCTGAAACACATTGCATTATCATTAACAATCCTCTTAGGACAACCAAACCTTGTGACAATATTATTCAACAAGAAATCAGTCACCACCTTACTAGTTGAATTCCTTGTGGGGATAGCCTCAACCCACTTTGTAAAATAATTAGTGGCAACTAATATCCAAGAATGTCCTCCACTAGACTTGTTTGGTATTTCTCCTATGAAATCTATTCCCCATTGCTAGAAAGGAGCCTGCACCACAACTAGCCTTAAAGGTACATTACCTAAAAACTTAAGCTTGCCAGAGAATCTCTGACAAGCATCACATCTCCTTACTGACTTTTCTGCATCCATGACAATTGTGGGCTACCAGAATCCTACTCTCAAGATTTTTTAGCAGTATTTTTACCCATATAATGTCCCCCAAAAACTCCCTCATGCATTTCTTTTAACAACTTGTCAGCCTGATTTTCATCAACACACTTCAAGAGTATGCAATCCAAATTTTTTCTATACAATTTGCATCTTACAATCACATACTTGATGGCTTCTAACTTCAAAGTCCTTTTCTTGTTGTCATCCATTCCTATAGGACACTTCATGTTTCTTAAGTAAAATATAACATCTTGATACCAGATACAATCGTCCATATCATAAGTATAATTAATCTAAGTCTGGTTTATATGGTTTGCATCAAGATTGGATTGAGCCATCAATTTTTCCAATCCTTGTCCTCTGACCAATTTGGTAATTTGGATATTGATATTGAATTCTTGAATTCTATTTATCCATATGCATCTCCTTCTAGATACCTCTTGTTGTGAAAAGATATCCTTTACTGCAGCACTAGGGACAAAAGCAATCACAATTGCTGCCATCAAATAACACCTAAAAGCCTTGACAACCTTCACCAGTGCATAAGCTTGTTTTTCATTGATATCATACTTCAATTCAAAAGCCTGCAAAGATTTACTAAAAAATGCAATAGGCTTCTCATAACCTTCATTATTCTTCTGCAACAATACTACAACAATAGTATGAAAAGATGCAAAATAAAAGACATGCATTGGGACATTGTAATCAAGTGCCATAAGCATAGGTGCATCTTTGATAGCCTACTTGATATTCTTGAAAGCTTCATCAGGCTCACCTTCCCATTTGATCTCAGATCCTTTCTTCAACATCTTGGATATTGGCCTAGTAACTTTAGCAAAATTTGTAACAAATCTTCTCAAGAAATTCACCTGACCAAAGAAAGACTGAATTCCTTTAACATTTTTTGGCTTAGGGATTTTATCAATGGTTGCCACCCTTTCAAGATCAATTCTAAGTGGCCAACCAACTTACCCTCAGTGACACCAAATACACATTTCCTTGGATTTAACTAAATGCCATATTTGAAAGCCCTCACAAATATTTTCTCCAAATAAGTACAATGGTCATCTTCCTTCTTGGAATAGGTAGTTAAATCATCTTGATAAACAACAAGGAAATCATTTATAAAATCTAAAAAGGCAACATCCATTGCCCTTTGAAAAGTTGCACCAGCATTTGTGAGACCAAAAGACATTCTCACATAAACATAAGTCCCCCAACGTGTAGTAAAAGTTGTCTTAAATTGTTTTGATTCTTTCATAATTACCTAATTATAACTAGAGAAACCATCCATCATAGACATTAATTTAGATCCAGTCACTCTTTCCAACATAGCCTCCATATTGGGTAGACAATAGTTATCCTTTAATGAGCTGATGTTCAAATTTCTGAAATCCACACAAATTTTGATGTCACCATTCTTCTTCCTGACAGGAACCAAATTTGAAACCCAAGAAGAATGCCTAATGGGCCTAATAATTCCAGCATCTCTTAGCTTCATTAATTCTTCTTGCATCTTAGGTGCCAAAGTAGGATTTATAGGCCTTTGTTTTTGCCTAAAGGGTTTGGCATCTTCTTTCAAAGGAATAACATGTTGGAACAAGTCTTCTCTATAAACCTTTAGGTCATCATATGACCATGCAAAAACATGCCTGAATTTTCTTAGTAGCTCAATCAAGGACTTCCTCACTTTATGAGACATATCCTTACCAATGTAAACCTTCCTAGGTGCTTCTTGTGTTCCAAGATTTATTTCTTCCAAATTTATATGATCCTCCCTTTTGATACCTATTTGAACTCTATCCTGATTATCAAATATAGTTTCTAGAACAACAAGTCCCTTAGGAACCTTGTTAGTTTTAAGTTGAATGACCTCATTACCAAGGACAACCTCCCTTCCTTCTATAATCTCAACCAAGGCTAAACAATCTAACTCCTAACCATCATACTGATCTTCACAATTCAAAAAACTCAAGATATCCTGGTCATCTTCAAAAACTTGCCAATTCTCAACATTATCTGGTATACTAGGCCCAGCCTAAATTTCAACTTTAGAGAGGCCAGCAAAAGTAATATCACTAGGATTGATTGCAATATTTGCTAAAAAATCAGCCATCTTGTTATTACTTCTATCCTTCCACTCAATCTTGAAGGCATCAAAACACTCAATCAAATCCCAAACAACATTTCTATATTGCTTCAACCTCTTGTTCTTGGAAGCATATACTAACCTTATTTGGGACACCACTAATTTAGAATCCCCAACAACTTTTATACATTGAATTCCATGCTTTTGTGCCAATCTCAATCCTAGCAATAATGCTTCATACTCTACTATATTATTGGTACAAGATAAATTCAATGTGAAAGAAAAATTGTAGGTGTTCCCCTTAGGAGAAATGAGTAAAATACCTACTCCTGCTCCATCTTTGTAGCTAGCACCATCAAAGTACATCACCCACAAATCACCCTTCACAGACCTAGAACCAACCTCATCAGCAATACATGGCAATACAGGCTCATTTTCAAGCACACTGACCCTAGATTTGAAATCATTGACATCAATATCTATAAAGTAGGTAACCTCATTATCAATATCATTTTCAATCATATAAGTTACCCTTGGTTTTCTTTCAATCCTAACAAACTGATCATCAATCTTGAAAGTTGTAGAAGAGAGATCACACTCCAAACATCCACCCATGGAAACACTCCATTTCCTAGATAATAGCATACCATAATGGGGTGGAATTTCCACCACCAAGACACTCATGGTCAATTCTTTCTCTACATAGGCTGCCAATCTGTATGGCATTGCATTTATAGTCCCAATGACTAGTACTTCCCTCTGATCCATTGCACAACATCTACCTTGATCTGAATCAACCTTGAGACCTAAATTTTCCATGATCTTAAAAGGCATAATAGTATTAGAAGCACCAGAATCAATCATGCAATTTCTTAATTTCATCCCATTCACAAGAATACTAAAGAAGAATGGATCTATATTTTCAAGGCTAGCATTGATAGAATTACCCAAGTAAATAGGTGGTATGTGAGATACCAATCCTTGGACCTCCACTTCTTTCAAAACTTTATCCTGAGGTTCATTACATGCAATATCATTACTATGAACATTATCTACCCATGCAATAGCCCTATACTTATGTTTAGGGATCCTCAAAAATTCTGACAAAGGAACCTTAACAGTTATCTGAGATAATACAACCAACATATCAATAGGAACAGAGGGAGGAATCTCTATCTATTCTTCCTTAGTGTCCTTTTGTTTATTTGATATGTTAGTTGTAGCTATGACCTTTACCTTTTCAACTTTAGCCATTGTGCCAATTGGCTTTTCTATTTCATTAGAAATTTTTTCAATTCCAACCCCCTTAGGTTCCCACTTCTTACCTTTTACATTTTTGAACCTTGCTAAATGATCATCCTTTGATTTATTTCCACTGAATTCCCCAGAGTTGGTGTTCTTCATAAACATTCCTACAGCTTTTCCATTTGTATCCCTTGCCACCATGCCTCTAGTTTACACTTGGGCTATCATTTTTGCAGTAATTCTATCCATTTCTTCCTTTGAAGTTCTTCTCAAATTTATTGTTTCTAAGGAGGAAATCATATTACATGTCTTTTCATCAATGTCATCATTATAAAAAAAGACCTCCTGATGAAAAAGTGCCCTATTGTGTCTTTTCAAACACATCTACTTCTTCATCAATATTAGAATCATCTTCATATACCAAATATGAAGTTGCCATGTTGCATCCAATGTCATCATGATTTTCTTCTTGATCTAACTCCTCATTATTACCATCTTGATATGCTGACATGGATTGTGCAACCACACAATGCTTTGCAGAATGAGGGAACTGACATGCTATACACCATGGTGTATCCTCTATAACATTTATAGAGGATATTTGTAAAGGATCAGGGACAAATTTATCGTTACTTCCTCTTGCAATAGGGACAATAGGCTTGCCATCCTTCCATTGGGTGTTGTAGAGATAATTCTACAATCTATTTTGCCTACTAAAATTGTTGTTGAATTGAGGCTTTTCATTGGTAGGAGCATTATTAATTCTATTAGCAGGTGCTTTTAAATCCTTCAATGCACTCAACACCTTATCCAATTTATCTTCCTCTTGTTTCTTATTTCCAACATTTCTTTCATTATCCTTTTTATATTTTTTTATCTCCAAATAGCTTTAGATCATCTCTTTTTCCACCCAACTTTCATGATATCTTCATATTGTTTTCAATATTGACAATAATCCTAAAAGCATCTCTAAGAGTTCTTGGTTCTTTTTCCCTCAACAAATATCCCATCTTTCCATCGAAGGCATTGAAGTATGTGGTCAAACAAACATTATCATCTAACCTCATAACTTGAAACAACTTATGCATACCCTTCTGAATTCTCATATTGAATTCAGCTGCAAACTCATTCTAATTTTTCCTTATGGTGTTGAACTCATTCAACATGAAACTAGAATTACACCTATCACCATACTATTCTTTGAAACATCTCTCAAAAGAATCCCATGTATTAATACATCTGTCAAGGAGTCTCTTAAACCAATCTCTAGCATCTTCCACTAGAGATTGAACAAATAATTTCATGACTACATCCTCATGCTCAACCTCATAATCATTCAATATATCAACAAATAACCTAAGGTGTTCTTCACAACTAATAGCATTATTACCAGAAAATTTAGGTATCTTATCTCTTATATCAGTTGGGAAAGCATTCGGGTAACCAGGTATTCCATCAATACTAATTTGCCTATAGCCTTCTAGTTGCATAGGTCTTCTTTGAAAACTTGAACTAGTGTTAACCCTAGGATCAACATTTACATTTACATTCCCATTTACTTGTGCATTTGACTGTTGCCTAGGATCAACACCCATCTTAGCAGATGAAAAAGTAATTGAACTAGTAGTAGCATTACTAAGCAGAACAATAGTAGTCATATATGACATACCTAGTTCAGTATCAGATGGGCCAAGAGCATTTCCAGATGAAGCCTTCAAGAACTAGATCTTTCTTCTTTTTTCTACAATGGAAGCTTCAATTTCAACCTTCTCTAATTCTCTTGCAAGTTCCTCATCTTCTTTTCTTCTTCTTTCTATCTCTATGTCCTTATTTGAATTGGGTGGTGGGACCCCTAGTATTGTCAATGATTTATTTGTCTGATGTCCCACCATCTTCTGCTTTCCTTTTTCGCTAACAGCAATAGCAGGCCTAGTGATCTCATGGCCATCTTTATCTTTAGGGAGGGAAGCATAACTTTGAACCTGTCTAGCCATAGGGCCCTCTTTATCAAACTCATGGTCTTGCAGCAAGTGTTCCTACTCACTTCTCAAAGCATCAAGATCACCAAAGACATCATGCTGCAAAGTCTTAGGAGTAGAAGCAAGCATCTTGTTTCTCTCCTTCAATTTACTAATATTTCTAAGAAGAGACTCTCTTTCTATTAGAGCATCCACTTTTTAGCTTCTCTCTCCTTTTGTAACCTCTTATGTATGGCATCCTACTCTGGCAACTGTAACCTTAGTGCACTTAAATCATCTGGGTCTATCATAATATCATCAAAACTTGATGATACATCCATATCAGTGATATTTTGATATGGGAAATGGACCTATCTTGGTCTCATGGGTTGCCTTCTGAACATATCTTCATCAAGATCTAAATTTGGTTCCAAACCCCTTTCTCTGGCTTGTTCATCCTACCCTGCAGGTAATGAACCTTTATCTTGAAATACTGCCTCTGTGGTATCATAAAATTTGTCTTCAGAGTGACCACTATCTGATTTAGAACCTTTGTATTGTGAATCTTCCTCATTAGAGGATGCAAGTGGTTCTCTACTTCTGGTATTTCTTTTTTCTCTCATGGGAGCACTCGTAGACTCACGATTTCTTTTGATCCAACACTTCTTTTCCTGCCTAGGTAACTGTTCTAGAATAACCTCTAGATTTTTCTTAACAAATGACCTAGTATTCCTTCTTTTGTCCATGATCTACAATTTATAACACTAGTTCTAACCTTTTTGAGTCACCACCCACCAAAGTGGGAAATCCTTAACTGAATACAATAGGAAAAACAAGAGTCCACTTAAAAAAATTATGTCTAGACTCTCCCCAGCAGAGTCACCATTTTGTTGGTTTTATTTTCTTTCTACTTGTAGGTTTACACTATGATTGACAACTTAATGTCACTGACTCTATCACCACTCCAAAGTCTACAAGGAAAAGGGCCATTTAATAAGGATCAAAGAGATACTCCTACACTTTGAGCCTAGATGCTTAGGCGGGTGTACCTTTGATTCACTTCTTGAAAGGAATCACAAAATGTTATGCATTATAACCTTTACAAACTAATTGAAAGATTTTATCATTTATATGTATGGTGATGATGATGAACTACCTCTACAGAAAGGATTTGTGCCTTAACCTAGGGCATAGAGTCATCCAATAACATAAATCAACTAAAAATCCTAAATCAAATACTCCTGAACTCGGGATAAGTGCTTTTCCTATTATCCCTCTCACTCCCAAATTTGATCATCAAATTCTTACCCAACTATGAACTCACTGAAATCACCTCAAAGACTTTAATCCTAACTTTGTTAGGAACTCAAAGATAACTCCACAATACTCTTTGTTTACCATATGGTAACTCACTTTGTGACTTTAACATATATGAGCCCAAGATCAAAATAAGAAGACAAACATGAATTTGAAATTGGAATCCAAGTGTATTCTTATTAAAATTTGCAGAATCAATACATTACCAGAACAACAAAATGCTAGGAAACAGACCCAGAATCTAGGCTCTCCTTGTTCAGTCTTTGACATTCATTTTCAATATAACATCAACCACCTTTGCAAAATAAAAAATTCAACCATATATACCACTAATCATCTTGGTATCCCAAAACAAGATGCAACAAGCTACGAATAATTAGGGTTAGGCTTTTACCCACCAAAACAACTAAGATCAATCATGAATTTATTACAATTGGGGGAAAACCAAGCAACCTGGAGAAAGAAGATCCCAGAATGATCCTCATAAATGAAATATTTCTTGATTTGTACCGAGAATCATGAATTTATTAAACTCATCGATCTAATTGTCCACCTGCAACATGCCTCGAGCAACACTTCATAGTACAAAAACCCCTACAATCAGTCACCAAACCCCTGGGCCACTTTGCCACAATTGATGAAATCATTCCTACCAAATTCGGCTGCAAAAACATTCAATTTTAGTCCTTCTATCACTGGAAACTCTTTAAAATATTCAAATTTGAACTACAATAGTTAACCAGAAAGATTTTAAAATGTAGCCGTCAATCCAGTTATTTCCTGACAAATTGGGTGGTTCACATTAATCTCCATAACAGTCACGAACCCTTTGAAAAGTCTCCAGCCACATCAACATTTCACAACCAATGAAAATTGAGAAAGTTAGCACCATGTAGCATATCATACCCATTGAATATAAGCCTTTAATCAAAAGGTGAGCACATGATTGCATGACCTGAAAAGATTCCATGCGATCATGCGATAGCCATAGATCCTGCCACACTTCGAAAGATTTAGGCCCATTGACACGTCCCTGTCACCCTCCAACTCGGTCAATCAAAATAAAAAAAATTAGTACCACCTAGCCAACACTCCCACTACATCATTACCCTTCCACCAATGAAAATCATGCACATCGGCTCCAACTGTTAGAGGACCCACCTTCCCCATTTCCACCTTAGAAAAGGTAAGATCAACGATTGGTGTAAGATCTCATGGCACTAATAGAACCCATGAGATCATACACCAACCATAGATCCCCTGCAAATGTCAGAGCCCTCAAAGACATGCCAGAAACCTTGGTCCCACTGACAACTGCCAAATCACCACTCAGCAACCAATGAGAAATTGTCATTCATGTACACTTGGTAGTGGACCCACTCCAGTTGGCATGAACATGATGGAAGATTGGATAGCTCGTGCATGATCTCAAGGGGGAAGAATATTCCATGAGATCATGCGACTGTGGTAAGATCTAAAGACAAGAAAAGATATTGGGCCTACCGGGACAGATGGCACCTCGTTGCTATACTGCATGTCAGAAACTTTGACAACAAAAAGGCTTGTGAAACAATGATAGCCACACAAAATAAAAGGTCACCCCTCAGGAAAAATTAAAGTGCTAAGTAGTTAGACTTAGGGAAATATTAAACGGGAACCGTCCTAGGATAAAAGATATGAAAACATGACCCTGCAGGTGATAAATATAAAGCACATGCTTCATAAATCAATTAAGTGGCCCAAAAAAGTAACGTAAAAATAGAATAAGGCTAGGGAAAAAAGGGATTTTCTCCACCAACAGCTAGATATTTCAAATTTTCACCTAGGGTTTAAGGGCAGAGACCTATAAAACACTTGTAGGGACTAGGGAAAAACTACAGAGTCATGATAATTTTACAGGTGCTAACACCCACCAAGGATTTCCCTTGGCCAGGGTTTCTTCAAGAACAAATAATGTGTTATGAGTTCATTCTCTTTTTTTGTTATGCATGTTCTTTAGTTTACTCTGTTATGCAAGCATAAAGATAATCTATTATATCCATAATTGGGAAAAAGTAAAAGTTTGTAGAATACTAATTCACCCCCCTCTTAGTATTCGATATTTCTAACAATTGGTATCAGAGCTTAGTTACTCAGAAAATAATTATTTAGAAAAAGCCTAGCAGCTTGAGTAAGATCTATATGGATATGGATCAACTACAGAAGAATCTTGAAGAAGCTCTTGAATAGATTGATATACTTACTAAAGAAAGAGATACTCTGCAAGGAAAATATGATGATGCAAAGAACCTCATTGAAAAGTTGAAGAATAAGCTAGAGGAACTAAAATAATAAAAAAAGAATCTACAATTCAAGTTGAAGATTATGATGATAATCTAGAAATATAAAATGAGATCCTTAAACATAAACTAAAGATAGTAAATCTGAAGTTGAGTTTGAAAGATGGAAATAACAAGAATGAAGCAAATCTGAAATCTGAGAATGAAAATTTGAAATCTAAGAAAGAAGATAAAAAATCTAAACTTTGTAAAGTGACATCTGAACTTGAGAAAACCAAATTGCAGTATGCTGAACTTGAAAAGTACAATACTATTGTGAAAGGTGAATTGACTCAATCTAAGAAACAACTTAAGAAGCTATATTCTACTAGTCAGAAGATTGATGAACAAATGTCTTATCAAAAGCCATTCTATGATAAAACTGGTCTTGGATTTAACTCATCTAAAGTGAGTGAAGAAAGAAAGAAGATATGAAAGTTTCTGAAAACATAGAAGAAAAGAAATCTAATGAAGATACACCTAAAGAAGATGAATCACCTAAAAGTATGCAGAGAGAATTTAAAGGTAGATGTTTTGCATGTAATACTTTTGGTCATATGAAGAAAGATTGTACATGTAAGTAATTTAAACCTCTTAATGGTTTTGGACATAGAGCTATTGAATGTAGGAAGCCTAAATTTAATGAGAATAATAATAAGAGTAGAATGTTTAGAGATACTAACCATGCAAATAAGAAACCTACTGAAGATATGAATAGAAGAAATGCAGTAGTATGTTATAGATGTAACAAGGTTGAACACATTGCCAGGAATTGTAGATCACAAATCAACTAGACTGGACCAAGATATGGAAAAAGTGGAGTAGTTTGTCAGCCATGCAAAAAATTTGGTCATACAACAAGGTTTTCTAGGATGAATAACATGAGAAACCCTAACCCTCAAAGTCATGCAAGGAGAAATGAAAATGCAAGCAACAATCATTGAGGTTGTTGTAGTAATTCAAAAGTGAATTTTATTAAAGCCACATATCAAGAAGACACATTCAGCACTAAAGGTAATTAGAAAGGTGGAGTATCTAATGGTAAGAGTGAATCTCTAGCTAACCCATCTCAAAGTACTTAATTCATGAAAAATGCAGTAGAATAGGAACTTAGGATAGTGTAGAAGTTAGTATAGGATGAATTGAGTCTTGCGCAGTTGATGCAAGGTATTTTTGTTAGAAAGTAAAGTCCACCAACATAACTGAGAGGGGGGGGGTGGGTGAATTAGTTATTTGATAATTAGAATTTTTATCAACTTCAACAACATTTAACCATGTAAGCAATATAATTACCAACCACAGAAAGATATTCATACACAATGATACAATAAAACAAGATATGTTGACTAGGGAACCTCTTGATCAAAGAGTAAACCCTGGTGGGAATGATGCCCACAAAAGATGCACTAATATGAATATTCCTTGTGAAAGGATGGAATCTATTAGGAGTGTTATGAAATACATTCAGTACATATGAATCCTTGTTAGGAGATTTTGAATCCCTGTTAAAATATTCTAACCCTGTTAGGAGTTATAGAAGATAGAAGGACCCACTGCCCAAACAACTTCAATGGTAAGATCACTGAACACACTATAGAACAAACCTTAAGATTATTCAATAGAATAATATGAAATATGTTACCTCCTCACTCTACCAAACTCCACTCACTGCTACACCAAATCTCAATTTCAGATCTTTGAACTTCGCATGTCTTCCTTCACAATTTCGCTTTCACAACTTCATTGGCTCTATTCTTCACTTCATGCATACATTCACATTCAACCATACCATACTTCCATTCATACATATTACAAGAAGAAAAAAAATTCCTTCCTTTATACCACACTCAAATAATTACAAATGAGTTGGCACTCAATTACAAAATAAAAGTTTCCACATGCTACATCAAAATTACACAAAACTATCAGCTTCCAAATACAATAAATATTCACTCGTATGACCTTGAAGTTTGTGCTATAATCCATGTCACCATCAATGAGTCTCCAACTTCCCTTTAACTATGCAAAACTAGATTCCATCTTGATTAGGAGATATCATCCGATTTCCACAAACCGCTACTCAGGAACACTGCCCGAATACTGCTTCCACCAAAATCCTCATAACTTTCATGAATAAATAAATTACTATCTGCACTCTTAACCATAGACATATAAAATATCAAATAATATAACCTCAGCATTGCATAGCTCCAACTACAATATCCCATGTGCACTAATCAAAACACTAACTACTTCTCTGCGAGTCTCCAGAAGATCACTGTGTTGACATCAATGACAATCATAGTCATGAATGCAACAACAACTACTACAGAATGACTACCAAGCATTCATTCCTAACAATCTCCCCCATTGGAATTGATGGAAACATAGATGAAAAACATCCAATGCTCCAAAAATCCAATACTACAACACTGCTGCTCTGACAAACATTTTCAAGTCCTCTTCATCAATCAAATCTTACTTCATTTTCCTATTCAGTTCTCTCCAACAGATGGTACAACTGGTACAAATATTTTTTCATGTATACTTCTCCCCCATTGACATCAATGACAAAAATTTCATCACTGTGTCAACAACAACAACTCAATGTCAAAAGACACTATTCAAAAAATACATTCACAAGAGTCCTCATGACTCAGCTTAGATACACATACTCCCCCATAGAGGAAGTACCAACATCCAATCCAAAAGAAAGATAGGTCTCATATACCACTGGATGGATGCAACCAACTACATCATTACTCAAAAGTAGGCTGGGGCATAACCCCAAGCATACCTCTCAGATACTCAAATGTATCCTTAGGCAAAGGCTTTGTAAATATGTTTGCTATCTGTTCCTTTGTGCTTATGTACTCCAGTCTTACTTCTTTCTCAACAAATTTCTCTCTTACAACATGATACTTGATCTCTATATGCTTTGTCTTAGAATGTAATATAGGATTCTTAGACATACTAACTATATACACTTAAAAATGGTTTCATTTATTAATTAAATATTTATTATTTAATTACTATTGACTTGATAGATTAATTAAATATTTATTATTTAATTAATATTTATTTCTTCTATTTATTAAGTAAATTATTCAATTTATTTAATAAATTCACTATAGTCTAATTCTATATCCTAAGTCTTCTAAATAGTCTATTTAAGTGATTTAATTAAATACACAATCACCTAAATATGACTAAATCTCCTAGTCCACTTCATCCACCTAGTCACCTAACACATCACCTTGGCTAAGATAAATAATTATTATTAATTATTTATTCATATTTATCCTCACCCACACATGTCCTATTCTTAAGGGCTATGTGGCCTCATAGGACTTGGTCTCATGACCACATGTCCTCTCAACAACCAAGTCAAGAGACATTCCCTATTCCTAAGGGGCTTCTCAAGCCACCTCTAAGGGTCAAGGGTGACTCATAGGACACTTGTCCAAAGAGTCCTCATGAGGAAAAGGTCTCTCCCTCTTTCTCTCTTTGGTCTTTGTGAGACACTTGACATGTGTCTTTCCCTTCCACCTTCTTCTCCTCCATGTCAATATGAGAGGAACATCATCCCTATTCTTCCTCTCACATTCCAACTACATCCCCCTTTCTCTCAACTCCTTCAACCAAGTCAATCCTAGCCCTAGGATCTTCCACCTTTCATTCTCAACTGTAGGATTCTGCCACCTAGGCCTAGATCCTCCAAAACTCTATAAAAGGAGCCTCATTTCCCATTTGAGAGCTAATAGGTATTTTTGTAATCAAGCATTCAAGCAATAGGCAATCAAGAAATCAAGCATCAAAGCACTCATTATCAAGCATATTCATATCACTTTGTGAAGTATTCACACTATCATCCACACTATCATCATTTCATTTGCATAATTAGGAATTAGTTTTGCATTCAATCATTCAATCTCCACACTTTGGTATCATCTTGGGCAAAGAGCTTCAAATTGGAAATCTGAGAGCTCAACACATCCAACAAATCAGAGCATAGGAGGACAATGGAGACAAGCTGCATGGTAGGTGAAGGTAATTGAATTATTTTAATCATTTCATAGTTACTTTGCATTCTTCATTGTGTTTGTATTAGATAGATTCATTGGCTTTTATAGTTAATTTATCATTTCTAGTTGTTAGACATCTAATTTGCATACATTTTTGGTGCTAGAAGGAGGGCCTAACCGGGTTTTTCACTTTCAATTTTTTGTTTTCCATGTGCAGGTTTTTCTACAAGTTATTTCTGCACATTTGTCCATGATTCTTGCGCATCTATTCATTTCCGCTGTGCATCCATTTTCTCCCATCTAGTTTTTCTTCTCTATCATATTTGCTGCACATTCATTCAACTGTCTCGCGCATATATCCATTTTCGCTGCGCATCCATAGTAACTGCGCATACATACCACCAGACTGTGCATTCATTAAACTGTTTCATGCATACATAATTACTGCGCATACATCGATATTTGATGCACATTTATATCACTGTTCTATGCATTTATCAGTTTCTATAGAAAAATTTAGTTTTCTATTAGATTTGTTTTTAGCTAACATTTTAACAAGTGTCTATTTGTTCTGGTAGTTTTTTTAGGCTGTTTTGTAGGACGTGATTTTGAAGACCCCATTGCTAAAAATAATTCTAACAGTTTGATTGCAGATTGCCAAGGGGTTTGCAAAATAAACTATAATCTCGTTTGGGCTTAAAATATGACATGTTTTTGCTTTATGTGTTTTCCTTAGCATAGATTCAAGTGTCTATTGTGTTTTGCTTAATAGCATATCTGTAATCCCAAAATTATAACAACGTATCCTCTGCCCTTGCCATTCGTGGACCTTGGGTGTAAGAGAAACTGTTATAATTTTTAGAGGGAAGTCTTTGGTGGGAAAAGAGGTACTCACCCCAAGGAATGACCCAACCGGTAACAGGCTAAAGCCAAGCCCTTCCAAACCGGTATATAAAAAATGCTAATGTGATTAGTCTCACATTAGATAGGTGTGAATTCATTGTGGCAACCCAAATCTCCTCCAGTACCCCAGTGGTGCGTTAAAGATCCTACTTAGTAGAGGTGAAAGCCTTTCTTTGAAAGGATTGGGAGAGCCCCCTTAATTGGGAAAATGACTTGATCACAACCACCTGAACGGATGTCCTTACTACAAAATTTTGTTTAGTGGCCAAAAAACCTTCTATCTGCTGGCTCAAGGAGTCACCCAAGCTCATGAAGACACCCCACATTACTCACGATTCATAGTAGAGATAGTAGTTCTTTGGGAAGCAATGACCCATTGAATTCGGAACTTGGTGTGCCTGAGAAGTGAGTGCACTGTAAGGAGGAGCCCGTGCCTCCAAGTTCCTAGGCTGTCCGCTGTGGATTTGCATGGCTGGATTTTATTATCCTAGTGGGGATTCAATAGATATCATCCTTGCCAACCTTAGGATTGTAAGTGTGTTTGTGCATTCATACTAGATTAAATTAGATTAAAATCATCTTTGTCTTGCGTGTGTGCGTTTATGCATTTTTACTTTGCCAAAAAACTAGAAAACAAAAAATAAATAAAAATTTCCAAATCATCAAACTAGCAAAATCATAAAAAATTTAACAACCTGTGCATACATCAAATTTTGCTGCGCATACGATCTATGTTACTGCACATTTACATTTAGCAGATCACATCTATCAAAATTTGCTGCGCATTTGTTTCATTTTATTGTGCATATATCACACTGTCCTACGGATTAGTTGTTGCACATTTACAATAGAGAGCATTCCCACAGGCTTTTGGAATTTCAAAATTACTTTTTCAGATACCCATTTTCATCCTTAGTAAGATTCTGGAAAAATAGTTGAGTTACATAGACCTCTAATTTCTAATTTGACCACTTTCATCACTTTTCATCATCATTCCTTCCTCAAGAGTCAACAAATCACTTTCTTCCAATCTTAAGATTCTTAGTGTGGTGTTGAAAATTTACCTTATCTATCAGACTTTGATCTTGGTGAGCTTATCATATCAAGATATATCATCCTTAACCATCAAGCTTACTTAGATTATTGTTTCTTGACACCAATTTTTAGTACTTATCATATCTTTTCTACCAATCATTCTCCATATCTTTTTATCAAAAATCTTTCATCCCACAATCAATTTCATCTATTTTATGGTTCAAACTCAATCTTAGAAACTCAAACAACCTATTAATCTAGAATCCCTAGACAAAATGGAAGGCAATAACAGTAATGAAGAGAATCCTTGGCCTAAAGAGCCTCTTAAGAAAACTCATCCTCTGACATTTGATGACGAACCTACTGATGAGGAACTTAGGGATGCTGCACAAGATCCTAAATTTTTACAAGTCATGGAACGACTCATAGGCTTGGATAAAGAGATGTATTTCCTCATGCTTGCTCAACAAGGAGCTAAGTTACCAAGTGATTTTGATGTTACCTATCTTAGAGAACCAGCTCATATGAAAAATCAAGATATCCTTAAAGGTTCTCAAGATCCTCATGGAGCAAAGGAAATCAATCAACAATCCAATGCTTCTCAAATCAATCAACAATCCAATGCTTCTCATATCAATCAACAATCCAATGCGTCCCATAGTGATCAACAACAAAATGTTTTTCAAAATAATCAGCAATCCAATGATCCTCAACATACTCAATAGCATAATGTTTCCCAAAACCCGCAAGGAAGCACATTATCTTTGGATCCAGTCCTACAACAAATCCAGATGCTTCAACAACAAATTCATGATATCCAAACTAGATCATCAACAAAGAAGTATTCCTTGGATGATATATGTCCTTATCCTTTTGATAAGAATTTAGCAATGATTCCATTCCCTCCTCATTTTGAGGTACCAAAATTTGACAAATACAAAGGGAATTCAAATCCACAAGACCATATTCGTGAGTTTTGTGCTACTTGTATTGAAGTCGCTCACAATGACACTTATCTTATGTGACTATTTCCATGAATTTTAGGAGGACAAGCCATGGAATGGTTCTCCAAACTTCCCCCCAACATCAAATCTTTCAATGAGCTTCTTGACAAATTTGTGACTCATTATTCATATAACATCAAACATGAGGTCACTATGCTTGATCTTTGCAATGCACATCAAAAAAATGGAGAACCTTTCCTTACTTTTTTGCAAAGATGGTGTCAATTGTTTTCTAAATATCTACAAATGATTCCTGAACAAGAAAAGATGGATATTTTTGTGCATAACCTTACACCAAAAATGAGTTATAGGTTACAATTGCAATGTCCACCAAATTTCAATAAGCTCATAGAAAATGGTATCAAGATTGAGGATGCCATGGTTCGAAAAGGTGAGATAAAAATTTATTCCAAAGACAATGCTGGATCCTCAAATTCGAATTCCAACACTTATAATTCCAATTCCAACAATGACAAATCAAAATATTGGAATAAAAACAAAAACATTGTCAATGACAGAATTGTTGATAATCGTAATGTCCAACCAACAAAACCTCTTCTAAATCTCACAAGTACGACCAACACTACTCAAGCTACATACAACAATCAATCAGCAAATCAAAATACCACCAAGGATTCACCTAAACCAAGATTGCCTTTTATCTCACCTCAAAGAAAATTTACTCCTTTAGGGGAATCTCTCGAATCAGCATTACAGAAGTTAATCACCAAAAAAATCATCACGCTTCCTGAACCGAAAGATTATGAACCTAGAGTGAAGCCTTCTTGGTGGAATGGAAATGATTATTGTGAATTCCATAGAGCAAAAGGACATATAACCAATGAATGCCAAAGGCTTAAAAATGTGATCCAAGACTTAATCGAAAGCGGTGAAATTAGTGTTGAGGGACATGTCTCAAATGAATCACATACGACCTTCAAAGATCCACTTCCTGAGCATGAAAAGGGAGGTTCTTCCAACAATAAGGGTGACAACCAAGCCAATTAAAATAACACACCCTATAGATATGTTGGTAACATTTCTAACCATCATCCTTCTGCATATTATGCCAATGTCATTACCATAAAGGGAAAATTAGAGATTCAACCAATCCATGCTACTACTCATGCTCAAGCCAAGGTTACTCTCTAAGGAGTCCAATCTAAACCAAGCACTACTCAAAAAAAGTCCGTTTATGTCCCAAAGTCCATACCCAATACTTCCAACCAGTACAATCTTTTGGAACAACTCAAAAAGACACTGGCCCAAATATCCATCTTAGAGCTTTTGCGTCTTTCTCCATCTCACAAAGATATCCTTGAAAAAGCTCTCTTAGAGACCCAGGTTCCAACAACTCTAGATCTTGATCAATTTGAAGCTATGGTGGGCCATTTAACAACCCCACACTATTTGTCCTTTACTAAAAATGATGATTTAGCCATTACCCAACCTCATAATGCTCCTTTACATATCGAAGTCCTTGTCTAGAATCACAAGATTAAAAGAGTATTTATAGATGGGGGAGTTGGTTTGAATATCTGCACGTTAAAGTTAATCCTTGCATTGGGATTTTTTGAGAATGTCGTTGATCCAAAAAATAAAATCACAATAAAATCCTATGATGAGGAAGAGAGATCATCCAAGGGGTCTATTGTTCTTCCAATTAGTATTGGTCCTATTGTCAAAGATGTATCTTGTCAAGTTCTGGACATGGATCTTGCTTATAATATTCTTTTGGGAAGACCATGGATTCATTCCATGCAAGCTGTGCCATCAACTTATCATCAATGTATAAAATTCCCTCACAATGGTCAAGAGATCACTATCAAAGGAGATTCTAATCCTTTTCAATATTGTAGCAATGTGAAGATTTATGATTCTTTGGTTCCCAATAATCGTACTGGATCTTCTGCAACTACACCTGGTGACCCTAGTAATATCGCATGAACTTCTAAATCAGATGGGATCAAGATAGATATAAAAGAAAGAAGTATGGGAGAATATACTTTAGGTCAAGCTCTTTGTATCACTGAGCTACCTTTATCTCCCAAATCATATGGTAGGTCTTTGATCACTAAACAACAATCAGAACCCCCTTCCACACTTGTTTATAACACATTTATAAGTGGGGGCACAATATCCAAAGAGGTAGCTGAGCGTAATGAAAATTATTGGCTTCAGACACAAAAGATTGAAGAGGATACTAAACATGCATATATATCACCTGATGTCTATGGAAAAGGGTATACTTTGCTACAAAAGATGGGATATCAAGGTGCTAGACCTCTAGGGTTACGAAGAGAAGGTGTTATAAAACCAATTTTGCAAAATCCCAATTATCAAAGAGACACTACAGGATTAGGATATAAAGGAGAAGGACCACAAGAACCAAAAGGAAAAGAAAAAATACCACCTTTTCATGAGACATCTAAAGCTCCTGCCTTACAATTCAGAAAGCATGGTATGTATGTAGATCCAGAGAAACAAAGGATAGCTCAAAGAATCATTGATAGACTTGAAGATAATGATGATTCTGATTCTAATGATTATGAATGGGATTCCTTATCTGATGGTACTAAAGAAATAGGAGTCGATGTTGTCCATCAATATAGTAACGATTACCATGAGGGTGAGAGTTCAATGAGTGACTCACTGGGATTGGTCCCACGTAATACTACTCGTGTTGATCATGAGTGAAGTGAGCGTTATCTTGTAACAAATGATTTGGATGAGAGTATGGAAATAGACCTCGATGATACTATCATAAACCTTAACAAATTTTCCATCAATACCATCTCTACTTTTGAAACCGACCCAAATGATCCAATGCCCCTTGTCCATCCTGACCTTATTGATTGGGATTCTCCCAATCACCCAGAACTTGATGTCTTCCATAATGATGACATGATCATTAACTATCTTGGTATCAGGGATCATTTACCACCAGGTGATCACAAGTTAGGATTTCTGATAGAACTCAATGACATGGCCTATTTTGGAGAGAGTGCCAATCCTTTCAATCATAAAAACATAAAAATAATTAGCAGATCTAATGGTGAAAACCACTCAATGGCAGTATTAGATCCAAAAATAGTAAAAAGAAAAGATGCATCTGATGGTGAAAACCTCTCTGAGGTACCTGACGATGGAAGGATTGACACTCTTCCCAACTATCTAGATCGAGAGCAATCTACCATTCTTATAGAACCAACAGTACCACTTAACATTGGAACAGAGGAGTCTCCACGCATCCTCAAGGTAGCAGCATCCTTGACAGAATCAGAGAAAGAAGCTTTTGCAAAATTCTTCAGAGAATGAAAAATCAACTTTGCTTGGTCCTATGCTGATATGCCTGGTTTAGACCCCAATCTCATTATGCATCATTTATCTATCAAACTAGGTGTAAAACTAGTTAAGCAGAAGCTCCGCAAAATGCATCCTCACATTGCTCTAATGGTGAAAGCAGAATTGAAGAAGCTCCTAGATGTTGGATTCATTCAGGCTATTGATTATGCTGAGTGGATTTCAAATATTGTTCCGGTTTCAAAACCAGACAAGTCTATCAGGATTTGTATTGATTTTCAAGATCTTAATAAAGCTTGTTCGAAAGATGACTTCCCTTTGCCAAATATTGATATGATTGTTGACTTAACAGCTGGGCATGAGATGTTATCATTAATGGATGGATTTTTTGGCTATAACCAAATCAAGATTGCGCCAGAAGACCAGGAAAAAACTACTTTTACTTGTCCATGGGGTACATACTATTGGAGTGTGATGCCATTTGACCTCAAAAATGTTGGAGCAACTTACCAAAGAGCCATGACCACGATCTTTCATGACATGATGCATACCATCATGGAAGATTATGTTGACGACATTTTAGCAAAATCCAAAGATAGAGCTGGTCATTTGAGAGTGTTAGATAGAATATTCACACGGATGGAAAAATATCAGATTCGACTCAATCCAAAGAAATATGCATTCGGGGTCACATCTAGCAAACTGTTAGGGTAAATTGTCTCAGCTAAAGGAATTGAAGTAGATCCAGAAAAGGTTAAAGCAATATTGGAGATGGCTTCCCCCACTAACATCAGTCAGCTATGATCTTTATAGGGGTGTCTACAATCCATTCGAAGATTTGTTTCTCAACTAGCAGATCATAGTCATCCCTTTCAACATTTGCTGCATAAAAATATCTTATTCCAATGGGATGATAAGTGTGAGGAAGCTTTCAAAAAAATCAAGTAGTATCTAGCGAATCCTCCAACTCTGATGTCACCAATTCCTAGCAAGCCACTCTTGCTCTACATTTCAGCCACGACAGCCTCACTAGGTGCTCTTCTCGCTCAGCAGGATCATGAAGGAAAAGAAAAAGCCATCTACTACATCAGTCGCACTCTAGTGGGATATGAGTTAAACTATTCCCCTATTGAAAGATCATGTCTAGCTATTGTATTTGCTTCATAGAAGTGGTGACATT
Source organism: Chamaecyparis obtusa (assembly GCA_027943335.1). NCBI lineage: Eukaryota > Viridiplantae > Streptophyta > Pinopsida > Cupressales > Cupressaceae > Chamaecyparis > Chamaecyparis obtusa. The sequence goes on from BSBK01010690.1 coordinate 187,907, forward strand.
ACATGTTGTCACATTCTACTTAGCTTATTGCAAAGATTGATCCTTTAAAGTATTTGTTAAGCAAGACTACATTGACAAGTAGGTTGGCTAAGTGGGTCATGCTACTTAGTGAGTTTGATATTGAATATGTAGACAGGAAGGCTATCAAAGGTCAAGTGATCACAAATCAACTAGCTGATGCTTCATTAATGGATGACCACCCTATACACATAGATTTTCCTGATGCTCATATCTTAGCTTTGTCTACACAAACATGGAAATTATACTTTGATGGCTCATACACTCAACAAGGTTCAAGAGTTGGTATACTTTTTATAACACCACAAGGATACACTATTCTGAAATATTTCAAGTTGTTATTTCCTTGCACTAATAATGTAGCAGAATATGAGGCTTTGCTGATTGGGTTAAAAATGGCTTTACAATGGAACGTATCTGAAATAAATGTCTACAGAGATTCTCAGCTGATTGTTAACCAGGTTAATTATGATTACCAGACCAAAGATGATAAGTTATTGCCATATAAATGTATTGTGGATGACTTTAAAAAGTATTTCTCTGTCAACACTTTTGAGAAGATTCCTCGGCATGAAAATAAGGCTGCTGATGCCATGGCAATGATTGCTTCTTTATTTGATATGGAAGATACTACAGCTCATTTTGAGTTCTTGGTGGAATCCCTGACTTGTCCTGCATATGATGACCCTGATACGAGCATTATATGTCATCTGATTGGACATGACTCCCCAACCTATGGAAAGATCTATTCTTACCTCAAAGATAACACTTTACCTCCTGACCTATCACACAATAAAAAATGAACTTTTCTCCACCAAACCTCCCGCTATATCTTAATATCTGACACCCTTTATCAGTGAGGTTTTGATGGTACTCTCCTAGGATGTCTCAAACATGATGAAGCTCAACTTTCCTTACATGATGTACATGAAGGTATTTGTGGGACACATTCAAGTGGTCCCTCTTTGGCTAAGAACCTCATGCATATGGGTTATTATTGGCCTACCATGGAAGCAAACTCCTTTCATTTTGCTAGGGCATGCAAGAAATGTTAGATACATGGAAACCTTATTCATGCTCCAGTGCAAGATTTACATCCTTTTACAACTACTTTGCCATTCAGTCGGTGGGGACTTGACCTCGTGGGTGCTATCAATCCTCCATCTTCCAATAGCCATAAATGGATTCTCACTGCCATAGAATACTTCACTAAATGGATTGAGGCCATCCCATTAATTACCACCATAGGGAAACAAATCTCCATGTTTATCTTAAACTATATCATTTGCAGATATGGTATACCTATGTATCTTATCACTGATCATGGGAAATAGTTTCAAAACCAAGACATTCATGACTTATGCGGTAAATTCCACATCACCCACAACTATTCCATAATCTACTATCCTCAAGGAAATGGCCAAGCTGAGGCGTCAAACAAAACAATTGTTAAAATCCTACAAAAAACTGTCAATGACGCTGACCATGACTGGCATCTCCAACTTAATCCAGCCTTATGGGCTTACCGCACATCCATCCGTACTCCTACTAGGGCCACTACATACTCCCTTGTTTATGGATCTGAAGTAGTCTTGCCCCTCGAGGTCGAGTTGCCTTCACTTCGTGTTACTCTTAAAGATTTAATTCCTGATGAAGAGTATAGAGTTGCATGCTTGACTGAATTGGAACTCTTGGATGAACACCGTCAGGGTGCCTATGATCATTTGAAAGTTTATCAGTAGCATCTGTCCCATCAGTACAACAACAAGGTAAAGATCAGAGACTTTCAGTTGCGTGACTTAGTCCTTCGAGAAAATCCAAAAAATCAACAACACCGTGAAAAGAAGGGCAAGTTCAAACCTAATTGGTTAGGACCTTTTGTGATTACAACAGTCTATGGTTTTGGAGCTTATTAGTTATCTACACCTGAATGGGATCCCTTGGATGAGCCTCTTAACAGTATCCATCTCAAGAAGTTCTATCCCTGAAATCTCAATGCAAGGGGCATGTATATAGTCTGTATATATATATTCTGTAAATAAAATAATCAAAAATATAAAAAAATCATAAAATCAAAAGAAAAACTGCAATAAAAGCATATGGTGAAAACCTGGAAATAGGCGCTATGTGTGACAAGTTAGCTCCTCTATCTATTAGGATTCTTTTAGTGTGTTCATTCATTGTATATATCTATAATAAAATAGTTATTCAATCCTTGTCCCCACCATGTATATATCATAATAAAATGGCCAGTTCATCCACCATCCATTATATCTATCCGTAATAAAATCCCATCATAGCTTGATCTTTAGTCATGGTCTTCATCCTAGTCTTGTTGCATCTTTCTTCACCCATAATAAGTCAGTCCATCACCTAGCTGGGGGCATGTCCTCGACCTAGTTTGGGAAGTGGATCTATGATAGTCGTGACTCTTAGAGGACATAATGGAGTTATCTTCACCAGGCAAGGCAAACAAGATCAAATGTTCTTTCATAATGGTATCTTCATGTTGAATCAGAATCTATGATCTATCTTTCGAATTGTGACTGCTTATCTATACATCTTGACTATACATCAACACTTGAATGGATCAACATATCCTAAATCAATATTTTTTGGCAAAAGAAATGTATATTCATGGCATGCATGTTAGAATGATTTTTTTTATATAGCTTATGCATTCATATCTAGATTTCATTGTTATCATGTTTCCTATGCTATTCTGGGATATCTTTGACATGAGTTTGAAACTCTCATATGTCATTGATTAGAATAGCTGGGATGGGGCATGATATTTTCTTTGATTTTTTTTTGTGGGGTATTTTCTGATGAAATCGAAGGAACAAGTAATTGGGGTGCCTGTGTATAAGTACCTTTATCCATTTCATAGTATGGACAACATACAAATCATGTTGTTTGAACAAATGCTATTTATGGTGATACGCCATCGCATACCTCGACTCCAAATATTTGTTCCCTGATGGAGGGGGGGAATATTCCTTGTCTGTTATGCAAATGAAACTCAGGTCATCTTGGTTCAATTATAACCAGATGCTTGTCAAGTTTGCAATATTAAAATCCATGCAAAAAGTGCTCAGGTCATCCTGGTTTAATTATACCATGATGCTTGCATTTTCTTGCAACATAACAAGCTCAATGATGAAACTCAAGTTCTAGTTATTATGAAGTTCTAAGATGTTACCTAATGTTGTGGAGATACATTCATTTCATATTGCATTTCATTAAAGTAGTTCATGACTTACATATCAGTGCTCCTTTTATAGAGATTTATAGGTTACCTTTCTTATTAGGTTATCTATTCTCTTAGTCTTTTCTTCTTGTGTCAGATACATTGTTATTTAAGTTGAGGACCTTTGGACAACTAAACATATTATGACCTTTTGTATTTAACATTTACACTTAATCATTTAGGGACATATGTTATCTTCATTAGGAGTGTTCATTTATATATAATTTGATCATTTATTGTAGCTATCATTTCATCTCATTTTCTTTTTATCATGTTATCAGTTATTACATTCAATCATCTTAGGTACATTATTATTTATTACATTAGATATCATTTGCATTACACTGTCATTTATTATTCATTATACACATTTTATATCATTCATTTATTATACATTATCATTCATTTACATCATTTATTTATTATCCATTGTCCACATTGTTCATCACAACATTGCATTGATAATCACATAGCATTAGTAAACTCATTTAAGACATGCATTTATATCACCATCATATGATTATTAACCATTAAGCATCAACAATATCAAATCAAAATATAAATCATTTTGTATTCTAAGATATACATTTTATGCATATTAAAGTAAATCATCACATCCTGCATATGTTAGTACGCACATGTATATAAATCATCAAAGAAAATCATGATAGAACTGCATCATTGTATATATAGAGTCAATCATATAGCATCCATAATACAACAAAAATATCCAAATGTCCAATGATATAAATCAATAACAATGTGTCCATAGTCAATGTCCATCAAGTCAAAATATAATGATACAATGAATCATAATGGTACAATAGTGTATACAATGCTCTCTCAACATCTATGACCCACTACCTCCAGACTCTGTCTGTTGCTATCTACGGGATGCAATGTGGCCCTGTGCTGCTGCACTCCCTGATGCTGAGGATCCACCCTGACCTCCTGAACCTATTGGTGCTCTTGGAGGGCATGATGACACACCCTCTCCACCAGCTAGTGCTCCTCTGTCATGCGCTACCATCCTCATCCCCACTAAGCTCTCCCTATAACTCCCGATCCATTGATCTCTCAAGATTGCCTGTCTGTATGCCTCTCACCAGTAGGATATATCCTTCCTGGCATGTATCATGGCTCTCATGATATCCCCATGGGGACCTAGGTCCTTTGTCCTTTGTAACTCATCTGATAACATCTCAAACTCGCTGAGTCTCTCAATCACTGTATCCCGCTCATGTCTCAGGACATCCATCTGGTGCTCTAGCCTCCCAATCTCTCTCTCTAGACCTGGCACTCGCTCTTCCTATACCTATGTAACTGCTAGTCTGACTAGCAGTGCATCAATATCTAGCTCCTCCTCTATCACATCCCTCTGTAAATAGGGATCCTATCCCCCGATGTCCATGTCTACCTGCTCATCTTGTGTCTGTACGTCTGGCATCTCAGCATCAGCCACATCCTATACACCACCCTGTACCACACCAACCTGGGCTAATAGAATGTCTATGTCATCCTATGCCTACCCCGCCTATCTTTGTACCTATACCTATGGCACCTATGCCTATCCCTATGCAGCTACTCCCTATACTACAACAACTGGTATCTATACCTAAGCAACTGGTACCTCTAAGGGAGCTCCTACTACTAGCTATGCTGACTATACCAGAGGCTATCTCCGTCCCTGTCCTCTCTATCTCACTCCACCTCCCCTCATCTGTGGGCCAACTCTCTCACCTCTCCCTCCATCTCCACCACCTCCATCTCCACCATCTCTATCTCCTCCTCCATCTCCTCCTCTCCCTCATCCCCTCCTATCTCATCCTTGCCACCTCCCCCGCTATCTTTCTGTGAGATCTCTCTCTGGAGGTCTCGCTGTTGGATCTGTTATTCGTGGTATAGGATGATCTCTCAAAAACTGCTCCAAATCGGCTGTCATCCCAAGATTAACAACTATCTGCCTCATAGACCATGCCTGGAATGGTGCATCCAAAAACTCCTACCGAGCAACATCAAATAATGCCATGGGCCCCCAATCCTATCTCTCTTGATGTGTCCATGAAAACTCGGTCACTCCCTGGGGCATACCCTGTATCCTACCAAACTGTCATAGAACCCGGCTAACCAGCTATCTCTCAATAATAAAGGGCATCCGCCCTATCAACCATCATGACTCAAAATAGAATCCCAGCTGTCGCTCATCATCCCACGGCTCACACCCTAGGTAGGGTCTCCATGTCACTATGTCCAATGTATCAAACATGTACCACCAAAACTCTAAATGTCCCAATTTTTCTTGAGACAAAATTAAGGAGTACAAATGAATATAGGGCTGCCCTACACCCCAGAATCTAATCACCAATGGTCTAGTCACTGCAATATGCTCCCATGCCCAAACATGGAGCAGTGTCACCCCTGCTGATAGAGATGGACCCTCATGGTACACCACCTGATTTAAATCATGATATAGGTGTGCTAATAAACACACCCCCCAAGTAAATCGGGTCCCCTCCATCACCTGTTGTAATGTGTGGCCCCATCCAACTGCAAATCTATGTGACCTCCGATTAGGGCATACGAATCCCCCAATCGTGCCTACTAGAACCACTGGAAGAGGGTCATACAAGTCGACCATATCCTCCCAACTAATCTCTACATCATCTATATCCTCATCCCCAAAGATAGCTCTGCACTCTGTGACTCCACCGTGCCGATCATACTGCACTAACTCTCCTGTGATGGGAAGCCAGAGGATGCGATATACATCCTCTAGTGTCACTGTCATCTCCCCTATCAGAAGATGGAAAGTACTCATCTCCAAGTGCCATCTCTCAGCTAATGTGGTCATCATGCTTAGATTCACCTGAATCTCGAGTGTGTAAATCACATAGTAAAGTCCCGACGCTCCAATCAACAGTCTATCTATCTCTGACAATGCTGGTCTTAGGTTTTGTGTGATGGGATATCTCTCCCGTGACATTAGAACATCTATGATATCCTCCTATTCAAGTCAACAACAATCAACCTATCAGATTTCGATAAACTGATCTATCAATCTATCTATCCTATCATATCAATTTCAAACATGTTTATCACATGTTTCAATAGATGATTCTATCAATTATCTATTTCAGACTGGCTAACTAGCGACCATGCTACAATGTTGCCAATCTTTATCAAATCAATCACAATCAACTATCGACAGATCAAATCAGCTTATCGACATCAAGTTTGACCTAATTGACTATCTCTTTTCACTACATTCTATCACTTCACATATATGCGCCACATTAACACATGCATGCACAACTTTCTTTCACATTTGCACAAGTTTTTATCGATGCACAGTCTTCTTCCACATTTGCGCCACATTTCTTGACATTTGTGCAGCTTTAAACATATGCGCTATTTTGTTTACCATTTGTGCAACTTTTCATAACACATGCAAAGCAAGTACCTATGCACACTTTTATTTCATGCTTGCGCAGCACTACCATTCTCCTAGTATGAATGCACAATTATTCTTAACGAATGCACAAAAAATCTAAATTTCTACGCAAACATCACAAGTTGCTGCGCATTGACACGCTACAACTGCGCATTCATATTCCGCTAAGAACAATAAAATTTTCTAATCTACTTCTACCATTTGATCTACCCTAAACATGCTACAATTCTACCTTAACATACATCAAATCATGGAATTACAAAGTAGGATCACGTCACCTACCTATTCACGCAAATCGGGTGGTCGCTGGAAGCGTCTAACTCTCTCAAAGCAGTGATCTAACAAGGGGAATGGCATTCTGGCAGCTTTGCTCTTCTCTCTCTTGTGCTTTGATCTCTGAGTTACAAGTGTGCACAATGAGCCTATTGTGGACCCCTTAGCCCTATTTATAGCCTGTGGACCCGATGTGCTTGGTGTGGGGACCCTACCTGACATTTTTTCTTCCATTCCATCCCATTTTCCTCCATCTTTTCTATCATTCTTTTGTGAGATTGATTGTACAAAAAAAAAATAAATATATAATAATAAAAACACAAAAAAATCCAATAACAATTCAAATAATCTTTTTTGTCAATCCATCTCTTGAGGGGGCATGCATAGGTTGTCTGCGACATTGTCTGGGGCAGGGACAAAAATGCTTGATTTTTCTTTGAAACAATGTGACTAGCACATTATTTCAAAGAGGGGCAAAATGTATACACTTAAAAATGGTTTCATTTATTAATTAAATATTTATTATTTAATTACTATTGACTTGATAGATTAATTAAATATTTATTATTTAATTAATATTTATTTCTTCTATTTATTAAGTAAATTATTTAATTTATTTAATAAATTCACTATAGTCTAATTCTATATCCTAAGTCTTCTAAATAGTCTATTTAAGTGATTTAATTAAATACACAATCACCTAAACATGACTAAGTCTCCTAGTCCACTTCATCCACCTAGTCACCTGACACATCACCTTGGCTAAGATAAATAATTATTATTAATTATTTATTCATATTTATCCTCACCCACACATGTCCTATTCTTAAGGGCTATGTGGCCTCATAGGACTTGGTCTCATGACCACATGTCCTCTCAACAACCAAGTCAAGAGACATTCCCAATTCCTAAGGCACTTCTCAAGCCACCTCTAAGGGTCAAGGGTGACTCATAGGACACATGTGCAAAGAGTCCTCATGAGGAAAAGGTCTCCCCCTCTTTCTCTCTTTGGTTTTTGTGAGACACTTGACATGTGTCTTTCCCTTCCACCTTGTTCTCCTCCATGTCAATATGAGAGGAACATCATCCCTATTCTTCCTCTCACATTCCAACTACATCCCCCTTTCTCTCAACTCCTTCAACCAAGACAATCCTAGCCCTAGGATCTTCCACCTTTCATTCTCAACCATAGGATTCTCCCACCTAGGCCTAGATCCTCCAAAACTCTATAAAAGGAGCCTCATTTCCCATTTGAGAGCTAATAGGTATTTTTGTAATCAAGCATTCAAGCAATAGGCAATCAAGCAATCAAGCATCAAAGCACTCATTATCAAGCATATTCATATCACTTTATGAAGCATTCACACTATCAACATTTCATTTGCATAATTAGGAATTAGTTTTGCATTCAATCATTCAATCTCCACACTTTGGTATCATCTTGGGCAAAGAGCTTCAAATTGGAAATCAGAGAGCTCAACACATCCAAGAAATCAGAGCATAGGAGGACAATGGAGACAAGCTGCATGGTAGGTGAAGGTAATTGAATTATTTTAATCATTTCGTAGTTACTTTACATTCTTCATTATGTTTTCATTAGATAGATTCATTGGCTTTTATAGTTAATTTATCATTTCTAGTTGTTAGACATCTAATTTGCATACACTAACTATACTGGTGTTATCACAATGTATAACAACAGGCTCAAAAAACTTAATTCCAATATCTTTCAGCATTTTCTTCATCCAAATTATTTGGTTACAATTGTTTTCTACTGCTACATACTCTACTTCTACTCTACTCTATGAAATACAATTATGTTTCTTGCTCAGCCAAGAAACTAATCTTCCTCCAAGAAAAAAGGCTCCACCACTAGTTCTTTTCTTATCATCAACACTGCCTCCCCAATCAACATCTGTATATGCACATAGGGTAAAATCATCAGAATTTTCATACCATAATCCATAGTCCATTGTGCCTCTTAAATATCTCAATATCCTCTTTACTGCTGCATAATGTGATTCTCTAGGTTCAGCTTGAAATCTTGCTACCATTCTAACTAAATGTGCTATATCTAGTCTTGTGTGTGTCAAGCACTGCAATTCTCCAATCATGGATCTATATTTCTTCTGCTCAATTGTCAGTGTTTCATCTTTGCTAGATAGTTTGTGTCCTGTAACCATAGGTGTTCCAACTGGTTTATAGTTCTCCATTCCAAATCTTTTCAGCAAATCATTTAAGTACTTTGTTTGACTTACAAAGATACCATCATTGTTCTATGTTATATGTAATCCAAAAAAGTATTTCATCTTACCAATCATACTCATTTCAAATTTAGTCTTCATTTCATCAACAAATTTGTCACTAGCTTCATCTTCTCCTCCAAAAATAATGTCATCAACAAAAATAACTATAACCAACAAACCATTTTCAATTTCTTTTGTGTACATATTTCTATTAGATGTTCCTTTAGTAAATCCCAATTTTAACAAATACTTATCCAGTCTTGCATACCAAGTTTTAGGTGCTTTCTTTAGTCCATATAATGCTTTCTTTAGTTTAAACACCATGTCTCCTTCTTGAGTCAAAGGAAAACCTTCAGGTTTCTCAATGTAGACTTCTTCCAATTCACAATTTAAAAATGCGGACTTGACATCCATCTAATAAACTTTGAATTTTTCATAAGCTACATATGCCAAAAACATTCTTACTACTTCAAGTCTTGTTACTGGTGCAAGAGTTTCTTCATAGTCAATTCCTTCTTGTTGTGAGTATCCCTTACATACCAATCTTGCTTTGTTTCTTACTACTTCTCCTTGTTCATTCATCTTGTTTCTAAATACCCATTTAGTTCCAATTACATTCTTGTCTTTAGGTCTAGGAACCAATTCCCATGTCTTGTTCTTTTCAATATGATCTAGCTCTTCTTTCACAGCATTAATCCAATGTTCATCTTCACAAGCTTCACTAGTAGATTTAGGTTCAATTTGAGAAATCAAACATAAATGCATCTTATTCTAAGTCATACCTCCTCTCTAGTTTCTTCAGCATGACTCTCATTCAACAATTCACTGTCAGTCTGATAGAATAACTCAGTAGTTTCGATGTTAGGCTTAGGATGAGCTTCTTCATCAGATTCATAATCAAGCATTCTTTCTTGAATTTTGAACTTCTCATCAACTTTAACATTTGCACTCTCAAAAATAGTTTTAGTTCTTTTATTGTAACATCTATATGATTTTATCTTCAAAGAATATCCAAGAAAATTTCCTTCATCACTTCTAGGATCAAACTTTCCAATATCATCATCTCTCTTTATATAACATTTGCTTCCAAAATTTCTAAAATACTTAACTAAGGGTGCATGTCCAAACTATAATTCATAACATTTCTTGTCTGTGTCTACTCTAATTTGTACTTTGTTCATTGTATATAGTATTGTATGCACTACTTCTCTCCAAAATGTCTTTGCCAAATTATTTTCAAATAACATAGCTCTTGCTGCTTTAGTCACTGATCTATTTCTTCTTTCTACAATACCATTTTGTTCAAGTGTTCTAGGGGATGAAAACTGTCTCTTAATACCATTCACTTCACAAAAAGTGTTAAAATATCTAGAAGTAAATTCTCCACCTCTATCAGATCTCAAACATTTAATCTTCATTCTAGATTCATTCTCAACTTTATTCTTAATGATCTTAAACTTATCAAATGCTTCAGATTTTTCTTTAAGAAATGCAATCCACATCATTCTTGTAAAATCATCAACAAGAATCATAAAATACCTTTCTCCATAGAATCCTCTAGTCCCGGTAGGACCACTCAAGTCTGTATGAAAAATCTCCAACTTCTCTATCGATGTGAACTTCTTACTAGGAAATGAACTTCTCTTTTTCTTAGCCATCACACATTCTTTGCAAATCATGTTAGTAGGATTCATAATTTTAGGCAAATCCCTTACTGCAAGTGTAGTACTCACTTTCACAATATTATCAAATTTTATATTACAAAACCTTCTATTCCATAACCAACTGTCATCAATCTTAGTAATCAAACATGTCATCTTAGTAGGATTCAACTAAAATACATTACCTCTAGTTCTAGATCCAGTTCCAATCAGATTTCCATCTTTATCCTTTATCACACAAGTTTTCTCAGTAAAAAAAACTTGATATCCCTTATCAACTAACTATCCAAAACTCAAAAGATTATGTTTCAATCCATCCACAAAGTAAACATCATCAGTATTAGTCTTTCCATCAAGAGTAATAGATCCTATACCTTTAATCAAACAAGGTGCATTGTTACCAACTCTAACAACTCCTCCATCATAATTGTTAAACTTTATGAGCTTTTTCATGTCACCAGTCATATGATGTGAACAACCACTATCTATAATCCAATCAACTTTCTTTTAAACTTGAGAAACTAAGGCTTTTTCTTCCTTAACATCAGATTCAGGATTTTCTTCTTTAATTGCTACAAATCCCATGTCATCATTATTCTTAGTATCACTTTCACTTAGAGTTCTTTCTATACTAGCTTCAAGATCTTCATCATTAGCATAAAAACATTCCTTAGATCTTCTAGGCTTGAAATTATTTATGTACTTCTTAACTCTCTTAGCAGATTTAGATGCAAAATGACCATATTCTTGACAAGTCCAACATTTAAAAATTTTCTTACCGTCTGGTTCTCTTTTCACAAGCAAGGCAATACCTTCTTCAATCTTCTTGTCTTCTTCATTTCTAGATCTACTGCTGCCAACATAATCTCCACTCACACTAATGCTTCTTGACAAAGTAGGGCTAACACAAAGAGCACTGAATACTATCTCCATTCTAGGTAAGTCTCCTGATAACCTCAGGTTCATTTCTACTTCTTCTGATCTTCCAAGAAGAGTCTCTCTTGTAAAGTTTGAAGTACAAGGTATCACTTGTTCAATCATCTATGTTGTCTACTTAAATACAAGAGTTAATGTCCTTAGAATTTTCCATATCACTTCATTCTCTGTCTTTGTTCCTCCACAAGATTTTATCCCAGCAATAATTTCTGACATTCTACTAATATAGCTTCTAACAGATTCATCTTCCATCATTCTTATATCTTCAAATGCACATATCCAATTATGTAATCTATCTTTCTTTTCATGTTCATCACCTTCAAAAGTAGAGTGTAAAGCTTTCCAAATTTCATGAGATTTTCTTAAGCATTTTACCTGGCTATATTCATTCTCTAGAAGTGCTGTCAAAAGTGCTTCTCTTGCAAGTATGTTACACATGAATAAATCTCTCTTATCATTAGAACATGTCTCAAGATTATATTCCTCAATGATAGTCTTATCATTCTTTGTAATCAAAAAATAACCTGGTCCTAAACATAGTAGATGTGTCTTCATCTTCTCTTTCTAGCTATCAAAATTTACTCCATCAAACTTAGGGCTTTCTTTCCTGAAATTTTCCATCGATCTCCTTAAGTTGTTAAACTTTCCTTTCAAGGACCTGCCGCTCTGATACCAATTGCTAGAAAGTAAAGTCCACCAAGATAAATAAGAGGGGGGGGGGTGAATCAATTATCTGATAACTATAAATTTTATGAACTTCAACAACATTTAACCATGTAAGAAATATAATTACCAACCATAGAAAGATATTCATACACAATGATATAATAACACAAGATATATTGACTAGGGAACCTCTTGATCAAAGAGTAAACCTTGGTGGGAATGATGCCCAAAAAAGATGCACTAATATGAATATTCCTTGTGAAAGGATGGACTCTATTAGGAGTCTTATGAAATACATTCAGTACATATGAATCTCTATTAGGAGATATTGAATCCCTGTTAAAAGATTCTAACCCTGTTAGGAGCTATAGAAGACAGAAGGACCCACTACCCAAACAACTTCAATGGTAAGATCATTGAACACACTATCCAACTGACCTTAAGATTATCCAGAAGAATAATATGAAATATTTTACCTCCTCACTGTGCCAAACCACACTCACTGCTACACCAGATCTCAATTTCAGATCTCTGTACTTCTCATGTCTTCCTTCACAATTTCACTTTCATAACTTCATTGGCTCTTTTCTTCAATTCATGCATACATTCACATTCAACCATAGCATGCTTCCATTCATACATATTAAAACAAGTAAAAAAATTCCATCCTTTATACCACACTCAAATAATTTCAAATGAGTCGGCACACAATTACAAAATAAAATTTTCCACACGCTACATCAAAATTACACAAAATTGGTGGCTTCCAAATACAATAAATCTTCACTCATGTGACCTCAAATTTTTTACTATCATCCACATCACTATCAATGAGTCTCAAAATTCCCTTTAACTATGCAAAACTAGATTCCATCCCAATTAGGAGATATCATCCGATTTCCACAAACGGCTACTCAAGGACACTGCCTGAATACTGCTTCAACCAAAATGCTCATAAATTTCATGAATAAATAAATTATTGTTTGTGCTATTAACCATAGACATATAACATACCAAATAATATAAATTTAACATCTCATAGCTCCAACTGCAGTATCCCATGTGCGCTAATCAAAACATTGTCTGCTTCTTTGCGAGTCTCCAGAAGATCACTGTGTTAACATCAATGACAATCATAGTCATGAATGCAACAAAAACTGCTATTAAATGATTGCCAAGAATTAATTCCTAAAAATTTTATGATGTAATGATGCTATGGTTAAGAGCACATAAGATAATATGATGTTATGCGACATCGCAAGAAGTTTTAAGTTTTGCAGGTAAGTAGGAACAACTTTTTGGAAAGAAGCAGCAAAACAATTGAATGCGATGTCAGAATCTAATGAGATTGAAAGATTAAAGGGTTATGATTGCTATTATTTGATCATTAATGTGAATAAAAGTGTTAAGGAGATCAAAGGAGTAGTGATTTGAAGCAATTTGCAGGTATTTGGTGAAAGAGTTTCGCATTAGATCTACATAAACCCTAAATTGTGGAATTGAGGTATTTTACTAAGCAAATCTATCAGTCAATTAGAGAATTTGTAGAAAATATGGATGTTTCATTGATTCACAATGTAAGAGATAAGATCAAACCTAAGACTAAAAAGGAACCAGTAGAACCCTTGGAAGAAGACCCTAAATTGGATTTATCATCCGTACCAGATGGAGTTCTACATTTAGAGAATGTTAGAAGCTATTTGGGATGTAAACTTGAAACTATCAATGATTGTAATTTTACTAAAGAATATGATAAGATTTACTATTAGGATATGTCATTGAGAGTAGGGTTTGAAAATTTGAAGGATAATGAAATCATAAGGTACTCTTTACAGTATGAATTTGATGATGAAGAATGCACTAAGATAACTTTTAGTAGAATACATAATGGAAAGTTTTGTTTAGATGATAGAGTGATAGACATTACAACAAACCTAATTCATGAAGTAATTGGTTTGTCTAAATCTAGAGTCATACCGTTTAATGAAAAGAATGTGAAGAAAACTATATTAGACAACACTAAATCATCTTACAATGGCAGAGGTATAGTGATTAGCAAGATACAATAAGATGATGTTAGGTATTTGTGCAAGATCCTTACAACTAAATTTTGTGCTAATTCAAGAGAAGATGACATGGTAGCTGGAATGATTCATGTAGCCTATTTGATGTGTGTTGACAAGATACGAGTAGACATGTGTGAAATCTTGAGAATTCAGTTATTTGAGAACTTGGAGAAGATAAAGATGACTAAGAACTCCCAGTTTAGATTCTCATCTTTGATCACTTATATTTTTTTCCATTTGTTAAGAATATTTCCATTTACAATTGATGATGATTGGAATGATGATAAGACCACAATGGAAAGGATAAACCAAGTATTCATGACAGATCTTATTGACAAGGTCAATGCGAGTGCAGTTTATGTAATTAAAACATTTCAAAATTTGATGAAGAATAGATCAAGAATCCCTCATTCAATTGTTGAAAAGTATAAGAATGAGATATGTTTTATGGTTGACACTAACTTTACATTCATTGAAGCAATTGAACCTAGAGTAGAGTTCATAGACCCTCTTGGCTATGAAATTTCTAAAACTGAAGCCGAAGAATATGTGAACTGATTGCTTAAGAGCAAGTTCGATATACATAGCAACAGATTTGGAACTTTTGAGAACTTCAACTCCACAAAGTCTATTCAGGAAGAAAAATAGTCAAAGAAAAGAGTAGAAAGTAAAATTAAGAAGATTCTAAAGGACACAGGATTGACAAAACAAGAGTTTATGATTGAAAAGAATACAACAACAACTATTAGAGACATTGGACAAAAGGAAGTTTTGTTTGTTCCACCCCTATCAGCGGTTGAAACTATAAATTTGCAGCATAAGGTGAAAGTAGAGAAAGAAGAACAAGAAGTTAGAAGATCATCTTCAACTCCACTAGGGAAAAGAGTGAAAGAAATATCTACTGGACCAGGTAAGAGACAAAAGACAATAGTGCCACCAGTACAAAGGAGAATAGAAGAGATAAAAGATGATGAATATATTCAAGTGAAAAAGAAGACATGGAAATCAAAGATTGAGAAGGTAAATGAACAGATTATTAATGATGGAGATTTTTCTAAGATGAAAAAGTACAATTGTAGGCACCTAAAAATCCTTTAGAAAATAAAGTATTTTTATTTTCTAAAAAACTCCTGATGATATCATCATTTGTTAATTAATTAATTATTTAATTAATTAATTAATTTTTATGTCATTAAATCCCTTTATCTTAATTAAAAATATTTAATTAAGAAATCCCTCCCAAAAATGTTTAAATTTTATTTAAACACTCTTTCCCTATTTATTAATTATTTAATTAATAAATTGACCAAAAATCCAAAAAATAAATAATTTATTTATTTCATCCCAAAACCTTAGAAAAATCCTAAAGACCACTAACCTCTTCTAGAATCTTCTAATCCTTCTTTAATTTTGATTAAAGGCTAATCCCATCATTTCCTAACCCTAATCCCAACTCAAAAATATTTAATTAAGATTAAATATTAAACCCTCATGTTTATTAAATTTATTTTAATAAATATCTTCTCAAACCTAAAAAACTTTTGAAATAAATAAATCTTTATTTATTTCCTAAATTCCTATTATCCCTAGAAAATCCTAGACCCTTCTAGAAAGTCTTCATCCTCATCCAAAGCCTAGACTCTTCTAGAGGAAGTCAATCCTTATCTTTGACCTTAACCCTAACCCTAACGTTACCCCCAACCCTGACTCAACCTCCTAACCCAACCCTTTCCAAAATCCTATAAATACTCCTCATTTCTAAGAGCAATTTACCCATTCACCTTTTATTTCAAGCATTGTTATCATGCTAATTTAGCTCTAGATTTAGTATAATCATTCTAACTTAGCTTATTTTCAAGCATTTTTAGCTCATCTTAGTATAGAACTAATGGATGAACTTAGTTTCATTCCTGTTTATGCATCATATCACATCTATTTTGGGCTTAAAAATCTACTTAATCATACTAGTTGCATTAATCTGAGTTCTTGAAGCCTTAGGGGCAATTTTGGCTGTTCTACCCAATATTGTGCCATTTATGAGGTTTTCATGAGTCTCAATCCTTCCAAATCTGCATTAGGAACATGCTCCAAGTGCTTTGAGAGCATACCCACATTCTTTTATATGAGCAAATCAAACAGTGCATGGGCGCATCTATTTTAGCTCAATATGAATGACTTTGTGAATAACTATTTTCTTTTTGTTAGGTGTATAATATTTAGGCTAACGTTTGACATGTATATGCCTTTCAAAATAGATTAGGTTCGCATCGATCTCAACTATGATCTTTATAACTATCCAGAAAGACTGAATTTGGAGAATTTAATTGTGAGACATATGATCCTAGTAGATAAGAAGTTTGAATCAATTCAAGGTAAGATACCTGATCATTTTTTTGAGAAGCTAGTTAATAGGAAAAAGAGAGAAACTGAAGAAGACAATAAAATCAAAGAAATTCTTGTGAGAAAACTATGTGATGTCAGAGATGAAGATCAGTTTAAAGAAATAATGAAATAACCTAGAACCCATCTGAGAAAAAATAAAAGAATAATTTAGATAATCGGAGGAAACTATGAAGAGATACAGAATGAAAAAGAGAAAGCAATAGTAAAGGTAATGGCATCTAGTGTTGAAAGACACTCTAGTGCAGCAGAGCTAGCAGAATAGGTAGAGGAAGCTAGGCATCATAAGATTCCCTCTCCACCATCAATTAACATTGAAGATGATTCAATGCATGTGGAAGGAACTAAGATCACATTGGACAGTGATGATAATCCTTTTCAAAATCTTGAAAACATTGTTGACAATTCGGCTCTAGAAGAATAGGAAAAATCTAGTGAAGAAGGAAAGAAAGAATCAAGGAAATAGGGGGAAAATAAAAAATATAATCAAGAAAGTATAGAAATTCAAGGACAAAAAGAAGTCCCTACAAAAGAAGAAATCAATCTTAGACCTGAGATTACAAAGAAATCTCAGATTGGATCAATATTTGAAAGCTTTGGGAAAGAAGTTGATGATGATGATCAAATGGAATTGATCACATTCTTGAACAAAATAATTGGAAAGAACAAGAAGGTGAAATGCCTTGAAGAATCTTTGTTGGAAATAATAGAGAAGTTACAAAGTGTTATGACTAACCAGATATCAAAAGTAGACCCACTGGAAAGAGCTAAGAAAGTTATGAATGCATTTGATAATGAGTTTACTAACATATCAGATATGACTAAAGTGAAGGTTCAGGTAGCCTATGAGGCTAAAATATTTCATGATATAAGTCAGAATATTAGAAATGATATTAAAAATCTAGATGTTTGTATAAAAGACTTGAGGAATTTGGACAGAGGTAAAACTTTGTACATTCAGTGTACAAAATTTGAAAACCATGTATCTGAAGTAATTGAGAAGATTAAGGCTAAAGAAGAAGAAATTCAATTAGAAACAAATCTTTTAGCCAACCCTAATGTGAAGATATTGGATATTGAGAAAAGAATCAGAAAAGTAAATGATGAAATAAGGATTCTCAATGATGAAAAGGATAGGAAATTGAAAAGATTCACTCTTTTAAGAGAGCACATTTCAATAAATATAAGCATTGTTGAAGGATAGTTGGAAGAATGTCTTACATCTAAGACATCCTTCGAGAAGTTCTACTTTTGCAAACCTTCAAGCATGTGAGATCCCATCTTATGGATTGTGTGCACTACTTAGTGTTGTGGATTCCATTAAGAAGGCATGGGAGGAGGAGATAGAGAGCATTAAAGTAAATTTTGCATATTGTGTTGCAAGCCTATTGGCTCTACAATACTGAATCAAGGTATATAAATTTTTTGAACACATTTTTTGGCACCTTTTTTTGGTCATTGTTGTCAAAGGGGGAGAGATATATAGTATAAAATTGATGTATGTATGATAAGGAAGTATATTATTAGGGGGACTATAGAATATATATAAGATTTATGGAGTTATAAGGACAATAAATATATTTTTGTTATGGCCATAATTTTGAGTTTTGAAGTTTTTGAGACTTAGCCAATTTTATCATATGTTGCCACCAATGACAAAGGGGGAGATTGTTGGAAATTTGGCTGAGTTATATATCTAGATGTTGTCATTGTGGAAACATACAATCTACATGAAGACCATATATGACAGAGAGTAAGTGTGACAGAGCGCAAAGCAAAATTGTCTAAGTATGTGTAGTATTTTCCCAGTGTAACCTGAGATAGTTTTGATTGGCGATGTCAATTGGAGTAAGTCCAGTGCTTTCACACTTGAACATAGATACTATGATTAATATTTAAGATTGACCTAAGAGCGCAAGTGTGTATGACATGTACGGAAGAAATTATGGCAGTTTTATCAAAGACAGTGTTAAAGTCGATAGGACAGAGAAGAAGATAGAATTGGTAAAGAGTTAAGGGATTATTTTTTTTATCAAATAATGTCTTAATAGTATAAAGGAATGACATCCTAGATGTTAACCCTTGGGTAAATATGTATTTTTTGTAAAGCTTTATGTTATGTAAAGCTGACGGTAAAAGTTATTATTCCTAATAACTTGTATAAATGTAAGGTATATGAAATGCGAAAGATAGATGATGATGTATTATAATAGATGAAATAGAGAAAGATATTGATGTGAAGTTGTGAAAGACAAGCAAGTAGTATAAGGTTATGCACCTTACCCTTTTTTTTAATTATTAATCATTGTACATTACTTGTTTGGGCAGTGGGCTCATCTTGTAATTATTTGTAATCGGTACTACCAACTCTTAGCAAGGTTGAGGTTTGTAACAAGACCTATGGTCCCTTAATCAGGACTGAGACACTATATGCATATAACAGGCTCCTAATAGGGTCAACATCCTTAACAGGATACTTTTGATTAGTGGATCTTTGTGGGTATCATCCCCACTAGGGTTTTCCCTTGGCTAGGGTTTCCTCAAGAACAAATAATGTGTTATGAGTTCATTTGCTTTATTGTTATGCATGTTCTTCAGTTTACTCTATTATGCAAGCATAAAGATAATCTGTTATATCCATAATTGGGAAAAAGTAAAAGTTTGTAGAATATTGATTGTGTATTGTGTATTAAGTTTCATTAATATTTACATGTTAGATTATAAATAATTTATTATTTCAATAATGTTATTAATGGATGAAAATGATAACATGAAATTTAGTTAATGTGAAACATTATCTTAAGGAAAAAGAAAAAGAAATATTTTAGGGTTACTGATTCACCCCTCCATAATCCCAATAATTGGTATAAGAGATAGTTCTCTTATTGAAGAAGTTTAACAACTGAAGAGGAAAGATCTTTAAAGATGGAAATGTATAAGATTGATAAGACAATTGAAAACCAAAAATTGGAGATGTAGCTTCTCCTAGAATAGCTGAAGGATGTCAAAGAAAATTTGAGAGTCATTGAACAAAAAGGGAGGAATTATAATTTTGGCATAATGAGAATCAGTATCAGGAAGAAGAGATACAACAATTATCTAAAGAATCCAAAAGTATATTTGATGCATATGAAGGAACTATCTCAGATTTGTCTGAAAAGAATCAACATCTCACTAACAATTGAAAGAACTACAAATTGGACAAGAAACTCAAATGGTTAGAATGATTAAGGTTATGAACAACACATTACAAGATGAACACAAAATGTATATGGCTATTGAAGACATAAGACAAATGAATGAAAAGTTAGAAGAGAAAGAATCTAAAATACTAAGGCCAATAGAGCATCACTTTGAAATTTCCAATGAGATGGTTGTCATGAGTCAAGAAGTCAATCGAGTAAACAATGATCTTTCTAGAAAATTAAAAGATATTAGTGAGTTCAAGGAAGAGAAAGAAAGACTAAAAATTGAAGTGAAGATGCAACAACAACATAATGAAATGAAAAAGAAAACTAAGGAAAGTACCAAAAGAATGGATGAATTCCTAATAAGTCAAAGAAGACTATACAACACAACTATATTAGGTTATACCAAGTAGGGATAGTCATCAAATCAAGTAGATCAAAGAAAAACCTATGAAAATCCCAGACCAAAAAATCTCTCATGCTATCACTATGGAAAATAAGGTCACACAACAAATGTATGCAGAAGTAAAGCCAAAGTTACTCCTAACACTTTTTCTAAATTTGATGGTTATTGTTACAATTGCAACAAGTATGGACATCAAGAATATGAATGTAGATAAAAGATGAACAAGTCACCTAAGAGGAACTACATGGAGAAGAATTTTTGTACTTGCAACAAGCATGTTCACATATCATAAGAATGTAGGACAAAGATGAAACAAGTTTGGAAATAGAAAAAGAAAAAGAAACACCTATCAATTGAGAAGACAAGGTATTTATTACACTTGGGATTACAATACTTGGGTTAATTATACAACATGTAGAAGATATGGTCATATTGCATCAAATTCTATGATATTAAACCAGAGAGGAAAATCTAGGAATTGAAAAAATTATAGAATGGTATGTCTGCACTATCACAAGGTTGGTCACTTAAGTAAAGATTACAAAGACCCATTGCTAGAACTAAATGTTGATATGAATGAGAACACCATTGATGGAATTAGAAGGAAAATGCGTCAAATGTGGAGAAGATCAACATAAGTCAATGGAGGAGAAAACAAAACAACCAGGGACACCTCATCCCTTGGATTAGGTGATTTCACCACTTCTACCTCAACAAATCAAGTAAATATCGGAGCTGAATTTTTATCAGTTATATCTTAAAACAATTTATATATCTATTACATGAATACCAAATCTGCATGAATTGAGATGCACTAGGTTTTTATATGTTTTTAACTTGAAATGAGTATAGTTAGTAAAGCATGACCAAGTGAGAGTTTTTTAGTTGGTTAAAGTGTTAAGGTTAACCGAGTTGCATAGTCAACTGAGTGATGGTAGTGTTCACCAAGCTGAAGTTTCTAAAGGAGATAACCAAATATTTGATCTTTAACTAATTAGTGATTGGTGAAGCATTTAATGCAATACATTTATACCAAAAAACTTTTGGGGGTATAAATACATGTCAAAAGAACTCATTTTCCATGTTGCAAAACCAGAACGAAAAGATATAATATTTGTGCAATGAAATTCCAAGCTATTTAAAGTGATTTGTGCATTTCAAAAACTATTTGGATCTATCCAAGTAAGTTTGAAGCATAACCAAGTTATTTTGAACATATTTTAAACAAGCCCTAAATTGTTATCAAGGATGGCATCCACACCAAAGACCATTAAATCAAAGGCCAATAAGGAGAAGGTAACATTGATCTTGAGAGGGAAAATTATGAGTAATTGGACTATAATATACACCTTGTGATTGCTTCACAAATAGATGAGAAACATGCATTTTCATCAATACCACCTAGGTTTTAATTGGTAAAGGATATCTGCTCATACATACATTGCAAAATCAACAAGATTGGTGATTTTGAGCTACAATCGACTTACTAGGAACTATGCATAGATGGTAAATTGAAGGATGAGCACACACATATAGAAATTAAATGTTTAGCAAATGCTATTGATTTTCCAAAGGTATTTAAAATAGAATGGATTAGAATTGTTTTGAGTAGAGTGCATGATGGCACTATGTGGCTAGATGAACTGATTAAGATCACAAAAGATTTGATTCACATGATCAGCAGATACCTTGTGTATGATAAGGAAAAATCCCTAAGGCACCAGCTGAAGAGAGAGATCTCAAAATTAAATTGAGTCAAGTGGGATGGCACACCATCTAAGGATAGACATAGCCTTGAACTTGTATATAGGTGTCAATGATATAAGGGTCTTTGCAACAACCTCTTCATCATAGGTGCCTCCACAATTTCTTATTCCAACCACAACTTATGTAAAAATTTGAACATAAGCCCTAATGCTTTCATCATCCTTCATTTGTAGCTTCTCCATCTTGGTTTTCTAGTTTTGTAACTTCTCTTTCTTGGTATATTTTTCTCCTTCATATAATTCTTCTAATCTTCTCCAAATCTCATATGCCAAATCCAAGTCTTTAACTTCAGTAAACTCACCTTTAGATAGTGTGCTTATCAGTGCTTCCCTTGCAACCATGTTGTATGAGAATACCTTCTTTTCATGATTAGTAGCTAATGGAAAATCACTCTTAGTATTTATAGCCACCTTATTCTTTGTGATCAACCAATAGTCGATGCCCAAACATAGTAAATGAGTTCGCATCTTGTTCTTCCAACTATCAAAGTTTTCACGATCAAATTTTGGATCATCCTTCCTATAGAGTTCCATCTCCAAGATCACCTCAAGTTGTTAAGCTTTCTCTTTGAGGACCACAAGATCTGAGACCAATTGTTATGAAAAAAAGTCTGCAATACAACTGATAGGGGGGGTGAATCAGTTGTGTGGAAGATTATTAAACTTTAAACTTTATGTAGCAAAAATATCAAATCCAATGAACACAATAAATCCCAACACAATAACACAACATTTTGGTCTTGAGGAAACCCTGTTAAAGGTAAAAACCCTGGTGGGAATTAGCACCCACCCACAAATGATGTCCTGAGAGTATAGTATCTTTGTTAGAAGATTTAGCCCCGTTAGGAGATTATTGAAACATTATAGTACATAGTCCTTGTTAGAGGTTAGACCCTATTAGGAGTCAAGAAGAAAGGGATGGATTACTACCCAAGGCTCACTCCCCAAAGAAGGTTAAATCTACCTTCAGAACTCATTGTTCACAACACAAGTGTATATAAAGAAATACACAATCTTTTTGAACTATTCGGAAGCAAATTTCTTTTCTTGATCAATTCCAATGAAGTACACCAGTAATGTCATGCCCCGCAAGGGAACCAGGGAAGAGAACAAAGATTCTCTTAACAAAAGAAAACCTAAGTAAAAATTTATGAAAAATTTTGAACTTTAAAAAGAATCATGTAATCAAAACTTAAACTTAGATTCCTCCCAAGGTTCCCTTTTTATTTAAATGCATGATTCATTCAAATCCATTAAGTAAACTAACAACAAAATTTAATTCTCAAAGCAAACTGCATCATATCTTTAAGAAATACAAAATATTTTCATTTCTACTTTCCATTTAAAAATCATCTATATTCCTAAGTATCCTTTATGAACAATGTAACTTATAAAATTTATCCAACTCATTTGAAACATTAAAAATATACTACATTAGGTTTTTTCAATAGCTTCACTTAAACAACAATAATGAAAGCATGTTACATAATTTGGAATGTTACAAAAAAAATCCTTTTCTTTTCCAACATACATCTTAAACATAGAGTTCACATTTCCCTTTTCCCTTCTTCCTAAGTCTACCCATTCCAATTACATCATTTTGGAATACATTATTGATTACATTACATTCCACTCCTCATAAGAGGTAACAATATTTTGCATCACGAAATGTAATCACAAGGCCTTCATTCTTCATAACTGGTACATAAGCATGCATGAATCTTCAAGCACTGTATCTGCAAAAGATACCTCGATAAAAATGTTTACCACCCAACCACATGGATACCTATAAGGCCCACTCCCCCGTGCTAGGAGATAAACACCAAGGTCCACAAAGAAGGAATAGCTAGGCCAAACCTAGGGTTGGGTAATCTTTCCCAAAATAGAAAATGAAAAGAGAGTCAAAGTATAGATCTTTCCCAAAAGGTTCTAAGGCTTGGGTAGAAACTCTAAGCAACAACCTAAGTGAGTGTCATCGCATAGCCCTCACCCCTTGGGTTGTCCTGGTACTAGCCACTCTAGGCCCCGGCCCCCAAGTAGGCACATGTGGGATCGAATGCCTTTCGTACAGACAAGTGCCATTAGATCGTACCTACACATAGGTACCTTCTCCCACTCCCATCCATAGCCTTTACTAGCACTAATGGCATGGGCGAGGCACATTTAATCTTTTTAATGTTTTAACCCATTCCCATCAGTTTAATTAAATTTTCACTTGTTAAATAACTCTTCCGTCGCTTATCCTGGTTCTAGCCACTTTAGGGCCCTGGCCCCGCACTGAGAGCCACTCACTAGGTGTCGTTAGGTTTTCTACCCTCAACACATACATCACAATTACATCATACACATAGTAGAAGCACATTGTAAACACATTTGAAAACTACTACAAGGAATTGGAAATAATAGGATAGTTATATATGTTTAGAGAAATTGAGTACGTTTAAGAATGTTTAAAATGTCTTGACTCTAAACCCTAAACTACTCCTTACAAACATTCTATCTCAATAAAGGCATCTAAATGTACTGAAAATAATCTCCACTAAACAAGGAATGAACAATCTTCAGGTTTATACAAAATTTCTTTCTAAACCTAAAACCTGGCTAATCCTGAAAATTGACTAAGTCTGATTTAATTAAAAATCTAAAATTTAAAAGTTACAACTTAACTCCTAGGAACCTGAAACCTATTCCAATGGATTCAAAGGGTACCTAATCCCTTTATACAAGTATAACTTAAAGTATAAGAAATTAAAGTACGTAAACTTACACTTTAATGTTATAATTGTATAAAGTCTGAATCCTATTTTCCTCGGTTAGCACACTACCGACCTAGCTCGGTTAACACACTACCGACCTAGCTCGGTTGACACATTACCGACCTAACTCGGTTGACACATTACCGACCTAACTCGGTTAACACATTACCAACCTAACTCGGTTCACACATTACCGACCTAACTCGGTTCACACATTACCGACCTAACTCGGTTGACACATTGCTGACCTAACTCGGTTGACACATTACCGACCTAACTCAGTTGACACATTACCGACCTAACTCAGTTGACACATTACCGACCTAACTCAGTTAACACATTACTGACCTAACTTGGTTAACACATTACCGACCTAACTCGGTTCACACATTACCGACCTAACTCGGTTGACACACTGAGCCGATTGGAACTGCAGAGAACGACTGTCAACTTTGCCTTGCGGGTAAAACTGGGCGTTATGGGGACTAAGGTTTCCTAATATGAGCATGACTCATTTGAGATATCCCAGTTTCCCTTTAGAAACGGCCCATCAATCCTCCCTACCTATCTAACAAATATATTCTAGATCTGGGAAAAGAAAGGGTGGCACATAGATAGACATGAAACAGTAAGGTTGCAACAAAAGTTCTAAAATTTGGAAGCGTTCATAATACATCCAGTGACAGTAAAATACCCTACCCTACCAGATCAAAACCACTTCTACCCTTCCAGGGAGGTTTCACCACAGTGAACATACAAACATTCGTAAAATAACTTTCCACAAACACATTTCAAATACATAGAAAATAAAACATATATATATAGTTTTTGATTCTAAACAAAAAGGTAAACAATCATAATCTCATCGAGTAATAGATCATTCATATACACAAGATAATAATACTACAATAATGCATATATATATATATTTTGCAACCATAGCACAATATACAGAAACTTTTCCAGAAATCTAGATTTTACATTCATTCTACAAAACAAATCTACTTCTCAGGATGGATTCCAACCTGGAGTCCTGCAAAGACCAGATGGAGAAGAAGGAAGATCAAACCCTCTCCAATGTTTCCAACACTCCTTTGAATCCCTTTGCTTGCAATCTTCCAGCCTCTACCCGTAACAATCCAAATGCCAAACTCACAGGATAAATTTTCTACAATAATAATACTAATCCTCTTCTCCCAACTCCTTTTACATAGGAAATCTTTCCTGTAAATAGGATGGAGGAGGAGGTTGCACAGGTAATCCAACCAGTGCAACCATCTCAACTATCCATCCGTTAATGAGATGGTTTTGAAAACTCATTCCCGTAAAGGAATAAATAAACTATAATCTAAGTCCTTAAATTTAAGGATATTAAAATACATATTATAATCTTAAAACAATTTATTAAATTATTTAACTATGGTAATAGGATAATCCTATTTACCATACCACTAATTGATCTAATTATTTATTAATATAATAAATGATTACATGGTAATAATTATATATAAATATATGTATGCATATGCATATGTGTGCA
Organism: Chamaecyparis obtusa; assembly: GCA_027943335.1. Lineage (NCBI taxonomy): Eukaryota > Viridiplantae > Streptophyta > Pinopsida > Cupressales > Cupressaceae > Chamaecyparis > Chamaecyparis obtusa. The sequence continues at coordinate 214,530 of BSBK01010690.1, forward strand.
CCCATATGCCTATGTGTACATATATTATTATTATTATAAATATTATTACAAGCACAATATTATTATTATAAAACATATTATTATTTTTATTGCTATAGACTCTTTGTCATTATTAGTATTATAAAATAATACCATAAATAAGGTACATTATTATTAATGTTAAACATTAGAATAACATTATTATAAACTATATTGTTTATTCATACCTTAATCCCCATTCTAAAATATATATGCATATATTAAGTAGCCACTAACATAGGTTAGAATTTTACCACTATTATTATTTAAAACCTTTTATTATTAATATTTCCTTAGACATTAAAATACCATAAAATTAATCCTTATCATGGGTATTAAAACCACATGATTTAATTGCACTCAAAATCGCTCCTAATCAGATACGCTACTAAATCATACCCTCAAATGAACAATAATCTACATCCATGATCTACTAACAGAATTGAACATATCACGAAGGCAAGAACTAGCTACAAGATCCACAATTCCATCAACTACAAAACCACATAAGACATTTACACAAGGGACTGACTCGACACTTCCCACCTAAGGATAAAAGGATCAAAGGTGAAGTTTCTTCCTGTGGACCTGGTGATACCTCTGTAACAACAACAATGATCAAGGATTTTGAGGGATCGCTCAGACCTGTGAAGCCAGGTGGAGATGACACCCGGTACCTGCAATCCTGCATCACCAAGAAGAGATACATATATATACATATGGAGATACAAATCAGATATATGCAAGCAGATGACCAGGATCGATACATCATGTGGACCTCAACTAAGTGAGTAACTATGACTTCATCCTGGAGTCATGAAAAACACATCAGACACATCCATGAAACATAAACATCATGATAGTGGTTAGATTCAAATAATTGGGTTAGATCCATATATAAATAGATAATTTTCTAATCTCATAAACATGTAATTACTAACCATAAATGAGCATATTCATCATGTCATCATCCACAAAACATAAATGTAAATGTATATCCTTGACCATAATAATAATAAAATGTCCAAATCAGAAAAGTCTAAGTATCACCATAGGAGAGGTATTACAAGTAAACCTCTACTCTACATAGAACAAACACAAGCTCGCAGCTTTCACAACCTCTTTATATCACCTTTTTCCCATCCATATCTTTTTGAAATAAAATACCTTTCATTTATACCTTATTACAATTCTCATGATCAGGTCAGCCCATAAGCCTTTCCCATCTACAAGTAATTACATAAACCCTTGCTAAGATACACATGGTATCTAAATCAAGTATACAATGATTACATTATAATATTTAAGGACTGACATCCTTAATTTATGTTTTCCAAGAAAAACACATGCTATATCTCCTAAGTTGGCTTCCAAATAGGTCTTCTCTAGAACACATGCCATAGATGATGTCACCAAGCATTCCATAACTTGCGCTGACCAATGAATATCATTTAGTACCTTTTTTTTCATCCCTCAAGCTTGCATACCTTGAATCCATATCATTTGGAAGATATACCAGAATCGCAGGGACTAACTCTGTCATTTCTCATTGTCATAGTCCAATGACTAGTCTTCACCAAAACATATGTAACTCATCCAATATGACACATTACATTATGTGATCATGGGCATAAGATCACAACATCTTCTTGAACTCTCATCTGACTTTGCAACATCTGAAACATCTTTACAATGTCTGTATACTGTGATAACTAGCCTATTCTCCTCATATAAATATATGTTGACATCAATGAAAAAACACAAATGACAACAATATGAGTGCCCATTCAGTGATGTAGTGATTAAACATATTAAATGTCTCAATCACCTCCCCATGCATTAGCAATATCCAACATTGTTTACCTAGATGATATTTTGATCTTCAGTTAGACATTGGAGGAGCATATAATGCATATTCGTAGGGTATTTGAGAAGTTAAGGGAAGTGAAATGGTTGATTAATTTGAAGAAGTGCAGATTTGTGAAGGAGTTAGTGTATTTGGGATTTGTAGTTTTGACAGAAGGTCTAAAATTGACCTAGAGAAAGTGAAGGCTATCCTCAAATGGCCTACTCCAAGGAGTGCTACCGAGGTAAGATATTTTCATGGTTTTGCTAGGTTTTACAAAAATTTTATCCAGAGTTTAAGAAGTGTTTGTGGACCGTTGAATAAAATAATGAGAGGAGATAGGAAAGAGTTTAAGTGGAATACAAAGGCAGATAAGAGTTTTAAATTGTAGAAATAGAAAGTTATAGAACAACCTGATTTAGCACTTCCATATTTTAATAAGGTGTTTAAAGTAGAGTATGATACTAGTGAAATTGCAATAGGATTTGTTTTGAGCCAAGGTAAACATGCTTCTTATTTTAGTGAGAAGTTAAATGAGGCTAAGAGGAAGTATTTTGTTTATGATAAAGAGTTTTATGCTATAGTTCAGGCATTGAAGAAGTGGAGACACTATCTTCTTTGTAAGGAGTTTGTTTTGTATATTGATCATGAAGCTTTGCAATATTTGAATAGTCAAGGAAAGTTGAATCAAAGGCATTTGAAATGAGTTAAGTTTTTGTAGAGTTACACATTCATTTTGAAACACAGGAGTGGAAAGTCTAACAGGGTTGCAGATACATTTAGTAGAAGGCAACTTGTGCTGACAGAGATGCAAATTCAGGTGGTTGGGTTCAAGGAACTTAAGAGTTTGTGTCTAGAGGATCCTAATTTTGGGAAATTTTGGAAATCTTGTATAGAACCTATTACTCTAGCCAGAATGAAGTGGTTAGATTTCATCATCTAGGATGGTATGCTATTTAGAGGGAGTCATTTGTGAATTCCACAAAGTTCTATAAGGGAAAATACCATCAAGGAGAAGCATAGTGGAGGATTGGTCGGACATTTTGGTGAAGTAAAACCCTTGCTTTGGTTAGTGAGTATTATTACTAACCATAATTGTAGTAGGATGTCAAGAAGTTTGTATAGAGTTGTAGAGTATGTCAAATAGAAAAATGAGTAAAGTAGAATATAGGGTTGTATCAGCCATTACATGTAATAGAGAAGCCATCAGAGGATATTAGTATGGAATTTGTTCTTGGTTTACCAAGGACTCTACGGGGAGATGATTTAATTTTTGTGGTAGTTGACAAGTTTTCAAAGATGGCACATTTCATTCCCTACAAGAACACTAATGATGATGTTCATGTAGCATAATTATTATTTAAAGAAGTGTTGAGACTACACGGTTTATCAAAGAACATAGTTTCAAATCAAGACACTAAGTTTGTTAGATATTTTTGGCACACATTGTGGAAGAATTTAAAGATAGATTTGAACTTCATCTCATCACATCATCCATAGATTGATGGATAGATAGATCTAGTCAATAGGAGTTTGGGGAATTTGTTGAGATGTTTAGTTAGAGATAAGCCAACAAGATAGGACTTGATTTTACGATAGGAAGAATTTTCATAAAAATAATTTTGTCAATAGAAGTACTAGTAAATCATAATTCCATGTTGTATATGGAAGTAGTTCCAGAAATGTGTCTGAGTTGAGGAAAATAGACAAAGGTGAGATAAGTAGTGCTAAAGTTGAGGATTTTGCAGAACATTTGAAGAACATCCATGAGGAGGTGAGGAAGAACATTACCAAGATGAATGTGTAGTATAAGGCTAAGCTAGATGAGAAAAGGAGGCATAAGGAATTTAAGGTTGGGGATGAAGTCATGGTTCATTTTTGGAAGGGGACTTTTCCACTAGGTACACATAAAAAGATGAAAATGAAGAATTATGGGCAATGTAACATACTGAAGAAGCATGTTTCAAGAAATGCCTATGAAGTATAGTTTCCTACTGAGCTGAATATTTCACCAATAGTTAATATTTTAGATCTGACAAAGTATCATGAAGGGGGTGTTGAAGATGAGATCACATAAGCACATTGGATTATTTCAACAACTACTTCAGCTACCAAGGAGAATGAGGATATACTGGCTAGCCATGTTGGTAGAAACATGGGGAATATGGCATATAAAGAATATCTGGTCAAATGGAAAGGATGATTGGTAGAAGATTCATCATGGCTGACTAGGGAAGAGGTTAACTATCTTGGTTTTCCTCTATACACCTGAGATGTGACAAGGTCACTTCTCAAATTACATTAGGTGTTTGATGCAGGAGCATCTTGGGTGTAAGGGAAATTGTGTATCACCCAAAAATATTTATGGTTTCTTTTCAAGAAGGGCTATCTTGTGCAAAGCTTCTATTTATAGAAACTTACTATTTTTAGTAAATTAGTCATATGAGTTTAGAATGTTCTGATTTCACATGTGTATGCTCATCTTAGTCATATCAACCTACCAATTAAGTTTCATTACCATATCATCTGTATCGGTGAAGTTATTGAGGTTTTTGGTTACCAAATCTTTGAGCTCAATTCTGAAGGCCTTAGAGGCTTTGAATCCTGATCAAATCCTAGCTTACTAGAGCTTCCATTAAATATGTGATGTAGATCAGGTCCTGCCATTTTTGAAAAGTGGTTATAATAGAAAAATAGACCTGCAGTTAAAAAGTTATGGCCTTCAGAAGTTGGGCTACCTAAAAATATTTTGTAATTATTTTGAGTCGGCCCTAATATAATAATGATGAAAAATAAAATAATGCTAGGAGTAGTCAGCCTTAAGGGCTAAAATTCTAGAACCTTCTCGGGAGGTGGAAAATTGCCTATATAAGGAAGGCTTGTAGTGTTTTCTAGGTGGGCAATTCTGGGTAATAATTCAAGGCTTTGTCCTATATAATATTGTAAGGAAAATGCCCATGTGACTTTGCATATTGTAATTTTGAAATTTGTAATTACACACTTATGGAGATAATAAGAAGCTCAATTTATGTTCTTCCAAATTATTGTTATTTCTCTATTTATGTTATGTGTTTGTGGTATTAACAGGAGAACCCTTCATCAAAAATCTAACTCATCAATGCTACCACTGTCTAATTCATGATACTCATATAAGTCTGAAACATTGAATACTGATGATATATACATGTCATTCCAGTAATTCCACTTCATATGAATTCCCTGAATCATACCTCCGTAAGATCTTACAAGGACCAAATTTCTTCATCCTCAACTTTTTATAAGTACAAACAAGAAACATTCCCTTCTACAAGTACACTATAATTTTGTCTCCCACTTGAAATTCCTTATGTGACCTCTTCATGTCATCTCTCCTATTATAACCTTGGCTCACTTCCTCCAAATGATGTCTCACTTGTTCATGAACTAATTTCATAAGTTGATCAAATTCATCCCCTTTAGCACTCTTCCTAACATTAGGACTGATATCCCTCAATTCTTCTATTACCTTGGGATTAAACCTAGTAACCACTTCAAATTGTGTCTTCCCTATTCTCTTATCCACCAAGCTATTATAAGAAAAATTTTCCTGAGGTAAAACTAAATCCCAACTTCCAGGATTATCTCCAACTGAACACTTCAAAAAGTTCCCTAGACTCGTGTTCACAACCTATGTTTTTCCATCATTTTGTGGATGAAAAGTAGAACTGAACTTCAAATCAACTTTCATCTTCTCCCAAAGTGTCCTCCAAAAATATCCATCAAACCTACTATCCCTATCTAAAATAATAGTCTTAGGTAATCCATGTAATCTCCTTCAAAAAAATGTCAACTACATGCACTACATCAATTGTCTTCCTACAAGGAATAAAATATGTCATTTTATAAAATTTGTTGACAACCACAAAGATAGAATCATATCCTTTTTTTGTTCTTTGAAAATGAAGCACAAAATTTATACTAATCGGTACTATCAAAGGTGTATACAATCCCACATTTTCACTACTACCTTTGAAACTTGACATACCTTACAAATATAAACATAATTCCTCACATCCTTTTGAATTTGTGGTCAAAAGTTATTCTCACTTGTCAAGGATACTATCTTATCAATGCAAAAATTTTGTACTAACCTCCACTATGTTTTTCCTTAATTAGATTACCCTTCATTGAAATTATAGATATACACAACTGACTACCCTTGAGTAAAATTCCATCCTAAATGAAATAATCCAACCACTTACCTCTATTGGCAATGATAGGTTCTTTACAAGCCTTCCAAGGTTCACTAAAATCTACATCTTCCTCATACAATTTCTTCAATTCATCAAACCCGAACACATCAATCTTTATTTTAGTCAACAAAGTCCTTCTCCTACTCAAAATATTAGCAACTTTATTTTCCACACTAGTCTTATGTTTCAACACAATTTTATAGATATGCATGAACTCAACCCACTTTATATGCCTTTGATTCAACTTCCCTTGGCTGCTCAAATACTTAAATTCTTGATGATCAGTTAGAGTACAAAATCCATAGGTAAAAAATTATGGCATAAAATTTCTAATCATACACTAAATACCTTTGTTTAGCATCATTCATCTTCTCAATAAAGTAAGTAAAAGTTCTCCCTTCTTGAGTCAAGACCACTCTAATTGCATTTCCACTAGTATCACAGTCCACTCAGAGTACCTTATTGAAATTAGATAAAGCTAATCCCAATTTTTATGTCACCTTCTTCTTCAACAATTCAAAGATCCTTTGTTCTCCATCTGTCCATTTAAAATCCTTCCTATCTCATCTCATGGTTTCAATCATCAGTCCACAAATTGAACTAAAATTCCTACTGAACTTTTGATAGAAACTAGCTAACCCATGGAATGATCTTACCTCTCCAACTCTAATTATTATAGGCCAAAAAATAATGGATTTCACTTTCTCGGAGTCCATTTTTTAATCCCTATATAGTTATCACAAATCCTAAGTATACCAACTCCTCTTTCATGAAAGTACACTTCATTATGTTTATCAATAAATTCTCTTCTCTCAACCTCTATAAGACTTGTCTAACATGTATCAAATGATCCTCTTTTCTCTTACTTGAATTCACAATATCATCCAAATACACAATGACATACTTCCTGAATTATTCCTTGAAAATGCTTCATTCAAGAAAGTACTAGGTGTATTAGACAATCCAAAAGGCATTATCAACCACTCATACAAACCTTAATTTGTCTTAAATGCAGTTTTCCACTCATCCCCTTCTCTGATTCTAATATGGTGATATCCGCTATTCAAGTCTATCTTGGTGAAATACTTCTCTCCACTCAAATAATCCATTAAATCATCCATTCTTGGAAAAAAATGGTAATTAATAGTAATCTAGTTGATGGCTCTTGAGTTAGTACACATCATCCATTGTCAATATTTATTAGGTTTTAACACTATAGGCATTGCACATGGACTCATACTTTCTCTAGTTAACCCCTTTGCAACTAATATTGAACTTTCCTTTTGAGTTCTTCATTGTTAGTTGGTGTCATTCTATAATCTACTTTATTATGAAGACTAGCCCCTATTATCAAATCCATACAATGCTTAATACTTCTCACTGATGGTTATCCAAAAAGAACATTATCTGCCATCAAGAACATTATCCGATATGATGTTAGCATGCTCAGTCAAAATTTCAATGATTTCATCAAGATGTTCTTCTACTAAGACTTTATCCTTATATTCCCTAGGTATTAATGAAAAACAAACATTGTTATGCTTCATGCCATCCAAAAACTTCCTACCATCCACTAGACAATTCCTTTCACTCCTACATACTTCACTCTTAATAGGTTCCTCTAAGGGTAACAAATTAAATTGTTTCATTCCTTTGGAAAAAATAGTTTAAACCTTTCTTATACCATCATGCATAGATTTCCTATCATACTAATATGGCCAACCCAACAAGAGATGACACATATCCATAGGCATAATATCACACAAATCCTCATTGTTCACTTACCAGTACCTTGTGTTCATCTTCTATCTATACAATTTGATAGGGTTTAGGATACTTCAACCGCTGCAACTTCAATTTGTCAACAAGCTCCTATGAAGAAAGGTTAATAGAACTTCCATTGTCTATGACAACCACCCTATCTTGTACCTTCCATATAGCTCTAAAAAAATTCTTCCTCTACTAGTTCCTTCTTTTTTTCTCCACAATAGAGGACTCTCCTAGTCATCATGGTTGCTCCTTCCTCTGTTGGATTGTTGTTTACTGAACTGGTGGATTCTTCATCAACAAATTTTATTCTCTTGTTTCTTTATACCTTATTCTCAAAGTTACCTTTCTTTCATTCAAATGATCAATTTCCTACTTCATCACAATTAAAACAAGTGCCACTGAACTTCCTTCATTCACCACTACTTTATCCTTCCCTTTGGTACAAAATCCTTTCATTCCTCCTTGTTTGCATTGTGATGAGGTTGGGAGATTGGTTGATATTGTCATGTATATTTTTTTCATTCATAGGAATTCATTATTTTGGTTTTCATTGATAGAAAATAAGTTATATTATTCATGTATCGCAATTAGTGAATTGTAGGATGTAATCGGTGTGAAGGATATGTGATTGGTAATGTGGAAAATTGGCTAAGTCCAAAAGATCGGTAGAGAGTGAAGTCGACACTTTGGTTTTGGTAGCGATAGGAGAAGAACTATGAGTAGTGTTCATAGCTATAGTATCAACATGGTAAGACTAAATATTGGTTCTAACCACAACTCATTTGGTTGATCGGTAAGAGATATTTTATTGACATAATCATTTAGAAAAGTAAGAACACTTGTGTTCTTGAGCATCAGTTGCAAGATTCTAGATCCGTAAGAGGTATAGAGGTTGCAATGATATTTGATGTTATGATGATATGTAATAAGGATTATATAAATTATGATTTTTCATTCTTGGAATTGATGCTATTGTATAAGGAAGATCTAAGGTGGTGCATTGAAGAAGTCAAAATGTGTTTGACTATCTTGGAGATATATCATGTAGATTTTATTGTGAGATGATGCGGTCATAGGAAAAAAAAATACATCAAGATTATAACTTTGGCATGTGGTTCTTGCATGGGAAAGTATTTAGATTTCATGAAGTTGGATCTAGGAGTGTATATAAGTGGTACTATTCGTATTGTAAAAGTTTTTTGTTGTTGTTGTTGTTTTATGTTGCTATGGTTAATGAAAAGGTTGTGGAAAAGGTTTGTGATCTCAATTAGGGTTGTGATTAGAGATATGATAGAGAAAAAATTGTGAGAGTTTATAGAGTGCAGAAAATAAATGGCATCTAACTAAAAATAAGTTCTACATCTAGATAACTCACTTTCCAATTTCCTTAGTAGTTACAACAAGAAAATCCCATAATGGGGTGGACTTTAATAGGTTCCTCATTGTAAATCACTTAAGTGGGTGAGATCTTAATAGAGTCTTGAAATCCTCTCATTAGGTAGATATTAGTAGATTTGATTTTACTTATCACAAGGTACTAATTATTCCTAATAGGGTGAACCCTTAGAAAAGGGTTATTGTAGCTCCTCATAGGAAAACCTTATTTACTGTAGTAGTGGGCTTGTGGGTGTCATCCCCACCATGGTTTTTTCTCTCTAACCAAGGGTTTCCACACAAAAGTCATTGTGTCATGTGTGATGATTTTTTGGATGCTTGATATTGTTTTATTTTATTTATTTACTTCAATTATATTCTTAGTCTATAGTCATTTTGTACTAAGTCACCCCCTCCCCCCCCCTCCCCTTTCAGTGCCTAAGAATTCTAACAATTGGTATTAGAGCACCAGTCCTCTTTGTGGTATGGCTAATTTATTGAGGGAAAGATATACAACTATGGATAATTACATGTATAAGATACAACTTGAGAGTGCACACAAGATGGTCAATGAGAAGAAGGAGAAATGGAAGAAGTTTCTTTCTATAAGAAGAAAATTTAGTTAGCAGTTGAATAAGAGTCAAGATTACATTGAAAAACTATCTAATGGTAGTATGTCTGAAGATTCTGAAGAAGAAATTGTATATCTGATGGATAAGAATAATGGACTTAAAGAAGAAGAGGAAAACCTAAAAAGAGAGATTGAACATCAACCCATCAAGATGTGTGAAGATCTTGAAGGAAAGAGAATAACTGAAAGTGCAAGGAATATTGTTGAAGATGACAAGAATTTTTTTGAGGATTCTCTAAATGAAAGAGATAAAGAAATATATATACTGAGACATGAATATGCTTTTTATAGAATCCAAATCCATGATATAGTTGAAGAAAATTTTTAAGTTATAAGTGAGAATGAAATATTTAGAGAGGAGAATGAAAAATTAAAGAATGAATTGCAAATTGAGAAAGAAGATAATGAGCACCTGAATAATTATAAAGAGAGCTCACAAAAGCTTGTTGAACAACTAAATAACCAAATGAGAAAAAATAATAAAATTGGTATTGGTTACAGTGGTCAAGGAAAATTTGAAGCTGGTCAATCATCTGAATCTAAACCCAAGAAGCCATAATAATAGAAGGTAGATCTAAGAAATTCTGGTAGAAATATAATAGACCTACTTGTTATAACTTTGTAAATCATGGTCATATTGAAAATTTTTGTAGGAGAAAACCTGTGAACAAACCCTACTCATTTTATGGTTATTTCTATAGTTATCATAAGTATGGTCATACTACATATATGTGTAGATCTAGATCCAGCAATAGATCTAACAATAGATCTAATGGTGGTAGATTTGATGGATATTTTTATGCATGTAAAAAATATGGACATAAAGCTAAGAATTGTAGGTCTAATGTATATGTTCCTAGGTGTCCAGTCAAACTGGTAAGCCCTAATGGAACAGAAACATGATTTGATGTAAATGTTAGTAGGTGGTCCATTAGGGATTGTATAGAGGTTTCCATTTATGGAAATACTACTCATATGTATGGTCTCTTTGAGTGGAGCACACATTTGGTATTAAGGTCTTGTAAAAATGACTAAGTCTAGGAAGCAGTTTACTGCGTACACGAGTACAATTTTGGGCAGAGAGCACTGTATATGATAAACAAAGTATTTCAAACTTAGAGAAAGGTATTTTATGATGTGGTAGACCTTTAATTAATATTTATTGTGTTTTGGGGATCAACAATGAGAATTATAGCTAGTCGAATTCATGTGATAATAGTGAAGGAACAATACAAAATAGTTGAATAGTCGTGATGATTAAGGGAGTATAACGTGGAATCTAGACATGCTAAGTTGGACTTGGATTGGGTCCTAGCATAATTTTGGTAATGTATCATTTCTAAATTTTTATTTGATATTTGGATAAGATATGGTCACATTTTGTGATGTATTTATGAGCCAACTGGTTGAGGAATTGAGCATATATATGAAGAGGTTTTGAGAAGTGAGGTAATTTTGTGATATGAAAGAATACATGGATGCATTTTGATGTGATCTATAATTGGGATTACTTAATCATAGTAGATGCTTGTATAAGTTCATTTTTGATAAATCATTGTAACATAGACATATTTACAATTGTAAGATAAGTATGCTCATTGTACACCCCTAACAGGATTTTTGTATTCCTTTAATAGGGAAATGTGCTAATGTAATAATCAGATCATAATAGGGCTAGGTCTCCTAATAGGGACATAATAATTTTAGTACATATTTGTGGGTACCATCCCCACTGGGGTTTTACCTTAACAGGATCTCCTCGAGAACAAAATCATGGTGTTATAAGTTGTGTGTTTTGTGTTTATGTTCTTTTCATTTTAGTAATTATTTTATTAAGCTAAAATTTTCTAAGTTCAAATTTAAAGTGTTGTAATACTTATTCACCCCCCTCTAAGTGTTATTTAATCCTAACAATTCATATCAGAGCCTCAAACCCTTGGAGAGATAGCCTAACATCTTAAGAGAGATGAAGATGGATTCTGAAAGTTTGAAATAGAACTTTGAAGTAACACTTGAAGACTTAGATAGAGAGAAAGCTGAAAATGGAGATTTTAAATTTAAATTAAGAAGAGAAGAAGTTTTCATCAAGAAACTAAAAGAAAAACTTGAAATTTACAGGAACCAAAGGCAAGCTCTTATGGAAAAGATAAAAGAGGATTTAGATAATGATTCATCATATCAAATCAAGTAGATTGAACTAGAGAATGAAGCATTAAATTAGGATCATGCAAATACTTCTAATCAAATGGCTAAATAAATTCAATAGGAGAAATATGAAAGAAGAAAAAATGAACAGAGTTTAAGGAGTGCTAATGTTCATATGGAAAAAATGCATCTTGAACTTGATAATTACATGAAAAAATATTAGGAATTGGAGAAATAAATTCACATAATCAAATAAGAACTTTTTGAGGCTAATAAACACATTGAAAAACTTCATATGAGCAGTAATAAGACTGATGAATAGAGAAAAAAAGAGAAACCTAATGGAGACATGATAGGAGTTGGCTTTGATGGAGCTTAATGTTATAAAACTCAAGAAAATAGATCTGAAGAAAAGATAGAAAGACCTATTCGTGAAGAATGTAGAGGGAAGAACAAACCTTTTAGAGGTAGATTTTTTGGATGCAACAAAATAGGACACATGAAAATATATTACAGAGATGATTTCATTGAGAACTATTTCATTTATTTTGACAGATAAGTATTAGGGTAATTAAAAGAAAAAATCTAATCACTATTCAAAGAGTAGAGTTGAAGAAGAGAAGTATTTTGAGAAAGAAGACCAAGGAAGCTAGGTAATTTGTGAATGATTGAAGCATGAACTCACAGATCTATCAGAAAAGGGTATTTATCATACTTGAGAGCTTATTAATATAGACACACCTTTGATATTTAATGTAATTGAGTGACCTAGATACAAGTTTAAGATACCTCCTTTAAAATATACTGAGGATGACCCTGAAGGTGCATTTTCTCAAATTCCCTACTGATTTCTACATGTAGAAGATATTAGGGCTTATATCCACTATAATTATAAGTCTCTGGGAGACTTTGAGATATATAAGGAAATGAAGGATATGATCAAAGAGGATGAAAAATGGAAGGATGAGTTCACTCATCTTGAGAACCTTTGTGTGATGAAAATGGAAAAATTGTATGAGTTTGATGAAGAAGAATGGTTTAAGATTGTGTTGATTAGAGTGCACAACCAATTCATTTGGATTTCTGACCAACCTATTAAAATTTGTAGTGAGTTGATCCATGACGTTACTACTCTAGATAACTATGGAATTATGTCATTAATAGAGAAGAATACAAAAAAATAAGTGGAAACCCTAACCCACTTTAAATTGGATAAGCAAGCAATGACAATGGAAAACATCTTCTAGCAAGATGTTATATGTTTTACAATGATATTAGGATATAAACTTCATTATAAAAGCTAACCAAACTTAGTATTTATTGGTGTTATAATGATGGCTTATAAAATGGTGAAGGAGAATGTTAAGTATAACCTATGTGAAGTTATCACACAATAATTCATGGAGAATATGAAGAAGATAAAGAGAGATACAACTAAAAAATTCAGATTTGGATCATTATTAATAAATATGTATATATGTATTATGCATAAATTCCCTTGTATGAACCCAAGAGCATGCAGAGACAATGAACCTACTAGTTTACAAGTGTCAAACAAGTATAGAAGAAAAAAAAACACTTGGGTAGATGGAGAATTGTTTGTGATGATAAAAATATTATAGAGAGAAATGAAGAAAAGAGTAAGGATACCATAGGAAATAGTGGAGAAGTATAAAGATACAATATGTTTCATAGTTGAAACTGATTGTGTGTGTTTTGAGGTAGTAGACCTGAGAATGAAATGGTGTTACCCAATTTGGTATGAAGTCAGTGCATAAGTATTGAAAATGAAATTTGAACATGTGCTATCATTTGAGATTGATACATCAAAGGAAAGATGGGAAACCTATGGAGAAATATTCCAAGATTAGAGAGGAGAAGACCAAAAATGCAAGGAAAAGGAAATTTGAGAAGGTTGTAGATGAAATAGAAGAGAAGGCTATCATAACAAAGGAGAAGATGAAGGAAATAAGGATAAAGATGACAAAGAGTGCCTTTGGATTGGTGAGATCCGATCCTAGAGCACTTCCTCCTCCATAATTTTAGAAGACTAATAGTCCACCACCTACAGTGATTGAAGTACTTGATGCTGCTCAAGAACAACTAGAGAAAACTTGTCAGATTGAAAAGGAAACAACCATCCCTGTGAAGAGGACAAGGTCCTCCAAATAGAACTCACCACCCAAGAAACAAACAATAGAATTAGAAAAGAAATCAAAAGAGGATAAAAAGAAAGAAGAAGAGAAGAAGAAACAAGAAGAGAAGAAGAAGAAAGAAGAAGAAGAGAAGAAAATACAAGATAAGCCTATGGATAGACAACCATGGAAGCCTAATATGAGATTATTAGAGAAAAGGATTATTGACCAAGGTAAGCTCAATCAATTTCCTAGATTTAATGATAGGTACGATCCTAATGATAAAATCCTTATTGAAGACATAGTAATTAAGCATATGATAATTTTAAAAAAGAACTCCATTGACTTAGCTGGAAGTATTCCTAAGGAACTGTATGATAGGCTTGAGGTTAGAAAATAAAGAGTACTGAAAGAGGATGAACATATAAGAATAAAATATATTAAATACATGTTACCAGTGATATAATTTGATGAGCATGAGAGTATTTTGAAAGCATTGAAACCCCTATTGATAATAAAATCTAACTGATCAATATTATGGGGAGGAAATATGATGAAGGAGTTGAGGACACACACAAGGCCACTGAAAAAGTGTTGATGGATGTTTGATTTGAGAAATCTATGCCTCCTAAACCTAAGGCTAATAAACCTATAATAATTTTAAGGGGAGATTCATCCAAGCTAGCTAAGGTAAACACTGATACATCGAAGGATGAATAATATGGAAATCAATTTTTAAGTATAGTAAAGAAACTAGATTTCTTTGTTGTTGGTGTGCCTATAACTTTGGACACTTCACAAGATAGTAGCGACCCTTGTGAAGGGAATATAGATATTGTACCTAATGTTGATGGAAGTGAAGAAAAATATACAGAAAAACCTACCAAGGAAGAGTCCTCTAGGAGTGGAGAGAAAGAGATCACGACTGAGGTAGAGAAAGAATTAGAAAATAAGGTTGACTTAAAATATACACATGTTTCTTCAAGTTTATTGTTGGCAAGTGGAGACAAAACTTTGAGTACTAATGTAGAGAGCATGGATGAAGATGAGCTTATGCAGCTATTGTACATTGCATTTGTCAAGGGAAAAGAGAGATCAGAGTAGAAAAATGAGAAGAAGTCAAGGGTATTGGAAAGGATAGCTGATATTATCAACAAACTCCTACCTCTTCCTTTTCTTTCCAAGGAAAGGATACTAAAGAGAAATTAAAAAAAGCTTTAGATGACTTTGATAGTCACTTTGATTCTCTAGAGAATATCATTGAGGTAAAATTTGATAAAACATATTTGGAAGAAATGCTAGAGGAAGTATACAAGTTGATTTCATGTGACTCGAGCATATTGAGAAAGACTATTTCTGAAGAAAAAACCAATGTATCTCATGGAAGAAAGTTATACATTTATTGTATAAATCCTATCAGACACCTTCATAAAATAGAGGACATTATTGCACATGATAGGAAGACACAAGAAAAGGTGGTACATAGTTGTGAGACCTCCTCAAATACTATTTTAGAGCTAGACAAGAATGTATCCACATTGCTAGATAAGATAAGTGTATTGGAGATAGAGAAAGGGAGAGTTATGGGAAGATTTGGTGTGATAAAGAGTTTGATCACTCTTAAGCTATCAATTCTTTAGATACACCTTTCTGACATGGAAAAAAAACAAAATCTCTCACAAAAAGAAATCCTACAAAGTTTAAGGGAGAAGAAACAACATCATTCTTAGTGAATCAACTGATCTATGTGGGTCATATTTTGGTCAAGCCCTTGATGGAAGAGAAGATCATGGAAAGAACTTTCCAGGATGTACTTCACATTGTCTAAATTTTGGTGAAAAATTGTACAAATTTTTGTTATATAGATATTCTACATTTTTGTATACCTTTTCCATTGATGTCAAAGGGGGAATAGTAGACATGAAAAGTTTATTAGAAGATACAAGAGGAGATATGAATAAGTAAATTTTTCACTTAGTAATTATTTTGGTATTGAGGACTTAGTCATTTTTCAATAAGTATTTCCATCAATGCCAAAGGGGAATATTGTTGGCAAGTGGCCCATTAGGGATTGTATAGAGGTTTCCAATAATGAAAAAACTATTCATATGTATGGTCATTTTGAGAGAAACACATTTTTGGTATTATGGTCTTGCAAAAAAGACTAAGTCTAGGAAGCATTTTACTAGGTGTAGGAGTACAGTTTTAGGCAACGATCATTGTATATGATAAACTAAGTCTTGAAAACTTAGTGATGTAGGAGCATCTTAGGTCCTTGGCAATCCTGTGTCACCAAAAGGATTTTTGAAGTTTACTATGTTTCTCGGTTCCTTCTTTGATCAAGTTGGTCTAGTGTTGCTCGGTTTCCTTTATTTACTAGTGTTGGTCAATTATCTCTCTGGCGCTTGGTGAATTTACCTACCACTCGGTGATGCTTGTCTGGCACTTGGTTTCCTTGCTTACTAAGTTGTTTATTTTTTATTTCTTTTGAGGCTGACTTGTGCATTTAATTTGGGTCATGAATTTAATGCTGGTATCTATCATTGGGAAGCGTATGGACCTAGATCTTCTCATTTATTCCATTGATGGTGGATCTGAAGGCTGACTTGATTCGGTAGCCTCTTGTATAAATTTAGTTGTTTGGTTATAGTTTAGGAGCTAGTTTTGATAGAAGATAGAAGATAGAAAATTATAGATTGTTGGCAGGTCCTCGCATGTTCGAGGACTTCTATACTTGATTATAATATCTCACCTAAACCAGGAAGGCCTTATAGCCTAGTATGTATGAATCAATTTAAAGATAATATATGAAAGTGATATGCATTCTCTCTCTTGTTATTGTGTGATTTTGCTTCCCCATGTTGTTCTGCAAGGTGGATCTAGTTAGGGTGTGCCTTTGGCCCCTCTCCCTATCCTCCCTTGCGTCAGGTGGTATCAGAGTGATGTGAGATCTAGATCTAGGTTTGAAAATCTAGGTATGAAGGTTCCTTCTTGTGAAGCCTTGGTTGAACTGGTTGCGGACTAGAAAATTTCCATCTAACCTACAATTGCAGAGGGTTTTCAAGATGGTTCATGGGAGGCAAGATGCGGATCCAGGATTGGAAGACATGTTGAGACAACTTGCTGCTAGATTAGAAGCTGTTGAAATAGCCTAGAGAAGAGGAAGACATATTGAAGATGTTAGTGATGATTAAATTGAGGTATAACAAGGTGATTTAGAACCTCCACCTATGTTGGATCAAGGTGAGGAAAGATTCTTGAAGACTTTGACAAGTCTGAAGTCTACACCACACTTTAATCCTCCTGAGTGTAGTGGAAAATTGGATTATGATGAATAGGTGGATTGGATCATTGAGATGGAAAAGTACTTTGAGTATGAGAATGTACCTGAGGAAAAGAAGGTGAAAATTGCAAGCACAAAGTTGAAAATTCATGCATCCTTATGGTGGGAACATCTGCAACTAGACAAAAAGAGGAAAGGTAAAGACAAAATCAAGGTATGGAATAAAATGGTGAATAAATTGAAAGGAAAGTTCTTACCTTGTGATTATATGATTAGCCTAGTTAGGTGAATGCAAAGTTTGAGGCAAAAAAATAGATCGATAAAGGAATATACTGAGGAATTCTATAGACTAGATATCAGATCTGGACATGATGAAGATGATGTGGAAATGATTGCTAGGTACTTGAATGGTTTGAGAGTTTCCATCCAAGAAGAAATCAGTTTGGTCAAATTGGAGAACATTGAAGAGGCTTATCAATTTGCATTGAAAGTTGAGGAGAAATTGAATAAGAGATGCCAGAAAAGACAAAGAGGTATAGGTGGTAGATTCCTGAGAGGAAGAGGTAGATCTCATGGTGAAAATAGTAGATCTGAACTTGAAAAGACAAATTTGGATAAAGAGTGGAAGGGTGAAAGTTCTATTAGAATAATTTAGAGAGGGGATGAATCAGTTTGATTAGTTATCCTATAGTCCCAAATCTCAATATGTCACTTTAAAAACAATTTCAATAAATTATGCAGCTTGGTAAGAAAAATACTTAAATTGTTTACAGTGCCTTTAATGATTACTAGTTAATTAACTCACAGTAACTACCGATCAAATCAAATATGCATTATGTAAAGTATGGCAATAAAGAAATCATCACAAAAACACATAACATAATGATTTAACTTGGAAACCCTATTAAGGGAAAAACCACCCGGGACTGGTAACCCAAAATAATTCACTCTTTTGAAGTGAGCTCGATGAAGAGCCAACCTTGTTAAAGGTTACAAACACACTATTAGGTGTGAACTTGTTAGAGGATTTAAGACTAATAGTTATCATTCAACTAGCATTCACTATGGGGTTGATAGGATAACAATGTAATTCATTGAATGGCATGGGGCATAACATAAGATAATTAAGTCCACTCGGTAAAGATATTTTTTTGTATCAATGGTTAAACTAAAACATTAATTGATTTGATTACAATACAACTTATCTTGCAGATGTTCAGATCTATTCTAAGCCCATACAAATTCTCTGATCAATATATCAATTCACTTCCTTAACTTACTTTCACTTGGTAATAGCTCTCTGACACTCAGTATTATTTTGCAGCTTGGTTTTCCTTCAACAAGTCTGATCAGGCATACATGAAACAATATTCATGTGAAATCTCTATCATCTTATTTCTTTCGGCATGCTTCAATAAAGAAACTTGTATCTCTTATATAGATAGATAAACCATTTTCATATCAACCATCAGATTTTACCAGTTAATCTCCTTTATAGATTTTGGCTCTTAAACCTTCCTCGGTGATTGTGTCAGTAACATGTTTCAATTCCATCCTTTAGATCTTCTCTGAATTTTTTTAGCCATGGATCTTATTACAAACTTTATCCTCAATCTCCAAATCATAACAATTTCCAACTCATCAATTTCTATTGGCTAAACTTAAGCATTTAATAATTTCATCTATATCTAGTTAACAAAGAAATGCGTTGGTGAACACAAGCTCAGTTAACACTATCACCTAGTATACATAACACTGTCTCAGTGTATACTGAAGTGCTTCATTTATTGACCACATTTCCTTGTACATTTTTCTTCCTCCTCCATAATAGATTAATGCACCATAATCAAGTCAACAACATGAAGTCATAGACTCATCAATAAGTTACCCAAATTATTCCTTATCCTCATCTGTTGTATCCATATTCCTCTATGAAGATATCTTAGTTCTTGATCATTTCTCTCCTCTTTACAAATGTTTAAATATTTGTAACTATCATGATAATGTTTGTCAAACTAGTTGACATCAATGAAAACATAATGAATGATTTAATTATCTTACATATCATTTTAGTACTCGGTGATCTCTAATCACTGATCTTCAAGTCATTTAGGTATTCAATCAATTGTAGTTCATCAAGTTCATCTAGAGGTAGAGGTAGTAACTACCGAGGTGGTTATAATAGAGGTGGTTTTTGAGGAACTTATTATAATTGTGGAGAAGGAAATAGATCATTTGAGTGTACACATGCAAGTAAGAAGGCTAGTAGCATTATAAATGATTTGGTGCAAGACGAGTCACCAAATGAACCTGAGAAGGAAAATAATTTGATGGTAAGGAGAGAACTTTGGAATGATGGTAAAAAGGAAGATCTGGTAAGGAAAAGTTTGTTGAAGACTAGATGTAGAGTTTTTGATGAAGTTTGGAAGGTAATCATTGATAGTGGTAGCTCGAAGAATTTGGCATCTAAGGAAATGGTCACAAAATTGCAGTTGAAAAGGTTGGAACATCCAAAGCCCTATCAAATTTCATGGATCAAAGATGATAATACACTCTTGGTAAGTGAACAATGTTATGTGAATTTTAAAATTGGAAAGTACTATGATAAGGTGTTATGTCATATCATACCTATTGGTTGTTGTCATATTTTGTTGGGTAGACCTTGGCAATATGATAGAAATGCTATATATGATGGGAGATTGCAAAAATATACTATTTGGGCTGATGGGAGGAGAAAAATCTTATTAGCTTTGATTGAAGAACTTGTTAGTAATGTTTGCACATCTACAAAAATTTTCTTGGTGGAAGGAAGGAATTTTGTTAAGGATTTCAAGAAGAATGATGTATGTTTTGTTGTGATTCCTAACAAACCAAGTAAGAAAAATAGAGGATACTGTCCCTAAGGAGATTGATAAGTTACTCACCAAGTACAGTGAAATTATTTTTGATAATGTACCTGATGGATTTCCACCGAAGAGAAGCATTGATTATTGCATGGATCTAATCCTTGGAGATAGTTTACTAGGTAAGGCACCACATCGATTGACACCTACCGAGAATCAAGAATTGAACTAACAAATTCAAGAATTGTTGCAGAAAGGTTTGAAAAGAGAAATTTTGAGTCCTTGTGTAATACCTATTGTATTAGCACCTAAGAAGAATGGAGAATGGTGAATGTGTACTGATTCCACATAAATTAACAAGATAACAATGAAATATAGGTTTCCTATACCGAGAAGGGATAACATAATGGATAGTTTTACTGGAGAAAAGTATTTTACCAAAATTGATTGGAAAAGTGGGTATCATTAGATCAGAATGAGAGATGGTGATGAGTGGAAGATGGATTTCAAGACAAAAGAATGTGATGCAAGTGGAAGTACAATAGGAGCTATACTGAGTCAAGAAGGTAAACCTATTGCTTTCTTTAGTGAAAAGTTGAATGTTTAAAAAAGGAAATATTTTGTGTATGATCAAGAATTCTATGCTATTATTCAAGCACTAAAGAAATGGAGACATTATTTGATACTGAGTGAATTTGTGTTGTATACCGATCATAAGGCTTTATAGTATCTGGGTAGTCATAATAAGTTGAATCAAAGACATATAAAATGGGTTGAGTATTTGCATAGTTATACATTTGTGAGAAAGCATAAGAGTGAAGTCATTAACTGAGTTGCTGATGCATTGAGTAGAAGATCCTTGATGACTGAGATGAAAATTGAAGTTCTTGGATTTGATGACATGAGAGATTCTTATGAATTTTATCTTGATTTTTCTGAGCCATGGAGAAAGTGCAGATCACCTATTCAAGATGAACTGAGTACTAAATGGGATGAATATTTTATGAAAGGAGGTATGTTGTTTAAAGGTATTCAGTTGTGTATATCGAGAGGAGAAATGAGAAATAATTTGATAAAGGAGAAACATAGTAGTGGTTTGGCTGGACATTTTGGTGTTGATAAGACATTGAATTTTCTTAAGGAGAAATAATTTTGGCCACAATTGTATAAAGATGTTCAAAAATTTGTCAAAAGTTGTGGAATTTGTCAAGTTGCAAAAGGAGTAAGCCAAAATACTAGATTGTATACACCAGTTTCTATTCCTGAGAAACCTTGGATCGACATTAGTATGGATTTTTTCTTGGCTTACCAAAGACAATAAGAGGTAATGATTCTCTATTTTTTGTTGTGGATAGATTTTATAAAATGGCACATTTTATACCTTCTAGAAAGACATCAGATGCAGTACATATAGTAGATCTTTTCTTTAAGGAAATTGTCAGATTGCATGGATTACCGAGGAGTATTATCTCTAACTGAGATAATAAATTTGTTTGATACTTTTAGAAGACCCTTTGGAGAAAGTCTCGCACCAAGTTGAAATAAAGTTCTACATTTCACCCACAAACCGATGGATAGACATAAGTTGTGAATAGAATTTTGGGAAATCTTTTGAGATGTTTAGTTGGAGAGAACCAAGTAATTGGGATTCTGTGTTGGCACAAGTAGAGTTTGCATACAATAATTTAGTGAATAAGAGTACTAGATAAACACCCTTTGAGATTGTAAATGGCATACAACTAAGAGGTATATCTTATTTAAGGGATATTGCTAATGAAAGAAAGAGAAGTGATGAAGGAGTGAAGTTTACTGAATACATGAAGATGTGAAATATAAGCTGGAGAAAAGTAATCAGAAATACAAAGAAAAAACTGATAGATCAAGAATAAATAAAACTTTTGTAGTCGGTGATGAAGTAATGGTTCATTTGAAGAAAGGTTGATTTCCCATTGCAACATATGGGAAGCTAAAAATGAAGAAGTTTGGTCCTTGTAAGATTTTGAGGAAATTTGACAGTGGAAATACATATGAGATTGAGTTACCTAATGACATGGATATATCACCTATTTTTAACATTTCTAATTTGTATGAGTATCATGAACCTAATGAAGACATGACAGTACCGATGGATTATCCTAAGAAATAGACAGAAGAAGTTGAGAAAATTTTAGAGCAAAGAATTGGAAAAATCACAAGAGGAAAATAGTATATGGGTTATCTAGTAAAATGGAAGAATAGACTGATTGAAGACAGTTCATGGATTTCATAGTTTGAGTTGGATGCAGCTCAGATCATACCTATTTCATGATTCAGAGAATCATTTCAAATAACCCAAGGTGTTTGATGTAGGAGCATCTCAGGTCCTTGGTAATCATGTGTCATCAAAACCATGTTTGCATTTTTCTGTGTTTCTTAGTTCCTTATTTGACTGAGTTGGTCTAGTGTTTCTTGGTTTCCTTTGTTTACTGATGTTGGTCGATTATCTCTCTAGCACTCGTTGAATTTCCTTGGCACTTAGTGATTATTTTCTGGCACTCAGTTTCCTTGCTTACTGAGTTGTTTATTTTGGATTTCTTTTGAGGTTGACTTGTGCATTTAATTTGGGTCATAGATTTGTTAAAAATAGGGAATACTGAGAGGGGGGGTGAATCAGTGTTCTACAAACTTTTAATTTTTCCCAATTATGGATATAACAAATTATCTTACCACATATATAACATAGAAATCTAAACAACATGCATAGCAATAAAACAAAAGAACTCATAACACATTATTTGTTCTCGAGGAAACCCTCACCAAGGGAAAACTCTGGTGGGGATGATACCCACAGAGATCTGCTAATCAAAAGTATCTTGTTAAGGATGTTAACCCTATTAGGATTCTATTACATGCATATAGTGTCACAGTCCTGATTAAGGGACTATAGGCCTTGTTAGAAGCCTCAACCCTACTAGGAGTTGGTAGTACAAAATGTGATTACCAGATGAGACCACTACCCAAACAAGTAATATAAAATATTCACTGATTACAAAAGAAGATCAAGGCACATAAACTTATACTTCTTGCATCAATATATCTTCATTTCTCTTTCAATTTTTCTATTACATTCACATATTCATTACTTCTCTTTGCAATTCCATCTTTACATATCTTTATACAAGTTATTAAGTTTAATAACTTTTTAGTCAGCTATCATATTAAAAATTATCTTTATCTAAATGCTAACATTTAGGATGTCATCCCTTTATATTTTTAATTCATTATTTTGATAAACAAAATAATCCCTTAACTCTTTATCGATTTTGTCTTCATATTTTGTCATGTCGGCTTAACACTGTCTTTAGTAAAACTGTCATAACTTCTTCCGTACATGCTGTACTAACTTGCACTCTAAGGTGAGTCTTCAATAATCACCATAGTGTCTATTTTCAAGTGTGCAATCACTGAAATTACTCCAATCAACATTGCCAATCAAAACTATCTTCGAGTTCATTGGCAAAAACACACTATCTCATACTTAGACAATTTTGCATTGCGCTCTGACATACTAGTTCTTTGACCTTTGTGATCTTCATGTAGATCATATGTTTCCATAATGAAAACATCTATGCAACTAACTCAGCCAAATTTCCAACAATCTCCCCCTTTGACATTGGTGGCAACATATGAGAAAATTGGCTAAGTCTTAGGCTCCAAAATTTCAAAATTGTGGTCATAATACAAAATGTGTATATATTGTCCTTATGACTTAGTGAATCCTTTCTATATATAGTACTCCCCCTAAGAGTATGTATCCTTATCAATTTTCTACTATATATCTCTCCCTAGTTGACAACAATGACAAAAAAAACATGAGGGTTACAAAACTATGTTCACAAAAAGTTATACCTTGATTCAATATTGCAAAGCTGGTAGGCTTGCAACACAATCTGCAAAGTTAATCTTCATGGCCTCTAAATCTTTCTCCCATGATTTCTTAGTTGAATCTTCCACACTAAGTAGTGCACACAATCCATAAGATGCAATCTCACATGCTTGGAGATTCTTAGAACTAAACTTCTGAAAAGATGTCTTGGCCGAAAGATATTCTTCCAGTCTCCCTTCAACAATGCTCAAGTTTATAGAAATGTGCTGTCTTAAAAGAGTGAATCTCTTCAGCTTCCTATCCTTTTCATCTTGCAAAACTCTTATTTCATCATAAATCTTGCCGATTTTCTTCTCAAATATCAAATATCTTCACATTGGAGCTTGAAAGAAGGTTTGTCTCATTCTAAATTTTTGCTTCCTTCATCTTCATCATCTCAACTTCCTCTGCTACCAAGTTCTCTAATTTTGTACACTGAATGTACAAATATTTTCTTCTTTTTAAATTCTTTCTGAAGTCCTTTATGAAAATATAAAGGTTATTGATATCATTCTTGATATTCTGACTAATGTCCAAAAGTGTTTTGGCCTCATAAGCTACTTGAGCTTTCAACTTTTCTATATCAGATAAATTTGTAAACTCATCATCAAAAGTATTCATTACTTTCTTTGCTCTTTTCAGAGGGTCATCTTCTGCAATTTGTGTAGTTATAATGCCTTGTAACTTCTTAGTAAGCTCCTTCAGGAATCTTTCAAGACTCTTTACTTTCTTATTCTTTCTAATGATCTTGTTCAAAGATGTGATCAACTCCATCTGATCATCATCATCTACTTCCCTTCCCAAATTCTCAATCATAGAACCAATCTGATTTTTCTTACCCATCTCAGGTGTAAGACTGATTTGTTCTTGAGTTAGAATAGGTACTTTTTTCTTTGTCACTTTAGGTTCTACAATTTTGGTTCCTATCTTCTCTTCTCCTTTGGTACTATCCTACTCTTCAAAAGTGAAATTGTCAACAATGTTTTCAAGATTCTTGAATAAGTTATCATCACTATCCAAGATGATCTTTGTTCCTTGAACATTCATGGCTTCATCCTCAATATTTATGGTTGGGGGAGAGGGAATGTCCTCTTTTTCTTCTTCTTCTGCTTGATCTTTAGATTCTACTACAAGTGATGGTTCTCCAGCATTCTCTATCATAACCTTAGTGATTTCTTTCTCTGTTTATGTGTTAATTTCTTCATATTTACCTCCCATAATCTGAATAGTTCTCTTCTTGGTTCTCAAATGGATGTTTAGATCCTTCATGATCTGTTTGAAGTGTTCTTCATCTCTCACAACACAAATTTTTCTTACAAGATTTTCTCTAATAGTTATATCTTCCTCTGATGCTCTCTTCTTTCTATTTACAAGTTTTTTGTACAAGTCATCAGGTATCTTACCCTAAATTGTATCAAATTTCTTATTAGATAAAATCATATACTTCACGACTACATTTTCTAGATTTAGTCTTTTTGCATAATCATAGAGATCATAATATTTGTTCATCTTTGTAAAGTCTTCATCTTGAATAATCTGTTCATTAACCTTTTCAACTCTAGGTTTCCAATTTTTCTTCTTAACAGGGGTGTTTTCATCATCTTTGATTTCTATAATTTCCCTTTGAACTGGTGGCACCAATGTCTTCTGCCTCTTACCTGATCCAATAGCAATCTCTTTTATTCTTTTGCTAGGTGTGGAGGAGGTTGATCTAGTGGATTTTCTTGTTTCTTGATCCTTCTCTATTTCTTGCACTTTCACCTTAACTTGTGTTTCTCCTTGTTGTAAGTTGCAATTCATGATAAAGGTGGCACATACAAAAATTATTTTTGTCCAATTTCTCTAACTGATGTTGATGTTTGCTTGGCTAAAAAGAACTCATGTTCAGTCATCCTTGTATCTTTTAGAATTTTCTTGATTGTACTCTCAACTCTTTTGTTTGACTTTTTCTCTTCAAGGATGGTCTTTGCAGAGTTGAATTTCTCCTCAAAGGTTCCAAACCTATAAATATCCATCTTGCACTTAAGTAGTCTACTCACATATTCTTCTTTCTCAATCTTAGATATTTCATAGCCAAGAGGGTCTATGAACTCTATTCTAGGTTCTACTGCTTCAATGTAACTAAATTTAGTCTCAACCATGAAACATATATAATTTTTATACTTCTCCACAGGAGATTGTGAGATCCTTGATCTACTTGACATCAAATTCTGAAATGTTTTAATTACCAACACTATACTTTCATTTACTTTATCAATAACATGCCTCAAATACACTTTGTTAATCCTTTCCATTTTAGTTTGACCATCATTCTAGTCATTTCCAATGGTGTAAGGAAATCCTCTCAATAAATGAAAAAACATATAAGTGATTAAAGATGAGAATCTAAACTGTGAATACTTTGTCTTCTTTATCTTTTCCAAATTCTCAAACAACTGAATTCTCAAAATCTCACACATGAAAAATTGTACTTTATCAACACACATCAAATAAGCCACGTGTATCATTCCAGCTACCATGTCATCCTCTCTTGAGTTAGCACAAAACTTAGTTGTTAGGATCTTACACAAGTATCTAGCATCATCTTGTTGTATCTTGCTAATCACTATTCCTTTGCCATTATAGGATGAATTTGTGTTGTCTATGACTATTTTATTCATGTTTTTCTCATTCAAAGGAATGACTCTAGTTTTAGATAGTCCAGTTAGCTCATGAATTAAGTCAGCTGTGATATCTATCACTCTGTAATCTAACCAAAACTTTCCATTGTGAATTCTACTTAGGATTATCTTGGTACATTCTTCATTGTCAAATTCATATTGTAAAGCATACTTAATGATCTCATTATCTTTCAAATTCTCAAACCCTACTTTCAATGAAATGTCTTGATTATAGATCTTCTGATATTCCTTTGTGAAATCACTATCATTGATAGTCTCTAGTTTACATCCCAAATAACTTCTAACATTCTCTAGATGTAAAACTCCATCTGGTATGGATGATAAAGCTAACCTAGGATCATCTTCCAAGGGTTCTACTGGTTCCCTTTTCACCTTAGGTCTATTCTTATGTTTGACATTGTGAATCAAAGAAACATCCATGATTTCCTCTAATTCCTTAACTGATTTAAAGATCTGCCAAGTAAAATACCTTGATTCCATGATTTTAGGGCTTGCGTAGATTCGACAAAAAAATTCTTCACCAAATCCTTGCAAAATGCTTCCAATTACTACTCTTCTATCTCCTTAACACTTATATTCACTTTGATGATCAAATAATACCATTCATGACCTTTTATCTTTTCAATCTCACTTAGATCTGACACCACATTCAATTCTTTTGTCAATTCTTTCCAAAAAGTTGATTCTGTTAACCTGCAAAACTTAAAACTTCTTATGATCTCACAAAATGTAATATTTTTCTTTGCATGCTTAATGATAGCATTAGAAAATCATATAATACCTTGCATTAACTATGCAAGATTCAATTCATCATATATCAATTTCTACAATAATCTAAGATCCCATTTTACTGTAATTTTCATGAATTAAGTACTTTGAGATGGGTCAGGTAAAGATTCATTCTTACCATTTAATACTTCACCTTTCTAACTACCTTCAGTGCTGAATATATCTCCTTGATCTATGCTTTTAACAAACTTCACCTCATCTGAATTACTACAACATCCTTTCTGACTGTTGCTTTCATTTTCATTTCTTCTTGCATGATTTCTAGGGTTAGGATTGGTATGAAAAACTCTATTGTTCATTCTAAAAAACCTTTTTGTATGTCCAATCTTGTTGCATATCTAACAAACTATTCCATTGTTTCCATATCTTGGTCCAAGTAATTGATCTGTGATCTTCAATTACTCTTAATGTGTCCAACCTTGTTGCATCTATAACATACTACTCCATTTCTTCTGTCCATATCTTCAGTATGTTTCTTATCTACATGGTTAGTATTTCTAAACATTCTACTACTATTGTTATTCTTAAAAAATTTAGGTTTTCTACATTCAATAGCTCTACGTCCAAAACCATGACAATTATAACAATAACCATTAAGAGGTTTAAATTGCTTACCTATGCAATCTCTCTTCATATGACCAATAGTATTACAAGAAAAACATCTACCTTTGAATTCTCTTTGCATACCTTTAGGTGATTCCTCTTGCTTAGGTGGTTCTTCTTCCTTAGGTGTATCTTTAGATTTTTTAATCTCATCATACTTCTTTTCATCTATGCTTTCAAATATTTTCAGATCTGGTTCCTTTCTTTCTTCATTTGCTTTAAAAGTGTTAAATCCAAGACTAGTTTTTATCAGAGAATGGTTTTTGATAAGATATTTGTTCATCAATTTTCTCACTAGTTGAATATAGTCTTTCAAGTTGCTGCTTAGATTGAGTCAGTTCTCCTTTCACAATTGTATTGTATTTCTCCAGTTGAGCATACTGCAAATTGACTTTCTCAAGTACAGATCTTACTTTACCATGTTTAGATTTTAGCCCTTCATTTTCAAGCTTAAAATTTTCATTCTCAGATCTCAAATTTGCTTCATTCTTTCCATTTCCATCTTTCAGAATTAACTTTAGATTTTCTATCTTTAGTTCATGTTTAAGGATCTCATTTTCTTTTTCTAAGTTGTCATCACAATCTTTGATGTGAATTTCAGATTCCTTTTCAGATTTCAGATCTTCCAACTTGTTTTTTAGTTTCTCAATGAGGTTCTTTACATCATCATATTTTCCTTTCAAAGTATCTCTTTCTATAGTAAGCATATCAATCTATTCAAGAGATTCTTCAAGACTCTTCTATAGTTGATCCATATCCATAGAGACCTTACTCAAGCTGCTAGGCTTTCCTTGAATGATTCTTTTCGGAGTAACTAAGCTCTGATACCAATTGTTAGAAATAGGGAATACTGAGAGGGGGGGTGAATTAGTATTCTACAAATTTTTACTTTTAACCAATTATGGATATAATAGATTATCTTACTGTATGCATAACATAGAAAGCTAAACAACACGCATAGCAATAAAACAAAAGAACTCATAACACATTATTTGTTCTCAAGGAAACCCTGGCCAAGGGAAAACCCCAATGGGGATGGTGCCCACAAAGATCCACTACTCAAAAGTATCCTATTAAGAATGTTGACCCTGTTAGGAGTCTATTACATGCATATAGTGTCTTAGTCTTGATTAAGGGACTATAGGCCTTGTTAGAAGCCTCAACCCTGTTAGGAGTTGGTAGTACAAAATGTGATTACTAGATGAGCCCACTGCCCAAAAAAGTAATACGCAATACTCACTAATTACAAAAAGTAGGTCAAGGCACATAACCTTATACTACTTGTGTCAATATCTCTTCACTGCTCTTTCACTTTCACTATTACATTCGCATATTCATTACTTCTCTTTGCAATTACATCTTTACATATCTTTATACAAGTTATTGAGATTAATAACTTTTCAGTCAGCTCTCATATTAAAAAATATCTTTATCCAAAGGTTAACATCTAGGATTTCATCTCTTTATATTTTTAAGTCATTATTTTGATTAAAAAAATAATCCCTTAACTCCTTATCGATTATGTCTTCATATTCTATCCTGTCGGCTTAACATTGTCTTTAGTAAAACTATCATAACTTCTTTCATTCTTGCCGTACTAACTTTCTCTTTGAGGTGAGTCTTCAATAATCACCATAGTGTCTATGTTCAAGTGTGCAAGCACTAAACTTACTCCAATAAACATTTCCAATCAAAACTATCTATGGGTTCACTAGCAAAGACACATTGTCCCATACTTAGACAATTTTGCATTGCGCTTTGACATACTAGCTCTTTGACCTAGGTGATCTTCATGTAGATCATATGTTTCCATAATGACAACATCTATGTAACCAACTCAGCCAAATTTCCAATAGGATTTAATGCAGGTATCTATCATTGGGAAGCATGTGGACGTAGATCTAGTCATTCTTTCTATTGATGCTGGTGTTGGCAATTTGGCTAGTGTGGATGCATAGATGTTGTCATTATGGAAACATATGATCTCTATTGAGAGTGCAGAATCTAGAATGCAAGTATGGCAAGTTGAAGGAAGAAATTGTCTAAGTATGGATACAGTGATCCTGAGAGAGCACCCGATGAAGATCTAGTTGGCGACGTCCACTGGAGCAATATTTTTGTTTGCGCAATTAACTAAAGCTTCTACAGAGTATGAGGACACCCCATCTTAGTGCACATAAAGTTTGGAGCAATATAGATGAAGTTATTCAAAGTTTACTGAACAGAGTTTTTGCAAACAGAACAGTTTTGGAGACAGTATTAGCGAAAGAGTTAAGGGATTATTTTTGCTTGTCAAAATAATGACTTAACATTATTAAGGGATGACATCCTAGATGTTTACTCTTGGATAAAGATTTTGGAAGCCGACCATATAAAGTTATTAGCTCTAATAACTCATATATTAGGCATACTTGACATGTAATGAAAAACTGTGTGTGATGTGTAAAAAGAAAGAAAAGGATAACTTGCGATAGTTGTATATTGTGATAGCAGCAAAGGCTATTGATGTGAAGTTGTAAGCAGTACCATCCTATAGTCAAAAACATTTTGTATTACCTGTTTGGGCAGTGAGCTCAGCTAGTGATCAGGTTTTGTAATCTAACTCCTAACAAGGTTAAGGCTTCTAACAAGGCCTAAAGTCATTTAACCAGGACAGATCTACTATATATTGTAAATTGACTCTTAACAAGGTCCAATATCCCTAGCAAGATACTTTTGATTAGTGATCTTTGTGGGTACCATCCCCACTGGGGTTTTCCCTTGGCCAGGGTTTCCTTGAGAACATATCATGTGTTATGAGTTCTTTCTATTTACTGCTATGTTTGTTAATCAGCTTGATAATCTTTGTATGCACTAAAGTAATCTATTATATCCATAAGTGGGAAAAAGAAATTTTTTTTGAAATACTGATTCACCCCCCCCTCTTAGTATTTCCTATTTCTAACAATTGGTATCAGAGCGCAGTTACTTGGAGAAGGAATATTCAAGGAAAGCTTAGCAGCTTGAGTAAGATCTCTATGGATATGGATCAACTTCAGAAGAATCTTGAAGAAGCTCTTGAATAGATTGATATGCTTACTAATGAAAGAAACTCCTTAAGAAGAAAATATGAAGATGCAAAGAATGCTATTAACAAATTAAAAGGTAAGATTGAAGATCTGAAATCTGAAAAGAAATCTGATATGCTTGTTGAAGATTGTGATGAATTAGAAAAAGAAAATGAGATCCTTAAGCATGATTTGAAGATAGTAAATCTGAAGCTTAGTATGAAAGATGGAAATTTGAGATCTGATAATGAAAAATTGAAAATTGAGAATGAAGATCTGAGATCAAGACTTGAAAAGGAAACATCTGAATCTGAAAAAGAAAAAGTGCAATATGTGGAACTTGAGAAGTATAATAAAATTGTGAAAGGTGAATTAACTCAATCTAAACAACAACTTGAAAGGCTGTATTCAAAAAGTGATAAGACTGAAAAAAAAATTTCTTTTGAAGAACCATTCTTTGATAGGACTGGATTTGGATTTAGTATGTTTAGAACAAACCATGAAAGTAAGAAGCCAGATCTGAAGACATCTGAAAGTGTGGAGGAAATGAAGCTAGATGAGAACACATTGGTAGATCCACCTAAAGAAGAATCACCTAGAGAGCAAGAAGAATCAAAATAGGAAGAATCATCTAAAGGTATGCAAAGAGAATTCAAAGGTAGATGTTTTGCTTGTAATACTATTGGGCACATGAAGAGAGATTGCACAGGTAAGCAATTTAAACCTCTTAATGGACACTGTTATAATTGTCATAGTTTTGGACACAGAGCTAACAAATGTACAAGACCTAAAGTAATTTTGAATAATTATGATAGAATGAATGGGAATACTAACAATGCAGATAAGAAATCTATTAAAGAAATGAATCAAAGAAAAGTGGTAGTATGTTTTAGATGCAACAAAGTAGGACATATTGCTAGAAATTGTAGGTCATAGATTAACTAGCAAGGACAGAGATTTGGAAACAATGGAATCATTTGTTAGATATGTAACAAGTTTGGACACTCAGCAAGAGTTTGTAGAATGAACAATGGAGGTTATCATCATAACCCTAACCCTAGGAACAATACAAGAAGGAATGAAAATGCAGGAAACAAAGAGAAAGGTTGCTGTAGCAATAAAGATGAAGTAAAATTTGATAAAGGCATAGATCAAGGAGGTATATTTAGCACTAAAAGTAGTCAAGAAGGTAATGTAACTAATGGTAAGGATGAATCTTTACCTGACCCTTCTTTAAGTACTTAAATTATGTAAGTTTCCGTAGTTTAGGACTTAGGATTAGTGTAGATTAGGAATTTGAATCAGTTAAGTTTTGCGCAATTAGATATAGGTTTTTTTATGTTGTAATAATGCTATGGTTAAGTGCGCAAAAGAAAATATCATGTTTTGCAAGGTCACAAAAAGTTTTATGGTTGCAGGTTTGCAGAATCAGGTTTTTGAGGTTTTGGCGGTAAAATGAATGAATGTGATGTCAGATCAAGTTAATGTGAAGTGTTATAAGGTTGAAATTGAAGTTATCATAATTAAAAAGTGATTGAAAAGAGATTTGAAAGAAGAAAAAGTGAGTTGAGGATGATTTGAAGAAGTTTGGAAGCAGTTTGTAGCGATGATCATACCGAAACCCTAGATTTGCAAAGTTGAGGTATTTTTTTATCTTTAATTAGTTGATAAGATGGATATTTCTATGGTTCATAATGTTAAGGATAAGAATAGACCTAAGATTAAGAAAGAACCTCTAGAACCAGCTGAAATTGATGACATACTAGCACTATCATCCGTACCAGACAGAGTATTACACATTGACAATGTTAAAGGATATTTAGGTTGCAAGTTTGAAACTTTGGGAGATGCAGATTTTAGTGATGATTACAGGAAATTGTATAATCAAGACATGTCAGTTAAACCAGCTTATGGGCACCTAGAGAACAATGAAATTATCAATTATTCCATGAAGTATGAATTTAATGATGAGGAATGTACCAAGATCATTTTAAGTAGAATCCACAATGGGAAATTCTGGATGGAGGATAGAGTTATTGATATAACTACCAACCTAATTCATGATGTTACTGGATTATCAAAAGTTGGAGAGATTCCAGTAAATGAAAAGAACATGAGAAATATTTTTTTAGACAACACTGGATCTAGTTATAATGGTAGAGGAATTGCGATAAGTAAGATTAAGCAAGATGATGTTAGGTACCTTTGCAAGATCCTAACAACTAAATTTTGTGGTAGTTCAAGGGGATATTACATGGCTGTAGGAATGGTTCATGTAGCTTATCTTATGTGTATTGAGAAGAAACAAGTAGACCTATGTGAAATTTTGAAAATTCAGTTATTTGAGAACTTAGAAAAGATTAAGAAGGCTAAGTACACACAGTTTAGGTTTTCATCTCTGATAACCTATATGTTTTTCCATATTTTGAAAAGATTTCCTTACATAGTTGATTAGAGTGACAATGTGAACACAATGGAAAGAATAAACTCAATCTACATGAAGCACCTAATTGATAAAGTTAATGACAGTGTGAAGCTTGTATTGAAGACTTTTCAGAATATTGTTAAGAACAAATCAAGGATTCCTCAATCCTTAGTTGAAAAGCATAAAGATGACATTTGTTTTATGGTAGACACTGATTTCACCTACATTGAAGTAGTTGAGCCTAGAATGGAATTCATAGACCCTCTTGGCTATGAAGTATCTAAAGCAGAAACAATAGGATATGTGAATAGACTATTAAAGTGTGAGTTGGATGGTCATGCAAATAGGTTTGGAACCTATGAAGAGAATTTCAACTCTGCAATAAGTTTGAGAGAAAAGAAGCAATCTAGTAGGAGAGTTGAATCTACTATGAAGAAAATACTGAAAGAATTAGGTATGTCAAGTCATGAGTTTGACATAGCTAAGAAGACTATAGAAGCCTTGAAGCAAAGTGAAAATCTTGTAATTCCACCTGTGGCATGTAGTGCAGACCCTGTTGATCCTATTGCAGTAAAGGTAAAAGTTGAAGTACCTAAAAAAGATGAAGGAGATAAATCTTTTTCTCCTATTCCTAGAAAAAGAGTAAAAGGGAGTGCAACAAGACCCGACAAGAGACAGAAAGTCAGTTTACCACCTGTACCTAGAAAAGTAGTAGAAATTAAAGATGATGATGAAGTTTCAATCAAGAAGAAAACTTGGAAACCAAGAATTGAAAGAGTTAATGAAGATATATTGAAGCATGGAGACTTCACTAAGATAAATAAATTCTATGATCTATATGGATCATTGGACAGATTGAATTTTGAAAATAAAATGATTACACATATGATTTTGATAGATAAGAAACTTAGCACTATTCATGGTAAGATCCCAAAAGATTTGTATAGCAGACTTGTGAATAGAAAACAGAGAGCACAAGAAGAGGACATAAAGATGAGAGAACATTTAATCAAACAGTTCTATAAAGTTGAGGATGAAGAACATTTGAAGAGATTCTTGAAGTCTCTTGGAACTTTATTGAGAACTAAGAGAAGAACAATCTTTATAATGGGAGGCAAAAAGGAGGAAGTACAGAAAGAGACTGAGCAAGTAGTAATGCAAGTTCTTGCAGATATAGTTGCAGGAAAGCATGTTGAATCAGATCCTTAGCAGAAGCAATCAGAGGAACTACATGCAGAGGAAGTTGGTATTGAAGAAGTCCCATCTTCTTCACATATCAATATTGGCAAAGAATCAATGGACATTGAAGGAACCAAAGTGACACTAGAGTTAGATGATGCAGTATTTCATGATCTAGGAAACATTGTTGACAATTTGGCTTTAGAAGAGCAAGAGAAAATTATAGAATCAGAAAAGGATATAGAGGCATTGGAAGCACCAGCTGTATCAGAATTAGTTCCAACGGAGTAGATAGTTAAAGGTAAACAAATTTTGACAGAGGTCACTACCCCTAGTGCACCTAATAGTAAGAAGAGACAAATTGGTTCAATTTTTGAAGACCTTGGAAAAGAGGTTGAAGATGATGATCAGCTTGAGTTCATCACATCTCTTAATAAAATTATTGGAAAGAATAAGAAGATGAAGGACCTTGAAGGCAAAGTTAGAGTTTTGACAGAGAAACTTGAGAGTGTGATCAGCACTCAGGTATTTGAAATAGATCCACTTGAGAAAGATAAAATAGTAATCAAATCTTTTGACTCTGAATTTTCTAACTTAAAGCATATTGCTGGAATAAAAGTTCAGGAAGCCTTTGAAGCAGAAATGCAACAAAATTTAAGTGTAAATATTCAAAATGATATTGGTAATTTGGATGTATGCATAAAGAATTTGAGGAAACATTTTGAGACTGGAAAGAGTTTGTATATACAATGCACAAAATTAGAAATCCTAACAGCTGAAGAAGATAAGAAGATCAAAGAGAAGATAGATGCAATTACAGCTGAAACAAACACCTTGACAAGCCCAAATGTAAAGATAAGTTTTGTAGAGAAGAACATAAGGACTTTAAATGATGAAATCAGAATGTTAGCAGAGGAGAAGAATAGAAAGATGATCAGGATTAACATCTTGAGAGAGCATATCTCAATCAAGACCTCAATTGTTGAAGACCAAATTGAGCAGTGTCTTTCAGCAAAGACATCTTTTCAGAAGTTTAGCTTTAATTCCCTGCAAGCTTGTCAGACAGTAACATACAGATTGAGTACTCTACTCAATGTTGTTGAATCCATCAGGAAGATATGGGAGAAAGATTTTGAATCATGGAAGTTAGAGTTTGGTGACTGTGTTGCAAGCCTACTGGCTTTGCAATAGCTGATAACAAGGTATCAAGTTTTTTTTAAATTTTTGTACACCCTATCTTTGTCATTGTTGTCAAAGGGGGAGAGATAGTAGAAAATTGAAAATATGTTGAGGAAGGATACTCATAGGGTGATCTATTCTATGTATATGTGTTGTATAACATTTGGCCACAATTTTGTGTAAATACTTTGAAGTTTTGTTTGCACACTTAGCCAATTTTCCATATGTTGCCACCAATGACAAAGGGGGAGATTGTTGGCAATTTGGATAATGTGGATGCATAGATGTTGTCATTATGGAAACATATGATCTCTATTGAGAGTGAAAAATCTAGAATGCAAGTATGGCAAGTTGAAGGAAGAAATTGTCTAAGTATGGATACAGTGATCCTGACAGAGCACCCGATGAAGATTCAGTTGGCGACGTCCACTGGAGAAATATTTTTGTTTGTGCAGTTAACTAAAGCTTCTACAGAGTATGAGGATACCCCATCTC
The DNA here is from genome assembly GCA_027943335.1 of Chamaecyparis obtusa. Taxonomy (NCBI): domain Eukaryota; kingdom Viridiplantae; phylum Streptophyta; class Pinopsida; order Cupressales; family Cupressaceae; genus Chamaecyparis; species Chamaecyparis obtusa. The sequence goes on from BSBK01010690.1 coordinate 251,109, forward strand.
AGTGCACATAAAGTTTGGAGTAGTACGGATGAAGTAATTCAAAGTTTACCAAAGATAGTTTTTGCAGACAGAACAGTTTTGGAGACAGTATTAGTGAAAGAGTTAAGGGATTATTTTTGCTTGTCAAAATAATGACTTAACATTATTAAGGGATGACATCCTAGATGTTTTCTCTTGGATAAATATTTTGGAAGCCAACCATATAAAGTTATTAGCTCTAATAACTCATATATTAGGCATACTTGACATGTAATGAAAAAGTGTGTGTGATGTGTAAAAAGAAAGAAAAGGATAACTTGCGATAGTTGTATATGGTGATAGCAGAAAAGGCTATTGATGCAAAGTTGTAAGTAGTACCATACTATAGTTAGAAACATTTTGTATTACCTGTTTGGGTAGTGAGCTCAGCTGGTGATCAGGTTTTGTAATCTAACTCCTAACAGGGTTAAGGCTTCTAACAAGGCCTAAAGTCCTTTGACCAAGATAGATCTACTATATATTGTAAATTGACTCTTAACAGGGTCCAATATCCCTAACAAGATACTTTTGATTAGTGATCTTTGTGGGTACCATCCCCACCAGGGTTTTCCCTTGGCTAGGGTTTCCTCGAGAACATATCATGTGTTATAAGTTATTTCTATTTACTGCTATGTTTTTTAATCATCTTGATAATCTTTGTATGCACTAAAGTAATCTATTATATCCATAAGTGGGGAAAAGAAAAAGTTTTTGAAATACTGATTCACCCCCCCCTCTTAGTATTTCCTATTTCTAACAACTGGATCTAAAGGCTGAATTGATTCAATAGCCTCTTGTATAAATGTAGTTATTTGGTTAGAGTTTAGGAGTCAATTTTGATAGAAGATAAAAGATAGAAAATTAGAGATTGCTATCATAACCTCACATTTTGGAGGACTTATGTACTTGATTGTAATAACTGGCCTAAACCCATAAGGCCTTATAGCGTGACATGTACGAATCAATTTGAAGATAATATATGAAAGTGATCTGCATTCTCTCTCTCACTATTTTGTGTTTTTGCTTCCTTGTTATTCTGGAAGGTGGATCTAGTTAGGGTGTGGCTTTGGCCCCTCTCCCTATCCTCCCTTGTGTCACTTAGAGAAAGGCATTTTAGGATGTGGTAGACCTTCAATTAAGGTTTCTTGTGTTTTGGATTTCAACACTGAGAATTACAGCTAATTGAAGTCTTGTAATAACAATGAAGCAATGATATAGAACAATTGAATAGTTGCAATGATTAAGGGAGTATGACATGGAACCTAGATGTGCTAAATTGGATTTGGATTGGGTTATAGCCTAATTTTGGTAATGTATGATCATCGACTATGTATTTTATATTTGGATAATATTTGGTCACATTTTGTGATGCATTTGTGAGCCAACTGGTTGAGGAATTGAGCATATAGTTGAAGAGGTTTTGAGAAGCAAAGAAATGGTGTGATATAATCAAATAAATGGATGCATTGTAATGTTAGAATCAGGTAGAAACTGATGTGAGATATAATCGAGACTAATCAAGAATAGAAGAATCTTGTATAAGTTTATTTTTGATAAATCATTATAAAAAAGACATTTTTTATTGTAAGAGCAGTATCCTCATTGTACACTATATTCCTTAAAATTTAGAAATGTGCTTGTATAATAATCAGCTCCTAACAGGGCTAGGTATCCTAACAAGGACATAATACTTTTAGTACATATTTGTGGGTACCATCCCCACCTAGGTTTTCCCTTAATAGGGTTTCCTCAAGAACAAAATCATGGTGTTGAGTTGTGTATTTTGTGTTTATGTTCTTTTAATTTTAGTAATTATTTGGTTAATTTGGATGTTGCTAAGTTTAAATTTAAAGTTCTATAATACCAATTCACCCCTCTCTGATTATTATAATCCTAACAGTAACATTTTATATATGTAGTAAATATGGTCATCTATCCATGAATTGTAGAATGAGAACACTAAGAGGAAATGAAGGATGTTGGAGATCTAATGGTATGGGATATTTCCTTTTGGATAAGATCAGTCATCTTGTACGATATTGTGATTTTAGGAACTGGCCATCCAACCGACTAGAAGAAAAAAAATGTAAGATTGTTGACGATGAGGAATTTGGTCAAGCGATGAAGAAGATCTAGAGGAAGGAAGGAGAGAAAAATGAAGCTAAGTAAGAGGAAAAATTATGTAAAGATAATTCACCATCCTTTAGTGTAGAGGATTCTTTTTCAAACTAAGCATATTACTTTCTTAGAGGGAGAACTTATAGAAAAATCCTTTACCGATCCCTTAGATATAAGAGTGGTAAGATCTATATGCACATTATGGTTTAATATTATATGATTTTGGTTTTGATAAAGCCTTTTGAAGTTGTCGATGAATCTATGTCAATCGTATTAAGTTTTCATGGTATATACCCATTTACCATTTCATATTGGTTATAAATATTAGAGTACCTATCGGTTGATATGCATTAGTCAGTGATGTGACACTATTCCTACTATTGGGAAAACACTGTTCTACCATTGGAAGCATGTAATGTCTATGATAAATAGAGGGAAGTGATTTTACATTTTACTTTTAAATTCATTTGAGTATTTGAGAGTTTTTCTAAGTGTTATTATACATAGGTTGAATTTGAGCTAAGACATTTTAGCCTAATTTTCTATCAAGTTTTTGTGAGCCCTAATTGGTGTATTGTGAGTTCTCAATTTGGTTTGTAGTGTGATTTGTGTGTTATTGTAGTTGCTTGAAATGGAAAGTGTTGATACTCCTTTTTTAATCAACACTATTGAGAAGCCTGAACCCATTTTCAAGCTCCATTTGATCAAAGTGAGTGAGATAGATATGACTGGTTCATTGCAAGATTGAATAATTGGGAATTATAGATATCAAAATGGAATATGAGGATATGTCTAATAATGGTGTATTGAGAGATACACACAAGAATATACAGGTTAAAGTTTTAACATATGCAATGGGCATTCCACCTGAATTCCATCCCGATTGGATTCACTATGTGTTAAGAAGAGTGGATGATTAGTTTATTTGGTTGAACAAGCCACATAAGATTATAAAGACAATGATTCAAGAAGTTACTAAATTTTTAGCTCAAGGATTAGAATGCACATTGAGAATGGTTGCAATACATTTGGTTACTAAGCTAACCAAATCTAGACAGGATGGAAAAAATATAACTATAGATGATACTAAAGATAGAGAAGTTTGTTTTGCATCTATGGTGATTGTTTATCAGGTATATCAATCAAGTAGATTTAACAATATGTCTAGTGGTGCTATCCATGTTATTTATCAAATAGTGAAAGATGATTCCATGTATGATTTATGCAAGAGGATCAGAAGTCAATTTTTGGCAAACATGGAGAGGATAAAGAAAGACAAGAAGTAATCATTCAAGTATGGTGCCTGATTGATATGTATATTGTTTCTAAATCCAAAATTTCTTCCCTTGTAGAGGAAATGTTGATTGGTCAAGGGACATACCAGTAGTTACTCAGATAAGTGAATTTATGAAGAAACTAGGTGAGAATTTTAGCAATGTTATGTGGGATTATTTAAAATATTTATTAATATATTTTTTCATCATATCACATCTACTTTGGATTAAAATCAATCTAGAATAATCATCCATAGCTTAGATTTGCATCATTGAGCTTGTAGGTTCCTTAAGGCCTTAGGGGAAAAATAGGTATTCTATACCCAATTTTGTGCCACTATAGGGTTATTATGGTCCCTAGCCAATCCTAATATCTCCTAATCATCATTAGGGATATGCTCCAAGTGATTCAAGAGCACACCGACATCCCTAAAGCTAGAGCAAATCAAACGGTGACAGGGTGCTTCCGTTTAGGCTATATCTGAAAGACTTTGTGAATAAATTTCTATAATATGTTAGGTATATGCTGTTTAAATAATTTTTGACATGTTTAATCCTTTAAAGAAAGATTATGTTTTCACTGATCACATTTTGGCATGCTCGGCGGGACCCTACACGCCTTCAAACTGCATTTTTTAGGATTTTCCAAGAAAAAAACTCAAGTATTCAAAAATCTCATCCTATTCTATGAGGATAAGCATACGAGTAAACCCCCTAGAAGAAGATTCTCATATTTTTAATTATCCTTACTCATAGTAGGACCAACCTTTTTTGGCCCTTTGAACTTGTTTGCTCATATTGGAAGCACCCAGTACTTTTACTAGGCCTAACCATCACTCATATGAGTAAAGACCATCAGTATACCATACCTTATTTACTCATATGGGTAAAAAAGGTGTCTTGTAAGGCTTTAGGCCAAGGAAAAGTTGATCTTTGGGGGTTTCTAGGGGTTTTTAGGCCCTTTTGACTGCTTGTTTCAAGTTTTTGACACCATCTTTTGTAGGTAATCTTGGAAGGAATCAAAGTAACTAAAAAAATAAAGCCTTAAGGCCCATGAACTCTTGTGAAGGTTTAAAAAACACTAACACATCATTTTCAAGCTTAAAATGAACTTTTTGAGTGCCCTTAAGGGACAAATTTGCAAGCTTTTCCTAAACATTTCCTAAGCAATCCTAACCAAATCAATTTGTTCCTATTTTATCCTAAAGAAATAAAAATCATCTCTAATGTTTCTCATTTGGCTAAAAATAATCTCAAATTTTCAAATCTAAGGTTTTAGGAATCATTCATGCAAAATAGGAACACTCTATCTTTTTGGTGCATAAAAAGGACTAGAAGTTTGCATATAATTCCTAATCATTTCCTAAGAAATCCTAACCAACTCAAAATGTTCCTATTTGGTCTTAAAAAACTCAAACTCACTTCTAATGGCTTTCCTTTGGTTAAAAATAACAACTTTCAAACAAATCTAAGGTTTCAAAGATGCATTCATGCAAAGTAGGAACATTTCATGTTTTGGGAGCATAAAAAGAACATCAAGTTTACATTTCAAAACTAAGTGATTCCTAAATCAACTAAAAAATCATCCTAAAGTGATCCTAAAGAAAACTAAAGTGCATCAAAAAGAGCTAAAAGAAATTCCTTTACAAATGTCTTCAAGTTTTGTTAAAGGTCTCAAAGCAAACTAGGAACAAAATCAAACAAAATATTTGCTAATATTTTCAATTTGGTTCCTAAACATTCCTAAAAGTTTCAAAAATTTCCTAAATCAGTCCTAGAGATTTTTTATTAATGTGATCAAGTCTCTTATTGCAAAAATCTTGAATGCCTTTCAAAGCTCATGTATCAAAGATAAATCTAGGAACTTTCCCTTTGGAGTCTAAAACTTGAGCAAAAGGAAAACAAATCTTGAATGAAGCTAAAAGAATGAACCAAAGTCCAATTAAGTCATTGTCATTTTGAAAATAAAACACAATCTTGAATGATCTAAGAGAGAAAGAAAAGAATCTCTATTCCTTCCTCTTTCAATTTTAGTTCACGCGCCAAACTCAATCTTGAATGACTTAAAGATAAAAAACAAAGCACTTTTCAAAGTTCTAAAAGCAACAGGCAAACTCAATCTCGAATTCTCAAAGAAAAGAACTTGCAATCAATCAAACATTTACTTTTTGGTGAAATAAAAAATAAAAACCTAAATAGTCATGTCTTCAGAAGTTTTCAATTCAATCACACTTAATCAAATTTTGGGAAAAAGAACTATTCATGATGTGCATCTAGGATTTTTTCATTTTCTTGCAAAATCCTTGTTAGAATAAGTAACATAAAACACTTGAAATCAGACAAGTTCACTTGTTTTACTTTTAGCAAGGCCTATCTAGGGAGAAAAGCACTTCCTCTCTGGAGAATGACCTCAAACTGGTATCTTCCTCGACTGGTATAGAAATAAAGCATTGAGAAAACTCTTGCTTATATCCCCTCAAGCTCAGGTGAGGCATGTTGATTTTAGCCCAAGGTAGGTGAATAATCCCTACTATTTTGGCATGGCTAAATAGGCTCTTAAGGGAGTCACATGCATACAAACTGATTAGGGAGACTCCATAGAATAATTACAAACTAGTTAAAATAAAGGCTACCCTATCCACATCTAAAGGTATCAAAATCCTTGTGTGAGGACCGATCCAAGGGGTTTTCTAAATCACCTCAAGATTAATCACCATTTGTATCCCCTTCTAGGGGTACAAATCTTTGGGAAAGGATTATGATACTCACCTTCCTTAGGTAGATCTTCTTAAAGTGATTGATAGTCAAAGGCTTCGTGAAAACACTTGTTGGAACATACACATTTCAAATATTTTTTAGATTCAAAGTTAGTTATCTTGCTTGTATCCCACAAGGTTACTTTGTCCCTTGTGGAGATTTATTTTCCAAAATTCTTTGTTGAAATCTATCCTTTTCCATTAGGAAACATCAAATTGATCTACAACTTGATTCAAGATACTCAGAAAACCTTGCAGAAGAAACCCTTGAAATCAGATACCTGAATCTTTTGTCTCAATTCAATTATCAAAATTTCCTCAAGTTATGTCCAGTTTGATCAAACACCTAAAAGATAAACTTCCCAAATCCAAAGCCTATTGAGAGAAGAAAGTTGTAGAGAGAAATCTTAAAAGCCATCAGTCTTTTGTGCAAGTAAACCAAGACAAAGAAAAGTACCAAGAAAAGCTTGATAATGTGAGCTATAACGCAAGAGTCAAGCAGTTTGGTTACCGATTCTAAGTAAACCATCGCTATGTCAATCATGAAAGAGAGGACTAGGTGTAGTCCATCACATATCCACTTTTTCTTTGAAATCTAAGGTCCTGTCTCAATAGTTCTTCATCCTAGTTTCATCCTAGTTTCATCTTTGAGTCCAATCTTAGTTGCATTCATCATCATCGGTAGCATCATAGGTAATCCCTTTTAGTTTCAACTACATCATCCTTTTAGAAATAGAATCATTCTTTCATCCTTCACCATCATTCCATCAATGATCCACAATCAGAATCCCAAATCCTTCATAAAAAATCTAGCATCTATCATCCAAATCAACCCACCATCTTTTGCACCAAATCCAGTGATCCAAATCTGCAAGCACTTAGTGTTCAAAACCTTTGAGTTGATTTCAATCCCCTATCCTAAATAAGAAATCATCCCCTTTTGTCAGAACATTATCTAAAGGAAATCTAACTTATCCTTGCACAACCTCATCATCTCGAGCAAGAGATTGGCTTGCATTGATAAGAATCGAGTTGACCAAAGATCATTAGTCTATCCTAGGTTGGTTGAATCCTATCACTGACCCTACATCAGGAAAAAAAAATCTCATTGTTCACACTTACTAATCTTCCATGAGCAGCCCACCAATCATCCATGAAATCGTAATCCAAATCAGAGTATCCCACCAACCCCCCATCATCACCAAACATCTGTCACCATCTTTCGCCAATCTTCCACCATCCTTGATCCAAATCTAAGCATCTCACTAATCCTTGCATTGAATTTTAGAAATCTACTATCCCTAGAAGTTCCTTAGGTTTGTGTCCATCATTCTTTAGAGTCTTTTTAGGAACATCTTGCATCCATCTGGCATCTACATCTCCATTCAATGCCTATCATGACAAGATCTGAGAAAAGAAGGAACATGGATCTTTATCAAGCCCCTAGCTCATTTGATCTCAACATTTCTACTAGTACGATGGTAGCTTATGATCCCCAGATTCATAAAACTAGTAATGCATGGGATGATCCCAATATCCCCTTAGCTCCTTTTGCGATAGAAACATTAATGAATCATCCGGGAAATGCACAAATGGTTAGGGCACTCACTTCTCAAAATCAAAGAAACATGTGGGCTAACTTCACACAAGATTTCATGCCCCACAAGGGAACTGGGGAAGAGAACAAAGATTCTCTTTGTAAAAAAAAACTTAAGTATTGATTTATGAAATTTTTTTAATTTTTAAAAGAATTACATAAACAAAACATATTTTGACTTAGATTCCTCCAATCTTCCCTTATTACTTAATGTACAATTCATTTAAGTCCATTTACTATACTAACAACATGATTTACTTCTTAATCAAACTACATCACAACATTTGTAGATTATTTATAAAGAAATACAAAGTACTTTCATTTCAATTTGCTATTTAAATCCATCTATTTTCCTAAGTATCCTTTATGAGCAATATAACATTTAAAATATTAATACCACATAATAGATTCATTTAAGAGTTTGACCCATTACACATATGACATCATCACATTTGATTCAGTAATTTTCTTAATCGACAAATAATGAGGAAATAACCTGTTTTACTTGAAATCTTATAAAATCCTTTTCTTTTCCAACATACATCATATACATAAATTTCATGCTTTCCCTTTTCCTTTTTCCTAAGTCTACCCATTCCAATTACAACATTTTGAAATATATTAATGATTACATTACATTCATCTACTCTTGGGAGGTAACATTAATTTTACATCATGAAAGATGAATACAAGTCTTCATTCTTCAAAATTGGAATACTGTGCAAGTTTGAATCCTTAAGCACTACATCTGCAAAACATACCTTGATAAAAATATTTACCACCCAGCCACATGAATACCAAAAGGCCCACTCCCCCATGTTAGGAGATAAACACCAAGTTCCACAAAGAAGGGATAGCTAGGCCATACCTAGGGTTGGGTAACCTTTCCCAAATAGAAAATGAAAAAGAAGATCAAAGTATAAATATTTTCCCAAAGGTTCTAAGGCTTGGTAGAAAGTCTAAGCAACAACCTAAGTGAGTGTCATCACATAGCCCTCACCCCTTGGGTTGTCCTGGTACTAGCCACTCCAGGCCCTGGCCCCCAAGTAGGCACATGCGAAACTGAATGCCTTTCGTACAAACAAGCACCATTTGATCATACCTATGCATAGGAACCTTCTCCCACTCCCATCCATAGCCTTTACTAGCACTAACGGTGTGGGTGAGGTATACATTAATATTTTTAGTGTTTGAACCCATTCCCATAAGTTTTAATTAAATTATCACTTGTTACATAACTCTTCAGCCGGTTATCCTAGTAGTAGCCACTTAGGGCCCCGACCCCACACTGAGAGCTACTCACTTAGTGTTGTTAGGTTTTCTACCCTTAACCCACACATCATAAAAACTTTCAAGAACTTACATCAAAGAACATAAGAAATAGGAGAGTTTAGGTATGTTTAGGAAAATTAGGAGCGTTTAGGGAGGCCTAGAACAGTCTTGATCCTCCTAGACAATCTTATACACTAATTTTGCTTCCTACTCACATCCTAACCCTATTAAAGCATCTAAATGAACCATATAACCTCCACTAAGAAATTAAAAAACCTATATAAAGTTTACACAAAATTCCATATGCTTAAACACAAAGTTCCATAAAACCTCCCATGCCTGAAATTTAACTAAGTCTGATTTTATTGAAAATTCTAAAATCTAGAAGTTGCATCATATCTCCTATGAAGTTGAAATCTATCTCAAATATCCTGATAGGTACCAAATTTATTTATACAAGTATAACTTAAAGTCTCAAAATTATACTTAAATGTTATACTTGTATAAACAAACAAAATAACACTAACTTGGGATTGTATAAACACAGGATTGTTTAATGACTGAAAATTAAATACAATGTTGCACATATTGTTTAATGATAGAAAATAAAATAACAATGTTGCACATATTGTTTAATGATAATGACAGAACATTAAATATAAATACTATGTGTATTGATTAAGAAACTCAAATATAAATACTACACATAATGCTTTATGATAGAAAATTCACTATAAATAACCCTAACTCAGGACTAGCATAGTTCAATAATATCTCAAAAATGACGGGCATAATGCAATAATATTATATTTTTATAAACGGCTGGCATAATACAATGACTTTCATAATACAATAATATAGCAACTTATATTTCTATAAATGACTGACAGACTACAATGATATAGCAATGGCTGGCAGAATACAATAAGGTATAAACGGCTCATGGAATGAAATAATATATCATAAACATGAAATGGATGACATATGTATAAATGGTAGGCTATATTTGTATAAACCTTCTGCAACACATGGAGACAAACAAACCATATAGAGAGGTATTCAAATAGATCTAAAAACAAACATTCATAATAGAGAAGAGAATTATCCCTCAGGATAGATTCCAACCTGGAGTCCCGTGGGAATTAGTTGTTGAAGAACAATCCAATCCTCTCAATCTCTTCTAGTACTCCTTCAAATCCTTTTTTATGCAATCTCCAGCCTCTACCTAAACCAACCAAATGCCAATCTTAGAGAATAACAAATCCTCTCCTCACAAATATAATTTTCCTACAAACATAATACTCATCTTATTATTGTTTCTTCTCAAATCAACTCCTATCCAAGCCCTCTCACACAACAAATCCTTCCTGTATATAGATTGGAGGAGGTGGTTTCACAGATAATCCAATGGATGCAACCATCCCAACTATATTAGTTATTTTTTAATAATATAGTTTGCATAACCATTCTCATGAAGGGATAAATAAATTTTATTTAATAATATTTTTATCTTTGTCTCCTAAATTTGATGACAAAATAGATAATAAAGATTTTAGAAATATTTTTACTAAGTTACTTACTATGGTAATTTACTAAAAGAATTTCCCAAATATAAAAATAACATATACTTACCATAGTCTCATAATAATTTCTTTCACATAATTAATTTATTATATAATAATATTATATATTTATATATGTATTCATAGGCATATGTGTGCACCCATATGCTTATGTGTACATATACCATAATCAAGTCACATTATTATTAACATTACACTAATTAAATGTTATGACCATTATTATTTAAACCAAATGCTAAGAAAATCACAATATTATTAATATTACAAATAATTAAATATTATGATTATTATCATTTAAACCAATACATTATAATTTAAATCCACTACTAATTTATATCCAAAAAATATAATCATGATCTACATCTTTATGTATGTATCTACTTATGTACATATTGACTGACATAAAATAAGAGCTTCCTTATTCACACCTCATCCTAATCAAAACATAAACCTTTCGGACATGAAAGCAATAAACCAACAAACCAGAATGCATCACCCACACCAGAAATTGACTCAGGAATTCCCCCACCTAAGGTTAAAAGGGTCAGGGGTAGATTTCCTTCCCATGGAACCTAGTGATATCTCCATGACAGCAACAATGATCGAGGATTTTTAGGGATCGGTCAGACCTATGAAGCCAGGTGGAGATGATAATCGGTACCTGCAATCTTGCATCACCAAGAAGAGATACATATACACATATGGATATAGATACACATTAGATATATACAAATAGATGACTAGGATCGATACATCGTGTGGACCTCAACTAAGTGAGTAACTACGAATTCATCTTGAGCCATGAATACACATCATACACACATCCATAAAACATGAAACATCATGATAATGGTTAGATTCAAATCCTTGGGTTAGCTCCATAAAACATATAAAGATAGATGGTTTTCTAATTTCATGAACATATAAATGATAACCATAAATGAGCATATCAATCATCTGATAAACATATTATCATCCACAAACATAAATGTAAAAGTATAGTTCTAGCCATCATAATAGAATTTCCAAATCAGAAAGTCAAAGTATCACCATAGGAGAGGGTATTACATCCTCCCGCCCTAGGGTTAGGCTTATTCCTGGAAGCCTACAAATAGATATGGATAAGAGTCTCTAAGTCTAGGAACATCCTCCCATTTAGAAAAGGAATCAACATTGGGGTCCCATTGGACCCTTTCCTGATCTATGGTGCGACCCCTGAGGGTCAGTGTCTGCTACTGTAAAATGTGTACTGGCTCTAAAGCCAGCTGCCCATCCGCTACTTGTAATGAATTCTAATCCAAAACATGAGTCACATCAAGAATATGTTTTCTAAGAACTGAAACATGAAATACATCATGAATACAAGAAAGGCTAGGTGATAAGCTATTGGTGCTATCCTCTCTAGGAGTTCAAAAGGGCCAAAAAATTGGGGTGCCAACTTGGAGCCTTTTCCATAACGTATTGGACTCTTTCATGGACGCACCCTCAAAAAGACTCTATCACCAAGAGTGAAGTGTACACCAGTCCTATGAGCATCTGCACACTTATCTTTCCTATCCCGAGCTATCAAAATATGCTCTCTAATATGCTTGACCTTCTACTCCATATCCTGTAACATCTTAGGTCCTAGAAGTACCCTTCCCTCCAATTGGTCCCAACTTAAGGGAGTGCAGCATAGATGTCCATACAAAGCTTGAAAAGGGGACATACCTATGGAACTATGATAACCATTATTATATGAAAACTCCACCAAATATAGATACTCTTCCCAATGGGTTTGTCTATCCATAATATAGATTCTAAGCATGTTCTCAAGAACCTGATTGACTCGCTCCATCTACCCATCTGTCTCAAGGTGATAGGCTGAACTGAAGTTGAGCTAAGTCCCTAAAGTGTGCTAAAGTGAAGTCCAAAGAGCTGACATGAATACTGGATCATGATGGGATATGATTTTCCTGGGAATGTCATGGAGTCTCACAATGTCCTTCATGAATACTCTAGCTAGAGAAGCTGATGAGTAGGAGGATTGCATGGGAGAAAAATGGGCTACCTTGGTGAGTGTATCAACTATTACCATGATAGCATTGTGTCTCCTAGGAGTAACTAGAAGTACCACAATAAAATCCATAGAAATAATTTCCCATTTCTATTCTGGTACTAGGTGAGGTTGCAATAGACCAATAGGGTGTTGATGCTCTACTTTCACTCTCTGACATTCCAAACATCTAGCCATGTAGTCTGCAATATCCCTCTTCATTCCTAACCAATAGTACAACTGGCATAGGTCATCATACATTTTCTTCACCCCCAGATGTGTCGAATAGGGAGCCTTGTGGCTTTTTAAAATGATAAGTGCATGAAGATCTCTTTCCATGGGCACATAGATTATATTTTTTTTTTGCAACAACCCAAGGGTATCTAAGGAATATCCTGAGAAGCAACCTTCCAAGGGTCTTCCTAACTCTATTTTTGTCTTAACCTCCTGAAACCAAGAGTCAGAATTGAGAGCCTCCCTAATTATTTTCTCCAAATCCATGTTAAGGGATAGTGTTGATAAAACATGTTTGCACCTGCTCAAAGCATCTTCCACCACATTCTTCTTCCCTTAACCTCAAACTCATATTCACATAAGAATTGCATCCACCCGTGTTGTCTAGAATTTAGGTTAGGTTGAGAGAAGATGTACTGAAGGCTTCAGTGATCTATTTGGAGTTCAAACTTGTGACCCAACATAAAGTGTCTCCACTTTACTAAGGTGTGAACTACTACTTCAAGTTCTAGATTGTGGGTGGGGTAGTTAGGCTCATGATCTTTAAGCTTCCTAGACTCATAAGCCACAAGTTTTCCTTCTTGCATAAGAACTACCCCAATCCCTTCTAGTGAGGCATTTGTGCAAACTACGAAGTTTCCTGATGCTTCGGGAACCACCAAGATTGGAGCACTGGTTAATCTTTCCTTCAAACATTTGAAAACGGCCTCACATTTTTATGACCAAACAAACTTCTTACCTTTCCTTTTCAAGGAAGTAATGGGATGAGCTATCTGAGAGAACTCTCTATCAAACCGTCTATAATACCCAGACAGTCCCATAAAACTATGAACTTTAGGGATGTTAGTCAGAGTTGGCCACTCCACTATGGCTTGAATTTTGGGTGGATTAGTTGTGATGCCATTTCTTGATATGACGTGTCCAAGATACTTAACCTCTGTCTGAAAGAATTCACACTTTTCAACATTGGCATAAAGTTGATTTTCTCTAAGGCACTGCAATACTTGGAAAAGATGAACCTCCTATTCTTTAATAGTTTTGGAGAACACTAAAATGTCATCCAAGAAAAATATCACAAATTTATCCAATTAAGTTCTAAAAACTCCATTCATTAAGCTCATGAATATAGAAAGGGTGTTCGTTAACCCAAATGGTACCACAGTGAACTCATAGTGACCATACCTGGTATGGAAAGTTGTTTGATGAATATCAGCTTCCTAAATTCTAAGTTGATGGTATCTTGACTTGAGATCAATTTTTGAAAATATTTTTTCCCCTTTCATTTGATCAAATAGATCGTCAATGCGGGGTAAAGGTTATTGATTCTTGATCATGACTTTTTTGAGTTGATGATAGTCGATGCACAATTGAAGAGAGCCATCTTTCTTCACAAATATTAATGGTACACCCCATGGTGACACACTATGTCTGATAAATCCTTTTTCCAAAAGGCCTTCCAACTGAAGCTTGAGTTCCCCAAGTTCTTGTGTGGTCATACGGTATGGAGCTTTGGAGATTAGTTCTACTCCTGGAACCAACTCAATTTGGAAGTCAATGTCCCTCTTGGGTGGCATTCCTAGAATTTTTTTAGGAAAAACATCTAAGAACTCCTATAATAGGGGATGATCTAGTGATACATCCCTACTTTCCCCTTGGTCCAAGTCTTCTACTGAGACTAGAAGTAATTGGCATCCTTTGCGCATGCACTTCTTGAGCTGCATCATAGAAATCATGCAAAGAGAGATGGGTAGTTGCACCCCAACAATCATCTTAGGTTCTCCTAAGTCATGTGAACACTAAATTATTTTATCTCTACAATCCAAAGTGGCTTTGTGAGCATCTAACCAATCCATACCCAAAACTACTCCATACGAGCCTAGAGGAATTACTCAGAGATCTACTAAGGTGGAAAAGGGTCCAAGCTCTAACTTGCAACTCTAGACATAAGAGTCAGAGGTTATTCTTGCCCCAGAGGCTAGCTCAACCTACCACCTATCTTCTTTCCTTACTACCTTTATCCCACATTGATCTACTAAAGAAGGTGAAATAAAAGAATTTGTTGCTCCTAAATCAAATAGTATAGTGGTAGAGATACCCCTTAACAAACCTAGGGTTTTGATGATTGATCCTTGATGATTGGCTTGTCTATGGTCTAATGTGGAAAATACTCAATGAGTTCTACCTACATTACCTACTATTGTTTTTGAAGAGGCCTATATATAGCTAGTTGCTGGGGTAGATTTCTAAGGGCAATTAACTACAATGTGCCCATGTTGACCACAAGAGTAAATTATGGTGTTCTTAACAAAATTCCTTCCTATGAAAGGTGCACTAGACTACTGATAGCTACCCCAACTAGAGTTTTGAGGCATACTCTAAGCTAGCTCAGGGTTTGGTTATCGCTTTGCATGCTCCCAATTGTGAGAATTGTTAGATTGAGAACCCCCATTTTTTTATTATTATTTCCATTGTAATTGTTGTTGTTGTTGCTGTGAAATTTTCTTTTATGGTAGTTCTGACTTCCTTTGGGAGGATAGTATTTAGGTCTAGGTGCTCATTGAGATAGATTCCCTTTGAAACCTAACCTAGCCTAGAAGGCATTAACCCCTTGGCCACCTATTCAACCTCCTAACCCCAAGGCTATATTTTGTTCCTCCAGACAAGCCTTGATGATTGCATCATTAACTGTCTAAGGTTCAAACATTTGTACGCTTCCGGCCAAGCAACCGTTGAGTCCTCTAAGGAAGTGTTGAGTTAGCATGGGTTCATCATCCTTATATCCTAAGTATGGATTGAGTTCAAATAACTTCCACTCATATTCATCAAATAACATAGTTAGTTGCCTTAAGTTGTGAAACTCTTCTGCTCTTTCCTGCCTCCAAAGATTAGAAAGAAATTTGGCTCGAAAGATTTCTAGGAATAGTTCCAATGCAAGAGTGGTAATATCTATGTGAAGTTTCTCTTTCTCTATTTCCCACCAAGTGGATGCAAAATCTCTAAGGTGAATGAATGCAAACTAGGCTTTGGTATTGTTGATGTAAGGATGCATGGAGAAAAGCCTTTCTAAGTCTAGCAGTCAAGTTTCAGCTGTAGATCCACCTTGAGTTCCCTTAAATGGGTTATTCTTAGTCCTAAGGAGGTCTCACATGTGAGAAGAACATAGAGCATCTTCTTCCACTACCTCCCATGGTGAGTGTTAGTCTCCCCATGGTGACCTCTATCCTGCCCTGCATCTAACCTCTATAGAATCTTTTGTAGGAGTTCTTGTACTTGAGCCCCCTGAAAACCTCCTGATTTATTATCAGATTGATCTCCCCTACCCTCATATTTTTCTTCATGGGAACTCTCTTGTTGAGATCTAAGAGGGTTATTTTGGGCACCTCCCCTTCTACTATGAGTTATATGAGGCATCTTCCCATAGGTAATAAGAAGAATAAGTTTTAAGGGTCTTAGTTAGATTTTAGTTTTAAGTTTTTCCTAAGATGAATAACAAGTTTTAAGAAGCATGGGCCAAATTTCTAGGGCCCTAGTGTAGCAACTTAGTGCTCTGATACCAAAGATGTCATGCCAAACAAGGGAACTAGGGAAGAGAACAAATATTCTCTTTCTCAAAGAAAACCTAAGTATTGATTTATGAAAATTTTTAAATTTTTAAAAGAATTACATAAACAAAACATAGTTTGACTTAGATACCTCCAACGTTCTATTTTTACTTATTGAACAATTCATTTAAGTCCATTTAGTGTACTAACAACTTGATTTACTTCTTAAGAAAACTACATCACAACATTTGTAGATTCTTTATAAAGAAATACAAAGTACTTTCATTTCAATTTTCCATTTAAATCCATCTATTTTCCTAAGAATCCTTTATGAGCAATATAGCATTTAAAATATTAATACCACATAATAGATTCATCTAAGAGTTTGAACCATTAGACATAGGATAGCATCACATTTGATTCACTAATTTTATTAATCAACAAATAATGAGGAAATAACCTATTTTACTCGAAATCTTATAAAATCCTTTTCTTTTCCAACATACATCATATACATAAATTTCATGCTTTCCCTTTTCCTTTTTCCTATGTCTACCCATTCCAATTAAAACATTCTGAAATAAATTAATGATTACATTACATTCATCTCCTCTTGGGAGGTAACATTAATTTTACATCATGAAAGATAAATACAAGTCTTCATTCTTTAAAATTGGAATACTATGCAAGTATGAATCCTTAAGCACTACATTCACAAAAGGTACCTCGATAAAGATCTACCACCCAACCATGTGGAAACCAAAAGGCCCACTCCCCCATGCTAGGAGATAAACACCAAGTTCCACAAAGAAGGGATAGCTAGGGCATACCTAGGGTTGGGTAACCTTTCCCAAATAGAAAATGAAAATGAAGATCAAACTATAAATCTTTTCCCAAAGATTCTATGGCTTGGTAGAAACTCTAAGAAATAACCTAAGTGAGTGTCATCACATAGCCCTCACCCCTTGGGTTGTCCTGGTACTAGCCACTCTGAGCCTCAGCCCCCAAGTAGGCACATGCGAAACTGAATGCCTTTCATATAGATAAGCACCATTTGATCATACCTACGCATAGGCACCTTCTCCCACTCCCATCCATAGCCTTTACTAGCACTAATGGCATGGGAAAGGCATTCATTAATATTTTTAGTGTTTGAACCCATTCCCATAATTTTAAATTAAATTATCACTTGTTAAATAACTCTTCATTCGATTATCCTGGTACTAGCCACTTAGGGCCTCGGCCCCACACCGAGAGCCACTCACTTAGTGTTCTTAGGTTTTCTACCCTTAACCCACACATCACAAGTACATCATACAAGAAATAAAACACATCATAAATAATTTCAAGAAATTACATTAAAGAACAGAACACATAGGAGAGTTTAGGGATGTTTAGGAAAATTAGGAGCATTAGGGAGGCCTAGAATGGTCATGATACTCCTAGACAATCTTATACCCTAATTCTACTTCCTTCTCATACCCTAACCCTATTAAAGCATCTAAATGCACCATATAACCTCCACTAAGCAAGTAATGAACTTATATAAAGTTTACACAAAATTCCATATGCCAAAACGCAATGTTCCATAAAACCTTCCATGCCTGAAATTTAACAAAGTCTGATTTTTTTGAAAATTCTAAAATCTAGAAGTTGCATCTTATCTCCTATGAAGTTGAAATCTATCTCAAACATCTTGATAGGTACCTAATTTCTTTATAAAAGTATAACTTAAGGTATAATAAATTTATACTTTAATGTTATAATTGTATAAACAAACAAAATAATACTAACTTGGGATTATATAAACACGAGATTGTTTAATGACAAAAAATTAAATACAATGTTGCGCATACTGTTTACTGACAGAAAATCAAATAAAAATGTTGCACATATTGTTTAATGATAATGATAGAACATTAAATATAAATACTATGTGTATTGATTAATAAAATCAAAGACAAATACTGTGCATAATGCTTTATGACAGAAAATGCATTATAAATAACCCTAACTCGGGACTGTCATAGTTCAATAATATAGAAAAAATGGTGGGCATAATACAATAATATTATATTGTTATAAACGGCTATCATAATACAATGGCTACCATAATACAATAATATAGGAACTTATATTTCTATAAACAACTGGAAGAATACAATAAGGTATAAATGACTCACAGAATGAAATAATATATCATAAACATTAAATAGCTAACATATGTATAAACGGCTAGCTATATTTGTATAAACATTCTGCAACACATGGAGACAAAAAACACATATAGAGAGGCATTCAAACAGATATAAGAAAAAACATTCATAATAGAGAAGAGAATTATCTCTACGGATAGATTCCAACCTGGAGTCCTGTGGGAATCAGTTGATGAAGAAGAATCCAATCCTCTCAATCTCTTCCAGCACTTCTTCAAATCCTTCTAGATGCAATCTCTAGCCTCTACCTGAACCAACCAAATGCCAATCTTAGAGAATAATGAATCCTCTCCTCACAAACATAATTTTCCTAAAAACATACTACTCATCTTATTATCATTTCTTCTCAAATCAACTCCTATCCAACCCCTCTCACATAGGAAATCCTTGTTGTATATAGATTGGAGGAGGTGGTTGCACAGGTAATCCAACTGATGCAACCATCCCAAATATATTAGTTATTTGTTAATAATATGGTTTGCAGAACCATTCCCGTGAAGGCATAAATAAATTTTATTTAATAAGATTTTAATCTTTGTCTCCTAAATTTAACGATGACAAAATAGATAATAAATATTTTAGAAATATTTTTACTAACTTACTTACTATGGTAATTTACCAAAAGCATTTCCCAAATATAAAAATAACGTATACTTACCATAGTCTCATAATAATTTCCTCCACATAATTAATTTATTATATAATAATATTATATATTTATATATGTATTCATAGGCATATGTGTGCACCCATATGCTTATGTATACATATACCATAATCAAGTCACATTATTATTAACATTACACTAATTAAGTGTTATGACCATTATTATTTAAACCAAATACTAAGCAAGTCACAATATTATTAATATTACAAATAATTAAATATTATGATTATTATTATTTAAACCAATACATTATAATTTAAATCCACTACTAATTTATATCCAAAAAATATAATCATGATCTACATCTATATGTATGTATCTACATATATACATATGTATCTACTTATGTACATATTTACTAACATAAAACAAGAGCTTCCTTATTCACACCTCATCCTGATCAAAACATAAACCTTTGAGACATGAAAGCAATAAACCAACAAACTAGAATGGATCACCCACACTAGAAAATGACTTAGGAATTCCCCCACCTAAGGATAAAAGGGTCAAGGGTAGAGTTCCTTCCCATCGAACCTGGTGATATCTCTGTAACAAAAAAAATGATCAAGGATTTTGAGGGATCGCTCATACCTGTGAAGCTAGGTGGAGATGGTACCTGGTACTTGCAATCCTGCATCACCAAGAAGAGATACATATACACATGGATATACATACAAATCAGATATATGCAAATAGATGACAAGGATCGATACACCATGTGGACCTCAACTAAGTGAGTAACTAAAACTTCATCCTGAGACATGAAAACATGTCAGAAACACATCCATCAAACATGAAACATCATGATAATAGTTAGATTCAAATCCTTTGGTTAGCTTAGTAAAACATATAAAGAAAGATGGTTTTCTAATTTCATGAACATATAAATGATAACCATAAATGAGCATATCAATCATCTAATAAACATATCATCATCCACAAACATAAATGTAAAAGTATAGTTCTAACCATCATAATAGAATGTCCAAATCAAAAAGTCCAAGTATCACCATAGGAGAGGATATTACACAAGAGGGTATTCCCATTCTGCCATATATCCAACCTCACATCCCCATCCACAACATCCATATCCCAGCATATATATACACTCCCATCATCCAACAGATCCATGATCCACTTCTCCAAATATCACAAGTAGCTTCACCCATCCCTCCTCTTTTGCAAAGTAGTTTCACATGCCCTACAACACAAGAAACAAAATCCACTCCATTTCCTCTCATAGGCACACCATCATCTTCCATAGAAACTCAAACCATTATCCCTACCCAAGGATTTTCCCATAACCAAGCACCTCATCCCACACAAACCTTTACACAAATAGTTCTGCCACCTTCCATGGGCCAAGCAACACATTTCATCTTGGGAGGGATGAAATCATCCTTCCCCTTCACTTCACAAGCCTCTGCATCCACAACTTTTATTCTGGGAGGGATGCAATCATCCTTCCCCTTCACTTCACAAGCCTTTGCATCCACACCTTTCATTCCAAGAGGGAAGAAATCATCCTTACCCTTCACTTCACAATCCTCTACATCTACACCTTTTGTTCCAGGAGGGACGCAATCATCCTTCCCCTTCACTTCACAAGCCTCCACATCTACACCTTTTGTTCTAGGAGGGACACAATCATCCTTCCCCTTCACTTCACAAGCCTCTACATCCACACCATTCTTTCTAGGAGGGACACAATCATCCTTTCCTTTCATTCTATGAGCTTCCACATCCATACCATCATTTTTGGGGTCAACACAATCATTTCTCTCTTTCTCCCAACAAGCCTTTTCATCAATATCATCTATTCTAGAGGTAGCACAATTGTTTCCCTTTCATATTCAACAAGCTTCCACATCAGCACCACCCTTTTCATGGGGAATGAAAATGTTCTCTTCATTCACCCTCAATAGATATCTACCCAAGAACAAGCCCAAAAAAATTCTTTCACCACAGGTATGCCTTCCATGGGTTTTTCAAATCCACCATTCATGTCCCAAACTCCCATCACATCTACCTTCCCAGTATCCTCTACATCACAATTCCCACCACACACTAGTTCTTGTTGGGGCCTCACTCAATAAATGAAAGCCTTAGGCATACCAACTCACTCTCCTACATCCATACCTACGAACCAACAAGCCACCTTCTCACAAGTAGCACAACAACAACCATCACAAACTTCACCACCTTCATCCTTCACAAGCTATCCATTCAAAACACCTAGTGCTTTTCAGAAAGTTTCTCCACCTTAGCAGGAAAGCTCATCTCATTTCACAAGTTATTTTTCCCAACCACCCTTTGCTTCTACCTTCTCTACATCAGTTCCACCCTTAAGCATTGCGGGAATGTACCCAACCTATATCAGCCAAGTACAAAGCCAAGTACAACAAGGGCTATCTTACCAGCAAGCTACATCATTTCACCAACCTCCCCCAGAATAACAATACTTCCAGTCACAATAATAAACCCCTATCATTCACCAGCAGCAACAAGCTTCCTCATACCAATCGCAACAACAAATCCCTATCATTTCACAATACCAGCAAGTAGTTCCATATCCTCCACTGCAATATACCCCTACACCACATAAATAGTATCCTCCCCAAAAATCATCACTCCAAAATCCATTCCAATCTACCTATCTCATTCGGTAATCTCCACATCCCACTCCACAATATCCACCTCAAAATCATCCTTATTCATCGACACTGCTAGACCCTTTCCAAATGGGAGTACATGCTCTAATGCTAAACCATTCCAAGTGGGAAGCAATGAAGAATGCTCTTAAGGAGCTTCAAAATGGTATAGAGAATAAGACCTTCAAGTTTGAAGAGGTGTGTCCCTACCCATTTGACCAATCAATCACAACTATTCCATTCCCAAAGAACTTTGAGACACCCAAGTTCAATAAATATCGATGGAAAGGAGACTTAGTAAATCACATCAAAGAGTTCTATATGGCATGTCAAGAAGTGGCTTACAATGACAACTATCTTTTGCACCTATTCCCAAAAGCTTGAGAGGAATTATTGTTGAGTGGTTTTACAAAATACCATGTAAGACCATCAC
Organism: Chamaecyparis obtusa; assembly: GCA_027943335.1. Taxonomy (NCBI): domain Eukaryota; kingdom Viridiplantae; phylum Streptophyta; class Pinopsida; order Cupressales; family Cupressaceae; genus Chamaecyparis; species Chamaecyparis obtusa. Next base: position 273,505 of record BSBK01010690.1, read on the forward strand.
AACTTTTTTCAAGCTCTCTGAGAAGTTTGTTTCCCAATATGCCCAAAATTTTAAGAATGAGTTAACCCTATTAGACCTTTCCAACTCAAAAAATAAAGAAGGAGAAAGTCTAGCAAAATACTTGCAATGGTGGTAGAACCTCACTACCAGGTTATCATATCAACTGCCTAAGAAGCATCTAACCAAAATCTTCATCAATAATCTGCATCCCAAACTATACCACTTCATGAGGATGAGCTGCATCTAGAAATATCAGGATATCAAGAGAAAAGGGATAGGTATTGAAAGAGCTCTCCCAGATGAAGGCATGATCAGACACTACAAAAATGATTCCCAAAGTAAACCTAGCAATGATAAACCTCATTACTAGAATTGTAACAAAAATGTTGTTACTAATGGAGCCACTGACACCAAGCATGTCCAAATTTTTGTGGCTGATCCTACACCAACTCATACATACCACCAACAATAGGCACCCATCTATCAGCAATCTCCTCAGGTCCATCAACAACCCATGCAACAATATCAGCCTCAAAACAATCAACAAAACTATCAGCATGGTGTAGGAGCACCTAGGATAACTTGCATTAGATAGTTAATTATGGCTTGTACTTGACTCTAGCCAAGCCAAGAGCTTAATTTATGTGTTTTAGGAACTTAGAAGGTCTCTTTCTATGTTGGCTAGGTGAGTTATTCATTAGGACTAAGGTCACAATAATAGCCTTTGTTAGTTGTTTATTTAATTGCTTAAGTTAGAAGCTTAGCTTAGGTGAGAGTATTTAATGTGTTCTAAACACATAATTATTAATGAAAAATTCCATAAGTTCATAAATGGCCTTGGATCCTCTAAACATAGGAGGTTATGAGTCCTAGAATATAGGATTGAGGCACATGACAAAGTTGGCAAGTGTTGAGAAGATGTTGTCTTCAATTTTGCAATTATTGCAAAAGAGTGCATGCCATTCAGGTATCTTTGGATTCCCTAAGTTATAGGATGGTTATGTTGCATCCAATAGGACCTAAAATGAAGGAAATGACATCTAATGATACCTAATACTCGAACAAAAAGTTTCATGATGCATTGTAATAGTTTTAAAGAAAGTTAATAGAGCTCTGCAAGCATTTTACAATGAATTTTCTATTGTTTTGTGTTGATATTCATACTTACTATACTAAAAGACTAAATATAATGCTAGATTAGTGTTCTATAGGTTGCTTTTGAACTTTTTCATTTGAATATCAGGTCATTTTGAGTTCATCTAAGTACTGGTTTTGGGCGTTTTAGTTTAGGGAGTCTATTTTCATCTTATTTTGAGTAGTTTAAAGAGTCATGGCTCCTCCATGAAATCTAACGATGGAAAATCATTCATTATAGATGGAAATAGCATTGGAGTCATTTTTGTACATAGTTTTAGGATTTAGGAGTCATGAAAGCATGAATAACTATATTATATGCTAGGCCCTAGGTGAGCTTGTGTAGCCTGGTTAGATGTCTAGTGGTGAAAAGAGTGAAGAAACATTGCATGGTTTTATGGTTTCGTACTTCTCCAAGAATTTTTCATGAAGGTAAACATCATATCTAACCATTTTTTGAAGATATAATCCATACCAATCATTTAGGATTTTGTTTGAGCAAGTTTTCTATCAAAACCACAGTTCAATCCTAGAAATTAGGCCTATTAGGCCTCTTGTCCTTGTTTGTAGGAACCCCTTGTACGGTCATTGTCAAACCAAGAAAAAAATTGAATATTTTAAAAATTTAAAAAGGGTATCTGAAACAAGTCTTATTTTTTGAAGTTTTTTGGAAATTTTTTTCGAGAAACAACAAAAGGTGACTGGTAAGGGCTACTAGAATAGGCCTATTTTTAAGGTCAATTCATGATGATTCATGGAATCCGGTTAGAAGATGATTGAAGACAATTTAAAAATGGATCAAAAGGGAAAGGATAAGGATTTTTTCATGAAGGAGAAGACCCCTATAATGTTGGACCATGTTTATGGATATTTGGCACATAGAGCCTTCTAAGTGAGTGTGGAGAAGTGAATCAAAACTAGGATGTTTATCATTCAAGGTGAAGTTTTCAGAGATTGACTCTTATAGAAGAGTTTGAATAGGTCTTAGTTAATGATCTAAGCCTATTGTAATATCTTATAGAGGAATAGGATACTAGGAGGCAAGTGAAGTCTCTTGGAGGGTGTGAAAACATGCCTTAGAGCTTATCATACACCATATTGGTATCAAAGCTTGGTTGATCAAGCTTGTGGTTAATGTTTCAATCTTCTAAATTAGTAGGAGATAATACACTAGATATAGCCATGGTGACTAATGCTAAACTAGAAAATAAGGTTGAGGAACAAGAGGAGGATAACAAATTGTTAAGGCAAAGACTAGCTCAAATGGAGTAGCTCTTGGGTGAAGTCCAAGACAAAGCTGATAGGGTCAAAGAGAAGATTGACCTTAAAGAAGAAGCTGAAGAAAAGGAGAAGGAATTAGAGTTGGAAGAAGAAGCACCAACTCCTAACCATGTTATTCCTGAAGAGCCATTCTTAAAAGCATTGAAGGCATTGAGTGGCAAGGCTTTAGAAGGTGTCCCATTCTTTAGTGGACAAATGGATCTAGATTCAGTTGTGGATTGGATTGATCACATAGAGAACCATTTTGAATGTGATGGTATCTCTAAAGCACAAAAGGTAATGGTGGCCAAGTCTAGACTAAGAGGTTTAGCTCTTACTTGGTCTAAGTTTGTGCAAACTGAGAGAGAGAAGGATGGAAAAGGTCCTATTGTGACATGGAAGGGTGTGGTATCCAAATTCAAGAAAACCTACCTTCATGATGACTATGAAGTCCAAATGCATAGAAGGAGACACAATCTTAAGAAAAAAGATTCGGATGTCCAAGCATATACCGAGGAGTTTCAAAAATTGTGTTTGAGGTCCAAGGTAGTTGAAGATGAGAGCATCAAGCTAGCAAGGTATTTGAATGGCCTCAAATGGTCTATTCAAGAGGAGATGAGCCTAGTGAACTTCAAATCAATTAGGCAATTCTATCAGATGGCCTTGAAGATAGAGGAGAAAAGCAAGAGAAAACAAGAAATCTCCAAAGGCAAAGGCAAAATCAAAGATACCAAAGGTCAAAGAGATGGCTATGGTGGAAGAGGTTCTGATTCAAGAGCTCAAGGTGAGGTAAAATTTAGTGAGGAGCAAGAAGGAAGTTCAAGTAGAGGTGATAGAGGAAGAAATACTAACTCTAGCTTTAGAGGAAGAAGTGGAGGTTCATCACAAGGAGGAAGAGGCAATTATTTTTCCAATATGAAATGCTACCATTGCAATCAAAAGGGGCACCTTGCCTATAAATGCCTTGAGAAAGGTAGCTCATCACAAGGAGGTGATAAGAGAGCTAACCTTGTTCATGAAGACACAAATGCAGTAGGTAAACATTCTGAGATTCCATTAAATTCAGAGGAAGGAGAGAACCTCATGATGAGGAGCACTCTAATCAAGGAACTGGTGAAGGAGGAGCCAAGCCAAAGGAGATTTTTATTTATAATCAAATGCAAGATAATGGGAAAATTATGTAGGGTCATCATTCATTCAGGCTCTACTAATAACATAGTGTCAAAGGAAGGAGTCAGCAAGCTCAACTTGAAAAGGATATCCCATACAAATCCTTACAAGGTCACTTGGCTCAATAAGGGTCAACATGTGTTAGTGAATGAGAAAGCATGGGTGGAGTTCTCCATTGGAAGGTACAAAGACAAAGTTTTATGTGATGTGTTGCCTATGGATGCATGTCATTTTCTCCTAGGTAGACCTTGGAAATTTGACCGCTAAGCCATACATGATGGGGGAAAGAATTCCTATTCTTTCAAGAAGGATAATACAACCTTCAAAATTTAGTCATTGTTGGAGGATGCTGAAGTAAAGAAAGAAGGTCCAAATGTTCTTATGGTAGGTGAAAAAGAGTTCCTACAAACCATGGAAGAGAGTGAAAGCATAGGGTATGCATTAGTGTTGAAACCAAGAGAAGGAGGTGAAGACAAGGTGACTAAGAAGACTAAATTACCAAAGGAGATTCAAGGTATGTTGCAAACTTACCAAGGCATTGTAAGTGATGGTCAACCTTCAACCTTACCCCATCAAAGAGCCATAAGTCATAGGATAGACCTTATCCCAGGAGCTACCCTACCCAACAAAGAAGCCTATAAGATGACCCCTCAACAAAATGAGGAAATAGCAAGGCAAATACAATAGCTCTTAGACCAAGGCCTAATTAGAAAGAGTATTAGTCCATGTGTTGTACCCACCATACTTTCACTTAAGAAGGGAGGAACTTGGAGGCTATGTACTGACTCAAGGGCTATCAATAGGATAACCATAAGGTATAGGTTCCCTATCCCTAGGATTGAAGACTTAATGGACTATTTAGGTGAAGCAAGGTACTATAGCAAGATAGACTTGAAGAGTGGCTATCACCAAATAAGAATCCATGAAGGAGATGAGTGGAAGATAGCCTTCAAGACTAATAAAGGGCTATATGAATGGCTTGTAAAATGCCCCCTTTGCATTCATGAGGCTCATGAATGAAGTACTCAAGGACTACATAGGCAAGTTTGTAGTTGTATATCTAGATGATATACTAATTTTTAGCAAGACAAAGAGTGAGCATTTGAAACATCTTGATATTGTCTTCAAGAAGCTGCATGAGGAGAAGTTGATGATCAACTTGGAGAAGTGTGAGTTCATAAAATCAGAATTAGTGTACCTTGGGTTTGTCTTATCACATGGCAATCTGAATATGGATAAGAGCAAGGTGGAGGCTACCATTAATTGGCCTACTCCAAGGTCAGCAACCGAGGTAAAGAATTTTCATGGCCTTGCACAATACTATAGGAAGTTCATAAGATAATTTAGTGCAATTTATGCCCCTATGTTAGATACTATCAAAGGAGGAATGAAAACCAAGTTTGTGTGGAATGAAGATGCTAACAAGAGCTTTGAGTTGTTGAAGGAAATGATAGCTACCCAACCTATATTGGTGTTTCCAAGCTTTGAGAACCTATTCACCATTGAATGTGATGCTATCAATGTAGCAATTGGGGTTGTTCTAAGCCAAGAGGGTAGATCGGTGGCTTTCCATTCTGAGAAGTTAAGTGAGGCTAAGAGGAAGTAATCCTCATATGACTTAGAGATGTATGCATTGGTCCAAGCTCTAATAAAGTGGAGGCACTACTTTCTTCCCAAGGATTTCATTTTGTATTTAGATAATCAAGTACTTAGCTTCCTAAATTCAAAAGAGAAGTTGAGTCACAAGAACATGAAGTGGGTTGAGTACCTACAAGCCTACACTTCAATATCAAGCACAAGAAGGGTGTACTGAACAAGGTAGCTGATGTATTGTCAAGAAGATCCCTCACACTCCAAGAAATTTAGTTGAAAAGCATGGGGATATATCATTTCAAGGATCTATATGAAGATGATGAGGACTTTGCTGACATCTACAAGGTATGTGCTGAATACAAGAATCATTTTCATAGTAAATATGCTGATTATACTTTGCAAAGTGATCTCTTGTCCAAAGGGAATCAATTGTGTGTTCCTATAGGCTCCATTAGAGATAATTTGATTCAATAAAAGCATAATGGTGCTTTGAGTGGTCACTTTAGGATCACTAAGACTCAAAACCTTGTTTTAGGTTCTACTATTGGCCAAGGATGAATCTAGATGTTAGGAAGTATGTGTAGAGTTGTGTAGTATGTCAAAAGGCCAAGGGCACTTCAAAAAATGTTGGTCTTTACCAACCTCTACCAATTCCTACTAGGCCATGGGAATGCTTAAGCATGGATTTTGTATTTGGGCTACCCAAAACAAGACAAGGGATGGACAATGTTTATGTTGTTGTTGATAGGTTTAGTAAGATGGTTCACTTTGTGCCATGCAAGACTACGAATGATGCAAATCAAATAGCATCTCTATTCTTTAAAGAGATAGTGAGAATACATGGACTACCTATCAGCATTGTATCAGACAGAGACACACAATTTATGAGTCATTTTTGGAAGACTCTTTGGCAAAGATTGGGCACTAACTTATCTTTTGGGTCAGCCTACCATCCCCAAACCAATGGTCAAACTAAGGTTGTTAATAAGATCCTTGGAAACCTTCTAAGGTGCCTAACTAAGGAGTATGGTTAGCAATGGGATCACTTGATTGGGAAAGCTAAATATGTCTATAATGACACCATAAATATATCAATCAAGAAGAGTCTATTTGAAATTGTCTATGGCGTACATCCTAGAGGTGTCTATGAATTAAGGGATTTGATAGATGGATTGAAGGCAAGTGCATATGCTAATGACTTTTCATTTTCTACGCAAAAAGTTTACGAAATAGTAAGGAAGACACTAGTGGACAACACCAACAAGCACAAAGACAAGGTGGATGAAAGTAGAAGGAAAGTGGAGTTCAAAATTGGTGATTTGGTCATGGTAACTTAAAAAAATCTATATTGGAGAAGTATGGTGACAATGCCTTCAAGATACACCTGCCGGATGATAGTGGATTGTCTAATATCTTTAATATTGTAGACCTTTTCCATTATAAGGTACCACAACAAGATAGTGATCAGACCATCCATGAGGTGATCAAATATGTGGAATACTTACATCTTCCTACTGTTGTAGGTGCAGGACCAGACAATGTACTAGACACTAGGACCTACAAGAAGACTAGACATAAAGAGTATAAAGAGCACCTCATTTAGAGGTATGGGAAGAATTTTTCTGATGCCATTTGGGTAATGGATTCAAAGTTAAAAATGTTGGGAATTGATCTTAGCCTCATCAATCCAAGGGTGGATTGAATTTCTTATTTTGGGGAGGATGGTGCAGGAACACCTAGGCTAACCTCCATTAGATGGTTAATTCTAGCTTTTACTTGACTCTATCCAAGTTAAGAGTTTAGTTTAATTTTTTTTAGGACCTTATAAGGTCTCTATCTATGTTGGCTAGGTGAGCTATTCATTAGGACTATGGTCACAATAATAGCCTTTGATAGTTGTTTATTTAATTTCTTAAGTTAGAAGCTTAGCTTAGGTGAGAGTCTTTAATGTGTTCTAAACACATAATTGTTAATGTAAATATTCCATAATGTCATAAATGGCCTTGGATCCTCTAAACATAGGAGGTTATGAGTCCTATAATATAAGATTAAGGCACATGACAAAGTTGGAAAGTGTTGAGAAGAAGTTGTCTTCAATTTTGCAATTATTGCAAAAGAGTGCATGCCATTCGGGTATCTTTGGATTCCCTAAGTTATAGGATGGTTATTCTATGTCCAAAAGGCCCTAAAATGAATTAAATTTAATCTAATTATACCTAAGAATCGAACACCAAGTTTCATGATGCATTGTAATAGTTTTAGAGAAAGTTAATAGAGCTCTGCAAGCATTTTACAGTGAATATTCTGCTATTTTTTATTGGAAGTCATACTTAATGGACTGATCAACTAAATATAATTCTGGATTAGTTTTCTATAAGTTTTTTATGAAATTTTTCATTTGAATAGCAGGTTGTTTTGACTTCATCTAAGTACTGGTTTTGGGTGTTTTAGTTCAGGGAGTCTATTTTCAGATTGTTTTGAGTAGTTTAAAGAGTCATGGCTCCTCCATGAAATCTAACCATGGGTAATCATTCATGATAGATGGAAATGGAAGAGGATTCATTTTTTAACATATTTTAATGAGTTAGGAGTCATTAAATTATGAAGAACTATTTTATATGATATGCCCTAGGTGAGTTTGTGCAGCCCGGTTAGAGGTCTAGAGGTGAAAAGAGTGAAGAAACATTGTATGGTTGTAGAGTTCCATACTTCTATAGGAATTTTTCATGAATTTAAACATCATATATAACCATTTTTTGAAGATAGAAGCCATAGAAATCATTTAGGATTTTTTTTGAGCAAGTTTTCTATCAAAACCACAGTTCAATCCTAGAAATTAGGCCTATTAGGCCTCTTGTCCTTGTTTGTAGGAACCCCCTATACGATCACTGTCAGACCCAAAAACTTTGTGAATCTTTTAAAATTTCCAAAAGGGTATCTTAAACAAGTCTTATTTTTTCAATTTTCTTGGAAAACTTTTGCAAGAAACAACAAAAGGTGACTGGTAAGGGCTACTAGAATAGGCCTATTTTTAAGGTCAATTCATGATGATTCATGGAATCTGGTTAGAAGATGATTGAAGACCATTTCAAAATGGATCAAAAGGGAAAGAATAAGGATTTTTTAATGAAGGAGAAGACCCCTACAATGTTGGAGCATGTTTATGGAGATTTGGCACTTAGAGCCTTCTAACTGAGTGTGGAGAAGTGAATCAAAACTAGGTTGTTGATCATTCAAGGTGAAGTTTTCAGAGATTGACTCTTATAGAAGAGTTTGAATAGGTCTTATTCAATGATCTAAGCCTATTGGAAGATCCTATAGAGGAATACGATACTAGGAGGAAAGTGAAGTCTCTTGGAGGGTGTGAAAACAAGCCTTGGAGCTTATCACACACCACAACAACAAGTACATGAAGCCCATCAAGGAAATCCAAATAATCAGGTTAATGCCATCAATACTACTCCCAATTAGAATAGACCCAGAGCTCATAATTATCAAAATAAGATCTTCACACCACTTGGTGAACCTCTGGATGTTATCTTTCATGGAATGGCCAAGGCCAACTTGATTATGTACCCACCAATCTAGCAATTTGATGATGCCACTCCTAAGCCCAACTAGTATAAAGATCACGAGTATTGTGATTATCATCATGTTAAAGGACACACTACCTTAAGGTGTATGAAACTCAAGAATTACATGCAAGATCTCATTGACCAAAAGGAGATCCAAGTAGACATGCCTACTCAAGCCTTGCCTAATGCAAATTTAAAAATCTATCAGAATGTGTTCCCACAATACAACACTAGGAAGAACCAAGATAATACCAATCCTCCCTAGAACCAAGGCAAAGGCAAATAAGAAGATCACACTAGACACAAATATTACACCACTACTTATATCAATTAAGACAATTTTGTTGGATATATAACCCAAGTTGAGCCCAAATTCAATGTCATCCACATCAAAGGAGTAGATAGTCAATGTGTTGTTACCACCCATAGAGACCAGATAACTGTTGTTGGTGCCCATCCAAGACCAGCACACAATTCACAATAGAACCTCATAGAACATCTTGGGAAAACACCAGCCCAAATCTCCATCCTTGACCTTCTCCACACTTCACCCCTCCATCAGGAAATCCTTGACTGAGCCCTCCATGAAGCACAAGTCCCCACAAATATAAATACCATTCAGTTTGAAAACCTTGTGGGACATCTATCTGTACCATGTGCACTTTCCTTCAAACCATCTGACATGCTAGCCGTTGCACTTGACCACACTCTCCCTCTTTGCATCACCATTATGGTCAAATATTTTTCCATCAAATGGGTCTTGATAGATAATGGCTCAGCCCTAAACTTGTGTAATCTAAAATTCATTCAATGAATTGGGTTCATAGAAGTTGACATCTCAAATGAAGTAATCACAATCAAGGCATAAAACAACCTGGAACATACCTCTGAAGGCACCATTATGTTTCCTATCTAGCTAGGCCTAGCAACACAAGACAATATTTTCCACATTATTGATCTTGACCTACCATTCAACATCCTCCTTGACCTACCATGGATCCATTCCATCAAGATTGTACCATCTTACCATCAGTGCATCAAATTTCCACATCAAGGAACTAAGGTTACTATCCATGTCAATCCTGAACCCTTCGCATACTACTATGCAATGGAAGAATAATTCCCTCATTCCACTCATTGTCCTAGAACTAACATTGGCACTTCTATTACCAGCTCGTCACGATCCCATTGTGATCTAGAGACTATTCTTGCAACCACTATGTTGGTGTTTGAAAATGCTTATGCCAACTAGGGCTACCAATATGCCTTGGGACTAGTATTAGGAATGGTTAGTTCCAAGTATGAGAGCTCTGCAAGAAAATTGGACCAACTATAGGGACAAGACTACCCTTTGCACTTATGTCCCTACAAAACCAAGGTGGGTGTACCTACTCAAGTATCTTATGGCATTCTGGGACTTTAAACTGGATTGAACAAAGTAGATGATAACAAGAGACTACTAAATGTTAACCAAGCATTCATTGAATCTCTATTTCTATGAAGGGTATTACTACTATCAACCAAATAATAATTAAGACTTTAAATGGTGTTGATATATGAAGATGGAAAGAAGTAAACAAGAGTCAATTAAGCATTGAACTCAGCTAAATATACTAATCCCTGATCAGTGGCATTATCCATTGGGTAGATCTCAAATACAGACATTAAAACATGAACCAGCTACTGTCAAAGACTCATAGCCATAAAAACAAACATTCCAGCCCATCCACTACTTATAGTATCCTTCTGTAGAGAAATCAAAATGAATCTATGCCCTATCTAAAGTATATTTCACTTGATCCTAGATCAAGAACTAAGGACTAGAACATATACAAAGGTAACCCTATGTAATAGATCAGAAAATCTAGAATTCATAAGATTGACACCAAGGAGAGACTTGAAAGCTTGAAAAAATAATATTAACTATGATGATTCATGTACATGTTCAAAGTAGAAAAGAGAGAAAACCACTTCAATAACCTGCAAAAGACTAGAAGGAAATTCTATTCAATCTACATACAATGTGATACAGCTTGCTACAACCCCCCTACAACCAATCGAAATCAGAACCCCTCTAAATGATCTTGAAAATCATTTTATAGGAACAAGGATTGCAACATGCAAAGGATCATTTAGGGAAAAATTAGGTCTCCAACAACTAGGTACAACAAGAAATAAAGAATTCAGGAAACCCAAGAAACCCAACTCAAGGTTAACTGCAGATACAAATTCAATCAATATCTTGCTGCAGGAAACAAAAATTAAATGCGAGAGTTGGCCTCCACAAAAACATGCATGTACCAGTCATGGAAATCTCTGAAAAACACCAAACCCTAGCCACCTGCTATCAAAAAATTGTCCTTTGTATTCATTTGGCATGGCACCCCATGCAAGAAAATCTAATCTATGTGGCAACCCATCCCCCCCTACATCATTTTCCAACTGCAAATGTCCTCAAAGAATTAATTTTGAACAACCCTTTTGTCCTATATGGCTTCTTGCATCAAACCCTGGAAAAAAACCTACAAAGATATTTGAATTTGAAATAAAACGGCTATAGGCTCAACTTTAAAACGTGACCGTTGATGCACTTTATTCCCCGCAGATTGGGTAGATCGTAGAATCACATGGTAGTCAACAAAACCTTTAAAAAGTATTTTTTCCACATCATTAACCCATCGACCAATGAAAAAAAATCACATCGGTGATGAATTAGTGCCTTGGACCCATTCTGCATAAACCTTTAATCGAATGGCTAGTGTAAGATCGCATAGCCTCAAAAGATTCTATGTGAAGATACACCAACCATTAGATCCTCCACACTAGCATCCCTCAGAAACCTTTGGGCCCACTGACATGTCTTCATTTCCCTCGAGCTCAGCCAATCAGAATACAACACATTAGCAATGAATCACCAGATGGCCCCACTTCTCGGCTAAGCGCCTAACCTTGGGTCACTCCATGAACACACAACTGAAGGAAAATCCAAGTCACTTAATGCTTTATCTTAAACTCAGTCTGGTCAAGTGATTTAGTGAACAAAGCATTTCACTAAATCACTGAGTCTTATGTTCAACCCTAGGTTACATTATGTGAACACAAAAAACCTTCATTGGTTCATTCCCTAGATCTTTGACTTAACCCTTCATTAGGAAACTGGGCTTATATTTGGTGAATCAGTGACCAAAGACATTTGCGTATTCGCTAAAATATTTAGAACTTCATCATATTATTATGAGAATAAGTGACCAAAGGGAACTTTATCAGAGCTGCCAATCATTTTGTCTAAGCCGCTAAACCTTAGACCCCTACCTGGGCCTGCATTATGCCATCTGTCATCCTGTGATTCATTGTACCTACCTAGTCACCACTTATAAAGGACCCACAAATAGCTCCACGTCACTAAGATTATGATTCCAAATTGATGGCTAGTCTCATGCCCTCATGAGCTCAGAATATACTATCAGATTATGCACCCACCATTGATCTCTTCCCTCTGCCACTTGAAGAATCTAGCCCCATTGACACATATCCACATCATTTCCATGCTAACCAATGAGAAGATGCCATTTTAGCACAGCTGGCAGTGGACTCACTAACATCCCTTCTGGCCTGATACCAAATCAATGGTTGGCACAAGATCGCAAAGGGGGAAAATATTCCTTGCGATCATGTGCCAGCTCTAGGATTAAAAGGAGACTAAGATGTCAGGGCCACCTGACATGTTATATCCAACTCCCTACTCTCAACCAATAAAAGGCCACCATCTATTCTCACATGGCAATGGACCCACTTCAAAGAAACACTGTGTCATAAAGAAATATCAACGACTGTCTTAAGTTCGCATGCTTCTGACATAGTCTATGAGAAGATGCACCCACCATTAGATCAAGATGGTGTTAGAGAGTCTGGGCCCAAGAAAATATAAAGCCTGTCAGAACTTTTAGGCTTAAGGAAATATTAAGCACTGAGGACTTAGGGAAAAATTAAAAGCGCTAGGCGGATAGACTTAGGAAAAATTAATGGGGGGACCTAGGCATAGACATAAAGTATTAAAGGGGACCCCGACATAAAACCTAACCACATACATGTGAAGTGGTCATCACAATTTAGCACATGGGTATTTTAGGGCTTTCGTGGCCTGAAAAAGTAACACTAAATTAGAACAGGGCCGGGGTAAATTAGGGTTTTTTCTTCAATGGCTAGATTTATGAATTTTTGCCTAGGGTTTCAAGCTAGAGATAGGAAAATCACTGTAGAGACCAGAGGAAAATAGATGAGACCATGAAATTGTTTGTAGGTGCAGACCATTTTCTAAGGGTTTTTGTTGTGACATGAAAATGGGCTAATAGTGGTTCTATCTGGGGATGCATGCCTCTTGCAGGCATGGCAAGAATTTAGAATTTCTAGTTAGAGTAGACCATCTTCTAGACAAAAACAAGGGACCACAAAAAATAGCAACTAAACTAGGGAAACAAAAAGGGAAACACACAATAGGGAAGGAAATATATTTACAAAATATTTATAGAAATTTTACAATTTTATTTAGTGGCCCCAGGCCACCAAAAGGAAATCAATGACCCTCCTGAATCAAAAATCTTATTTTCATCTACATATGTGGCCAAACACTTGAAATTATCTTGACCATCTTGTTGACAACATATGTGAATATTCATGGGCTGAAAAATGAAACTGGACTGATCACTACCCATGTTTTTCCACTCATAGTTATTACATTCATACTCCAAGAAATAAGGAACATCATTTAATTCCTTTTGATGACTGAAAAAAATAAAATACTTATCTAGTAATGCATCAGAAAACAAAGCATATTGATCACCATGCATTACTACAAAAATACCTAGCTGAGAAGGACTTGGATCCTTAGATTTGTCTTCATACACTACATCAATCAGTGAGAAACTTGGTTCCTCTATGATATCTTCATGAATTGCATCATGAACCAAGTGAAGGTCTTCTTCATAAATTTTGTGACAGTAGGACAACTAATCTGCATCATCATTTTCACCAAAAGAAATTTTGTCTCAATTGTTGAAAACTAGGTCCTCAATATTGTCACCATCAGTGTCATATTTAGCAAAAGAAGGAAAAGGGTTTGAACAAGAAAATTGTTCATCAATAGAATTCTTATGATAGGAGAACACACTGTCATGACCTTCAACCCCTTTTTTTGCAGAGTTACTACATGAGGGGAGCTTTGGTGAAAAAGGAACATCATAATCACTTTGAACACTAGCCTCATTATCAGTGTCAAAGGATAAATCATAGGGGAGCTGCAAATCAAAATCCACAACAGGTGTATACCTTTGGAATTCTTCAGCCAAAAATGCTAAAATCTTTTCACTGCTCAATGGACTTTGGGCCTTGTTTTCATCTTCCTCAACTTCACCACTTTTGCAAACATCTCTCCTATCCAAGACAAGAATGGAGACCTCTAGCCTTGGATCATCTTGTGTGAAACAATCTATGCAGGAATCATCATCTACATCATATTCAATACTTTCCCCTTCACACAAAACATCATCAAATTGGGACAAGAAGCAAGAATTCTGATATTGAAAAGAAGAAAAATTTGCAGACAAATTGGAAACATTATCAACCTTAGATCCATCTTCAGCACTCTCATATGCATTATCCTCAATGTTAGCTTCATAATCAACACTTTCTGCATAATGAGAATCAACATCAGAAACACTGGCCTCCTCACGATCATCATCAGGACCCACCAGTCTTAGCAATCTTATGTCCTCCACTAACTACCGATTCTCCATTTTTATTTTTTCTAATTCTTTCTTAAGAGAAATTTTTTTATCAAAATACCCAACAAACTTAGCTCTCAACACATCCCAAGAAGGGATTGAACATGAAGGAAAGGACAAGAGCCACTTCCTTGCACCATTAGAAAATGTCTGCACAAGCAACCTCATAGCAACATCTTCATGTTCAATATCCATTTCACCAAAAAGACCCATGAGATCATCTATATGTTGGCTTGCAGAGATAGATCCACTAGCTAGGAATCTAGGCAAGCACTTCCCAACCTCAACAGAGAACTCATTAGGGGCACCTTCTATGCCATCAAACTAAAGAGCCTATATTCCTCCATAAGGAACTACCCACTACAACTCATCCCTTTATATAGCGCTCAACACTTGATAGGGATACATTTTCTTTTACAAACTAATTTTCATAAAAAGAGAACATATGAAAACCAAAATACCTGGAAGTTTTGCAGTAGGAACTAACTTGTTGACTGGAAGGAGGGAAGATCAAGAGCTCACCTTGTACCTCCATCAGGTTCATTTCCTTTTGTAGAGTCATCACCTCCTTGTAGAGGAAAATATATCACTTTTCTTTGTATCTTCTTCCAATCAACCAAAACTTCACCAGGCCTCACTATTTATCAGGAACTACACTAATCAAACAAAGAACTTAGAGTCACCACTCAACACTTAGTGAGAAGATTTCAGCAAATGCTTTGATTTTACTTTTGACTCTTTGATCATATAACCAGACTCTGGGATAGTTCAGAAAAGAAAGGAATTGGACATCTTAAACTTGTTGTCATTTATCATTTCCCAAGTGGAGTCACCATCTTGTTGGTGTTTGAAAATGCTTATGCCAACTAGGGCTACCAATATACCTTGGGACTAGTATTAGGAATGGTTAGTTCCAAGTATGAGAGCTTTGCAAGACAACTAGACCAACTATAGGGACAAGACTGCCCTCTACACTTCTGGCTCTACAAAACCAAGGTGGGTGTACCTAATCTAGTATCTTATGACATTCTAGGACTTTAAACTAGATTGAACAAAGTAGATGATAACAAGAGACTACTAAATGTTAACCAAGCATTCATTGAATCTCTATTGCTATGAAGGGTATTACTACTATCAACCAAATAATAATTAAGACTTGAAATGGTGTTGATATATGAAGATGGAAAGAAGTAAACAAGAGCCAATCAAGCATTGAAATCAACTAAATATACTAATCCCTAATCTGTGCCATTATCCATTGGGTAGATCTCAAATACAAATATTGAATATGAAGCAACTACTATCAAAGACTCATAGCCATAAACATAAACATTCCAACCCATCCACTACTTATAGTATCCTCCTGTAGACAAATAAAAATGAATCTATGTCCTATCTAAAGTATATTTCACTTGATCCTAGATCAAGAACTAAAGACTAGAACATATACAAAGGTAACCCTATGGAATGGATTAGAAAATCTAGAATTCACAAGATTGATAGCAAGGAGAGACTTGAAAGCTTGAAAAAATCATATTAACTATGATGAGTCGTGTACATGTTCAAAGTAGAAAAGAGAGAAAACCACTTCAATAACATGCAAAAGACTACAAGGAAATTCTATTCAATCTACATACAATGTGATACAGCCTGCTACAACCCCCTTGGAACCAATCGAAATCAGAACCCCTCTAAATGATCCTGAAAATCCTTTTATAGGAACAAGGATCATTTAGGGAAAAATTAGGTCTCCAACAACCAGGTACAACAAGAAATAAAGAATGTAGGAAACCCAAGAAACCCAACTCAAGGTTAACTACAGATACAAATTCAATCAATTACTTGTTGCAGGAAACAAAAATTAAATGCGAGAGTTGGTCTACACAAAAACATGCATGTACCAGTCATGGAAATCTCTAACAAACACCAAACCCTAGCCACCTGCTATCAAAATGTTTTCCTTTGTATTCATTCGGCATGGCACCCCAGGAAAGAAAATATGATCTGTGCAGCAACCCATCCCCCCCTACATCATTTTCCAACTACAAATGTCCTGGAAGAATTAATTCTGAACAACCCTTTTGTCCTATATGGCTTCCTGCATCGAGCCCTAGTGAAAACCTTGCAGAGATATTTGAATTTGAAATAAAATAGCTACAAGCTCAACTTTAAAATGTGACCATTGATGCACTTTATTCTTGGTAGATCGGGCGGCTCGTAGAATCACATAGTAGTCAATAAAACCTTTAAAAAGTGTTTTTCCACATCATTAACCTATTGACCAATGAAAAACAAGCACATCGGTGATGAATCAACACCTTGGATCCACTCTACATAAACCTTTAATCGAATGGCTGGCATAAGATCGCATAGCCTCAAAAGATTCTATGCAAAGATACACCAATCATCAGATCCTCCACACTGGCATCCCTCAAAAACCTTCGGGCCCACTGACATGTCTTCATTTCCCTCGAGCTCAGCCAATCAGAATACAACACATCAGCAATGAATCACCAAATGACCCCACTTCTCGGCTAAGTGCCTAACCTTGGGTCACTCCACGAACACACGACTGAAGGAAAATCCAAGTCGCTTAATACTTTATCTTAACCTCGATCTGATCAAGCGATTTATTGAACAAAGCATTTCGTTGAATCACTGAGTCTTATGTTCAACCCTGGGTTACATTCTGTGAACACAAAAAACCTTCATTTGCTCATTCACCAAATCTTTTACTTAACCCTTCATTAGGAAATTGGGCTTATATTTGGCGAATCAGCGACCAAAGACATTCGCATATTCACTAAAAGATTTAGAACTTCATCATATTATTATGAGAATAAGTGACCAAAGGGAACTTTATCAAAGCTGCCAATCATTTTGTCTGAGCCGCTAAACCTTAGACACCTACCTGGGCTTGCATTATGCCATTTGTCATCATGTGATTCACTATACCTACCCGGTCACCACTGATAAAGGACCCACAAATAGCTCTGCATCATTGAGATTTTGATTCCAAATTGATTGTTAGTCTCATTCCCTCATGAGCTCAGAATATTCTATCAGACTATGGGCCCACCGTTGATCTCTTCCCTCTACCGCTTGAAGAATCTTGCCCCACTAACACATATCCACTTCATTTCCATGCTAACCAATAAGAAGATGCCATTTTAGCATAGCTGGTAGTGGACCCACTGACATCCCTTTTGACCTGATACCAAATCAATAGTTGGTGCAAGATCGCAATGGGGGAGAATATTCCTTGTGATCATGTGCCAGCCATAGGATTAAAAGGAGACTGAGATGTTAAGTCTACCTGACATGTTATATCCAACTCACTACTCTCGACCAATAAAAGGCCCCCATCTATGCTCACATGGCAATGGACCCACTTCAAAGAAATGTCATGTCATAAAGAAAGATCAACGGCCATCTTAAGTTCACATGCTTCTGACACAATCTATGAGAAGATGCACCCACTGTTAGATCAAGATGGTGTCAGAGAGTCTGGGCCTAGGAAAATATAAAGGCTGTCGGGACTTTTAGGCTTAAGGAATTATTAAGCACTGAGGACTTAGGGAAAAATTAAAAGTGCTAGGCAGATAGACTTTGGAAAAATTAACAGGGGGACCTAGGCATAGACATAAAGTATTAAAGGGGACCCCAATGTAAAACCTAACCACATACATGTGAAGTGGTCATGATAATTTAGCACATGGGTATTTTAGGGCTTTAGTAGCCTAAAAAAGTAAAACTAAATTAGAACAGGGCCGGGGTAAATTAGGGTTTTTTCTTCAATAGCTAGATTTATGAATTTTTTCCTAGGGTTTCAAGCTAGAGACAAGAAAATCACAGGAGAGACCAGTGGAAAATAGATGAGACCATGAAATTTTTTGCAGGTTCAGAAAATTTTCTAAGGGTTTTTGCTGTGACATGAAAATGGGCTAACACACTCTCTCTTCCATCAAGATCAATAATTAGGGATATGGTGAATACAACCTAAATGATGCATTTGCAATAGGGGCCCTTCCACTTGATCCACATACACAAGGGCCCCTGAGTCACCAAAGAAAACTTGCTCAAGATAATCATGAAATCAAGAGAATGGGACCTATGACTTTTTAATCCCATGGAAACACAAATAGTCAAGAGATGGATCCTGACATCAATAGGGATCCTGAATTCTTGGCTACTTCAAAAATAAGTATCCCCAATTGTACAAGTATGCCACTGATCAATGGAAATATCAAGGTAGTGGTCTAGGACTACAAGAAGACAGAAGCAAAGACCCAATCACAACATCAAAGGATCCTCAATATCAAGGTCTTGGCTTTAATACCCCTTGTCTGCATATACAAGAGCCCAATACCACAATTGGGGTCACCAACATGACTAGCATTCCCCTCTTAAATAGCTAGGATGACCTCATAGAGATCAAACACATCCTCGAAGAGAAAGTAAAGAAATCATATGATGACATCTTTGATGATGATACCCTCTTGGGCACTTCTATCCTCCTTCAATTCTCGAATAATCTCATAGAACTTCCCCTCATCCACCCCAAGCTCATAAACTAGGACCAACCAAGCATCACACACATTGATGAGTTCCAAAGCACATAAGCACTCCTAGAGTTCATGGGGGCATCAGGCCCACAATCAATTCAAGATTCGGAGTCAACTCACATCTATAAGCTCGACCCAGAAGGATATTTTGGGGAGGAGGAAAGCTTTAGCCACAAAAGTGAAATAGAAAGAGAAAAACATGAGTCTTTATGTGAAAAAACCTTTGGGGCACATTCTGATTCTAAAACAGTAAAAATAAAAGGTGTATCTTCTAGTGAAAACTTGGCAATTCAAGCGCTAGAAGTTGAAGACTTGCCTCTTCCTCCTATACAAGATTACAGATCTGAGAAGTCACCAATCATCATAGAAGAAACCAAGCTAGTCAACTTGGGTATAGAAGAGTGTCTGAGAATCACCTACATTGCAGCCAATGTAACAAAGGGTGAAGAAACAACTTTCATTGTGCCCCTTAGAGAATCAATAATAAATTTTTCATGGTAATATGCACACATGCCTCGGCTTGACCCTAATCTTGTCATCCATGATATAGATATAGATCCCAATGCCAAGCCAATCATGAAGAAGCTATGTAAAATGCATCCTAAAGTAGCTCTTGTTGGTGTTTCAAAATGGATTATGCTCTTAGGCTACCAATATACCCTCAGATAGATTTTAGGAGTGGTTAGTTCCAAAATGTAGAAGGATCTTAGGGTAATTGGACCAACTATAGGGACAAGACTGCCCTCTTCACTTTTGGCTCTGCAAAACCAAGGTGGGTGCACCTAACCCAGTGAAAAATATACCTCACACACCAAAGATTTAAAAGTTAAAATGGTTCTTGATTTTAAGATTTGGATTGCAATAACTTCAATCAGTTATGTTAACAAGAGATTTACTCATTTAGGCTAGTGCATCATCCATTGGGCAAGATTTCTTAGACACAAAGGATACACAGATCAGAGAACATATGAGATTGATAGCCATAAATACATCTACCACAATCCTTATTGCTTACAAAGAATCCTTATGTAGGCAAGGGTAAACTCATATCCCATATACAACATTATTTAATCCAATTCTAGATCAAAACTCAAGAATGAAGATACATAGATAAAATAATATGTAATGAACTAGAAAGCTCAAAGCCTACCTAACTTGACATAGAGGAGAGAGAAGAATTGTATATTTTTATTAAGTATGATGAATCCTTTCTATGCATATAATCAGTCACAAAAAATATGCTTGCAAACTATAACTTAGACCTGCAACTTTTTATCTCTCATTAACAAGCACTGAAACAAAATTCTTACAACCCTGACTGAGAATAGGGCTCACCAAGAAAGAGATCATGAACACCTAACTCCCAATGCCTTTGAATGATCATGAAAAATACTTTTATCTCAAGGATTGCAACAAGAAACTGATGATCATTCAAAGCAACAATTCAAAATCACCTAACTCAAACAAAAAGTGAATGCAGACAAGACATGCTCCAAGTACATGGCTGGTGAAATCAAAAGAAATCATTAAACTTTGCAACTAATCTGACCATGTACTAGCTTCAAGGACAAAATCACCACAAAAGCCCCATTAATTCTAGCTACAACAAAGAATGCATGACCCACCTATCAATCTTTCCTCGGTAGAGGCTCCCAAGGATGCAATATCATGCTGGAACAACTACTAGGATCATCTTCATAAATTCTCACCTACAACCAAGCTTGAAATGACCAAAACTGGTCGTACAATATGGCTCTTTTGGTGCACTATCTCCTAACCCTATAGAAAAACCCTCAAATCATTTGAAAATTGATGGCAATGGCCACTTGATCCATTTTAAAACACAGCTGTCGATCCAATTATTTCCTAGCAAATTGGGTGGTTCACATTAATCTCCATAATAGTCATGACCCCTTGAAAAAGTCTCTGGCCACATCAACATTTCACAACGAATGAAAATTGAGCAAGTCAGCACCACGTAGCATATCAGACCCACTGAATATAAGCCTTTAATCAAATGGTGAGCACATGATCACATGGCCTGAAAAGATTCCATGCGATCATGTGATAGTCGTAGATCCTACCACACTGGCACCCTTCGAAAGATTTGGGCCCATTGACACATCCCTATCACCCTTCAACAACCAATCAGAATAAAACAAATCAGCACCACCTGGCCAACAGTCCCACTACATCGTTACCCTTACACCAATGAAAATCGTGCATGTCAGCTCCAACTGTCAGAGGACCCACCTTCATATTGTCGCCTGAGAAAAGGTAAAATCGACAACTAGCATAAGATCTCATAACTCTGAAAAAACCCATGAGAACTTATGCCAATCGTAGATCTTTGGACAATGTCAGAGCCCATAAAGACATGCTAGCAACTAGGTCCCACTGACAACTGCCAAATCATCAATGCCTCATCCAATAAGGAAAAAGCATGTCACCGCTACGTGGCACATTGGACCCACCTTCTGTTGACCTTAATACGCTGGGAGATCAGATGGTTGTTGCATGATCTCAAGGGGAAGGAAAATTCCATGAGATCATGCACCTACCATTAGATTGAAGGTAACTATGAGGTCGGGCCCCGCTAACCATGTGAACATGCAACCAAAGGGAATGAAATTGGCAGCGGAGTCACAAAATGTTAAGGTAAAACTACTCAAAAACAAGAGAATACATGAACACTATGTTTTCCCATTCACTGAATAAAAATGCTAACCACCAAAGGACTTGGAGAACTAGTCATAAACATGTAATCACCAATTCACTAAATAATAAAGAGACATGAAACATTTCTATGTGATTCAGTGAACACCAAGAGGGAAATAGTCACATGCTCCTAGGGGAACTTAAGTGGCTCGAAAAAGGTAACGCAGAAATAGAACAAAGCTGAGGAAAACTAGGGTTTTTTAGATTTTGAAGGCATACAAAGGGATTTTACCCTAGCACTTAGGGTTTTCTACAATTTTGACCAAACTTGAACCCTAAAGATATGAAAATTATGTAGAGGGATTCAACACAAAAACCAGGAAGACACAAAAAACTTCAAAATTTTTTTGGGGGGATAGGAAAAATAGAGAAAAATACCAACAATGGTGCATACTAGGGGACATGTATCTTTGGTAGATACAATGAGTAAGCTAGAATCTCCTCGAAGAGTAGACCAAATCAAAACTTCACCCCAAAAAACAACACGACTATACAGAGGAAAACCTAAACTATTGCTCATGGAAAAGATACTTCAGGAGAAGTAAAACTTTAGGAATTGTCCATGAATAGGCAATTCCAAAGTACCACCAATCAAATCCTTCAGGACATAAGAATATGTTCCCCATTTTCTTTCAATAAGATAAGGGCCCAACCAGATGGGATCAAACTTCCCATGCTTTCCTTTATCTTCCAATCTTGCATTCCACATCAGGACAAGATCATCCACTTCAAAACTTCTCTTGGTAGCCCTTTTATCAAATAGATTTGTACACTACCTCTACAATCTTTCATTTCTTTCACATGCATCTCTCCTTATCTCATCCAACTGGATCAACTCATCCATTCTTACCCTCATCTCATCATCTAAATCTTCATCATATGCCTAGATAAACTTATACATCTGCAATAGATTATTTTGAGGCAATCTAGCATTTATCCCATACACTAAATCAAAGGGAGCACAACCTATGGCCTTCTTTACAGTTACCCTATCAGCCCACAATGCTGACCATAACTTAGAGTCCCAAGCTTTCTTATTTTTATCCAATACTCTCTTGAGAATCTTAATTAGACTTTTGTTACTAGACTCAACCTAGCCCTTTCCTTGTGGATGATATGGGGAAGAAAATGAAATGTGTATCCCATACTATTGAAAAAAATCACTAAATTCTTGTGATCTAAAACACATTGCATTATCAATAACAATAACCTCTGGGCAACCAAATCTGGTAAGAATATTTTGCATTACAAAATCTGTCACAACTTTGCTAGTAACCTTTCTAGTAGGGATAGCCTCAACCCACTTGGTAAAAGAGTCTATTGCCACTAGTATATAAGAATGTCCACCACTAGAATTGTTTGGAATCTCTCCAATAAAATCTATACCCCACTTCTGGAAAGGAGTCTGAACTCCAACAGGCCTAAGTGGCAAATTCCCATTAAATTTTAACTTACCAGTAAATCTTTGACATGCATCACATTTTCTTACAAACTGATGTGTATCTTTAAAAATTGTAGGCCACTAGAATCCAGACCTAAGAATCTTGTGAGCTATGGTCTTTGCCATATAGTTCCCTCCACAAACACCTTGGTGCATTTCATCTAACAAGGCTTTGGATCTCTCATGGTCTAAGCATTTTAGTAACACTCCATTGCTTCTCCACCATAATTTACCATGTATAATAGCATACCTTGCAGATTGCAACATGATAGTTCTCCTTTTATTTTCATCCATTTCAGGGGGAAGGACCAATTTCTGCAAGTAACCAATAAAATCCTTGTACCAGTCACAGTAATCCATATCACAAATATATGGCCTTTGTTCTTCTTCCAACATATTTACATGATTGGCAACTAAGTTGCTTTGTGCCATTAACTTTGCAAGACCTAAGCCTCTTATCAACTTTGTAACCTGAATGTCAATGTTAAATTCTTGGATCCTATTGATCCATCTACATCTTTTCCCTGAAACCTCTTGTTGTACCAATATATCCTTAACTGTAGCACTAGGAACATAAGCAACCACCTTAGCTCCTACAAGGTAACATCTAAAAGCCTTGACTTCTTTGACTAGGGCATAAGCCTGCTTCTCAGTAATGTCATATTTCAATTTTGCTACTTGTATGGATTTGCTAAAAAATGATATTGGTTGTTCATATCCATCTAAATTCTTCTGCAATAAAACTGTTTCAACTATATTACAAGAGGCAAAATAAAAAATCTGCATGGGCTTACCATAATCAGGTGTTCTTAAAATTGGACCATCTTTGATGGCTTTTTTGATACTTCTGAAAGATTCATCTGCTTCTTCATTCCATTCAACCTTTTCCTCCTTTTTCAACATTCTAGAGATGGGGATACTGGTTTCTACAAAATTTGTAACAAATCTCCTTAGAAAGTTGACCTGCCCAAAGAAGGATTGTACTCCTTTAACATTTCTAGGTGGGGAAAGCCTATCTATAGCCATAACCCTCTTAGGGTCAATCCTCACTCCATCCTTAGACACAATATGTCCTAAGATTTTGCCTTCCACAACACCAAAAGAACACTTTTTTGGATTCAAAGAAACCCCATATTCCAAAGCCCTGATAAAAATCTTCTCAAGATGCTCATAATGTTGACTCTCGTTATCTAAATATGCTGTGAGATCATCCAGCTGATATAATACCAAAAACTTGTTTATATAGTCTGCAAAGGCCACATCCATGGCTCTCTGAAAAGTAGCTCCAACATTTGTCACACCAAAGGGCATTCTAACATAAACATATGTTCCCCAGGGGGTAGTAAATGCAGTCTTAAACTATTCTGACTCCTTGACCATGACCTGATTATATCCAGAGAAGCCATCCATCATGGACATTAGCTTTGATCCAGTAACCCTCTGCAGCATATTTTCCATGTTCGACAAACCATAATTATCCTTCAAAGAATTGACATTCAGATTTCTAAAATCAACACACAACCTAATGTCACCATTCTTTTTTCTGAGTGGAACCAAGTTTGACA
The DNA here is from genome assembly GCA_027943335.1 of Chamaecyparis obtusa. Classification (NCBI taxonomy): domain Eukaryota; kingdom Viridiplantae; phylum Streptophyta; class Pinopsida; order Cupressales; family Cupressaceae; genus Chamaecyparis; species Chamaecyparis obtusa. Next base: position 298,306 of record BSBK01010690.1, read on the forward strand.
CCCAAGTAGAATGTCTGACAGGCTTGATGATCCCAGCATCTATCATCTTTTTGAGTTCATCCTACATTTTTGGTGCCAAGGTAGGATTCACAAGTCTTAATTTTTGCCTAAAAGGTTTGGTACCTTCTTTTAGTGGTATCTCATGTTGGAATAGATCTTCTTTATAAGCTTTCAAATCATCATAAGACCATGCAAAAACATGTCTAAATTTTTTGAGAAGGTCAATCTAATTTTTTCTAGTTCTTGGGGACAAACACCTACGTATATAAACATTTTTGGGTACTTGACTTGTTCCTAGATTTAATTCCTCCAAATCATTGATCTTATCAACAAATTTAGTAAAATAAGTCCTTTCTTTATTCTCAAATGCCCTCTCAAGAGAAACCAATCCCCTTGGGACCCTATTTGACTTCAATTGCAAAACTTCTTTCCCAAGAACATTTTATTTCCCATTTCTGATGTCAACATAAGTGCTGAAATCGATCTCCTGACCACCAAAATGAGACTCACACTGCAAGAATCTTAGTATATCCTGATCATCAGAAAATACTTGCCAATTTTCAACTTTGTCTGGGATAGAAGGCCTAGACATAAACTCAATTTTGGATATCCCTACAAAAGTGATATCCTCTGGCCTCAATGCTATGTTTTCCAATAAATCAACCATCCTATTTTGGCTTCTATCCACCCAATCAATACCAAAAGCACTAAAACCTTCAATTTCATCCCAAACAACATTTCTATATTATTTTAGTCTTTGATTCTTTGATGCATACTTTGATCTAATCTAAGAGATTACTATTCAAAATCACCAATCACCCTAAGATTTTTAATCCCATGTCTTGATGCTAGTCTCAAACCAATCAATAGGGCCTCATATTTAGCAACATTATTTGTGCAAGGAAACAAGAGAGAGAAAGAAAACTTAAAAGTTTTACCATTTGGGGATATCAATAGCACTCCTTCTCCAACACCTTCTTTTGAACTTTCTCCATCAAAATATAAAGTCCATAAGACATTACCTTCTGCCATGCTATCCTCATCATCAACCATAAGGATAGGCTTGACCTTTTCTTGCACCCCTTTCCCCTGAACTTGGAAAGAACCAATGTCAGTGTACACAAAACAATTCATGTTATAATCTTCATTCTCCTCAATCATATGTGGAGTTCTAGTTTCCCTTGAAACCTTCACACTTTTTCCTCCAATGTTAAAAGTAGCAAAGGACAAGTCACACTAGATACTTCCTCCCATAGAAGCACTCCATCTCCTAGATAATAGCATCCCATACTGTGCAGGGATATCAACCACTAAAACACTCATGGTTAGCTGCTTGTCAGCAAATGCTACTGATTTATAAGGAAAAGCCTTAATGGTACCACTAACTGGCACCTCTCTTGATTCCATAGCTTGGCATCTTCCATGAGGTGTATCAAGTTTTAGTCCTAGTGACTTCATGATCTCTATAGGCATGATAGTATTTGATGCCCCAGAATCAATCATGCAATTCTTCAATAATTTTCCATTTATCATAAGAGACAAAAAGAAAGGATCAACTATCCCTGATGCATTATTTACAACATTTGCATCCAAATATATTTGAGGAATCTTAGAGATGATTTCTTCATTTTTACTATCAGGTGTTTCATCTAAAGAAGCCACATGCTTATCACTTCTACTCATCCCTTGGACTTTTGTAGAAGAGGCACCATTTACCCAATTCAAAACCTTCACCTTATGCTCTTCTATCCTCATCATTTCCAAAAGTGGAACTTTGATAGTCATTTGTGAAACAAATTTAGTCATATCAATGGGAACATACTTCTGGTCATCCATGTCCCCCCCCCCCAAAAAAGTGACATCTTTATCCTCTATTTGGACAATCAAGTCAAATTTATCTTTGTGTAGAGACTCATCTCCCCTCTAGGGTATGGTAACAACTAATTCTGATGTCCTTGCTTTACCCTTGGGTATTGCAATAGGCCCAATCTTCTTTTTTATTTTCACCTAACTTACAACATCAACACCTTTCCCCTTTCCCTCAGGCTGTTGTGTACTCCTTTCTGATCTCTTGATAAACATGCTACCTAGTTTACTAGCTGTATTTCCAACTATTCTATTTCTCAAATTGTAATTTCTCTTGGCTTGAGTGACCATGTCTATAGTGATTTGAGCAATTTACTCATCAGTAGATCACCTTAAGAAAACATGCTCCTCACATTTCACTGCACCACATCCAACATCATCAAATTCTTCCTCCTTTTCATCATAGAAAACTTGCTAATGGAAAACCTCATTTCTAGCTTGAGGGCCCACAACATCTTGATTCTCAATCTCATCAATGGAGTCAACCTCATCCCACGCATGTGAAGAAGTCATTGCAGAACCATTCTTATCATATTTCTCATTGTGTTCCTAGTTCTCAGATAGATTCAGGGCAATAACATAGTATTCTAGACTATGAGGAGATTGACAAGAAGCACACCATGGGATATCATCACTAATATTAACTGAATTTCTCTGCAAAGGATCAGGAATCCTATCATCAGGCATATCCCTCTTAGCTGGAAAAATGGGCTTGCCATCCTTCCACTGAGTATTGTATGGGTAATTTTGCATTCTTGGCTGCCAGCTAAATTATTAGAAGTCGACCAGTCATTAGTTACAACCCTATTTTTTCTTTTTTCATCAGGCCTCAGAACCTCCAAAGCATTTAGAATTTGTTTTAAACTATCCTCCTCTTTGGGTTTAAAGTTTACAGACCTTGCCATCTCTTTCTTATTTTGTACTTGAGGCCTATAATCATCTCTTCTCCCCAATTTTCCTGATATTCTTCTATTACTCTCTATCTTAATATCCAACTTGTAAGCCTCCCCAAGATTTCTAGGGTTCTTATCCCTTAAAAGACACCCCATCTTTGCATCAAAATAATTTAAGTATGTCACAAGACACACCCTATCATCTAATCTGATAACTTTTAGGAGCCTATGCATAGCTTTTTGGAATCTTATATTAAATTCAAGAACATCTTCATTCTAATTTTTCTTTATGTTATTGAATTCATTCAAAATAAAACCCTCATTTGTTTTATCATCATAATGTTCCTTGAAATAATTCTTAAATTCATTCCAAGACCCTATACTGGCATGGGGCAATCCTCTAAACTAGTCCCTAGCATCTTCGGTTAGAGATTGTACAAATAACTTCATTACAACATCACTAGGCTCAATATTATAATCATCTATTACATCAATAAAGTTCTTTAGATGTTCCTCACATGTGATGACATTGTTTCTAATAAATTTAGGGAGCTTCTTTCTAATTTCATCAAGAATTACATTAGGATAACCAGGAATACCCAAAAAGATAAGTTGTTTGTACCTTTCATGAATAGGACCTCCTTGAGGTGGATCCATTCCTTGAGATGTAGATGTCCTTGTGTTTGAAACAACATAAATTTTAGTAGTGCCTAGTGATGGGATGTCTTTTGTTTGAGTTGCAAGGTTACCATGATTTCCACCTTGTCCCAAAGAAGAAATAGCAACATTTGAAGGTCCTAAAGTATGCCTAAGAAACTCAATCTTCTTCCTCTTTTTTGTAGTAGTAGCCTCCAATTTTGCTTTCTCAAGTTATTTGGCCCATATTTATTTCTCATTTCTAGCCTTCTCAAGATCTACATCTAATCTCAACTCCTGATCTAAAGGATCCTCATCATTAACATGTTCATTGATTGTAACTCCAATAGCTCTTTATTTGCCTTTATCTCTAGGTCTAGTTATCTCATACATCTTCTGCACAATAGGTTGTTCCTCTACTTTTTCAGGCTCTGGGACATAATTAATTGCCTCCAACTCTAATAACTACCTCTTTAACTGTTCAACCCTTATCGTGGCCTATCTTACTTTGTCCTATTTATGTTTTACTCTTTGATGTCTGATAGCAACCTGTTCTTGGATTTTTCTTTCCAACTCATAAACTTCTTCAAAAATTTCTTCTGATTCTGGGAGAGTAGTCTTAGATTCAACATCTCCCACTTGAAACTCATCCTCATACTGGTTCAACCCTAAATCAATAGCCTCCTCATATTCTAATGCATTTTCTTCTTAACCCAGCTTGATTTGATTTTCTTGTCTTATATCCTCTTTATGTTTCCAAGTATGAGACATATTTTTTTGTTTTCTTCCCTCCCTTGTCTGAGTAGGCCTAGAAGTTCTTGGAAGACCTTCTTCCAATTTGTCTTTAGGATGCTCCTTTGTCTGAGACCTAGTACCTCTGTAACTCATCTTATAAATAATCTGCTGACTAGCACTGCTGTAGAGATGTTTGAGTCGCCACCCAAGTATATTGGGAATCTTAAAACACTATTTCCTCACTAACAAGTATCCTAAAAAGTTTGACAGGACAAGGGGCAAGAATAACCCTATATTTCTAATGATGACCTACTGGTTATTTTAGACTTGTGAAACATTTCCCCAATAGAGTCCCCATCTTGTTGGTGTTTCAAAATGGCTTATGCTCTTAGGCTACCAATATACCCTCAGATAGATTTTAGGAGTGGTTAGTTCCAAAATGTAGAAGGATCTTAGGGTAATTGGACCAACTATAGGGACAAGACCACCCTCTTCACTTCTGGCTCTGCAAAACCAAGGTGGGTGCACCTAACCTAGTGAAAACTATACCTCACACACCAAAGATTTAAAAGTTAAAATGGTTCTTGATTTTAAGATTTGGATTGCAATAACTTCAATCAGTTATGTTAACAAGAGATTTACTCATTTAGGCCAGTGCCTCATCCATTGGGAAAGATTTCTTAGACACAAAGGATACATAGATTAGAGAACATCTAAGATTGATAGCCATAAATACATCTACCACAATCTTACTTCTTACAAAGAATCCTTATGTAGGCAAGGGTAAACTCATATCCCATCTAGAGCATTATTTAATCCAATCCTAGATCAAAACTCAAGAATGAAGATACATACATAAAACAATATGTAATGAACTAGAAAGCTCAAAGCCTACCTGACTTGACATAGAGGAGAGAGAAGAATCATATATTTTTATTAAGTATGATGAATCCTTTATGTGCATATAATCAGTCACAAAAAACATGCTTGCAAACTATAGCTTAGACCTGCAACTTTTTATCTCTCATTAACAAGCATTGAAACAAAATTCTTACAACCCTGACTGAGAATAAGGTTCACCAAGCAAGAGATCATGAACACCTAACTCCCAATGCCTTTGAATGATCATGAAAAATAATTTTATCTCAAGGATTGCAACAAGCAACTGATGATCATTCAAAGCAACAATTCAAAATCACCTAACTCAAACAAAAAGTGAATGCAGATAAGACATACTTCAAGTGCATGGCCAGTGAAATCAAAAGAAATCTTTAAACTTTGCAACTGATCTGACCATGTACCAGCTTCAAGGACAAAATCACCACAAAAGCCCCATTAATTCTAGCTATAGCAGAGAATGCATGACCCACCTATCAATCTTTCCTCGGTAGAGGCTCCCAAGGATGCAATATCATGCTGGAACAACTACCAGGATCATCTTCATAAATTCTCACTTGCAACCAAGCTGGAAATGACCAAAAATGGTCGTGCAATATGGCTCTTTCAGTGCACTATCTCCTAACCCTATAGAAAAACCCTCAAATCATTTGAAAACTGATGGCAATGGCCACTTGATCCATTTTAAAACATGGTCGTCGATCCAATTATTTCCCAGCAAATCGAGTGGTTCACATTAATCTCCATAATAGTCACAAACCCTTTGAAAAGTCTCCAACCACATCAACATTTCACAACCAATGAAAATTGAGCAAGTCAGCACCATGTAGCATATTGAACCCATTGAATATAAGCCTTTAATTGAACGGTGAGTGCATGATCTCATGGCTTGAAAAGATTCCATGCGATCATGTGATAGCCATAGATCTTGCCGCACTACCACCCTTTGAAAGATTCAGGCCCACTAACACATCCATGTCACCCTTCAGCAACCAATCAAAATAAATCAAATCAGCACCACCTGGCCAACGGTCCCACTACATCATTACCCTTCCACCAATGAAAATCATGCATGTAAGCTCCAACTGTCAGAGGACCCACCTTCATATTGTCACCTAAGAAAAGGTAAAATGGATGGCTGGCATAAGATCTCACAACTTTGATAGAACCCATGAGAACTTATGCCAACTGTAGATCTTTTGCAGATGTCAGAGCCCACAAAGACACACCAACAACTAGGTCCCACTAACTATTGCCAAATCATTAATGCCTCTTCCAATCAAGAAAAAGTATGTCAGTGCTACATGGCACTTTGGACCCACCTTCTGTTGACCTTAATATGCTGGAAGATCGGACGACTAGCACATGATCTCAAGGGGAAGGAAAATTCCATGAGATCATGCACCTACCATTAGATTGAAGTTAACTATGATGTTGGGCCCCCCTGACCATGCGAACATGTGACCAAAGGGAATGAAACTACTAGTGGAGTCACAAAATGTTAAGGTAAAACTACCAAAAAACAAGAGAATACGTGAACACTATGTTTGCCCATTCACCGAATAAAAATGCTAACCACTGGAGGACTTGGAGAACTAGTGACAAACATGTAATCTCCAGTTCATTGAATAATAAAGAGACATGAAACATTGCTAAGCGATTCAGCAAACACCAAGAGGGAAATAGTCACATGCTCATAGGGGAACTTAAGTGGCCCAAAAAAGGTAAAGCAAAAAGAGAACAAGCCCAAGGAAAACTAGGGTTTTTTGGATTTTGAAGGAATACAAAGGGATTTTACCCTAGCACTTAGGGTTTTCTACAATTTTGACCAAACTCGAACCCTAAAGATATGAAAATTATGCAGAGGGATTCAACACAAAAACCAGGAAGACACAAAAAACTTCAAAATTTTCAGGGGGGATAGGAAAAATAGAGAAAACTACCAACAACTCTATTGGTAAAATCAGAACTTGAAAAGCTCCTAGAGGCAAAGATTATCAGAGCTATAGATTACTCAGATTGGATCTCCAACATGGTACTAGTCATAAAGCCTTTAGGTGACACCAAAATCTACACAGATTTTAGAGACTTAAACAAGGCATGCCCTAAAGATGATTTCTCACTTCCCAACATAGGCATGATCGTAGATCTTACAGTGGGCCATGAGATGTTTTCACTTATTGATGGCTTCATAGGATACAATCAAATTCATATAGCAGAAGAAGATCAACACAAAAAAACATTCACCACTCCATGGGGTACTTTCTTCTATAACATGATGTCATTTGGGCTAAAGAATGCAGGAGCCACATATCAGAGAGCAATGACGAAAATCTTCCATGACATGATCCACAAGATCCTAGAAGACTATGTGGATGATATTCTTGCAAAATCAAAAACACTCTATGAACACTTTGACATTCTTGAGAATGTGTTCGATCACCTACATCATTATGGCTTCAAGCTCAATCCAAAGAAATGTGTCTTTGGTGTTACATCTGGAAAACTTCTAGGCTTCATAGTATCATGATGAGGCATAGAGATTGACCCCAACAAGGTCAAAGAAATAACAAAAATGCCTCCACCAAGAACACTTAGATAGCTTAGAATCTTACAAGGAAAGCTTAAATCAATATGTTAGTTCATCTCCCAGTTGGTAGACAAGTGCCAACCTTTCATGCATCTCTTGTGCAAAGACACAAGCTTTAAATGGGACCCCATCTGTCAGAAAATTTTTGACAAGCTCAAGGAATATCTAGCCAACTCTCCAATCCTAGTACCACTAGTTCCAGGATTCCCTCTCATACTCTACATCTCTGTGACCACTACTGCACTAGGGGCACTCTTAGCTCAATATGATGATGAAAACAAAGAGAGAGCCATCTACTACATTAGCCAAACTCTTGTCAGCTATGAGCTTAAATATTCACCCATGGAAAAAGCATTCCTTGCAATGGTCTTTGCCACTCAAAAGCTTAGACACTACATGCTTAGTCACATAATTAGGCTCATTTCAAAGGTGGACCCACTCAAGTATATGTTGTCAAGGACAAATCTCATAGGCCATATGGAAAAATGGGTCATGCTACTCAATGAGTTTGACATCCAGTACATAGATCAAAAAGCAATCAAAGGGAAAGTAATTGTCGATTAGCTAGCAAAGGCACCACTAGTGGATGCCTATCCACTAATCATGTAATTTCCTGATGAACACTTATGTATGATCGAAGAACATCCCACATGGAAGTTATACTTTGATGGCTCCTATACATCACATGGATCAAGGGTAGGAATCCTATTCGTCACACCTCAAGGTGACTATATTCCAAAATCATTCAAGTTGGGATTCCCATGTACTAATAATATTGTAGAATATGAGGCACTCATCTTAGGCCTCAAGACAACTATTTAGTGGAATATCATAGAACTACAAGTGTTCAGAGATTCACAACTAATTATCAAGCAAGTTCTAGATGAATATCAGACAAAGGATGAAAAGTTTCTACCCTACAAAGAACTGGTGGACAGACTAAAAGAGCATTTCTTGAATCTACAGTTCACTCAGATACCAAGGCTTCAGAACAAAGTAGCCGATGCAATGGAAACCATTGGATCCTTATTGGGATCCCTCACGATTTGACTCAATACAAATTCTTAATCAAATAGCTACACACACCTACCTATGACAATGCTGATGCAAAAATGGTGTGTGTCTTGGTTGGTCCTTAGTCCCCATGGTACCATGACATCCATGCATATCTAAAGAATGGTATCATATCTCCCCATCTCACCAATAACCAACACCAAAACCTAATTCATAGAGCATCTTCGTACACTCTTATATCCAGCACCCCTTATCATCAAGGATATAACAACATCCTCTCTAGGTGTTTAGATTCAAATGAGGCCATCCAAGCTTTACAAGAGGTCCATGCTAGAATTTGTGGTGTCCACATGAGTGGCATGGTTCTCGCAAAGTGGTTTCTTCGAGTTGGGTATTATTGGCCAACCATGGAACATGATGCTTGTGAGTTTTTTAGGAAATGTCTACCATGTCAATAGCATGCAAATTTGATTCATGCACTAGCACAAGACTTGCATCCCATTGCACCACCTTGTCCATTTTCATGTTGGGGCTTTGACCTTGTTGGCTTAATCACTCCCCTCTCCTTGGATGGACACAAGTACATAATAACTACCACATAGTACTTAACCAAATGGGTTGAAGCAATTCTACTCACCCTAATTGCTGGCATCCAAATATCCAAGTTCATCCTTTATCATATTATTTTCCACTTTGGCATACCATCTACCATATTCTCATACCATGGCACACCTTTTGAAAACCATCATGTGGATGCTCTATGTGCTAGACTCCACATCCATAACCATTTCTCTAGTCCATATTTTCAGCAAGGAAATGGCCAAGCCGAGGCAACCAATAAAACAATCCTCAAAATACTCAAAAGGGTTGTCAATGATTCTAGTCATGACTGACATCTCCAAATCAATCCCACCCTCTAGGCCTACCGCACTTCTTATCGCACTCCCATAGGAACCACCCCATATTCCCTTATATATGTTGTCAAAGCCATTTTTATAATCAAGGTTGAGCTCCCATCATTGTGAGTCTCCATGAAGAAATATACCACTGATGAGGACTATCGCATGGCACATCTCACACAGCTAGGCCTGTTAGATAAAAAGAGACATCAAGCATATGATCACCTGGTTGCATCCAGAATCAACTAAAAAGGAGTTATAACAAGAAGGTCCATCCTAGACAGTTCCAAGTCAATGACATGGTCCTCAAAGAAAATCAGAAGGTCCAAGAAAATCAAGAAAAGAAAGGCAAGTTTGAGACTACTTGGTTGGGCCCCTATGTTGTCATAGCATGCTTCAACTCTAGAGCCTATCAGCTATCTACATCAAAAGGTGAGCCTTTGAATGATCCAATCAACATCATACATCTCAAGAGGTTCTATGCCTGAACCAGATCCTACATATTCAAAAAATCCATAAAAATTGGAAAAAGTAGAAACATACCAAAAAAGAAAAAAAGAAAAGAAAAATAATTGTCCAACGGTGAAAACTTCGCAATTCAAGCACCTTAGACAAGTATGTTGCTGAAAACTTGGCAAACAGGTGTCATACATAGTAGACTAGGTTCTTATATCAAACTCCCATCCCCCCATCCCAGCAGCTCAGTTCTTTTTCTACCATCCCCATCCCCATCCACCATCCCCCAACATTCCTATTTTTTTATAAATTCTCAAGAAAATCCGCAATCCCACCTGCACATATCTTATATCATATCTTGTACCATATCTTGTATAACACAATCATTCCTATCCTATATGTTGTATAGCATGGTCCTCCTATCCCAAGTCTTGAGCTTCTGTACATAGCCATTGTAAATATCTCCCCATCTATTGTACATAATCATCACCTCTTTATGTACATAATCCTTGTTAGTCCTATAGTAGCATTTTCTCAAAAATCTTGTCCCACCCAACCTTATACTTCAACAACATCAATTTTTGACTATTCTTGATCACAACGATTATTCTCAAACTTCATCATTTGCTAGCGAACAACCACACTCATTCTCTCATCACTCAGCAGGTCCTTGAGGATGTATCCTTCCTCCTATCAAACCTAATCCTCCACCAATTACACCAAGTCTGTGTCGATGTATCCTTCCACATATTTAAACCAATATTCCTACCATCAACTAATCAGTCACATCAAATCCCTCTCCTTGGGAAATGATGTCTTTTTTGAGTTCTCATTTTGGTCTTGGATTTTGTCCTTTGGATCTTGTTAATCTTTTACAGCTTCTCATTGTTCTCTCCACAAAGTCGTCATGATCCTTTATATCATGGTGCACTACAAATGCAGACAATTTGGGGCAAGGTCTTTTTATCTTTCACTTCTGCTAGTGTGTTAGTCAGATGTGACCATTGCACATTTCACATGTGATCTTCTAGGTTACATGGTGCACTTGGTAAATGTCATTTGTTAGTGGTTTCTCCAACATCATTTCTACCATGTTTCCTCTTGGGTTCATGTGTGATGTTGGGGAAACCCTGCGTGTCTTTTTTGCATTAGTCCTATGCAACATTGGTGATGAAGCCTTGTGTTCTTTCATAACCTTGGAAGGTCTCTAGCATTGCTATATCAAACTAGGTTGTGCTCTCCACATTTTCACTTGGAGCTCCTGAAATCCCCTGCATCTTGCATCATATAGATTAATCTTACATCTTGCATCTCTCATGTAGCTACATCTTGCATTCTACATTCCATCTCACCTTGCATTCATCCATCTTTTCTCTTAGAATCTTGGTTCTTTATCTCCCCTTCTTCCTTAGTCCTTCCCTCTTTGTTTCCTTTCAAGAAAATTCAACAACGTTTACTCCTTGTGTTATTTTCTTGAGGGGGCACAACCCCTTATTCCTCTAAATGCTAGCCTGGGGCATCTTATTTTCTTGTCTTTGATGCCACGCCCTTGCGGCATTGCATTAAAGAGGGAAAAAATGTAGACACCTAAAAATCCTCTAGAAAATAAAGTATTTTTTTAACTTAAAAACCCCTAATGACATCATCATTTGTTAATTAATTAATTAATTAATTAATATATTTTTATGCCATTAATTTCCTTTATTTTAATCAAGCATATTTAATTAAAAAATTTCTCCCTAAAGCATTTAAATCAAATTTGAATGATTTTCCTATCTTTCTTGAATAAATATTCAATAGATGATGTCACAATCCCTAAATAAATTTTATTTTTATTTAAAGCCTTAAAATGCTAGAACCTTCTAGCCTTTCCTAAACCCTTCCAATCTTCCCTAAATCTTCCCTAAACTTATTTAGGAGAATTTACCTACTTTTACTAAGATAATCCAAGTCTCTTTGACTTTTGGTCAAACCCTTCCCTAAATGAGCCTCGCACACTCATTTCAATCCCTCACACATGTATATTATGTTGGAGGTTGAACCTAGAAATTTTTGGGTTCCAAATATGGGTTATGAAGTAGAAGGTGAGTTAGTGAGCCTACATGTAGATGAGTTATTCTCAAAACCTTAGGATAAAAAAGAACAAAGATTTGGAACTTATGAAGAGGCATTTTCTAAAATCAATAAGGAATTGAAGAAACTGACCACTGAAAAGAAAACTAAAACGATGTTATCTAGCCTAGAAAATCTAGATTTTAGTGATGAAGCGGGTACATATGGTACTATTGAAGTTTCATTTGAAGAACCATCATCCAACATTCCATTTTGATATGCAAAAGTGAAGATAAAGTAGAGTAATCCTATACAAAAGGAAGTTGAAACTAAGATGGAATCAATAAAGAAGACATACAAGAGGAAGAGAAAATTCACAGATGAGAAGAATGATTAGAAGGATACTATAGAAGATGAATATGCCAAGACTAGATTAGAAAAGGCTACAAAATATTTGAAAGAAAGTGGTTATAATAAAGCCCTAAGTTCTGATTTCATTTCTAAAGATATAATGGATTCTAGAAGATTCAGAGGAGTTGGAAAAAGATATGGATTCCTCAATGACGAAGACAAGAAGAAGATAGAAGAGGATATCATATTTAGCTTAAAAAAAGTTTGTATGACTCTAAGTGAACTATATCAATCCTTACCTAGATATCTTTATGATTTAATTCATGCTAGATGGAAAGTTTCACTAAAAATGGATAGAGAAATTATGGAGAGAGCACTTAGTCAAGTGCAACACAAGCTAAATATTGAAGATGTAAAGATATTAGTTGAAGCCTATGGAAAGGACTTCAAAATAAAAAATAGATCAGAAAATATACTTATTGGTAAGACATATTTTGTACACTGAAACTATGGAGATATGGAGGAAAATGATACAAATGATGAAGGAAGCAAAACAAGGACAAAAGGAAGAAAACATTATTGGTGAGAAAAAAAAGGGAAAAGAACCAATGATTGAGCACATTGGTGACCCATATACACATGAGGAGATAATAGGTGATGTTATTGCTGATATTCCTAAACAAGTGCAATATATTGAAGAAAAAAATGAGGAATTAACACAACCGAAGGAGTATAAGTAGGGATAGGAAAAATTGGTGGAGATGAGGTTAAAATAGAAGACATAACAGGTAAAGAGAACTCTCACTCATCATCCCCTATGGATCATTTAGAAAGATTGATTTCTAAGAGGATAGAAGAAAAAGTGGTAGAAAGCCACAAAGAGGGTTGAAGAAGAATATAATTTAATGAGGAATTTGAGTCTTGGAGAGTCAAGTGTGAAGAATAAATAAATACCAGTGCTAGTATTAGAAGAGAAAAAATGAGAGGAAGTAGAAGAGGAAGAAACATTCACCACACTAGTAGATATAAAAATATTGAAACCCAAGGAATTGATGAAGTATTCAACATAGTTGATGAAGAAAGATGAGAAAGATAAGATGATATCAAAGAAGAAGAAAGATAGAGTAATGATACAAGCTAAAGACATCCTAGCTAAGTTGGTGACTAAGGTTGAATATGATGAGGATAATTTTGTAATAGATCAAATGGACATCTTGATAAAGGATATTTTAGATCAATGCCCATATTTGTAGTTTGTAGTAGTAAAGTTGGTAGAAGATAAATTAGAGAAGAAGATGATAGGTATACTAATGAAGAAGATTATTTTAGATAGGAACAAATTGACAGTTCTAGTGAAATAAGTCAATACTAAATTGGTTGAAGATGGCCAACTATTGACTAAAGTATCAAATTCTTTAGAGTTTGTAAAAGAATTAGAGAAGAAAAGAGTTGAAGCTCAGAAGGAGCTACAGAGATTAATTTATTATCTTGATCCTATTTCATATTGGAAAAATGGTCAGCACTCCCCTCAGGATTCATGACATGGTTTAACAGCCTCATGTGTCTTCTATAAGTCTAGTGGTTGTATTGGGCATTAACATGTTAATCTTTTGGTACAACGACAACCACTACTTGTAACAAGTGGTATCGAAGCTTGGTCATAGGTTCGAATCCCCTCGAGTAACACTAAGGGGGAGATTGTTGGAAAAATGGTCAGCACTCCCCTTGGGATTTGTGACATGGTTTAACAGCCTCCTTTTTCTTCTATAAGTCTAGTGGTTGTATTGGGTATTAACATGTCAATATTTTGGTGCAAGGACAACCACTACTTGTAACATTTCAAGCTTAGTTACTATTTACAGTAGTCAGGTGAAGCAGTTACCTCACAAGGTGAAGCGGATTTAGCAAGAACAATACAATAGGATTGTCAATCTACTTTATGTACAATTATTTTTATCCCCTAAAATGGAGGTCATGCACTGGAATTTGAAGAAGGAAGAAATAATTCTTTCCTTATCATAAATGAGCACTCTAGATAGTATGGAAGAGATAGTTTCTAGGTTACTTAAAAAAATCATTACTTTGGGTCACATGCAAAAGTCATAGGAGACATCCTTAGAGTCAGAAAAGATAAAATTCAAGATAATATTTTAATAAGATGTAAGTACATTGTGTATAAATGTACATTTTTCAATTTTGCACCTTTAGAATTATTATCAAAATGGGAGAATATGTCATGGAGAATAAGTATAGGAATAAGACTTTATGAAGATATAGATCTATGATTGAGTAGAGAAAGGAGGAGAATAATGTGTTTTCCATCAATGCCAAAGGGGGTGATTGTTGACATTATAATGAGATTGGGAGATTGGTTGGCATTGTGATGTATATTGGTTGTAGTCATAGGAAGTCATTGGTTTTGTTTTTATTGATGGAAATGAAGTCAGATCATTCATGTATCACAATCAGTGAAGTGCAGGATGTAATCAGTGTGAACGATATGTGATTTCTAATGCAAGAAATTGGATAAGTTCAGAAGATTGGTATATAGTGAGGTCAACACTTTGGTAGAGGTCATGATAGATGAAAAATAATGAGGAGTGATTATAGCTATAGTATCAACACAGTCAGACTAAAGTGTGGCTCTGACAAAAACTCATTTGGTTGATTGGTAAGATATATTTTCTTGGTATGGTCTTTTATAAAGGTACTTATGTTCTTGAAAATAAGTTGGAAGGTTATTTATGTAGGAGAATCTTGGGTTCTTGGAAATCTTGTATCATCCAAAAATAATTTATTTTCTAGTGGACCTTTGTTACCAGTTTTGTATTTTTTTTCTATTCCTCATCATCCATTGAGAGATTGTTGTTTCTGATGAATTCTTTGGATCTTCTATGGCTTTTGTCATGATATGGTGTTCATGGGATCATTTGGAGGAATTACCTATGATCGCAACTATTTTGGAGTTATCACGTATGCATTGTCGTGAATTCTATGATTGAGAATGAGATGTAGTTTCTTGTTCTAGATAGTTTTCTAAGATTCTATAATTTTTATATCTATATGTATCTTCGACTGGAGAAGTGATTGTGTTTTTTCCTTGGTGTTCGAGGATGCTATGTTTATTCTTGTGCCTCTTTATTTTATATGGTTTGGGAGATCTAGCATGATCTTTGGTGACTAATTTTTCTCTTCAATTCATCGATTCAATGGTGTTCACTACTTAATTTGTTTCCTTGTGGTTCGTGATCATTATGTTCTAGAATGTGTATTCATGGATCATTGTTATTTGAACTTGTGTGGATCTATATCTAGGATTGCACATCCTTATACTCTCTATGTTATTTGTGTTTCACATTTTGTCTTTGGTCCTATTTTAGGTACATATTCTAACAGTCAGATTGGCAAGATCTAGTTTGTGGTGGAGATTCTTGGGTTGTGGTTGTGTGTGGTGCATTGTTTGAGATTCTTGAGTTTTTGGTCAACTTATTTGTGGGAGCAAACATTATTTTGTATTTAGTAAGATTTTTTCTTACATATTTGGGTCTTGAACTATCTATTTTATAGACCATTTTCTTGTCTTGGAAAATTTAATTATTGGTAGGCTGACACGTTGGTGTATATGTATAAAAGTAGTGCTTACAATTATAATTGTGAGCAGCCCTCATGTATAAAGGGTAGAAGAGAGTTGAGAAAGGATCACTCTGAGTTTGGAAGATCGAGATGTAGATCTCAACCTTGTTTTCATTATGTATTGGTTGTAACTAGGAAGTCCTTGTATATTGACATGTTGCATGAAATTTAAATGTAATTGGATGTTTTCCTTAGAATAAAAGAGTTATTATTTTGGTTATATCTTGATGTTTCTTTTTTTTTTCCAATTTTTTTTCTCTTGCTGCAAGACTACAAATATCTTCTAAGATTCTCTCTAGTTTTGGAGTGCATCAAGTGGTATTAGAGAAAAATTATTTCCTATGATTATAGATCTATTGCCCTAAACTTACGAAGTTGTAGATGTGTTATTTGTATGGTGGTAGAATTAGGAATCAGATGACTAGTTTTAGGAATGAGGTCATAGAAGGTATTAGGAGCTTTGTTGCTAGATTACACAAGAATCCTAGATCTTATGTTGGTTTCAAGAAATCTTCAGAAGGATTTGGATTTGTCGATGGTGTTAGATCTATTGGAAGTGATGGATCTGATCAATTGTTGAGACCTATGGAAAGCCTAGGTGCTAGTTAAATATTCCAAGTATCTAATTTATTAGGTACATTGAATCTAGAAGACTTTATAGATTGGATAGGTAAGTTAAAATATCAACTTGAGTTAAAATAAATCCAAGATCCTTGGAGATTAAGGTTGGCACAAAAAAATTTGAAAGGACATGGATCTTTGCGGTGGAAAGAATTCAAGAAGGATAGAGAGGAAGAGGGTGAAATGAAGATTACTCAATGGAGGTTTATGGTTGCAAAGTTAAAGGCTAAATTAATACCTAAGTACTATGAATTGGAGTTGTTCAAGAGTTTTTAGTAACCTAAAGTAGAAGGATCTAAGTGTGAATAATTAAATTGAATAATTTTACAATGTAACCATTAGATCTGGCCAGAGAGAACTTTCCAAGTAGAAGGTGGCTAGGTATGTGAATAGTTTGAGTTTTAATGCTCAGGATGAGCTGACTATGCTAAAAATTGGATCAGTTTAGGAGGCTTATTAATATAATCTAAAGGAAAAAAGATAAGTTGAATATGAAACAACAAAATAACTCTAGAGGAAGGGACAAGAAAGTTGTTGGTAGTGATAAGGAAAAGAAAGTAGTGAGGATAGAAGTTAAACTGGTTGCACCAAAGGGAGGTAATAGTGATAAAGAGTTAAAAGGTACTTGGATTAATTGTGGCTTGAAATGTCATAGGGATTTTAAATGTAAGGAAGACAATGTAATTTATTATTTGAATGAAGAAAGTGGACCATATTTTGATGAATCAGGAAATGCTCCTGAAAATGGTGAAGCTCTTATGATCCAAAGATTGATGATGAATAAGGAGGCAACACCTTGTCAAATGAAAATATTATTCAGGACCAGATGCAAGGCTAGAGGTAAGTATTGTATGGTGATAGTGGCTTGTGGTAGTATTGATAACTTGGTTTCTAAGGAGATGATGAAAAAGATTGGTTTGAGAAGACTTTAAAGCATCCAAGTCCTTATGGGATTGTTTCGTTACATGATGATCATGTGGTGGAGGTCAAGGAATAGTGCATGGTCAAATTTTGCATTAGTTCTTATAAAGATGCAATATTATGTGACATAGTGGATATGAGTGCATGCCATATTTTACTTGGTAGACCTTGGCAATATGACATAGAGGTTGTTCATGACTATAGAAGTAATATAATTTACATTAGAAAGGATGGAAAGAGATGTAGATTTCTTCCTTTGATGGATGAGGAAAATGTTGGAGATTTACCAACAGGCCAGTACTGACTGTATGTTTTTGATTGATGACAACATATGGAAAGAAGCATGTGTGGAAGTCTTATGCAATAAGCTTTCAGTATATGTAGCATGGACATGATATCAACATGATATCATGGGCATAGAGGTTAACTATTAGTACAGATAGTTATATAGTAGCTTGTATCAGTAGTGTTCCTAACAAAGTAATAGGCAGTGTCCTATGTATGGTTGTCTGTATAGTTATCATGGAGCCTTGCATGCTTAGATATATCTTGAAGACATGTTAGTGATGTTTTATTCATGGACACATAGTCTGATATTCAGTAAAAGTGAAGTTATGCAGTCACTATTCACCAGTAGTAGTTTCCTATGTTTATTTAGAAGAGTCGATAGAGATTTTATTGGTTCTAGAGTTGCACCTATCTTTTTGGGTATGTGCCCTTGGAGTTAAGATTAGATAAGAGTTATTTATGTTTAGTTAAGAGCACATGAAGTAATTCAACTTGAGGAGAAAGATATAGTTGTTTTGGTAGAGCCAACAATGTGTAGCGTCTGTCTACAATTATCTTATTGGACTAGTCCCAGAATGTGTTGTGTGCATAGTAGAGCCAACAAAATGTTTATTGGAGTTTGTTATGGTTTCTCTAATATGATTTCAAGGTGGATCTAACAAGCCGAATTGATTATATCATTTAGAAGAAAGATATTTATAGGCAGTCATTTGTGATGGCTTGGGTGTGGTTCATGGTTGATTAAGCATACTAGAGCAGAGTGTGCAAAGTGTTGAGCCATCAGAAGAAGGTCTATGTGACCAAGTAAAGTATTTTTTCTATACATTGGAACTAATCCAGATAATAGGTCTAAGTGCAGTTTACCAAGATCTAGATATAGTGTGTATCTGTTATTCAAAAGGTTGTAGCCTTCGCCCCTTTGAGAAGTGAGCTCTTAGAAAGTGCATCCTCTCCCCTAATAGGGAAAATTATAAAAGAATCCTAATAGTGATGTAGGAGCATCCTGGGTGTAAGAGCAATCTTGCATCACCCAAAAATATTTTGTTTTTATATTCAATAAGGGCTATTTTGTGCAGAGCTGCTATTTATGGAAAGTTACTATTTTTGGTAATTTTTGTATGTGCTCAGAATGATCTGATTTCTTTCTTGGAGGTTCATTTTGGTCATATAAGTCTGCTGGTAAAGTTTCATTGCCAGATCAAGTGTATATTGGAAGATATTGAAGATTTTTGGTATTGGCAGCAGGGTACAAAAACTTTGAACTCAGTTTTGAAGGCTTTAGAGGCCCCGGATAAGGTCAAAAATTTGGGTGACAGGTGCTTGCGCTGGTCAAGCTTGTAGAGTGCTTCGTGGTGTTTCCGAAATGGGGTTATAATAGCCGATCAGGTCAACTGGTGATGACTTATGGTCTTCGGAAGTTGGGCCACCTGAAACAGTGGAAAATAATTTTCTTCAAAATTTTTGTTTGGGTTTCAAAGGTTATCTTGAGCCGACTATGATGTAATAAAATGTAAAATAAAATAATTCTAAGTTTGGTCAGCCTTATTGGCTAAAATTCTGGAACCTTCCCAGGCGGTGGAAAATTGCCTATATAAGGAAGGCTGTATTATTGTCTTAGGCAGTTGAGAATAGTTCTGGGTAGTAGATCTAGGTAATAGTTCGAGGCTTTGTCCAACAGAATATTGTAAGGGAATGCCCATGTGGCTTTGCATATTGTAATTCTAAAAGTTTGTAATTCCACATTTGTGGAGATAATAAGAAGCCAATTTTCTGTTCTTGCATATTGTTGTTGTTTCTCTATTTTTGTTATGTTTTTGTGGTATTAAGGGGAGCATCCTTCATCAAATAGGGTCTGACCCTTGACCAGGTCTATTGTACTAAATATATTGTAAAACAACTCCTAACAGGGTTAAGCATCTTCTTACAAGGATCATAATACACTAGTGCAGAATATTAGTGGGTGTCAATTCCCACCGAGATTTTTACCTATTTGGGTTTCCCCATAACCAAAATATTTTGTTGTGTTCAAGTGTTCTTTCATTGTCTTTATGATTTATGTTTAAGTATACTTAATTGGATAAAGAATTGAAACTTGTAGATAACTGATTCATCCCCCCTCTAAGTTATCTCTTTGGACTATTCCTAACAATTGGTATTAGAGATCTGGTCCTTAGCAAAGAAGTTTAACCACTTGAGGAGATCATAGAAAAAGTAGAAATGAAATATCTGAAAATAAATCTTGAAGCTTCTCTTGAAGACCTAGACAAATTAGAAAGAGAAATTGAAGAACTAAAGGAAAAAGTCAGTGATGCACAATTGGCTAAGAAAGGATTTGAAAGAATGCTCTAATAGTGATCTAGGAGAAAAGGTCAAGAATCTGAATGAAGAAAATGCATCTATGAAAGAACTACTTGAAGAATTTGATGATAAGCTGATCAAAAATCAGGAATTCTATAATGAACAAATGAAAGAGTACCTTCAACTCAATGAAGAACTAAGGCAAGAAAACATGGAAATATTGGAGCTAAGGAATTGCAAAGAAAGCTTGGAGTCTAAATTGAAAGAAGCAAAGAATCATATTAACAAATTACACACCAGTTTTGATCTTATAGAATCTTAGTTGTATGCAAGGAGAGCCAAAGAAGACACTAGCTGTATTGGATACAATGAAGAAAAAAATCAGATTGACAGCATGCGAGCAAGAAAGGATACACAAAAAGACTTTAGTGATGCTGAAAAGACTGAAGATCAAACCAAAGATAATGGTGGACCACCCAAGAATGAGCACAAGCAAGTAGAATGCACTTGTTTTTCATGTAACAAGCATGGACACATTGTGAGGAACTATACAAAGGTAAGACCTTTTAATGGTTACTTTTATTCATGCAATAAGTTTTCTCATAGAGTTGTGAATTACAAGACTATTAAGAAGAATAGGATTCAACATGACCAGAGAAATTAGAATTAGACAAACACAAGAAGTTCTCAGAATGTTACATGTCAGATGTGTAACTATAATGGTCACTCAGCGAGACAATACAGATTCCTGACTCATGTCAATGCATCGAGGAATATAAGACCTCTAGTCATTTTTTACTCTTGTAACAAGGCTGGACATATCTCAAAGTTTTGTAGATCAAGGATGCAAGGTCGAGAAAGCCCTAAAAAGGCCGAAGAACCAGTTTTGGATCCCGAAGGAGAAGTAAAGTTTGTGAAAGCCTCAGAGGATGTGAGTTTGATTTGGACAGAAGGAAAGAAGGACAAAGTTGATAAGAATGTATTGGATGCATCCATAGTGGACGCGCCCTCTACATCTAGATGAATGGCCCTCAAGGTCATAGGGGGATCTAATTTAGCTCTAGACCCCTACGTGGCTAGTATACTCACTCTCAGAGTATGCACCTTTGGACTTAATCTTTTGGAGTAGAAAGGAACCTTCATGCAAGAGCACACATATTGATTTTTAGCATAACTCAAGTTGGATAGGTTAAGGATGCACATGGATACCATGTTTAAACTAGATAAAACATTCATGGATGAATATGTTAAATGGAATGATCACCCTATAGTTGAGTATGCTACGACATATGGATTTTATGAGGCTGAATGGATTAAGATACTATTGAGAAAAATTCATAATGATTTATTCTATAAAGGTGATGTACCAGTAAGAATCACCAGTGACCTAATACATGAGATGATAGCTCTTTCTAGTACAAGTGTCATCCTTCCAGTAGGAAAGGATGTTAGGAAAATTGTTGAGAAAACTTGTAAGTCAAGGAGTGATAGGTGCGTGATGACAATTGAGCCTATTGAGCAAGCTGACATCAAATTGATGTCTATGATACTTGGATATAGGTTTCATCACACCAGCAGGGTGAATAGTGTGTCTATAGGAACTATTCTAGCATCCATTAGATTTGTAAAGGAAGATGTAGATTTCAACTTGTGTGAGATCTTGCGTGCATAGTTGATTGATAACATCAAGGCAATCAAGCATGATAGAACCAAGATATTCAAGTTTGGGTCATTGATCATTTACATGTACCTTCATATAGTTGGGAAAGTATTAGATTTGTAAATGGAAAAGTTTATTCCAACCATGCCATAGGTATCTAACAAAGTACCCATTGAGAGCACATTGAGAGACTATCTAATATTGGAATTGAAGACCTTTAGGGTCAAGATGAAAATGAGGTTCAAAATTCCAAAGAGCATTGTGGAAAAGTATAAGGATACTATTTTCTTTATGGTAGAGATAGATATAACTTGTATGGAAGTTGTTGAGCCAAGAACTAAGTGGATTCATCCACTTGTTTATGAGGTAGAAGAATAGGTCCTTGAAGCATATGCACAGGTTCTACTATCAGCTCCCAAAGATCCTAATGAACCTAGGTGGGGAACTTATGAGGAGAAGACAAGAGAAGTAGATCCAAAACTAAAAAACACAACAACTAAGAGGAAAGCCTCTAAGATTACATCTGAGATAATCAAAATTCATGGAGTAACACAAGAAGACCTTGATAGAGCAAGGGAAGAAAAGATTGCTTTGGAAATTGAGAGCGCATCCATAGTGGAAGCTAAGTCTGATGATCCTAAGATGAAAAAGGTAAAGATTGAGAAGACTAATGATCCAAAGGATAAACAGGGTAAAATTGATGATATCAGTCATGTTCCCACTACTAAACTTGATATTTAATCCATAGATACATCTCCTAAGATGCCCAAAAGAAGAAAACAAACCACCACAAATCACCCTTCAGCTATAAGTGCAGCCACAAGAAGAAAATTGAAAAATGTGTAGTCACCTCCAAAAGTAGGATTCATACCTAGTCTTCAAGTGTTAAGGACTAGAGTTATAGAAGAGGGAAGGCTAGATTAGATAGCCAAGTTTTATGACAAATATCATTAAATTGATAAGTCAGAGATTCATGAGATGCTGATCAAACATATGATAAAGTTCAAGAAGATAGCTCTTGAATTGAGGACAAAAATCCCAAATAAGGTATGGGAAATTATGGATACCTTGAAGAGACAAGCCACTAAAGAAGACTTTGAAATAAGGGAACAAACACTTGATTCCACTCTTCCAGTATGTTCTATTGAAGAAAAGTCATTGTTATTGAATTTGGTGAAGCTACACTTAAGGATAAAGATGAGAACACTACACCTCATGAACAAAGACTATGAGCTGACATCTAAGGAAATAGAGAAGGCCTTTGAGAAGGTATTCTTAGAGTAGCACATGAAACCTAAGTATGTGCCCATCACTCAAGCACCTAGTGAGAAAGACAAAGCATAAAAGACCTCCAATATACCATTTACAGGTCCTCGGGATTCAACACCTATAGTCATAACACCTACAGTGGTAGTAAAGTTTGTACCCATAACAAATACACAAAAATATGATACAATCTTCATTGAAAATGGAGAGATTGCAATAGCAGAAACAAACAATGACTTGGATAAGTTTGAAGAAGCTTTTGTGAGCACAGAAGGAGCTGAAATGTTATGAAACAATATACCTCCCACTCATCAAGAAGAAGTATTGATTGTTGATGAGAAAGAAGGAGAAAAGATGGAAGAAATAGAATTAGAAAAAGAGGAAGAAAAGATAAAAGAAAGTGAGAAAAAGGATGACATGTCAATAAATCAAGAAGTGTTGGACAACACTCCCATCACTCCTTCAGCAACATTATTGTCAAGTTTGACACCTGAAACATCCAGTTTGGACTCATGGAGAGAAGAAGACCTGATTAAGTTCAGTGTCCTAGCTATGGAGAAAGCCAAAGAAAAGAAAGTAATGAGGAATCCCCTCCTAGTAGAATCATTAAAAATTTTGAACAATCTGTTGCCAAGAGATAAGAAAGTGTCAAAGATACACTTGGTTGATGATGTGAGTACATTCTTCTCACATTTCAAAAGCAATTTCTCAAGCCTTGAAGAATCTGCATCCCTAGTTGCAGAAGAAAAGTATCTGAAGAAAAGATTGACTGAAATGGTAAACAACTTTACACTTGACCTCAGTTCACTCAAGACTAGTCAAGCATCCTTGAAAGAATTTTTAGATCAAGGAAGAAGAATCATTGTAGAATGCATGGATCAAGACAAGCTTACTGATGCTCATTTCAAGAAAGTAAAAGAGGTAGAATCTATGATTAAGAAGGTGAAGAGTTTAGTGAAAGACAGATCCACAAATGTGAACATGTGAGATAATGTCTACTAAAGTCAGATAGATAAAATTGAGAAGGTAGAAAAGGAGATGACAAATTTAAGGGCTAGACAAACTCAGTTGAGGAATTCTCTTGTGCCCTCACTAGACATTCTAAATCAGAACATCAAGGAGATTGATGCCACCATGATAACCTATGATCAAGGTCCTTCCATAGATTTTAAGAAGATGGAGAAGCTTTACTATGCATTATGTGCCCATCTCTAGATAGTAAACTCTTTGATCTCATTTTGGAAGAAGGAGATCCATAACCTAAAGAGAACATATCCAGATGTTTTCCCTCGGTGAGTATGTATAGATACAAATTTTTGTAACACCTTTGTCATTAATGTTAAAGGGGGAGTTGTGTATAGAATATGGATCATAATATGTATAGGGAGATAGAAGTATATGTATAGATGACAAAAAGCTTTGTATTAAGGACATTTAGCAACTTGGCCATATTCCTTTGTTGCCATCAATGACAAAGGGGGAGATTGTTGGAAAGTTGGATATACTAATGTATATGACTTGATATAATTTTTTCATTATGTAAACAAAGTCATATATTAGTTTGGAGTCAGTGCACTTGATGAGAAGATCAGAAATTAGTTAAGTGTTGAAGACTTGATAGTGTACAGAGTTCCTGTAGCTCAGAGCATTAGTGCATGTGCGTACGATAGAATTATGGTTCACATTGTTAGAAATAGGGAATATTGAGAGGGGGGTGAATTAGTATTCTACAAACTTTATCTTTTTCCCAATTATGGATATAACAAATTATCTTTATACATGCATAACATAAGAAGCTAAACAACATGCATAACAATAAAAAACTCATAACACATTATTTGTTCTTGAGGAAACCCTAGCCAAGGGAAAACCCCGGTGGGGATGGTACCCAAAAAGATCCATTAATCAAAACTATCTTGTTAAGGATGTTGACCCTATTAGGAGTCTATTACAAGCATATAGTGTATCAGTCCTGATTAAGGGACTATAGGCCTTGTTAGAAGCCTCAACCCTGTTAGGAGTTGGTAGTACAAAATGTGATTACCAGATGAGCCCACTACCCAAACAAGTAATTTACAATATACATTGATTACAAAAATAGGTTAAGGTACATAACCTTATACTACTTGCATCGATATCTCTTTGCTGCTCTTTCACTATCACTATTACATATGCATCATATACTTCACATCATATCACTGCTTCATTACATTTCATTAATACTTCATCTATCTTTACAATTACAATTAAATTTATACCAATAGCTTTATCCAAGGGTTAACATCTAGGATGTTGTCCCTTTATATTGTTAAATCATTATTTTGATAAACAAAATAATCCCTTAACTCTTTACTAGTTTTGTCTTCATATTCTGTCCTATCGGCTTGACACTGTCTTCGGTAACACTATCATAACTTCTTCCGTACATGTTGTACTAACTTGCGCTCTGAGATGGGTGTTCAATAGACATCATAGAGTCTATGTTTAAGAGAAAAAGCATTGAACTTTCTCCAATCAATGTCGCAAACAAAAACTATGTCCAGGTTCACTGGTAAAAATATTGTCTCACACTTAAACAAATTTGCAATGCGCTCTGTCATACTTTCTCTCTGACCTATGTGATCTTCATGTGATCATATGTTTCCATAATGACAACATCTATGTAATAAACTCAGCCAAATTGCCAACACACATAATTCTAAGTCTTTGTAGAAGGTATGAGTTGAGAGAATATCTAAGAAATGAACATAAGGTTAAGTATGAGGGTGAGTTGGATCTGAGTTATTTGTAGTACTTGGTTGATCAAAAAAGGAAGGAAGTATAGGTTTTAGGTGATGAGAATTTATGGATGAATAATAAGTATGTGATTATTGTCCCTTATTCTTTCATATTTTCATGAACTACTCTAATCAAAAATATTTTCATACCCCAGGTGTCTGATGCAGGAGCATCTTTGGTCCTTGGTAATCTTGCATTATCCAAAAATACTTTGTTTGCTGGTGGACCTTTGATACTAGTTTTTTATTTTTTTTTATTCCTCATCACTAGTTGGGTGATCATTGTTTCAGCTAAATTATTTGGATCTTCTATGGTTTCATTCATGATATGGTGTTCATGGAATCATTTGGAGGCATTTCCTATGATTGCAACTATTTTTGAGTTATCCTTTATGCATTATGGTGAATTATGTGATTGAGATTGAGATGTAGTTTCTTGTTCCAGATAGTTTTCGAAGACTCTATGATTGGTTTGTTAGGAATAATAGTCCACCAACACAACTACGAGCAGGGCTGAATAATTTGTGAGATAGATTATTGAATTTTATCTTTAAACAATAGCTACACCAAATAAAATGATAACATAGTAAATGCCAACACAATAACACAATATTTTTTTATTGAGGAAACCCTATTAAAGGTAAAAACCCTAGTTGGAATTAACACCCACAAATGATGTACTGAGAGTATAGTATCCATGTTAAAATATATATTCCTGTTAGGAGCTTATTAAAATATTACAATACACAGTACCTATTAAAGGATAGGCCCTATTAGGAGTCAAAGAAATGAAGGGTCACTACCCAAAGAAGGTTATGTCCACATCCAAAACTCAATGTTTGCAACATAAGTGTATATAAAGGAAATACATAATCATTGTGAACTATCTGATAGTAATTGTCTTTTCTTGATCATTTCCAATGAAGTATAAAAATCCTCTACTCTAGATCTAGCAGATAGAAGCTCAGAACTTGCACAATCCTCTTTTACATTTCTTACACACTACCTATCTTTTAAAAAAGAAAGGATCTTACATATATATTGTATTACAAAAAATGATCAGGTTAGCAAATTAGGCTTTCCTAATATTAAAATAATTACATAAACCCTTGAAAAGATATCTACAATATCTATAACAAATATACAACAATTACATTTCAACAATTAAGGTCCAACATCTGTAATCCATGCTTGCTATCCATAATACATGCTACAATACTAACGTTGGCCCCAAATAGGTCTCCTCTAGAACACATGCCACAACTAACATCCTCACGCTTCCCAAAACTTTCTAAGATCAAAGAACATTCCTCAATACATTATATGACATCCCTTAAGCTCGCATACACTAAATCCACATTGCTTGTAAGATACACTATAAACACAGAGACTAACTCTATCAAATTCCACTGTCACAGTCCAAAAATCAGTCTTCACCAAATCTTTTGTTACTCAACTGGCATGAAATATTATAGCATGTGATCTTAGATATAATATCACAACACCTACCTCTGCATAAACCTATATTCTCTCATTCTAAATCAACCGTACAATATCCATACACTGTAATGACTAGTCTGTTCTCTTCATAGAAACATATGTTGACATTAGTGACAAAACATGAATGACGACAGAATTAGTAACCAATTCTAACAACACCCAACAAGAAAATCATTTTTTTTAGTGATTAAACATATTAAATGCATCAACAACATCTAACAATCTCCTCCTTTGGCATTGATGGAAACATATGGGAAAATCCATCAAACAAAAAATACTCTCTCAATATCCTCAACATAATCTCTTCCCAAAGAGTGAACTCTTCCCCATATAGTGAGGATTTTCTCATAGTATATCTCCCCCTTTGACAAAAATGGAAAAGGGTGCCATAGTTCATAAAATATCTTATGTTTAGTCTTCATCAACAAGGTGTTGAATCACCCAAATGTATTTTGTAAGCTTCCATAGATCAATCTCTCTGAGGAGTAGATCTATACATCATGTCCATAATATGATAGAGCTCTGAAGACCTCAGGACTAATGCATCCCTGCATCATTTAATTCCCACTAGGAGGGGCTTGCACCCCAAGCATATCTCTGAGATACTCAAATTAATATTTTGGCAACAACTTTATAAAGATGTTTTCTATCTATTCCTTTGTGCTAATGTATTCTAACCTTATTTCTTTCCCTACTAGCTTGTCTCTCAAAAAGTGATAATAGAAATATACTTAGTTTTAGAATGCAACACAAAATTTTTTGACATATTCACTATACTGGTGTTATCACAATAGATAACCACAAGTTCAACAAAATTTATTCCAATATTTTTCATCTTTTGTTTCATCCAAATAATCTGAGTGAAATTAATAGCAACAACAACATATTCAGATTTAGCAGTAGATTAAGCTATACAATCCTTCTTTTTTCTTAACCATGAAACCAACCTTTTCCCAAGTAAAAATGCACCTCCACTAGTACTCTTTTCTTTTTTTCATGAATGTTTCCTACCCAATCAACATCAGTATAAGCATTTAGTTTGAAGTCATCATTTTTACCATACCATAAGCCATATTCCAATGTTCCTTTCAAATATCTAAATATCCTTTTTCACAATAGCCATGTGTGTCTCTTTAGGATCTCCCTGATATCTAGCCATAATTCCAACAACATTAGCAATATCTGGTCTAGAGTGAGTTATATATAGTAATCCTCTAATCATTGACCTATACTTGGTCTAAAAAACACACTTGGTCTCATCAGTATTTGTCACTTTATATCCATTCACCATGGATGTACCAAAAGGTTTATAGTCTTCCATTCCAAACTTTTTCAACATTTCTTTAAGATACTTAGTCCGAGAAATAAAAATGACATTCTTTCTCTAATTTATTCGCATTCCAAGAAATAATTTCATCTTTATAATCATGGACATCTAAAATTCATTCTCCATTTCTTTAGAAAACTTCTTACACATCTTATCATTGCCTCCAAAAATAATATCATCAACAAAAACTTATATTATCAAAATTCCATCTTGATTAGTTCTTAAGTACAAATTGTTGTAAGAATTAATTTTCTGAGTCCAAGACAAAGTAGGTACTTGTATAACCATGCATACCAAGTCCTTGGTGCTTGTTTTAGTCCATATAGTTCCTTCTTCAACTTGAAAACCATGTCTTCATCTTATGTCAGAGGAAATCCATCAAGTTGTTCTATATATACCTCCTCTTCAAGATCCTCTTTCATAAATGAAGATTTTATATCCATTTGAAAGACCTTGAAGTCTTTATGTGTAGCATAAGCCAGAAATGGTCTTACAACTTCCAACCTAGCAACAAGAGAAAAATTCTCTTCAAAATATATGCCTTATTTTTGTGAATAGCCTTTGTAAACTAGTCTTGCTTTGTTTCTTACAACAATTCCTTCTTCATTGATTTTGTTTTTGAAAACCCACTTAGTTCCTATTACATTTTTGTCTTTAGGTCTAGGAACCAGTTCCCATGTGTTCTTTCTCTTTATCTGATCTAACTCTTCATGCATATCTTTGATCCAAGATTTATCTCTACAAGCTTCATCAATAGTCTTCAGCTCAACTTGTGAAATTAAACAAATTTCTTCCCTTATCTTTGCTCTAGTCATCATTCCTTGACTTACATTACCAATAATTTAATATTTAGGATGGTTTTTCTTAACATACCTCAGAGTCTTAGGAGTCTCAGTAACTTCATTTGTGTCATCATCACAAATCTCATTCTCACAGTCAATATCAACATGTTCTTCTTTTGTAGTAGCATCTTCCTTGATTTTTTTATTCTGATAACAATCATACATTCTCTCTTGTATCTAAAAATTTTCATCAATCTTCACATTATTACTTTTAGTCATCTTTCTCAATCTCAGGATAAAACATTTTTAATCCTTTCTTTTAGTATAATAACCAACAAAAATTCCTTCATCACTTCTAGCATCAAATTTCCCTATTTCATCATCTCTTTTGATATAGCATTTACTTCCAAATATTCTAAAGTATATTACAGTAGGAGTATGATTAGACCACAATTCATAAGGAGTCTTACTTTTATGTTATCTAATTTGAATTTTTTTCAATTTGTATATGGCTATCCTATAGACTCTCTCCAATATACATGAGATACATTTCCTTCTAGCGACATTGTCCTAGCAGAATCCAATATTGTTTTTTTTCTTCACTCTTCTATCCCATTTTATTATGGAGTCCTAGGAGAAGATGTCAGTATGTGTATTCCATGCTCTTCACAATATGAATCGAATAGATCTGAAGTAAACTCTCCACCTCTATATGATCTTAAACATTTTATCTTTAAGCCTGATTCATTCTCTATGCTTGCTTTGAATATCTTGAATTTTTCAAATTCTTCTGATTTCTCTCTCAAGTAAGTAATCCACATCATTCTAGAAAAGTCATCAACAAAAAGTATAAAGTACCTTTCACCATAGTATGATCTTGTCCTTGTAGGTCCACATAGGTTTGTATGTACCAGATCCAAATTTCCTTTCACTGAAAATGATTTTCATTTATAACTTCTTCTAGTATGCTTTCCCATAACACACTCTCTACATAGTGTTAGATGGTTTTACAATTTTAGGTAGGTCTCTCACTACATTAGCCACACTTTCCTTCACAATATTACCAAAATTAACATGAAAAAACCTTTTGTGCCATAACCAACTATCATCTATCTTTGCAACAAAAGAAGAAGCTTCAAATGTATTTAACTCAAATACATTACCTCATAGATTTAGTACCAGTTGCAATTAAATTCCTATGCATCAATGAATTTCAACTGATAACCCTTGTCCATCACTTGTCTAACACTCAAAAATTTATGCTTAAGTACATCAAAAAGTAGTACATTGTTAGTAGTAGTCTTTGCATCAAAAGAAATAGATCCTACTCCAATGATAAGCTTAGAAACATTGTCTCCAAATCTCACATCACCACCATCATACTTATTTAGTTTAACAAACTTATTTTTATCTCTAGTCATATGATGTGAGAAACCACTATCTATAACCCATTCAGATTTCTTATCGACATGTGACACTAAATCTCTTTCATCATGTAATGGTTTTTCATCTTTGATAGAAATAAATCCAATCTCCTCACTATCAAAATCATCATCAGAAACACCTTCACTAGCATAATAATATTCTTTTTCTTTTGAATACTTAGGTTTGTAAAAGTTATATTTATGCTTAGGAACTCTTGTAGGATATATAGATACAAAATGACCTATCTTATTGCATGGAAAACATTTCAAATGTAACTTTCCTTCAAACTTACCCTTACCTCTCTTTTCTCTTCTAGAGATTAAGGCAACAATCTCATCTAGCTTTCTTTCTTCTTCTTGTATCTATTCCCATTCATCAACATACTCACCAAGCTATTCTTTTAAATTACCACCATTGTTTCTTGCAATTCCAGACAATATCTTTTCATGTGTAGATGCCTTAAATATTGTTTCAACTCTAGGTAAAGAATCTCCAATCTCTAGAGCCTCAAAAATAGTTAGCTTTGCAATCAACATCTCTCTGCTAAATTTTGTAGTCAAAGGTATAATCTATTATATAGCCTGAACTTTGGTCTTGTAAACAGGTGTCAATGAAGACTTTAAATCCCCCTACTATTCTAAAGGGCTCCCTCCCACCCTGCATTTCCTATACCCCCCACCCTGCAGGAACCACCTTATAATAGTAAGGCTATAAGAATCTCTACAATCACTTCTTCCTCTTCATTAGTGCCTCCATAATTTCTAATTCCAATCACAACCTGAGTAACTCTATCTACATAAGCCCTAATATTTTCATCATCTTTCATCTTCAAATCCTCCATCCTTGTTTTCCAGTTATGTAACTTTTCTTTCTTAGTAAACTTATTTTCTTCATATAATGCTTCTAATCTTCCCCAAATTTTGTGTGTTGAATCTAGATCTTTCACCTTAGTAAATTCTCCTTCAAAAAGTGTGCTGATCAGTGCTTTCCTTGTGACCATGTTATACAAAAATATCTTATTTTTTTCATAAGTAGCTTTATCTAATTCATCCTTAGCTTTCATGGTTACCTCATTCTTTATGATCATCCAGTAGCCGATACCCAAACATAGAAAATGTGTTCACATCTTGTTCTTCCAATTGTCAAAGATTTCAAGATCAAGTTTCAGACTATCCTTCCTATAGAATGCCATCTTTGTTGGAAATATAGATGCAGTAACTGAGAGGGGGGGTGAATCAGTTAACCACAAAAATATTACCATTGATCCTTTAAATATCTTAACAAATTATTTACTGTGCCACTCAGTAAATATATAGAGAAATGCTGAAACTTGATTCTTGAAGTGTGTAATAATTAAAGTATTCTTAAGCATTCATCACTAATTAACTTACATGAATAAAGAAAATAACATGAACACAAGAGACACCAGATTTATCGTGGAAACCCAATATGGGAAAAACCACCAATGTAACTAGTTACTATTTTTCACTCTTCTGAAATGATGCTCGGTTAGAAGCCAACCCGGTAAAAGGTTACAAAACACACTGTTAGGTGTGACCTTGTTAGAGGATTTAATCACCCTGCTAGGAGTGGCCTTGTAAGAGATCTTGAAACAATTCAATAGAACTGTCACCTTGTTAGAGGATTTAAAAAATGGTTGTTAAACCAACTAGGTTAAGAGATTTTGATATCATTGCTACAATTGTAAGAGAGTAACAATGAAATGACCTACAATTGAATTGTTGAATATAGATCTCTATTCTTCTTCACTAGATCCTTACTAATCAAATAAATCTTTGCTGCTCCTCAAGGATATCAAACCATCCTTCAAAATTTGCACATACCTTTCTTCAAAATGATTTCTACATGTTGTATATATTTTATTCACCACTTGACCTTCTATATATATATATGCCATTTTAATTAACATTTAGATTGTCAAGTCAGCACTAATAATTATTATAATAGTCAGCTTGGATAAACAAACTATAATAACAAAATCCTTTGAAAGGCTGACCATGCTCGGTAAGCATTAATCCTGAAAAGATTTCCTTCGCTGACCAAGTGAACTCAGTAACCACAACAAATTCTGCAACACCCTTCAAAGACTGAGAGAGCTCATTAACCACTCATTTTCCTTCAATAACTGAGGAGGCTTGGTTAACACTGTTTCCCTGTCATGTTTCCTTTTGACACCCGAGAGATCTCGATAGACACTAAAAACCGCCTAGCTGACTGACTAAGCTTGGTAGACACTGAGAACTGCTTAGTTGACCGAATAAACTCAGTAGACATTGAGAATGATAATTGATATGACATTTGTGTGACATCAAAGACAACACATAGCTAATACAACAATGTCCTTCAGACAATTGTATCCAACAATCTCCCTCTTTGGCATTGATGGCAACACAACATGTCATAGCACAATGAAATTTCACAGAGAAACCTAGAGTAAGAAACATATCCTTAGCTTCATTCTGATTCCCATCATCTTCAAACTTCTTTCTCTGATTGAGAACTCTCCCTCTTAACTTCTCAAATTATTCTTCTTAGAAATTTCTTGAAATGACAACAAACTTTCCCTCTTTGACAACACATGCCAAAGACAACTTACATAGTTTCAGTAAATATCAATGTACCTTATGTACTGATTCATATGCAATGATTCCCTGACTATGATGCATCAACTGATTGATCTTCAACATGTTCTGGTTGA
Organism: Chamaecyparis obtusa; assembly: GCA_027943335.1. Lineage (NCBI taxonomy): Eukaryota > Viridiplantae > Streptophyta > Pinopsida > Cupressales > Cupressaceae > Chamaecyparis > Chamaecyparis obtusa. Next base: position 331,912 of record BSBK01010690.1, read on the forward strand.
TGCATCACTAAAACTTTATTTAGTGAACCTTGGATAGGGGAGTGACCCCTAACTTGCCTCTAAGATACAAGAATGAATCCTTAGGTAGTGGCTTGGTGAAGATATCTACAATTTGTTCTTTTGTATGAATATATTCCAATCTAATTTCCTTGTCCTGCACCAATTCTCTGACAAAGTGATATTTAATTGCAATGTGCTTGGTTTTGGAATGCATTACTGGATTCTTTGAAATATTTATTGCACTTGTATTATCACAAAACATAACAATTGGTTCTTTGATCTCAACCTTCATGCCTTCCAAAAGCTATTTAAACCATACAATATTAGAGCAGTTTACTGCTGTAGCAACATATTCTGCTTCTGCTATGGATTGGGATGTGCAGTTTTGCTTTTTACTAGTCCAAGATACTAATCTCTTGCCAAGAAAGAATGCTCCACCACTTGTACTCTTTCTGTCATCAATGTTTCCTACCTAATCAGCATCAGTAAACATTTTTAAATCTAGATTGCCTCCAAATTTATACCACAAGCCATAATCTTTAGTTCCCCTTAAATACCTCAAGATTATTTTGATTGCCATCATGTGATTTTCTCTGGGTTTAGCTGAGAATCTTGCCACTATACCAACTGCTAAGGCAATATCAGGCCTTGTGTGTACTACATACTGTAATTTTCCAATCATTGATCTGTATAAGGTCTGATCTACTTCTTTTGAATCATCATCTTTGGTAAGCTTTAGTCTAGTACACATGGGTGTACCAACTGGTTTTGAGTCTTCCATACCAAATTTCTTAAGTATTTCCCTGATATATTTAGACTGAGTAATGTAGATACCATTTTTGTTCTGCTGAATCTAAAGACCAACAAAGAATTTTATCTAACCAAACATAGACATTTCAAATTCTTTGTTCATATGCTCTAAAAATTCTTTGCACTGATCATCATTTCCTATAAACATAGTATCATCCACAAATATTTCTACCAAAACAATTTTGTTATCTGATCCTTCTTTGATGTATAAATTACTATTGTCATTAGCTCTTTTGAAATCAATCTGAGTAAGATAGTTATGTAATCTTTCATACCATGCTCTAGGAGCTTGTTTCAGACCATACAATGCTTTGTGTAATTTGTAGACCATATCCCTTTTGTCTAGATCAATAAAACCTTCAGGTTGCTCAATGTAGACTTCTTCCTCAAGAATACCATTGAGAAATGCAGATTTTATATCCATCTGATATACCTTAAATCCTTTATGTGCTGCATATGCAAGTAAAGTCCTCACACCTTCTAATCTTGCAACAGGAGCAAAAGTCTCTCCATAATCTATTCCTTCTTCTTGAGAATATCCTTTACATACCAATCTTGCTTTGTTTCTTGATACTTGACCATCTTCATTCAACTTATTTATGAATACCAATTTTGTCCCAATTACATTTTATCTTTAGGCCTAGGTACAAGAGTCCATGTCTTATTTTTCTCTATTTTCTCTATTTCTTCATTCATAGCCTCAATCCAACTTTCATTTTCTAATGCATCTTTGACATTTTTAGGTTCAAAATCAGCAAATAAACATGTACCTTTTAGTTTACTTCTTGTCATAGTACGATCTGATTTGTTTCCAATAATCTGATCTAGTTTATGATGCTTTCTGACGTACTTGGCCAATACAGGTTCCTTGCTTCCTAAATGAGTTACATTGTCATCTTCTTCATCTTCAGGTTCAGGTTGCTCAGGCTCGGTAGACACTTACTCAGTAGCTTCAGACTGAGACTCGGTACTTTGTGACTCAGTTACTATACTAGGCTCGGTAGATGTAGTTTCCTTATATGTGTTTGGAAATGTATCAGGTTCGATGTAAAAAAAAATTCTATAATCCTCTGGTTCCTTTTTGCTTTCTTCTTTAGTCTTTTCTGCAAACTCATCAATTCTCACATGTGCACTTTCTATGATTTTGTGAGTAGACAAATTTAGACATCTATATGCCTTACTTTTTCAAGAATATCCCAAAAATATTCCTTCATCACTTTTTACATCAAATTTTCCTTTTCTAGATTCTTTTAAGATGTAACATTTACTACCAAATAATTTTAGGTAACTTACATTTGGTTTGTAGCCATACGATAGCTCATATGGAGTCTTGAATGTGTCTTTTCTCAGCTGTACTCGGTTCAAGGTATGAACTGTAGTGCTGATAGCTTCCTTCTAGTATTTCATAGCAATGTTCTTTTCAATCATTAGAGTCCTTGCACAGTCCATGATAGATCTGTTCCTTCTTTCACCTATTCCATTCTGCTCAGGAGTTCTTGGGGCTGATACCTATCTTTTGATTCCTCTTTCAATGTAGAAATTATTGAATTCATGGGAGATGAATTCACCACCTCTATCTGATCTCAAGCATTTTATTATTTTTCCTATTTCCTTTTCTACTCTTGCTAAATACCATTTGAACTTCTCAAATGCTTCAGAATTTTCTCTTAAATACATAACAGTCATCATTCTAGAGTAATCATCAACAAAGAGAATAAAGAATTTTTCTCCGGTATAGCTCTCAATTCCAATAGGTCCACATAAATCAATATGCACAATTTCCAAAATATCTTCAGACTGATAGTTTTTACTTTTAAAACTAGACTTTCCCATTTTACCAATTTGACAATTCTTGCATAGACCAACATCAGGTTTCTTCAAAGTAGGAATACCTCTTACTTTCTTGAATTTTCTTATTTTCATTATGTTGTCAAAATTTACATGACATAACCTTTTGTGCCATAACCAACTTTTTTCAATTTGAGCAATAAAACATGAGTAATCACCAAGATCAAGATAAAACAGGTTACCTTTGGTTTGTTTGTCTGATCTTATCGGTTTTCCTTTGTCATCCAGTAGTCTTGCTTTGCCATTCATGAATTAAACCTTGAATCCAATGTTAATTAGTTGTGCTACACTTAGAAGATTATGCTTTAGTCCTTCAACCCAATATGCATTATCACATATAAGTTCTTTGGTTAATGAAATTCATCCCTTTCCTTTTATACAGCAAGGTTCATTGTTTCCAAACCTTACATTACCACCATCAAGTTTTCAAAGTGTTCAAACTTAGTCCTATCACCAGTCATATGATGTGAACATCCACTTTCTATAATCCATGTATCATTCTTGCTTATATGAGAGATAAGTGCCATCTCATCTTCATCATTATCAGATTCATCTTTTACAGCAATGAAAATAATTTCTTCTTCACTATCATCTGAATCCTTAGCTAAAAAACATGTTTTCTTACCTTTATCCTTGAATGATTTGAAATTTTTCTTGGCATTGTACTTGTAATTTTTCTTCTCATCTTTTCTTTTCTTGTTTGGACACCTAGCTACAATATGACCAATTTCTTCACATGAAAAACAGATTAAGGGAGTTTTACCTTTGTATTTTCCTCTACCTCTTGAATACTTCTTTGCAAGTAATGCTTCAATAACTTCAAGATCACTATCAGAACTTTCCTCTGATTCTTCTTCACTTTTTGATTGGATTTGCTTCCCTTTCTTGAGTGAAATTTTGGCCTCAAAAGCTGATTCAATATTTTTAGAAGTTGGAACATAGTTGTCATAGTTATCTAGTTCAAAGGCTGTCAATCTTCCAACTAGGGCATCCAAAGTTATATTGTGATTTTCTTCACATCTTCTTTCTTGAATAGCAGAAACTCTTATTTCATAAATAGGAAGTAATGTTCTAAGAACCTTACTTATAATAGTTTCATCATCAATTTTTCCTCTAGAAGCTCTGATTGCACTAACACTTGTCTTGATCCTTTCAACATATTTTGCAATGTTTTCTTCTTCTCTCATTTTCATCTGATCAAACTATCCTCTTAGGCTCTCTGCTTTGGCTCTCTTCACATTGTCATCACCGCCATAGATTTTCTTTAGCTTTTTCCACATTTCATGAGCAGTTGTGCAGTCTTTGATTTCATCAAATTCTTCATAGCTAAGAGCTGATGCAATATCTATCATCATAGTGTTATGGTTCTTCTTCTCTGCAATGTCTTCAACAGTTAATGTGCCAGTAGGAATTGTATATTCTTGATCAATATATTTGCATCATAAATCACCAATGGAAGCCAGATGAAGTCTCATGAGACCTTTCCATGCTGAAAAGTTATTTCTATTAAGCCTTGGAATTTCTCTTTTGTAAGACATCCTGATCTTTAGCTTAGGTCCTTGAAACCCTTCCTCCAAGAACCAAAAGCTCTGATACCAATTGTTGGAAATATAGATGTAGTAACTGAGAGGGGGGGTGAATCAGTTAACCACAAAAATATTACCACTGATCCTTTAAATATCTTAAAAAATTATTTACTGTGCCACTTAGTAAATATACAGAGAAATGTTGAAACTTGATTCTTGAAGTGTGTAATAATTAAACTGTTCTTAAGCATTCATCACTAATTAACTTACATGAATAAAGAAAATAACATGAACACAAGAGACACCAGATTTACTGTGGAAACCCAATATGGGAAAAACCACCAATGTAACTAGTTACTATTTTTCACTGTTCTAAAGTGATGCCCGGTTAGAAGCCAACCTGGTAAAAGGTTACAAAACACACTGTTAGGTGTGACCTTGTTAGAGGATTTAATCACCCTGCTAGGAGTGGCCTTGTAAGAGGTCTTGAAATAATTCAATAGAACTATCACCTTGTTAGAGGATTTAAAAAATGGTTGTTAAACCAACTCGGTTAAGAGATTTTGATATCACTGCTACAATTGTAAGAGAGTAACAATGAAATGACCTGCAACTGAATTGCTGAATATAGATCTCTGTTCTGCTTCACTAGATCCTTACTGATCAAATAAATCTTTGCTGCTCCTCAAGGATATCTAACCATCCTTCAAAATTCACACATACCTTTCTTCAAAATGATTTTTGCATGCTGTATATATTTTATTCACCACTTGACCTTCTATATATATATGCCATTTTAATTAACATTTAGATTTTCAAGTCGGCACTAATAATTATTATAACAGTCAGCTTGGAATAAACAAACTATAATAACAAAATCCTCTGAAAGGCCGACCATGCTCAGTAAACATTAATCCTGAAAAGATTTCTTTCGGTGACCGAGTGAACTCAGTAACCACAACAAATTTTGCAACACCCTTCGGAGACTGAGAGAGCTCGGTAACCACTAATTTTCCTTCGATAACCGAGGAGGCTCGATTAACACTATTTCCCTGTCATGTTTCCTTTTGACACCCAAGAGATCTTCGTAGACACTAAAAACCACCTAGCTAACCGACTAAGCTCAGTACACACTGAGAACCGCTTAGCTGACCGACTGAACTTGGTAGACATTGAGAATGATAATTGATATGATATTTGTGTGACATCAAAGACAACACATAGCTAATCCAACAATGTCTTTCACACAATTATATCCAACAATCTCCAAGATCACCTCAAGTTGTTAAGATTTCTCTCTAAGCACCAGTAGCTCTAATAGAAATTGTTAGGAATAATAGTCCACCAACACAACTAAGAGGGGGGGTGAATTAGTTGTGAGATAGATTATTGAATTTTATTTTTAAACAATAGCTACACCAAATCAAATGATAACATAGTAAATGCCAACACAATAACACAATATTTTGTTGTTGAGGAAACCCTATTAAAGGTAAAAACCCCAGTGGGAATTATCACCCACAAATAATGTACTAAGAGTATAGTATGTTAGAAATAGGGAATACTGAGAGGGGGGGTGAATCAGTATTCTACAAACTTTATCTTTTGCCCAATTATGGATATAATAGATTATCTTTATACATGCATAACATAAGAAACTAAACAATATGCATAATAATAAAGAACTCATAACACATGATATGTTCTCAAGGAAACCTTGGCCAAGGGAAAACCTTGGTGGGGATGGTACCCACAAAGATCCACTAATCAAAAGTATCTTGTTAAGGATGTTGACCCTGTTAGGAGTCTATTACATATGTATAGTGTATCAATCCTGGTTAAGTGACTATAGGCCTTGTTAGAAGTCTCAACCCTGTTAGGAGTTGTAGATACAAAATCTGATTACAAGATGAGCCCACTGCCCAAACAAGTAATATACAAAGTATACTAATTAGAAAATGGATTCAGGTACATAACCTTATACTACTTGCATCAATGTCTTCTTCACTACTCTTACATTCACATCGTATCATATCATCACCATATTACACTTCTCTTCATTCTTACAATTACAATTACATATATACAAGTTATTAAGGCTAATAACTTTACATGGTTGGATTCCATATATTTTTATCTAAGGGAAAAAATCTAGGATGTCATCCCTTTATATTTTTAAGTCATTATTTTTGTAAACAAAATAATCTTTTTAACTCTTTACCAATTTTATCTTCTTATTCTGACCTATCGGCTTAACACTATCTTCGGTAAAACTACCATAACTAATTTCGTACATTCCGTAATGACTTGTGCTCAGAGATGGGTCATTAGTAGCCATCATAAAATCTATGTTCAAGTGCACAATCATTGAACTTACTCCAGTCAATGTTGCAAACCAAAACTATATCCTGGTACACTGTGAAAATACTATCTCACACTTAGACAAATTTGCATTGCGATCTGCCATACTTTCTCTCTGATCTATGTGCTCTTAATGTGGATCATATTTTTCCATAATGAAAACATCTATGTACTCACTTTAGCCAAATTTCCAACAATCTCCCCCTTTGTCATTGGTGGCAACATATGAGAAAATTGGCTAAGTGTACAAGTCAAAATCTCAAAATGTATAACAAAATTCTAACCATAGTATAGAATATGTATACTATCCTTATAACTCCTCAAAATATACTTTTTGATACAAAACTTCATACAATACTCCCCCTAAGAGTATCAATCCTCATATACATAACAATTTTCTACTCTACTACAATCACTCCCCCTTTGACAACAATGACAAAATAAAGTAGGGAGGATTACAAAATTGTAACCCAAAAAAATTTTATACCTCCATTTACTTATTGCAAAGCCAGTAGGCTTGCAACATAATATGCAAAATTTAGTTTCATGGCTTCAAAATCTTTCTCCCATGACTTTCTAAAAGAATCTACCACATTCAAAAGTGTGCTTAATCCATAAGCTGCTATCTGACAAGCTTGAAGGTTCTCAAAATTAAATTTTTGAAATGATGTCTTACCAGTAAGACATTCTTCTAACTGTTCCTCAATAATGCTCAACTTCATAGATGTGTGCTCTCTTAGAAGTTCAAATCTTCTCAATTTCCTATTCTTTTCATCTTGCAATGATCTTATTTCATCATAACACTTCCTAACTTTCTTCTCAACATCAATTACTTTTACATTGGGTCTAGAAAGAAGATTAGATTCATTCTGAATCTCAACTTCCTTCACCTTGATTTTCTGCTCCTCTGCTGCTGTCAAAATCTTAGGTTTTGTACACTATATGTACAAATCTTTTCCAGTCTCCAAATGTTTCCTCAAGTTCTTGATACAAACATCAAGACTAATAATATCATTTCTGATATTCTAACTCATACTTAAAAGCATTTCAGCTTCATAAGCTACTTGAGCTCTTACTTTAGCAATGTTTGATAAGTTGGTAAACTCATCATCAAAATTAATTAGTACCTTTTTTTCTCTCTCCAAAGGATCTACTTCAGAAATATGTGTAGTTACAATACTTTGCAACTTCTCTATCAATTCCTTTAGACTTCCTTCTAGATTCTTTACTTTCTTATTCTTTCCAATAATCTTATTGAAAGAACTAATCAGCTCTATCTGATCATCATCATCAACTTCTTTACCTAAGTCTTCAAACAAAGTTCCAATTTCTTTCTTCTTTGCCTTAGGAGTGGGTGCATGAATTTCTATCTTTTTAGGTTCATCACTTACCAATTTAGTCTGCACTGCTTCTTCAGTACTATCTAGTTCATCAAGAGCCGAATTGTCAAAAATGTTATCTAAATTCTTAAATACATTATCTTCAGTGTCCAAGGTCACCTTAGTACCTTCAATGTCCATTGTATCATCTTCAATGTTAAGAGCTAAAAGAGAGGGAATATCCTCTTGTTCAGCATCAACTGCATGTCCTACTACAACTGAAGTTTCTCCAACAATTTGTCATTACTTTAATTATTGCTTGCTATGTTTCTATTCTCACTTGCTCATACCATCCTACCATGATCTAAATGGTTCTCCTCTTAGTCCTCAAAAGAGTGTCAAGGGGCTTCAAAATCTACTTCAAATGATCATCATCTTTCACTTCACAAAGCTTTCTCACAAGATTCTCTCTTATAGTTTTGTCTTCCTCAGATGCTCTTTGTTTTCTATTAATAATTTTAGTAAACAATTCATCAGGTCTTTGACCTTGAATAGAGCCAAATTTCTTGTTTTCCAAAATCATATCCTTCATAGTAGCATTCTCCAAATTAATTCTATCAGTATAATAATAAAGATCATAATATTTATTCATTCTTGCAAAATCTCCATTCTCAATAATCTGCTCATTTAGATTTTCAACTTTTGGTTTCCAAGCTTTCTTCTTAGTATCATCTTTAACTTCTACAAACTTTCTTGGTACTGGTTGAATTATAGTCTTCTGTCTCTTTCCTGGTCCAGTAATAATTTCTTTCTTTCTCTTGCTCGGTGTTGCTTGTTGCTTTTCTGGTTCTTCTACTTTCACTTTAACTGGTGTAGGCTCTCTCTGTACTGCACTGGATAAAGGTGGTACACTCAAGACTTCTCCTTGTCCAACATCTCTCAATGTTGCTGCTATCTATTTAGCTACCAAAAATTCTCTTTCTGTCCTCCATGTGTCTTTCAATATTCTCTTTATGGTACTGTCAACTCTTTTCTTAGATTGTTTCTCTTCAATTTTAGCTTTAACAAAATTAAAGTTGTCTTCATAAGTTTCAAACCTGTTGCATTGGGTGTCCAATTTACTTTACCACAATCTTCCAACATACTCTTCTATCTCAATCTTAGAAATCTCATAGCCAGGAGGGTCTATGAATTCAACTTTGGGTTCTACTGCTTCAATGTAAGTAAAGTCATTGTCAATCATGAAACAAATATCATTCTTATATTTCTCCACAAGTGACTGTGGAATCCTTGATCTACTAGTTACCAAATTCTGAAATGTCTTCAAAACTAACACAACACTCTCATTAACTTTATCAATAACATTATTTCTATAAACTTTGTTTATTCTTTCCATCGTAGATTGTCCATCATTCCAATCATTTCCAATTGTGTAAGGAAATATTCTCAAAAGGTGGAAAAACATATATGTAATCAAAGATGAGAATCTAAATTGTGCATATTTAGACTTCTTAATCTTCTCCAAATTCTCAAACAATTGAATTCTCAAAATCTCACACATATCAATAGAAACTTTGTCTACACACATCAAATAGGCAATGTGAACCATGCTAGCTGCCATGTCATCTTCTCTAGAATTGGCACAAAACTTTGTAGTCAAAATCTTACATAGATATCTTACATCATGTTGTCTAATCTTGCTGATAACAATACCTCTACCATTATAGGATGATCCAGTGTTGTCAATGACAATCTTCCTCATGTTTTTCTCATTTAAAGGGATAGCACCAAGTTTGGATAAACCAGTGACTTCATGAATTAGGTCAGTTGTGATGTTAATCACTCTATCTTCTAACCAAAATTTCCCATTGTGAATCCTACTTAAAATGATCTTTGTGCACTCTTCATTATCAAATTCATACTATAAACCATACGTGACAATTTCATTGTTTTTCAAATGTTCATAACCTTGTTTCAATGTCATATCCTGGTTATATATATTCTGATACTCACTTGAAACATCACTGTCATTTACTATTTCCAATTTACATCCAAGATAACTCTTTACATTTTCCAAATGCAAAACTCCATCTGGTACGGATGATAAAGAAAACTTAGGGTCTACTTATAAAGCTTCTACTGGTTCTTTCTTCAATTTAGGTATGTTCTTGTCTCTAATGTTATGAATCAAAGATGTATCCATGTTTCCTTCCAATTCTTTATATCGATTCAAAGATTTGTCAAGATAAATACCTCAAATTCATGATTCTAGGGTTTGCAAAGATTCGATGCTTTAATCCTTCATAAAAATCTCTACAAAACACTTCCAATCTCTTCTTTTGATCTCCTTGATACTTTAATTTTCTTTGACAATCAAATAACATTGATCATAAAAATTTTTGACTTCAATCATACTTGATTTTGACATTGCATTCAATTCTTTTGTCCCTTCTTTTCAAAAGTTATTCTTGTTAACCTGCAAAACTCAAATCTTCTCGCGATCTCGAAAAACACAATATTTTCTTTTGTGCTCTTAACCATAGCATTAGTACATCATAATATACCTTCTATTAACTGTGCAAGACTTAGTTCAGCATAAATCTACTTCTACACTAAATCTAAGTTCCTAATCTATGTAATTTACATAAATTAAGTGCTTAAAGATAGGTTAGGTAAGGATTCATTCTTACCACTTAATACTTCACCTTTTTTATTACCTTCCATGTTGATTATGCCTTCTTGATCTATTCCTTTAACATACTTCACTTCATCTATATTGCTACATCAATATTTCTATCTGTTCCTTGTATCTTCATTCCTTCTTGAATTTTTTCTAGGGTTAGGGTTCGGATGATAAGTTCCATTGTTCATTCTGCAAAACCTTGTTGTATGTCCAATTCTGTTGCATATCTGACAAACAATTCCATTGTTCTCATATCTCTATCCTTGCTTATTAATCTATGACCTACAATTAATAGCAATGTGTCCAACTTTGTTGCATCTATAACACACTACTTTATTTCTTCTATTCATGTCTTCAGTAGGTCTCTTATCTACATTGTTAGTATTCCTAAACATTCTATTACCATAATTATTCTCATTAACTTTAGGTCTTCTACATTCAATAGCTCTATGTCCAAAACCATGACAATTATAACAATAACCATTAAGAGGTTTAAACTATTTACCTGTGCAATCTCTTTTCATATGACCAATAGTATTACAAGAAAAACATCTACCTATGAATTCTCTTTGCATACCTTTGGGTGATTCCTCTTGCTTTGATGATTCTCCTTCTTCTTTAGTTGCATCTTCAGATTTGTTGATCTCATCAGGCTTCTTCTCATATATGCTTTTAGATGTCTTCATATCTGGTTTCTTGCTTTCATCATTTGTTCTGAATATATTAAATCCAAGTCTAGTCTTATCATAGGATGGTTTCCCAAAAGAAACTTGTTCATCGATCTTCTCACTATTTGAATATAGCCTTTCAAGTTGTTGTTTGGATTTATTCAGTTCACCTTTCACAATCTTATTGTACTTCTCAAGTTCTGCATGCTGGACATTTACTTTCTCAAATTCAGATGTCAATTTTTCAAGTTTAGATTTCAATTCTTCATTTTCAATCTTTAGACTTTCATTCTCAGATTTCAGATTTACTTCATTTTTTATATTTCCATCTTTCAAACTACGCTTCAAATTTTCTATCTTCAAATCATGCTTAAGGATCTCATTTTCTTTTTCCAAGTTGCTATCACAATCTTCAATAAGAATTTCAGATTCCTTTTCAGATCTCATATCTTCTATCTTGTTTTTCAATTTCTCAATAAGGTTCTTTACATCATCATATTTCCTTTTTAGATTGTTTCTTTCATTAGTAAGCATATCAATCTGCTTAAGTGCTTCATCAAGATTCTTTTGTAGTTGATCCATATCCATATAGATCTTACTCAAGCTGCTAGGCTTTCCTTGAATGATTCTTTTTCGAGTAACTAAGCTCTAATAAAAATTGTTAGAAAAAGGGAATACTGAGAGGGGGGGCTGAATCATTATTCTACAAACTTTATCTTTTTGCCAATTATGGATATAACAGATTATCTTTATACATGCTTAACATAAGAAACTAAACAATATGCATAACAATAAAGAACTCATAACACATGATATGTTCTCGAGGAAACCCTAGCCAAGGGAAAACCTGGGTGGGGATGGAACCCAAAAAGATCCACTAATCAAAAGTATCTTGATAAGGATGTTGACCCTATTAGGAGTCTATTACATATGTATAGTGTATCAGTCCTGGTTAAGGGACTATAGGCCTTGTTAGAAGCCTCAACCCTGTTAGGAGTTGTAGATACAAAAATTGATTACAAGATGAGCCCACTACGCAAACAAGTAATATACAAAGTATACTGATTACAAAATGGATTAAGGTACATAACCTTATACTACTTGCATTAATGTCTTCTTTTCTACTCTTACATTCACATCAAATCATATCATCACCATATTACACTTCTCTTCATTCTTACAATTACAATTACATATATACAAGTTATTAAGGCTAATAACTTTACATGGTCGGCTTCCATATATTTTTATCTAAGGGTAAAAATCTAGGATGTCATCCCTTTATATTGTTAAGTCATTATTTTGGTAAACAAAATAATCCCTTAACTCTTTCCCAATTCTGTCTTCTTATTCTGACATTTCAGCTTAACACTGTCTTCGGTAAAACTGCCATAACTAATTTTGTACATTTCATACTAACTTGCGCTCAGAGATGGGTCATCAATAGCCATCATAGAATCTATGTTCATGTGTGCAAGAATTGAAATTTCTCCAGTCAATGTCACAAACCAAAACTGTATCCTGGTACACTGTGAAAACATTGTCTCACACTTAGACAAATTTGCATTGCGATCTGCCATACTTGCTCTCTGACCTGTGTGCTCTTAATGTGGATCATATGTTTCCATAATGACAACATCTATTTACTCACTTTAGAAAAATTTCCAACATAGTATCCATGTTAAAATATTTAGGCCTGTTAGGAGCTTATTAAAATATTTTAGTACACAGTCCCTATTAAAGGAAAAACCCTATTAGGTGTCAAAGAAATGAAGGCTCACTGCCCAAAGAAGGTTATGTCCACCTCTAGAACTCCTTTTTCTTCAAGTCAATAGTTAAGTGGTGTCCACCACTTAAGAAGGTTATGTCCATGTGATATTTTCTAATGATTTTTGTTCTTCAAGTCAATAGTTAAGTGGTGTCCACCAATTGATTTTTTATGGGTTTGGTGATCGTTGTGTTCTAGAATGTGTGGTCAGGGATCATTGTTTCTATACATTATGTGGGCCTATATCTGGGATCATACATCCTTATGTTCCCTATGTGATTGGTGTTTAACATTTTTATTATGGTCCTATTTTAGGTACCTATTCTAATGGTTAGATTGGAGAGATCTAGTTTGTAATGGAGATTCTTGGGTTGCAGTTGCATGTGGTACACTGTTTGAGGTTCTTGAGTTCATGGTGAAATTTATTTTGTGAACACATGTTATTTTGTATTAATTGGGGGTTTCTCTTGTGGATTTGGGTGTTGACCCATCTATTATGTAGACCATTTTTATGTCTTGTAAAATGTAATTGTTGTTAAGCCGACTTGTTGGTGGCTAAGTATAAATGTAGTTCTTGTGATTGTAATTGTGAGTAGCCCTAGGTGTATAGAGGGTAGTAGAGAGTTGAGAAAGGATTGCTCTAAGCTTAGAAGATTAAGATGTAAATCTGAGTCTTGTGTTCATTATGTATTTGTCATAACTAGGATGACCTTACAACTCAGCATGTTGCATGAAATTTTAATGTAATTGGATGTTTTCCTCAGAATAAAATTTTATTATTATTTTGGTTACATCTTGTTTTTTCTTTGTTTTTTATGATGTTTTTCCTCTTGCTGCAAAACCTCACATCTCTTGTGAGATCTCTCTGGTTTTCGACTCCATGAATTCTAGATTGGTAAGTGGTATAGAGGTTGCGATAAGATTTGATGTTATGATGACATGTAATAAGGGTTATAGAATAAATGATTTGTCATTATTGGAATCCATGTTGTTGTATAATAAAGATCTAAGGTAGTGCATTTCTGAAGTCAAAATGTGTTTGACTATCTTGTAGATATATCATGTTGATCTTGTTGTGAGATGATGTGGTCATAGGAAAATGTGTTTTACATCAAGATTATCAATTTGGCGTGTGGTTATTACATGGGAAAGTATTTGGATTTTATGACTTCATTTCTAGGAGTGTATATAAGTGGTACTTCTCATATTGTAAAAGGTTATTGTTGTTGTTGTTGTTGTTTTATGTTTCTATGGTTGATCAAAAGGTTACGAAAAAGGTTTTTGATCTCAATTAGGGTTGTGATTAGAGATCTAATAGAGATAGTTTTGTGAGTAGTTACAAAGTGTGGAAAATAGATTGGATGTGACTGGTAATCATATCTATATCCAGATCACTCACTTTTTGTTCCCTAGCAGTTATAGCAAGAAAATCCCTTTACAAGGTGAGCTTTAACAGGTTCCTCATTGTAAATTCTTTAATCAAGTGATCTCTTAACATAGTCATGAAATCCTCTTGCAAGGTAGATCTTAGCATATCTTATTGTACTTCTAATAAGGTACTAATCACTTCTAATAGGGTTAACCCTCAGGGAAGGTTAATTGTAGCTCATAATAGGGAAAATTCATTTACTAGATTAGTGGGCTTGTGGGTGTCATCCCCATTGTGGTTCTTTTCCTCTAACCAAGGGTTTCCATGAAAAAATCATTATGTCAGGGTAAAAAGTACAAACCTATGTTAAATTTTTATAAAGGAAAAGGTCAACAAAACACAGACTGTTCAACTTTAATGACATAAAAGTGACATTTATGTTTAGAATTAGAAGATCATGCTTTGAAATGTGTAAAAATGGATGAATTTAATAGAAAGTAAACTCCACCAAGATAACTGGGGGGGGGGGGTGTGAATCAGTTATCTAATAATTATAACTTTTATCACCTTTAACAACATTAAACCATGTAAGAAATATAATTACAAACCATACAAAGATATTCATACACAATGACACAAGATATGTTGACTAGGGAACCTCTTGATCAAATAGTAAACCCCAGTGGGAATGATGCCCACAAAAGATGCACTAAGATGAATATTCCTTATGAAAGGATGGAATTTTTTAGGAGTATTATGAAATACATTAAGTACATATGAATCCCTGTTAGGAGATTTTGAATCCCTGTTAAAAGATTCAAACCTTGTTAAGAGTTATGGAAGACAGAAGGACCCACTGCACAAATAGCTTCAATGGAAAGATCACTGAACACACTATCCAACTGATCTCTAGATTATTCAATAGAATAATATCAAATATTTTACCTCCTTTCTCACTATGCCAAACCACACTCTTTGCTTCACTTGATATCAATTTCAGATCAATGTACTTTGCATGTCTTCCTTCACAACTTCGCTTTCACAACTGCATTAGCTCTTTTCTTCACTTCATGCATACATCAACACATCCAACCATATTAAAACAAGGAAAACAATTCCTTCCTTTATACCACACTCAAGTAATTACAAATGAGTCGGCATACAATTAAAAAATAAAAGTTTCCACATGCTACATCAAAATTACACAAAACTATCAGCTTCCAACCACAATAATTCTTCACTCGTGCAACCTAAAAGTTTGTGCTATCATCCATGTCACTATCAATGTGTCTTCAGCTTCCCTTTAAGTGCGCAAAACTAGATTCCATCCCTTTTAGGAGATATCATTTGATTTCCACAAACCACTACTCAGGAATACTACCTAAATACTGTTTCCACCAAAATGGTCATAACTTTCTTGAATAAATGAATTACTATCTACGCTCTTACCATAAACATATAACATATCAAAGAGCATATTTTCAAAATTGCATAGCTCCAACTACAATATCCCATGTGCACTAATCCAAACATTGTCTGCTTCTCTACAAGTCTCTGGTAAATCACTGTGTTGACATCAATGACAATCATAGTCATGAATGCAACAACAACTACTACAGAATGGCTGCCAAACATTCAGAATTCATTCCTAATAGAATTTTATGCCTATAATTTTTTAATGTTTTTTTGAACAATAATTGACATAGTTTTTTAATTTTTGAAGTTCATTTTTTAATTGTTGAAAAATGCCGAAAAACTAGGGTCTAGTTCACACCAAAAAAGTATATCCAAATAATCTTTTTTTCATCTAATGTCAAAATATGTTATAGATGACATGTATAGATAGTGAAAAAAAGAAGAAATATTAGTTTCCCATCTATATTTTCTCCCTTATAACTCCTTAGAGTCAAACTTATTTGAAATCAATAGTTTTCATCTCCCACCAAATTTCCCTTATCAAATCTACACCATTTAGAGAAAAAATGAGACATTCTTGAGGAGCACTCTATCCTCTAGAGTTAAATATAAATTTTAAATTTTTATGATATGATTTACTATATTTTTCTTTTTTCAAAGTAGTGCCTTCTCAAATGTTAAAATACCTACTTGTAGTATTTTAAATTATAATATATTAGATCTAATTAAAATAATATAAAACATATATGATGATAATCTTGACTATGAGCTCTACAAAATGATATATTTTTATTTTTTTTTAAATATCATTAAAAAAAGAGGAGTTATTAAAACATTAGTTTTCTAAAATATTTACTTTTTTGGTAATTTGATGCAGGACAAGTAAGGAGGATCCAATTAAGGACAGTCCTCACAAGAAGCCAAACACCATAATGCAAAATAACACAACAAAATAATGTCTTCAACTAAATTTTCATTAACATGCCCAGCTGTAAGGTCTTCTGGGTTATGGCCAATTACAATCAAGAAACAGTTCTGCAAGATCAATAAGATCCAATCCCAACCCTAGCTAGTCTAGTTCTAAAACAAATCAGCAACTGATGGAAACCCTAAGGAAGATCTGAACTTGAGCTTGCAAGCCCCCAAGTGATCTCCTTATCTCCAAGCATGAAACCACTAGCTCTGGTATTAAAAACTATTAGATAACAATCTGATCTTCAAGATCTCACAGGATCCAGATCTAATGATCCTCCAATATCTGATGCTAAAAAACTACCTAAGCACTCATGAAATACTAATCTTCAACCACAAGTTGGCTAGAAGAAACAATTTATTCCTAAGCCAAGTTAGTTCCTATTAGAAAAAAAATATTAAATGCAACAACAGTCAGCTCACAAATAGCCTTGCAAATAATTAATTCTCCATGTCGGCTTCAAGATCCACATAGGAGAATACAAAAAAAGCTACCAAAAATAAATGCACCAAGTTGGCCAACCAAATCACTAAGAACTTGAGTCAGTAAACTAGAACTACCAAGTGCCAGAGAAACAACTGACCAACCCAGGCAACACCAAGAAATATAGGCATCACTGAGCACAAGTTCCACTGAGCATAAAAAATTCACCAAGTTCCTTCAGTGGTTGAGCTTCCTTCAATAACTAAGACCATCGGTTAAAGCTATAACCGAGTACCATAGAACCAAAACAACAAACCTCTGTTTAGATTCACTGAGTACCCTAGGATGCACCTGCATCAGACACCCTAGGTTCAAAAAGATGTTCTCATAGGCTGGAAGAACATCTTCTGGGATTTAGCACATAAACCCCAAATTAGTTCTTCACATACATGTCCTCCAACCCTTCAGCTTGCATACTCTTCCACTTCAACTTGCTCTATTTTCTCAAGTCTCCTTGATAATACACAAGATTTTTCTCCATACTAATCATTATTCCTCTTAGGATCCACCAACTAAACTCAGCTACCAATACTTAGACTCCTCCTACCGAGTGTTGTATCCAACAATGGCATCAGGAAAAATTTTTTATCATCCTTCTTAACAGTAAAAACATTCTTAACACAATCATGCATAGCTCCATAATCATATTTCCAAGGTCTACCGAGCAATATATCACAACTATTCATCTACACAATGTTAGACAATATAAGATCATTATACTGGCCAATCTGAAAATCAATAAAGCACTGCTCCCTCACTTCGAGAGCATGAAAATTTTGTAACCAGCCAATCCTATAAGGATGAGGATATTTCATTCTATTTAAACCAAGTTTCTAAACCATGTCCTCAGCAACAAGGTTATCAGTACTACCACTATCAACAATTACATCACAAAGTTTACCTCTAGACTTGCACCAAATCCTAAACAAGTTACTCCTCGGACAAGGTTCCTCCTTTGCACCAAGAAATGTTCTCCGAACCAGCAAGTTCTCAGATTCAAGTTCATTATAAATGTTCTCATTTACCATAGCAGTTCATCATTCACCAAGCTTCTTCTATGTACACTCAAAATAATGGTGTCCTTCTTCACCATAATTATAACAAGTACCCTTAATGATAACCCTACCTGTCTTCTTCTTCAATTCCATAGGTTTTGATTCATCTTCAACAGTCAGTTTGTCCTTCACCAAGTGATCAATATTTTCCTTCCCTCGAGGATTACTATGTTGGCTCCTTTTCAACTTATCTTCTGCCTTAAGAGCATACTGATAAGCATCTTCAACCGAATCAATCTTCATCATACCAATCTCATCCTGAATATTGAATCTCAAACCATTCACATATCGAGCTACTTTTTCTTTACCAATTTCTTTGTGTCTAGATTGAATAGTAAATTTATAGAACTCCTTGGTATAGTCTTCCATAGTCAAATATTTTTTCTTTACATTCTACAACTTCTTAAACAAGTCAAGCTCATAGTCAGTAGGTATGAGCTTATATTTCAATTTAGTCACCATCAACCTCCACCGATTGATCTTCATTTCACCTTCATCTTCCCTATCTCTTTGTAATTCTTTCCACCACAGAGAAGCATGTCCTTTCAACTTAGTATGTGCCAATCTTAGTTGAAGAGGATCTTCAATTTCTTCTAGCTCAAATAAATCTTCCAATTCATCAATCCAATCAATCAGGTTCTCAGGTTTCAAAGTACCAGAGAAAGTAGAAACTTACATTCGGTAACTAGTACTTAACTGAGCTCCAGATCTATGTAACTAACCATTTCTATCTTCACTAGATTTGTCTCTCTAGTCATCACCACTAGATCCAATAGCTTCAAAGTCTTTAGCAGCTTCTTCATAACCATCATTAGTACCAAGATTCCTTGGCATATCAGCAATAGCTCTCATGACCTCAACGATCATGTCATTCTTCATCAATTCCATCTTAGATCTATTATTAGATTTCACCTTCTCTTTAATCTTTGATTCAACAACATCAGAGAGATCTGCAAATGCTCTAGGGTTGAATCTTCTTGAAGGCATCCTTCAATATTTTAGAAAACCAAAAGCAATAAGTCACCAACAAGGTCTTGGGAAAACAATCTCAACTAGTTTACACACTCAAGATCTTCAAGCTCTGATACCACCTAACATAGGATAGGTAAGGAGGATCCAATTAAGGATAGTCCTCACAAGCAAGTGAACACCACAATGTAGAATAACACAACAAAATAATGTCTTCAACTGAATTTTCATTAACATGTCCAGTTGTAAGGCCTTCTGGGTTATGGCCAATTACAATCAAGAAATAGTTCTACGGGATCAATAAGATCTAATCCCAACCCTAGCTAGTCTAGTTCTGAAACAAATTAGCAACTGATGGAAACCCTAAGGCAGATCTAAACTTGAGCTCACAGGCTTCCAAGTGATCTCCTTGTCTCCAAGCATGAAACCACTAGCTCTGCTATTACAAACTATTAGATAACAATCTAATCTTCAATATCTCATAGGATCTAGATCTAATCACCCTCCAATTTTTGATGTTAAACAACTACCTAAGAACTCCTTAAATACTAATCTTCAGCCACAAGTCAGCTGGAAGAAACAATTAATTCCTAAGCCAAGTCAGCTTCTATTACAAACAAATATTAAATGCAATAATAGTCAGCCCACAAATAGCCTTACAAATAATTAATTCTCCATGTCGGTTTTAAGATCCACATAGGAGAATACAAAAAAAGCTACCAACAATAAATGCACCAAGTCAGCCAGCCAAATCACCAAGAACTCTAATTGGAAAACTAGAACTACTGAGTGCTAGAGAAATAATTGAGCACCAATGAAACAACCAACCAAACTAGGAAACACTGAGTAACATAGGCATCACTGAGCACAAGTTCTACTGAGCATAGAAGCTTCACTATGTTCCTTCAGTGACCGAGCCTCCTTCAATAACTAAGACCATTGGTTAAAGCTACAACTGAGTACCATAGAAACAAAATAATACACCTCCATGCAGATTCACCCAGTACCCTTGAATGCCCCTACATCATAATTGGACCCAAATTGGTATAAAACATGCATTTAATAGACATTTCCAATTGGAAAAGTAGAAGCACTTATCTGACTTGGCTCTAAATGAATCTATCTAGACCATACATTTGATAAAAAAATAATTTTTAGTTATAAATACTCAAATTTAGTTGTGTTGATAAGTTTTCTTGAAACATGACACATCTTTGTGATTTTACCCATTATGTGTGATGATTTTGTGGATGCTTGATATTGTTTTCTTTTATTTATTTTCTTTAGTTATATGCTTTGAGGTTTGGAATTTATTATTGAAATTATTTAGATTGGTAATTGAATTATTCCATAATCTATTTGTATTGATTTACCCTCCCCTCTGAGTACCTAAGAATTCTAACAATTAGTCAACTAAAGATCTATCTATTTCTCTCTTGAATCTTCCACCTTTTCCTCTTTCTCATTGTGCATGGCTTTGATTTATCTTTTGTTCATACTTCAAGACTGACTTATAAGCCTCTTCCACACTCATAATTTGCAACAAACTGATTTCATCTAGTATTGACACCTTCAAACCATTAAGGTAGTGAGTAAATTTTCCACCCTCATCATTTATTTTACCATATCTGATGTTCAATTTGTTGAAATCATTAGTATAACTCTTAACACTTAGGTCTCTTTTCTTCAAGTTCTACAACTACCTAAACAAGTTAACTTGATAGTCCTTAGTCAGAAACTTTGCCTTCAACTTTTTCGCCATCCTATCCCAAGGTTTGATCTTGTGTTTACCACTTCCCTATCAATCTATTTGTAGATGTTTCCACCATGAGGATGCATGTCCTTTTAACTTGGTTTAGGAATACTTCACTTTCTTCTCTTCAGTACTTCCTTCAAGATCAAAATATTTGTCCATCTCTATGATCCAATCTATTGTCATGCCCAAAAAGTTGAGCAAAACACACCAATCAAAAATTTTCCAACTAATAGTGAAGTTTATGAGACGGTTAGACACGTCCACTATTTCACTATTGTTTAAGTGATTAACAAGAAAGGTTCATCCAAGTTACTGTGCTATCTATTTTGATAGAAAAGTTATTTTTAATCCCAAAGTAAAATTCCTACTGTGATTAGTCATACAAGTTCGTTTACCAATTTATCCTCATAGAATACATGGATCCATTTTATTTTATTTTACCAAAGTGATCATTAGTTGATCATAATAATAATAATGTATAGAGCATAAACATTCATTATCAAGAGTAAACATGATCAAAGGTAAATATACCTACATATACAATGCAACAAGAGAAATGAGCTCTCAAACTATTGTCACTAAAGATTGCACCCGAAGGAGCTAAGTGTGAAACCTAGAAATCATGTGAAACATTGGAGTACTTTCAGGTTGTGGGTGACCTATTAGAAAGAAAACCTCCAGATTAGGGGCCGACTTCCCCTTGAATCACCTTAAACTTTTTAAACTAACTGTTATAATCATTAATTTTTCCTTGGTTGTTTTATTTAATTTGAGGATAAACCAATGTATCCTTCTTTTATTTATTTTAGGATATTTATAAAGGAATCTCTACATGTAATTTTACCCTCTAGTCCAAGTGGGACGACAATTGATATTTTGTAATTCCTTTAATAAGGAAATTAGTTTATTCCTCCTTATGAGGATGCTCACACTTGGCACACACTTAGTATGAATGTGGCACTCATACACATGGGAGTTACATGAAAACTCCTTCACTCATCTCTACTTAAGATATGTTTCTCCACATACTTGATATAATTTTCTCACACATTTACTACACACAATTTCTATCCTACTACTTCTATCGTATTGTATTGGGCTTCTTGGTCATATTCTATCTCTCTTTATTTAGGATTTTCATGCCTCATTCATAATACACAAGGGGTTTTCCTTTTTTTATTCCCTTACAAAAATCTCTTGGCTCTTGTTGGATTCTTGGAGTATTATCTTTGTTTTGATGATTGATCTTACAACTCTCTCATATTGGGTTTATGGTAAAATCCTTCTTGCACTTCACTTTCTTGGATTATCTTCTTGATCTTGTTTCCATTATTTTAATACTTCTAACATGGTATCAAAGCTTCTAATCCTTGTTTATGTGTTGTGTAGGAAGGTAACATTCAAAGGAGAAAGATTTATCAAGTTTCTCTTATAGCAAGAGAGTAACATAGCTTTTAGTTTTTTTGGGGGTTTTGTCGGTTCACCGCCAAACCCAACTCCTCATTCTTCATTTCAAGTAGTTTTGTTTGCAAACACTAATCTAATATTTCTTGCAAGTTTCATCTATTTATTCATTTTTAGTTTTCTAAAAATATTGTGCATGAAAGCTATTTCATTTTGTTGTAGGCATAACTCCATTTTTTTTCAGATTACCAATCCCTTGTGTAATATCTCCACCAAGGAACCCATAAGGAACAGGTCTAAAGTAAAAGAAAAACAACTAATTTTTTTTTAAAACATTACTAAGATCTTTGATATTCCTACATATGATGTGTCCTTAAATGTTCCCCTAAAGTTTTTTTACCAATATTAGAGTCATTGATACAATTAACTATCTTAATGAATTCATTTCCTTACCTACTTTTCACAACATACAAATTGTAGAAGTGAGATAGAAACAAATAACCTGTCACTCATGTCATAAGCTAAATACATTTATCCTTTCCTCTTTTATTTATTTCTCCATTAACCTTATCTACACATAATTCATTTGTACTTCCAAAACATAAATAACCTTTCAATTTAAAACCCTTTCTTTCCATTTTTCATTTCGATGAGTCAAACCAAGATAGGGTAAATTCATTAACATTAATTACTTATAATCATAAATCATAGACTAAATCATTTATGTCACAAGTCTAACTACCACAAAATTTTCATCTAGACATTGTATGCATCTAGTTAAGGATTGAGATTTAAATCTATTTTTGTTAACCTCTCATCATTAACATATGAAAATACATTTAAGAGCATTATGAATGAAATTACATCTTTATACTATTTCTAGTAATAATACATGTTTCTTTCCCTTTTATTTTCACCTAGAGATACCCTTTTACCCTTAACATAACTTTTCACCAAACCATATATTAAATCAAGTTTCCCTTTAGAAGTTTACATCCATTAGTACCTTGAATCACAAAGGTTTGCATAGAATCAATACTTCAAGTGCCAAACATAAGTAAACATGCATTTTAGAAATCTTTACCTTCAATTACATTCCAAGAATCACAAGAGAGATAGGATAGAAAGTACCTAACTAAAATCCTTTATTGATTTACCAATAAACAATCCCTTTTTTCATTACTGAAACTACCCTTCCCAAATACATAACTTTTTTCTTAAATTTTCCAAATTACAATTATAATTACTTCACATGGCCCGAAGGTATACAAAGATATAATTACATCAAGTTTCCCAAGGGCTTACAATACATCTTACATTTTGAGTACAAAATATAGAGATACTTGATACAAATAAGAATATCTTCACCATGGAATAAACTCGAATCCAATCCAAGACATGAACCACAAACAATACCTCAAAAGAGATTTGCAACCCAACCATGTGAAACTTGTGAAGTTCCACCCCCAGTGCTAGAAAATAGAACCAATGTACTCTCAAGACTCTAAGGAAATCTAAGGCCCAAATACATCAAGAAACCAAAACTCAAAAGAGAAAGAGTGAAGCATATAAAACATAACCATACTATAACCCTGAGGTCAAGGTTCTAGGCTACCACCTAAGTGAGTTTCATCACACGATCTATATATTGGGATCCTCCTTGGAAGCCATGTAACCCCAATACCCAATTTCTAAGTAGGGATCCTCCTTGGTAGTTATCCCTCGTCTCGGTACTCCAATCAGGTATGTGTTGCCATTATTATATTTTCTTTCATTATCTTTTGAATCGCCCCTTCCTAGGTTAAATTTTTAAAGATTATCACTTTTTAAAAACCCACCTATAAGATCATCTCGTAGCCACTTTAGGGTTCCAAGACCTATGGTGAGCCACTCATCTAGGGTTCCTATTCCCTTACCCCATCACAAGAAAAAGATCAAGAAAACACTTTAAATGATCTAATTCATAGGTCTAGGAAACTCTCCTACACACTTAGGCCCCTAGGATGATTCCTCACCTTATCTATAAGCATAATAAGAACCATAGAAAGGTTGTCAACACAAGACACCTTAAATACAACATTATAACTCACCTCATGCATTAATTTAACATTCTCAGGGGTGAAATGATGTAGACCAAACTCATGAGAAAAAATAAAGGTGTCACAGGCCAAAATCCATGCCCAAAAAATGACCAAATATATATACCCATAACCCTCTGAAGAGGGAATTCAGAAGAGATAAATTATCATTAAATACAACATTCTTCCCAAAAAAATCCCTACACATCTCCAACTCCAAAAATAAATAAATACATAAATAGAAATCAAAACTTCACACACCATAAGCACAATAAATACAATCATATAAATAATAATAAACTCTCGAGGAAGATATTTGACCAAGAAATCTTGCAAACACGTGTATTACAACTTCTTGTGAATAATATAATTTTACAACTAACTAATAGCTTTAATAATTCATACAACCACAGAGTTAAAAAAAAGGAAAACCATATTAAATATTACATATATCATATACACATACACATAACAAGCATACAGGCAAGATGGTGATTCTTCCTGGTTCCAGATCCTACCTGGAGTCTTGCGGAGAATCCCTTCCAAAGTTGAGTAATCACAACTCCTGTAACAACCATCACCTTCTTCCAAGCTCCAGGATTAATTGTTGTCCTTCTCGGAAAAATTTCTAAATTATTATAAAACTTAACACCTTATTCCTCTCTCATATTCTCCAATTTTAATTAAATATTTTAAATTCATCATCTCTTCTCTGAGACCAACTTTCTTCTGCAAAACCCAAATCTTTTCCAACTTCCTTCTTGGTGTCCTCTTGGATAGACCCATGCACATAGATCTATAACTTTTAAAATGAATCATATTTCTTTGATCACTCTAGTTAGAAGTGGCACAATTGGGTTCTTACCAACATATTAAAAACTTAACAAGATCCAACAGTTGGTTAGAGAGATATGGTTTTCGCATCCAGACTGTATTTTTCTTTATAACAATTGTTTCTCCATTTTTTTCTTCAGAAGAATAAAACATTGTTATAAACTCTTCATAAAAAGATCTCCCCCATATTAGTTTTGCTTTTTTTTTTCTCCTCCCAAATCTATCCATTCCTTCACATATTCATATCGAATCTTGTGGTTGGAGGAGTTTCTTAATGGGAAGCAATTCTCGAACTACTATAGTTGGTTACAAATATTAAACAACTTTGTAAGCCTTAAATAAATGTTTTATTATTTTTATTACTTATTTTACTTTACAAAAACCATTAATATAATAAAGATAAATAAGATTACCAAATAACTCAAATAGCCCAAATGGAAACTAACTAGCCTAACTCCTAGGAGGTCTCGAGTTCAAAACCCCTAGGCAAGCTAGTTTTACTCAAAAAGATATAGTTATTTATATAATCATTTTATTTTTATTTTATAATACATTATTTAATCTATTATTATAAAATATATTCACACATACAAAAAAAACACATAACTATATAAATATATTTATATACATGTAAGTATATATGTGTGCACCCATATATAAATACACATATATAATAAATTAAACCACATACATCCAAATATATATTTAAAAGATAGGAAAGCATAATACTTTGACATACATAAAGAATAAAGAAAACACACTCTAAAACATAAATCTCAAAAAATCAAGAAATTCATAATATTGTTCAAACCCCCCAAGCTAAGGTGACATCCTAAATAGGAACCTAAGCCAACAGGGAATTCTTAAGAGTATCTTGGAAATATCTCCACACAACAACGTTCAAGGATTTGAAGGCACGCTCAAACCTATCTAGCCAGGTGAAGTCGATGCCTAGTACCTACATCATGCATCATCAAACTAATATAACATATATACCAACATATACATATAAAACATAGTGACAGACGATCAGGGAGAGTGTGATATCATGTAGATCTCTTGGAGTGACTACAACTACCTATACTCATCCCACAAGCACATCAGATAGTATTGATATCATAGAATAAATGGGTTAGTATGGTTAGCTCCAAGATATTCATAACTTCATAATGGAAAACAAGAATGAATCATAATATAATCATGTAAATGTGAATCATTGACTAACTTTCATAAACCAGTTCTATCATCAAACATGTACTCATAATATCTCATTATCTAATCAAAATAAATAAATCATATAATCCTTAATACTTAATGTCATAATCATGTCTAGTCTTGAGTATAACAAGTAGCATCATTAGATTGGGTAACACATTTAACCCTTAACTGATTATAACCAATTAACCAAATATAATCATAAATATTGATAATGAGCATCTCACAAATAAACATATGGATCTATCAGGTGATCCCATCACATCAAGGTCCTAAAATACAAAAGACACAAAAGAAGATATAAAGGCACATACCTATAAAATATTTATCATTTCCCAAATTAGAATGTGAAGTTGTTATGGTTGAAAATGAATTGGGTTGTGTAAAACAACTCAAGAAGGATCATATTATAAAAACAGCTATACAATCCTCTATAACACCCCCTAACTTCCAATTGTATAACAAGGACATGCTATGGTTGGAGGGGCATTACATCCTCCCCCCCTAGATTTTACTTACTCTTGGAAGTCAGTGGTTAATAAGATATTCATCATTCATAATAGTACTAAGAATATTTGAAATATTTCCACTTTGGTATAACATCGACATATTATCTATAGAATTTACACCTCAAGAGTTAGGAGTTCTTCCAATAACAAGACATATTTTAAAATTCCTAAATGTGACTAATGGAGGAGCATCCTGGGTGTAAGAGAAATCTTGCATCACCCAAAAATATTTCTATTTTCTTTTCAATAAGGGCTATCTTATGCAGAGCTGCTATTTATGGAAACTTACTATTTTGTAAGTTGGTCATATGATCTTGTAATGTTTTGATTTCATAGTTGGAGGTTCATCTCAGTCATTTCAGCCTACCAGTTGAGTTTCATTGCCACATCATCAGTATTGGTGAAGTTATTGAGGTTTTTAGGTATGAAATCTTTCAGGTCAATTTTGAAGGTCTTAGAAGCTCTGGATCGTGGTTGACCCCCAGTTGACTGGCGCTAACGCATGTCAGGCATTTTAGATATCATCATGGCATTTTCAAAAAATGGTTACAATAGAAAAATGGACTTACAGTTAAAAGTTATGGCCTCTGGAAGTTGGATTACCAAAAATCATATTTTGTATTTCTTTTGAGTCGACCCTATTGTAATAATTGTGAAAAATAAATAATTCTATGTTTAGTTGGCCTAAAGGGCTAAATTTCTAGAACCTTCTCGGGCGGTGGAAATTGCCTATATAAGAAAGGTCTATAGTGTTGTCTTAGGCAGTTTAGAATAGTTCTGGGTAGTAGATTTGGATATTGATTTGAGGCTTTGTCCTACATAATATTGTAAGGGAATGCCCATGTGGCTTTGCATATTGTAATTCTAAAAGTTTGTAATTCCACATTTGTGGAGATAATAAGAAGCCAATTTTCTATTCTTGCATATTGTTGTTGTTTCTCTATATCTATTGTGTTTGTGGTGTTAAGGGGAGCACCCTTCATCAAGTGGTATCAGAGTAGGAGTTCCTGAGTGTGTAAATAGATCGTCGATTGTGAGACAATTTGCACTAGGACCATGGGTTAGGGTTTCTGTGTAAATAGATCGCTGACTGTGAGGTAGTTTGCACTAGGACCATGGTTAAGGTTTCAACAAGAAGCGTGAAAATGCCTCCATCAAGGGAATGTGGTGGAAGACCTGGTGTTGTAACACTTGAGGTTAGGGAACTGTAGAGACAAGTGTGAGCGTTGCAAGAGGAGATTCACAGAGCAATGAATCTTAATGTCAGAGATGAAAGCGAGGATGAAGCCGAAGAAGAAGATCAAGAAGGAGAAGTTGAAGTTGTGAACTAGAAGGAAGAAAGACTTTTTCGAGCCATTTCAAAAATTGGGAAGAGACCTAAGATTAAGGTTCTGACATTTTCTGGAAATCTTAACCCAAAGGAATTGATCGACTGGATCAATGAATGTGAAAAATATTTTGAGTATGAATATATCAAACATCTTGATCAGGTCAAGTTTGTGAAGGCTAGACTGAAGGGTCATGTGAAGATCTAGTGGCAAGAGATTTAGTTGGAGTGAAATAGAAGAGGAAAGGATAAAATCACAAGATGGGGGTGGATGGTGGATAAATTGAAGTGACAGTTTATAAATGTTGATTATGAGCTTGACCTACTGAGGAAAATGAAAAGTTTGAAGCAAGCGGGAAGATCTGTTCAGTAGTATACAGAGGATTTCTATCGAATCCTCATCAGAACAAGCCATGCAGAAGCTGACAAGGAGAAAGTTGCCCATTACCTTAATGGGTTAAAGCTAAGCATTCAAGAAGAATTGAATCTGGTTCAAATGAACAGCATTGAAGAGGCATACCAGTTTGCCCTAAAAGTAGAGGAAAAGTTGAACAAGAAGTTTGAGAGTAGACAAAGTGAAAGAGCTCATGATGGAAGATCTGGTGGACGGTCATATGGAGACCGAAATGAAGATATAAAAAAGTAGGATGAGGCTAGTAACAATTAGAATCAAAGAGGAGATAATTCCAATCATTTCCATGATTAGAATAATAGAGATCAAAGAGGAAGAGGAAGAGGACAAGAATCTGGAAGAGGAGGCTTATGTGGAACATGTTTTCACTGTGGAGAAGAAGGTCATAGGGAATTTGAATGTCCTCAATGCCAAGGATGGATGGGTAGGAGGAATGAAGGCTAGGTCAGAGTTGCACATATAGATGAAGATGCTAGATCATCAAATTTTGAAGATGCTAAAAGAGGAGAAATGTTGATTAACAGAAGAGTCCTGTTGAGTGGTGAGAATGAACCTGAACAAAGAAGGAGCATGTTTCGCACTTGATGCAAGTGTGAGGGTAAATGTTATGATGTGATTATTGATAGTGGAAGCACTAAAAATTTTGTGTTAGAAGAGATGGTGACAAAGTTGAAGCTCAAGAGATAGAAACATCCACAACCATATAGGGTTGCCTGGGTGCAAGATGACCATAAGGTCATGATCAGTGAACAGTGCCTAGTGAAGTTCAAGATCAGTGGGTACCAAGATGAGGTACTATGTGATATCATACCTATGGATGCATGTCGCATGTTGTTGGGTAGGCCATGGTAGTTTGACAGATGTGTTGTACATGATGGTCATAGGAATACCTATTCCCTAACAAAGGATAGAGTGCAACATAAGCTAAAACCATCGAAGGAAACAGAAGAAAAGGTATGTGGTAATGCAAGAATAACTTTTGTTGATAGAGAAAATTTCTTAGATGGTATGAGGCATGAGCATATATGTTATAGCTTAATTCCAAAGGCTATGAAAGAGGAAGTAGAAGATGTACCTGTAGAAGTTGCAAAATTATTGAATGAGTTTTAGGATATTGTATCTGATAATATGCCTGATGGATTACCACCGGTAAGAAAGATCAATCATCAGATGGACTTGATTCTAGGAACCAGTTTGCCAAATATGGTAGCACACAGAATAAACCTAGCAAAAAGTGAAGAGTTGAAGATAGATTTGAAGTTTAGTTCATCACATCATCCACAGATTGTATATGGAAGTAGTCCCAGAAATGCATTTGAGTTGAGGAAGATAGATAAAGGAGAAATAAGTAGTGTTGAAGGTGAGGATTTTATAGAACATTTGAAGAACATCCATGAGGAGGTGAGGAAGCATATTACCAAGATGAATGTATAGTATAAGGATAAGGTAGATGAGAAAGGGAGGCATAAGAAATTTTAGGTTGGAGATGAAGTCATAGTTCATTTGCGGAAGGAAAGATTTCTGGTTGGTACATATAACAAGTTGAAAATAAAGAAGTTTGGGCCATGTAAGATACTAAAGAAGCATGATTCAAGAAATGCATATGAGGTTGAGTTTCCTACTGAGTTGAATATTTCACCAGTATTTAATGTTTCAAATTTGACAGAGTATCATGAAGGAGGTGTTGAAGATGAGGTTACAGCAGCACAGTGGAGTATTCCAACAACCAGTTTAGATATCAAGGAGATTGAAGACATACTAGATAGTCATGTTGGTAGAAGCATAAGGAAAAAGACATATGAAGAGTATTTGGTCAAATGGAAAGGATGAACTGTTGAAGATTCATCATGGCTAATGAAGGAGGAGGTTAACTGTCTTGGTTTTCCTCTATACACCTGAGTTGTGACATGATCACTTCTCAAATTACCTCGAGTGTCTAATGCAGGAGCATCCTAGGTGTAAGAGAAATCTTGCATCACCCAAAAATATTTCCGTTTGCTTTTCAATAATGGCTATCTTGTGCAGAGCTTCTATTTATGGAAACTTACTATTTTTAGTCAGTTGGTCATATGATCTTGGAATGTTCTGATTTCACAATTGGAGGTTCATCTCAGTCATTTCAGCCTACTAGTTGAGTTTCATTACCACATCATCAGTTTTGGTGAAGTTATTGAGGTTTTTGGGTACAAAATCTTTCAGGTCAATTTTGAAGGTCTTAGAGGCTCCAAATCGCGGTCGACCCCTAGTTGACTGGCGCTAGCGCATGTCAAGGGTTGTAGATCTCATCATGGCATTTTTAAAAAGTGGTTACAATAGAAAAATGGACTTATGGTTAAAAATTTATGGCCTCCGAAAGTTGGATTACCTAAAATCATATTTTGTACTTCTTTTGAGCCGACCCTATTGTAATAATTGTGAAAAATAAATAATTCTATGTTTAGTTGGCCTAAAGGGCTAAATTTCTAGAACCTTCTTGGGGGGTGGAAATTGCCTATATAAGAAAGGTCTATAGTGTTGTCTTAGGCAGTTCATAATAGTTCTGGGTAGTAGATCTGGGTATTGATTCGAGGCTTTGTCCTACATAATATTGTAAGGGAATGCCCATGTGGCTTTGCATATTGTAATTCTGAAAGTTTGTAATTCCACATTTGTGGACATAATAAGAAGCCAATTTTCTATTATTACATATTGTTGTTGTTTCTCTATTTTTGTTATGTGTTTGTGGTGTTAAGGGGAGCACCCTTCATCAGTGACATGAAATTAATAATTTTGGGTCCAAATTTTATGCAAAAAAAATAAATTGATATGGGGGTCATTTCTTTCTCAATGGGAGTACATAAGATACTACTATTACACCTCTCCTTTCTAAACATTCAAAACTAAAAATTTACAATATTAAAAAATGGCCACATAAATTAGTAGATAGTTCTGTGAGTAATCTTTCAGATGAGACAAAAATAGATCTCTTTTAGGAAACAAAGTTACCTTTTTACCCTTAAAGGTCTATTGTATATTATAGGAGAATATCCAACATCAAGCTTACATGCAATGCTTAATACACACCTTCTTTAAAGAATGTAATCTAAGACATCTCTTAGAATCCTATCGTTATAATTATTAGTATTCTATTCATCAAACAATATCCATACTCCTAGAGAAAATTCTCATAGATTTGACCATAACTTTTTAAGTTAGAGCTTCATCTGATGTTTTACTTATTAACTAGCTACATAGCTACTTTCGTATCCTTAAAATTCATAATATGCCATTTATGCAATTCTAACATCAATATGAAAAGTTTGTTTGAGTTTACTATTTTTCAAAAAGAGTCATAGATTCATCAATAGAGAGAGAGATACATGAGTCCTATGAATACCCTCTTATTCAATCAATTCTTTCATTAAGACTTTCAACCCACTAGCCTTATGCACATAAATTTCACAGTTATCTTAAGTGGAGCACATTGAGGAGTAACCACATGTATTATTATCCTTATACGCATCATTGATATGACACATATAGCATCACATAAGTATACATATTCTTCTAATATTTCCTTTTTAAGAAATATCTAAAGTTTAACTTAAATCTACTCTAATAAACATATAGCTATTCATTTCATAATAACTCATCATGCCTTTAGACTAGTAACTGTTAGAAAGTAAAGTCCACCAACATAACTGAGAGGGGGGGTGAATTAGTTATCAGATAAATACAACTTTTATCAACCTTAATAGATTTTAACCATGTAAGCAATGTAATCAACAACCATAGAAAGACATACATGCACAATAACACAATGACACAAGATATGTTGACTAGGGAACCTCTTGATCAAAGAGTAAACCCCGGTGGGAATGATGCCCACAAAAGATGTAATAATATGAAAGTTCCTTGTGAGAGGATAGACTCTGTTAGGAGTCTTATGAAATACCTTCAGTAAATATGAATCCCTATTAAAATATTCTAACTATGTTCGGAGTTATACAAGACAGAAGGACCCACTACCCAAATAGCTTCAGGCTAAGATCACTGAACTCACTATCCATCTGATCTTTGTATTACTCAATAGAACAATACGAAAAGATTACTGATCTCAACAATTCAATACTCCTTCTCTGACTATGTCAAACCACACCAACTGGTTCTTCAGATCTCAATACCAAATCTCAGTACTTCGCATATCCTCCTTCAACAATTTTTCTTTCACAATTTATTCATACACACTTACATTCATTACACTACACATTACAACAAGGAATACATTCTTTCCTTTATACCACACTCAAGTAATTACAAATGAGTCAGCATACAGATTACAAAATAAAAGTTTCCACACGTTACATCAAAATTACACAAAACTCTCAGCTTCCAATCAATATAATTCTTCACTTGTGTGACCTCAGATCTTGTGTTGTCATCCATGCCACTATCAACATGTCTTCAAATGCTCTCTAATTGTGCATAACCAGATTCCATCCTGATTAGGAGATATCATCTGATTTCCACAAACCACTACTCAAGAACACTGCCTGAATACTAGTTCCACTAATTTTCTCATAACTTCCATGAATAAATGATTTATTGCCTGCACTCTTAACCATGATCTTATAATACATCATAGAATAATTCCTCAATTACGCATAGCTTCATCTTCAATATCCCAAGTGCACTTACTCAAACACTGTCTACTTGTCTGCTAATCTTTAGTAGATCACTACATTGACATCAGTGACAATCACATTCATGAATGCAACAACAACTACTAGATAATGGCTTCTAATACTCCCCCATAGGATATATTCAACATTCAATCCTAACAATCTCCCCCATTGGCATTGATGGCAACATAGATGAAAAAAAATCCAAGTTCCATAAATCCAATGCTGCAACACTGCTACTCTAAAAATGCTTTCAAGTCTTCTTCATCAATCAAATCTTTCTTTGTTTTCCTATTCAGTTCCCTCAAATAGATGTTTTAGATGGTTTTTCATGTATACTTCTCCCCTATTTACATCAATAACAGATGTTTTATCACTATGTCAACAACAACTTCAATGTCAAAAGACACTATTCAGAAAATACATTCACTAGAGTCCTCATGACTCACTTTAGATACACATACTCCCCCATAGAGGAAGTACCACCATCCAATCTAGAGGAAAGATAGGTCTCATATACCACTAAATGAATGCAACAATCTACATCACTTCTCAAAAGTAGGCTAGGGCATCACCCCAAGCATACCTCTCAGATACTCAAATGTATCCTTAGGTAAAGGCTTTGTAATTATGTCTGCAATCTTCACCTTTGTGCTTATGTATTCAAGTATGACTTCTTTCTCTTCAACTTTCTCTCTCACTACATGATACTTTATCTCTATACATTTTGTCTTAGAATGTAACACATGGTTCTTAGACATAATAATTGTGCTAGTGTTATCACAATGTATAACAACAGGCTCAACAAATTTTATTCCAATATCCTTCAACATTTTCTTCATCCAAATTATCTGATTACAATTGTTTGTTGCTACCACATACTCTGCTACTGATGTGCTTTGTGAACTATAATTCTTCTTCTTTCCTAGCCAAGAAACTAATCTTCCTCCAAGGAAAAATGCTCCACCACTGGTGCTCTTTTTATCCTCAACACTACCTTCCCAATCAACATTTGTATATGCACATAGGGTAAAATCATCAGATTTTTCATACCACAATCCATACTCAATTGTGCCTCTTAAGCACCTTAGAATCCTCTTTACTACTGCATAATGTGATTTGCTGGCTTCATCTTGAAATTTTGTTACTATTCCAACTGAATGTGCTATATCAGGTCTTGTATGAGTCTAATATTGCAATCCTCCAATCATAGATATGTACTTTTTACATTCCACTGGAGGAGTCCCATCTCTACTAGATAACTTATGTCTAGTTACCATAGGTGTTCCAATGGTTTACAGTTCTCCATTTCAAATCTCTTCAATAAATCATTCAAGTACTTTGTCTGACTTACAAAGATACCATCACTATTTTATGTTATCTACAATCCTAAAAAATATTTCATTTCACCAATCATACTCATTTCAAATTCAGTCTTCATTTCATCTGCAAATTTATCACTAGCTTCATCTTCTCCTCCAAAGATAATATCATCAACAAAAATAACTACAACCAATAAACCATTTTCAATTTCTTTTGTATACAGGTTGCTATCAGCTGTTCCTTTTGTAAATCCTAATTTCAACAAATACTTATCCAATCTCACATACCAAGTTCTAGGTGCTTGCCTTAGTCCATATAAAGCTTTCTTTAGTTTACATACCATGTCTCCTTCTTCAGTTAAAGGAAAACCTTCAGGCTTCTCAGTATAAACTTCTTCTTCTAATTCTCCACTCACAAATGTTGAATTAACATCTATCTGATACACTTAAAATTTCTTAAAGGCTGCATAAGCCAAAAACATTCTCACTGCTTCAATTCTTGCTACTAGTGCAAAAGTTTCTTCATAGTCAATTCCTTCTTGATGTGAGTATCCTTTACATACCAATCTTTCTTTATTCCTTACTACTCCTTTTTCATTAATCTTGTTTCTAAATACCCATTTTGTTCCTATAACATTCTTATCTTTAGGTCTAGGGACCAATTCCCATGTCTTGTTCTTTTCAATCTGATCCAATTCTTCTTTCATGGCTTTAATCCAATGTTCATCTTCACAAGCTTCACTAGTAGATTTAGGTTCAATTTGAGAAATCAAACATAGCTATTCTTGTACCTTATTTTGTGTCAAAAATCCTCTGTCTATGCTTCCAATAATCTACTCAGTAGGATTATTCCTTAATAGATTCATGTTAGGTGTCACTATCTCAGTACTTGTTTCTGCTATAGGTTCTTCATGCTAGAAAGTAAAGTCCGCCAAGATAACTGAGAGGGGGGGTGAATTAGTTATCAAATAATTATAAATTTTATCATCTTCAATAGAAATAAACCATATAAGCAATATAATTACCAACCAGAAAGATATTCATACATAATAACATAATGACACAAGATATGTTGACTAAGGAACCTCTTGATCAAAGAGTAAACCTCGATGGGAATGATGCCCAAAAAAGATGCACTAATATGAATATTCCTTGTGAAAGGATGGACTCTGTTAGGAGTCTTATGAAATACATTCAGTACATATGAATCCCTGTTAGGAGATTTTGAATCCCTATTAAAAGATTCTAACCCTGTTAAGAGTTATGGAAGATAGAAGGACCCACTGCCCAAATAGCTTCAAGGTAAGATCACTAAATGCACCATCCAAATAATCTTTTCATTACTCAACATAATAATATGTTACCTCTTCTCTAACTATGCCAAACCGTACTCACTATTACATCAGATCTCAATTTTAGATCTTTGTACGTCGCATGTCTTCCTTCACAAATTCCCTTTCATACTTAGCTCTTTTCTTCACTTCATGCATACAACATCACACACAACTACAACTTCCATATCATGACCACTACTCTCCAACAAGGAAAAGCATTCCTTCCTTTATACCACACTCAAACAATTACAAATGAGTTGGCATACAATTACAATATAAAACTTTCCACACGCTACATCAAAATTACACAAAACTGTCAACTTCTAAATACAATAAATATTCACTTGTGTGACCTCAAAGTATGCATTGTCATCCATGTCACTATCAATGTGTCTTCAACTTCCCTTTAACTATGCAAAGCCAAATTCCATCCCGATTAGGAGATATCATCCAATTTCCACAAACTACTACTCAGGAACACTGCCTGAATACTGCTTCCACCAAAATGCTCATAACTTTCATGAATAAATGAATTAATCTTCGCACTCTTAACCATAGACATATAAGACATCAAAAATAATATCCTCAACATCACATAGCTCCAACTACAATAACCCATGTGCACTAATCCAAACTCTGTCTACTTCTCTACAAGTCTTTGGTAAATCATTGTGTTGACATCAATGACAATCATAGTCCTGAATGCAACAACAACAACTGCTATAGAATGGCTGCCAAACATTTAGCATTCATTCCTAACAATCTCCCCCATTGGCATTGATGGCAACATAGATGAAAAACATCCAATGTTCCAAAAATCCAATACTGCAACACTGCTTCTTCGAATCCTCTTCATCAATCAAATATTGCTTCGTTTATCCTAATTAGTTCTCTCCAACAGATGTTCTAGATTTCTTTTCATGTATACTTCTCCCCCATTGACATCAATGATAGGAATTTCATCACTATGTCAACAAAAAATCAATGTCAAAAGACACTATTTAGAAAATACATTTACTAGAGTCCTCATGACTCAGCTCCAATACACATACTCCCCCATAGAGGAAGTACCAACATCTAGTCCAGAAGATAGATAAGGCTTATATACCACTAGATGAATGCAACCAACTGCATCACTTTTCAAAAGTAGGCTAGGGCATAACCCCAAGCATACCTCTTAGATACTCAAATGTATCCTCAGGCAAATGCTTTGTGAATATATCTACTATCTACTCCTTTGTACTTAGGTACTCAAGTCTGACTTCTTTCTCAGCAACCTTCTCTCTTACAACGTGATACTTAATCTCTATATGCTTTGTCTTACAATGTAATACATGATTCTTAGACATACTAACTATGTTGGTGTTGTCACAATGTATGACAACAAGTTCAAAAAAATTTATTCCAATATCCTTCAGCATTTGCTTCATCCAAATTATCTGGTTACAATTGTTTGCTACTGCTACATATTCTACTTCTGCTGTGCTTTGTGAGATACAATTCTAGTTCATTCTTAGCTAAGAAACTAATCTCCCTCCAAGAAAAATGCTCCACCATTGGTGCTTTTCTTAGCATCAACACTACCTCCCCAATCAAAATCTATATATGCACATAGGGTAAAATCATTAGATTTTTCATACCATAGTCCATAGTCCATTGTGCCTCTTTAATATCTCAATTTCCTCTGTATTGTTGCATAATGTGATTCTCTAGGTTCATCTTGAAATTTTTCTACATTTCCAACTGAATGTGCTATCTCAGGTCTTGTATGAGTCAAATACTACAATCCTCCAATCATAGATCTATATTTTTTCTATTCTACTACAGGAGTCTCATCTGTGCTAGATAACTTATGTCCAATCACCATAGGTGTTCCAACTGGTTTACAACTCTCCATTCCAAATCTTTTCAACAAGTCATTCAGGTACTTTGTCTGACTTACAAAGATACCATCATTGTTTTGTGTTATCTGTAATCCCAAAAAGTATTTCATTTCACCTATCATACTCATTTCTATCAACTGTTCTTTTGTAAATCTCAATTTTAACAAATACTTATCCAATCTAGCATACCGAGTTCTAGGTGCTTGTTTAAGTTCATATAAAGCTTTCTTCAATTTAGATACCATGTCTCCTTCTTGAGTTCAGGGAAAACCTTCAGGCTTCTCTATGAGGCCTCACCCTAGACCCATTATAACTTTTCCATTATCATCATGGTAGACCTAGTAATTGGCTTAAGTTATGATTAATTAAGAAGATTTTAATTTCTTTTCAAGGTTCGATTATAGTAGATGTGAATACATTACATTTTATGATGCTTTCTTTACTCACAATGTTAACCCTATGATACATTAGGACTGACATCTTGATGATTGATTTAGCTGAATACTAAGTTGTCACAATTTAGATATAAATATATGTTGATATGAGTTGTTTAGGAAAATGATTAATCACAATTCAAATTATTGTTGTGAGGTGAAAGTTTGTGAAGGTTAAAGGTTAGGCAATGAAATATATTGATGAATTTTCAAGACATTATTATAAGAATTGCTTGATGATTTGGTCACCTGATTTTATGCCATATAAATGATTTCAAATTGGAAAAATTGATGCTTATGTAAATTGGTTAAAACCACATCATGATTTATATAGACTTGGAATGATTAGTCATACTCTTTATAGGCTCGTTTTAGTTCTATGACTAACTATGATAAATGAATTCTGCATTTTGCAATTGATATGATATCTTTTAGTATAATGAATATTGGTGGAAACATGGTTCTATGATTAGCTTATGATCTCATGCTTATGTGGAAATTGAATTGGAATTTTGATGTAAGAAGAATTAGAATATAATGTGGTTTACGAAATGTTTCATGAACTGCAATTATTCTTAATTGGCAAGTTTAGATGTTATTACTTCATTTTCAAAATGATTATTAATGCAAATATTGTATGATATACTGACATCGAATTGAGTACAGGAACATGGCCATGGTTGTAAGTCAGAAAAATAGAAATGGATCTAAGTGCAATTAGTTGAAAACCAAGGTCGACTCTAGAAGAGTACGACCTCAACATATTGTGATTTATTTCATAAACATGATGCCTGTGTGTATATGGTTAACAATGTTTGAAACATATGTTTGTAAGTAAATTTTTATCTTTGTGTAAATGTATAAATGTTTTTGCACACAAGGCATGCCACATGTGTTTGTGATGTGTGTTTTAGTGAGGTGTCACTTGACACCATGTTGATGAAGTTGCATGTTGAGTGGAGTATGGACCCCACCCTCTCCTTAGTTAGTCTTGAGCATTCCTAAGCTAGGTAGGTGGTTTAAGGGACCAAGAATTGTTGAAACCAATACCCTATTTTCGGATGCATGATTCATTGAGGTTTTTGAGAGGTTTTGTGGAGTCCTAGTGTGAGGTTTAGATTAGATTTTGGTGCCCCAAGGCTAGTGCTTGGGTTAGGAGGCTTATTTCTTATTTTTTCACTTTCCTAGGCCACCTATATGCCTCTCCAAATGTGTCATTTTTGTTATGCATGAAAATGGAAATGTTCCCTAAGATATCTCTTATTTTCATATGTGGAAATTCATTCCAAACCTTAGATAAGGGCAAGTGTCAATTTTTCTTAGATCTAGAAACCTAACAGTTTTGGGAAGGGAGATGAGAAAAGAATGTTTTTAGGAAAGACTTAAGGGAGAAAGACTTAGAAACATGGATACTAGTTCATTCTTGTCTATGCTAGTTGAGAGAGAGTAAGAGGAGATCTAGAGAGTTTGATCTAGTAGCTTGGGAATGATAGCAAGCTTGGAGTCAAGAGGAGCTCATCTACAATTCTTCATTAGCCTTGGCTTAGGAGGAGGTTGGTGGTTTCTAACTTGTGATTAATTGAATATGTTTTGAGAGAATTGAACTATGTGAAAGTTTTGTAAATTGAATTTTCCTTGTGTGAATCTTGTATTGTTGGTTTCTTTTGTGAATTTACTTTCAAACTTGTTGCTTTCTTGAATTGTTCATGTTATGGGTGTGCAAGTTCACTCCTCATCCTTGGGAGGATTTAAGGAGAACTTGGGGTGAAGGGCCTAAGTTGGGATTTTCTTTTTGTATGAGTGCATGGTTGTATGGGCAACCATGAGAACCTTCTTATGCTATTTGGGGGTCATAAGGGTGTTTTTGGGGCCATAAGGGTGTTGTTGTTGCTCATGGATTTGATCTGTTTGGGTTGGAAGGGCCTTGTGAAGGCTAGTAATACATGCTGCAAATGATGTTTATTATAAGTTAGGCAACTCCATAAAGAAGATTCCACCTTCACCCATTGTATGGATTCTATGTTAGAGTCCTTTGTGCAAGCTTGGGAAGGGAGTACATTTTTTCTCCATCTTGTTTTCCAGTTGTGGCTAAATGTGTATTTATATGGAGTATGTTTGTAACCCATCCATTCCCTATTTCCCCAAGCTTGGGGGTGGCCTTGTAAAGGCCTTGGCTAGGAGGTGAGCCTCCATGGCCATGTGGAAAGAATCTTTATGTTTGCAGGTTTTGGCTTTCTTGGTGTAAAGTTGAAGTTTCCTAGTTGAAGACTTAATGACAAGGCTATGAGACTATATGATATGTTGCACTTGGAAATGCTAGAATATCAGTCTTTTGGATTTTAATGTAAGAGAGTTAAGATGATAAGAGAAATTTTGTATAGATGGTAAATCTGTTCTCAAAAATTAAATTAGTCATTGTGAAGGAAGAAAAGAGTTTGACTATTTCTGTAATTTGGTGTAATATTGAAAGTGTGAAAAGCCCTTGTATTTTGCATTAAGCTAATCCCTGAAATATGTGATAAGGTTATAGTTTTATATAACTATCTGCAAGTTTCCTGTATCAAATACTATAGTAGAATTATATAGAAGAAAGGAAATTACTTCCTATGTTTATCTTTCCTACTACTGTTGTAAATATTGATATCAAAGTAGATTTTAACTCATTATTATGTATTATGTTATGCAAAGCTTTGTTTTGTTTTAAGTGGGGTACCGGTCTGAAAATTAAAAGTTCAAATGGGAAAAATTATAGAATTAACTAAATTCTTTTCTATGTGAAATTTATCTAAGGATATTACAATTTCTAATATGTTCACTAGTTTATAAAAGATATATGTGTTATGCTTTCAAATTCTTTTAATTTAAATTAAAATATGAACATTAGTATTTACTTATAGTAGTTTGTAAACTATGTAATGCCCTATGGAATTTTGGGCATTACATTCTGGTATCAGAGCCTGGTTCATCTCTAGGGCCTTGTCATTCCCTACATATTTTATTCTTATTTAGTATGAATAAAAAAAAAATTCTAAACAGTGCCTCAGAAATTTCAGTGAATACTGTAAATGCTGTTAGAGTAATATATATATACACAATGTACAAGCATTGTCTTGTTATAATTTATACAAATGAATTTATGTGCATTATAAAGTCTTTTGTAGGAAACAATGAGTTTATTTAGAAATGAATTAGCTGAGATTAATATGGCTGCGTATTTTCCAGAGAAATAGATATTTTGATAACTGCGCAATAGGAATACCTGTAAACTTTA
This sequence comes from Chamaecyparis obtusa, assembly GCA_027943335.1. NCBI lineage: Eukaryota > Viridiplantae > Streptophyta > Pinopsida > Cupressales > Cupressaceae > Chamaecyparis > Chamaecyparis obtusa. Next base: position 373,600 of record BSBK01010690.1, read on the forward strand.
AAAGTTATGTGAATCACAAAATATAGTGCCTTGATGATTAATAGGCTCTATTTATTTCAAAAAAATAAAATATATAGAAATGAGAAGAGAAATTTACTAGACATTGTAATGTAGTTGTGCTAATTCAATCTTTTGTAAAATCTTTCTGCCTAATAGATAAATCAAGAATGATAGCATATATGTTCATATTAATAAAAATATATGTGTGTATACCTAAATAATAAAGGAGATATATAAATATATCCCATATATTCAACTTCCACAGTGAATGAGCACTCTTCATCTTATCATGACACTGACTATGATGTTCTGTGTCTTTATATATATATATATATATATATATATATATATATATATATATATATATACACATACATATATATATATATATATATATATATATATATATATATATATATATACATACATACATATATATATATATATATATATATATATATATATATATATATATATATATATATATATATATATATATATATATATATATATAATGCAATATAGATGTTTAGATTTATATCTATATAAAATAGCTATACATTTATAAAATAAAATTTGTATGTACAAGCAATCTCAAACTATACTTTTTAGAATACATAATAATATATATACCTTACCATCATATATATATTATTATATGCATTAAAAAAGAAAGAATGATATTACATTAAGCTGTTCTTATTAATGAACCATAATAATATATATACTAACGTATATATATTATTATATACTATTTTTTTATTAAAAAAACATATTTTAACCGGTGATTTATTTGTAAATATATATATAAAAAAAGGTCCTTCGCTTGTTAGGGGTCGAAGCCTCTCCCGCGGGTGGCGACGGTTGCCACCGCAGTACCCAGCCGTGGGGTTGCGGGGGTAGCCGAATACCCCGCCCCACCCACCAAACCCTGCATGGAAATTGAGTTGCAGGACAGCAGTCAGAATAAATTTTTTTTATTGCTTATAAATAGTGTAATAAAATAAACCTGCAAAGAATCAGGATGCCTTAAGAAGGAAAGAGATAAAACAGATCTAATCCGTGAACATAAATCTAAGACGTGCATATTAAACCCTAGTTCTTTAAATAAATAAAAAGAAAAAAAACAAATCAGGCTCAGCATCTTGCTAAATTGAAAGGAAAACTTGTAGAAATGATCTTGTATTCAGAAAATGAAGAACATTTGATTTTCTTAAACATAAAAAATAGAGGAGTAGTATCCTGATTTTAAATAAGAAAATGGACACTATCTGGATTCAAATAATAAGAGACACTCTTATGAGATTAAGAGCATTCTTGTTGATCCATACCCTCTTTCTAAAGTTCGCATAAGAAATCAACAACAAAGGATTTTCTTCATCTTCTCTCAGCAACCTGGAGGGAACAAATGAAAAATTTAGGGTTTCTTGGAGTTTAAAAGATGGCCCCAACCCTAATTTCGAGTTAGGGTTGGGGGCGGGGGGGGGGGGCATTTAGTTTATAAAATTCATTTAATCATTTATTTTCTTTAGTAAAGATGGATTAGACGTTAGTTTGATGTATTATGTTAGGCTGGTAAATCTGTGATTAATTAGCTAGTGATTAATTTATGATTTTTTTTTTGTTTTAGATTATTTCGTATCAAATTTTAATTATTTAAAATTCTTTCAATGTATTTTAGTGTTAGGAAAAATTTATTGATAAAGTTAATTTTTTCCTTTGGAAATGTTTCTTAAATTAGACGTTATTAAAAAAAAAATTAAAAAGGAAAATAATGTCATATACACATTAATAATGATAACAATAACGAAAGTACTTTAAAATAATATTATTTTTATGAAAGTTTTTGGAGTGTCACTTGTTTATACATGTTAATATCTCCTATTATTTTATTTTATTTTTACTTAAATGTGCTAGTCAAAAGCATAATTCATATTTATTTATATTAACTCGGTAAGTATGCAAGTTTGGGGGTTTTGGAGAGGCTAATTATTTTTATGCATTCATTATTTTCATTTTCTTATTAAATGTTTTAGTCGAACACCGTTTATAATTTATTTTATAGCTATAACAGAATTTTATAGATAAGATTTCCATTAGAAATGTTCATAAATAATGTCATTTATATTAATGTAAATGACATTTTTCTTTTAGTAAAATTTATTTAAAAGTATATTGAGTTGAAAAGTTAAAATGTTTGGAGTTATAGTCAATAAAATTATTTTAATTTAATAGAACTATATTGAAATGGTGGTATAGTTAATTATTATCTAAAATTTGGATTTTATTATCTTAATAAATCTATGCTCGATATTAATATGGATACTCGTTTATGTAGTTCTTAGTTATTCCTAGTATATTAGGATACTAAAATTATTAATCTATAGGAAAGCAATGAGGTGATGTTTAAAATTAATGTTTTATGGGAGAGTATTAGATATTTGAAAATTGATAGGTCGTATTTTCTTCCCTTTAGAAAGAAAGTACTATTTTAATTCCTTTAATTTTTATAAGTTGGACATTATCGAAAAGACTTTAGACTTTAAAATTTGTCATTAAATTTCTCCAAGCAAATTTATTAAACCTTATTGTTGTTGTCTTAATTAATGTTAGTGTGATTTGAAGAATGGAATATTAAGTTTGTATGTATATAATTTATATAGATTAGGGCTATAGTAATTTGATTATAGATATACGCTAGATCTTTATTTAACACAATTATAGAGTGAAAATGGGCCCTTTTTTAATGATTTTGAACTCATTATAAACCTAAAACTATTAAGGGATTCACAATAGGTTTTATTATTATAAAATAATAGTCATTTTACCATTAACATGGAACTTGACATAAGTCAGCAAATGAATCTTTTATTTTGATGAAAGCAAATGAAAAGCTAGGCCTATAATAGGTTAAGTAGATGTTAATTTAATTGGGGTTTATAGTTTCTTGATTCAACTTAGCGAAGTTAATTTGAGGTTTATTTTAAATGGACTAATTAGTCAATGAAATATTATTATATTTTAATAAGGAGCTAAAGTGGAATATTTATTTTAAAAATTATTCCTTGCGTAATTTGTATCAATTTATTAATGAAGTGGTTAAGGGTAAAAAAATATATATATAGAATGAGTAATGCTTAAGCTGTGAAATATCCTAATTATGTATTAAATAAAATTTTGGCCATAAATCTCCTATTGTATTTGGGTTTCCTAAAGGAGATAAATTTTAATTCTTTAGAAACCCTTAGGGGTAATAAAGGAAATTATAATAAATCGCTTAGGTGATACCATAAGTTGTCCTGAAAGATTATCTTTTAAATCTATCTAGCACCCTATGCAACCATGCATTTAACCCTAGTAGGTAACCTTATTCTGGATCTAGAATCTTTTAGACTATGTTTTCATATTGAACCAATAGATCAAACCAAAGACCTATTTATGACAAAATCATTTAGGTTTTCTTCTTAGAGACCTAGATAAATGAATTCTTCCTTAGCCCTTATATCAAAGTTACTATTAGTTCTTTAATAGGATTGTTAAAATCCTTTAAATGATTGATTTAATTAAGTAATAAACTAGGAATAACATTATGCTTGAAGATTAAAACATAACACTTTCTAATTGAAATATTGAAGTATTACTATTGTTATTTGTATCATGACCCTAGGTTTCACATTAGGGAAATTATGTGGTCTTTCCCTTTAAGAATGATGTTTGATTGTAGATCCTTCCCTACTTATCAACCTAGCTCACAACTGAAACACTTAGGGTCTATCGCTATGTGATTAATCATTTCATTAAGTAAACCTTTCAGGGTGTGTTACCCCAACCCTTGAGGTTAATCTATTTATCTTTTCACTATGTATAAGACTTGTAAGAGAACCCTCATCATGGTTTTCTGGGGTGTGCTCTAGAATGATGCGTATTTAGTGGTAATGCTGAAACATATGCATAGTAATAAAAATTAATTAACCTAATGCCTTTTGTTTTGAGTGAAATGATGTGTGTAGTACCCTGAGCGAGTGACTAGTTCTCGTAGCCTAGAGATGGTGGTGGAAATCAAGTGTCAACTCACCAAATAGAGCCACTAGAGAATTTTTACGAAATTATGATGTTCTAAATATCTGTATGAGTTATTTATGCTAGATGATGTGCTCATGGTGTTATTATGTGGTAACCATGTCTTGGGTCACTCCTAAGTTTATAAATAAATACTCTTGTAGGTTTTGTAATAGTGTTGTTTTATGCCTTATTGGCATTAAATGTTGTATCAGTATGATGATGTATTTCTTGTTATTGAGAGTGAGACTTTAGTGAACCATGTTGCAGTGGGGGCTTTTCTTGAGGAGAGGAGGATGTTGTGATGTGAATACCCTGATAATATGCTCAGAGGTAGTGAAATAACTTTATAGAGTAAGTAAAACTTATATTAGTAAAAATACAGTTGTCCCTTGAGTTTTTGTGCGTCTACCTCTCTCCCCAAATAAATGTTTTCTTGGAAAACCCATAGTGCCTTACCCTTGTAAGGGCATAATCAACCTATTTTAAATATTTCCATAGTATATATATGATGAGATCTCCCCGTCTCCCTCTAAGTGACCTAAAAGGTCACATAGTTCATGAAATGAATGTGGTAGAGTATGGAATGCTAAATTTATTTTTCTTTCATTTTACCTTGTTTCACAAGTTTATTTATTTATTTGTTTATCTTTTACGATTGCCAACTATGTAAAAGTAATTAAATTATGTGTTGGGTTGCTTAGCCAAACTTTATTTTAATGTCCTTATTTGCCTCAAGGACTTGTCTTTACTTATTTTGTGTTAGATTTACCAATGTGGCCACATTTTGAATCTCGCTTTATTGAATCGTTCTTTTCAATTTTAAAATTTTGGATTTCATGGTTATTTGATGAGGCTCTTTTGGTTTAAAATTGTTGGCAAGTAATTTCGTGATAGGTTACATGAGGGAGAAGATCCATTGGGGAAATCCATTATATTTTATTATTATTTTGGATGCATTATGTTAGGGCATTGTAAAACTACTCTATTATATTTTTCATAGGTATTATGATATTAGAAACAAATATAATATAAATTTGGTATAAACTAAGGGTTTGTAAAGAGACAATGATACTTTTAGCATAACATTGGACCTACACTCCAGATATTGAAATTCATAGGGACCAACATCTAGAGTGAAGTTAGCATACATTTGAGTTATGTTATAGGGAAGATGTCCCATGTTTTAGTATTTTTCCTTATGACCTAAGATCTGACATTGGTGTGTAAGAAAGAATTACATTATGTGATCTTGTTGCTAAAAGAAGATATGGTAACTATGTAGAATAATATTAGATTGTGATATTTGGATAGATAGTTCAATCATACAATGCTTATAATTTTAAATGTTAGAATGGATTTAAAATAAGGTAAAACATAGCCTTGACATGTATCAACCTTATAATTCCTCATTGAATGATATCATTGTTTCAAAAATTATCTAATGAGCTAACCTAGATGTCAACCCTGGAACTTTAACCATAAGTTGGGAAACTTCTAGGAGGAAGTTTATGCCTAGGCGGGGAGGATATGAGGCCTCACCCAAGACCCATAAAAGCTTTTCCATTATCGTCATGGTAGACCTAGTAATTGGCTTAAGTTATGATTAATTAAGAAGATTTTAATTTTTTTTCAAGGTTCAATTACAGTAGATGTGAATACATTATATTTTATGATGCTTTATTTACTCACAATGTTAACCCTATGATACATTAGAACTGACATCTTGATGATTGATTTAGCTGAATACTAAGTTGTCACAATTCAGATATAAATATATGTTGATATGAGTTGTTTAGGAAAATGATTAATCACAATTAGAATTATTGTTGCGAGGTGAAATTTTGTGAAGGTTAAAGGTTAGGCAATGAAATATATTAATGAATTTTCAGGACATTATTATGAGAATTGCTTAATGATTTGGTCACCTGATTTTATGCCATATAAATGATTTCAAATTGGAAAAATTGATGCTTATGTAAATTGGTTAAAACCACATCATGATTTATATAGACCTGGAATGATTAATGGTACTCTTTATATGCTCATTTTAGTTCTATGACTATCTATGATAAATGAATTCTGCATTTTGCAATTGATATGATATCTTTCAATATAATGAATATTGGTGGAAACATGGTTCTATGATTAGCTTATGATCTCATGCTTATGTGGAAATTGAATTGGAATTTCGATGTTAGAAGAATTAGAATATAATGTGGTTTACGAAATGTTTCATGAAATGCAGTTATTCTTAATTGGCAAGTTTAGATGTTATTACTTCATTTTCAAAATGATTATCAATGAAAATATTGTATGATATACTGACATTGAATTGAGTGCAGGAATATGGCCATGGTTGTAAGTCAGGGAAATAGGAATGGATCTAAGTGCAATCAGTTGAAAACCAAGGTCGACTCTAGAAGAGTACGACCTCATCATATCATGATTTCTTTCGTAAACGTGATGCCTGTGTGTATATGGTTGACAATGTTTGAAATATATGTTTGTAAGTAAATTTTTATCTCTGTGTAAATGTATAAATGTTTTTGCACACAAGGCACGCCACATGTGTTTGTGATGTGTGTTTTAGTGAGGTGTCACTTGACACCATGTTGATGAAGTGGCATGTTGAGTGGAGTATGGACCCCACCCTCTTCGTAGTTAGTCTTGAGCATTCCTAAGTTAGGTAGGTGGTTTAAGGGAACAAGAACTGTTGAAACCAATACCCTATTTTCGGATGCATGATTAATTGAGGTTTTTAAGAGGTGTTGTGGAGTCCTAGGGTGAGGTTTAGGTTGGATTTTGGTGCCCCAAGGCTAGTGCTTGGGTTAGGGGTCTTATTTATTCTATTTTCACTTTCCTAGTCCAGCTATATGCCTCTCCAAATGTGCCATTTTTGTTATGCTCGAAAATGGAAATGTTCCCTAAGATATCTCTTATTTTCATATGTGGAAATTCATTCCAAACCTTAGATAAGGGCAAGTGTCATTTTGTCTTAGATCTAGAAACCTAACGGTTTTGGGAAGCGAGATGAGAAAAGAATGTTTTATAGAAATAATTAAGGGAGAAAGACTTAGAAACATGGATACTAGTTCATTCTTGTCTATGCTAGTTGAGAGAGAGTAAGAGGAGATCTAGAGAGTTTGATCTAGTAGCTTGGGAAGGATAGCAAGCTTGGAGTCAAGAGGAGCTCATCTACAATTCTTCATTAGCCTTGGCTTAGGAGGAGGTTGGTGGTTTCTAACTTGTGATTAATTGAATATGTTTTGAGAGAATTGTACTATGTGAAAGTTTTGTAAATTGAATTTTCCTTGTGTGAATCTTGTATTGTTGGTTTCTTTTGTGAATTTACTTTCAAACTTGTTGCTTTCTTGAATTGTTCATGTTATGGGTGTGCAAGTTCACTCCTCATCCTTGGGAGGATTTGAGGAGAACTTGGAGTGAAGGGCCTAAGTTGGGATTTTCTTTTTGTATGAGTGCATGGTTGTATGGGCAACCATGAGAACCTTCTTATGTTGTTTGGGGGTCATAAGGGTGTTTTTGGGGCCATAAGGGTGTTGTTGTTGCTCATGGATTTGAGCTGTTTGGGTTGGAAGGGCCTTGTGAAGGCTAGTAATACATGCTACAAATGATGTTTATTATAAGCTGGGTGACTCCATAAAGAAGATTCCACCTTCACCCATTGTATGGATTCTATGTTAGAGTCTTTTGTGCAAGCTTGGGAAGGGAGTACATTTTTTCTCCATCTTGTTTTTCAGTTGTGGCTAAATGTGTATGTATGTAGACTATGTTTATAACCCATCCATTCCCTGTTTCCCCAAGCTCGGGGGTGGCCTTTTAAAGGCCTTGGCTGGGAGGTGAGTCTCCATGGCCATGTGGAAAGAATCTTTATGTTTGCAGGTTTTGGCTTTCTTGGTGTAAAGTTGAAGTTTCCTAGTTGAAGACTTAATGACAAGGCTATGAGACTATATGATATGTTGCATTTGGAAATGCTAGAATATCAGTCTTTTGGATTTTAATGTAAGAGAGTTAAGATGATAAGAGAAATTTTGTATAGATGGTAAATCTATTCTCAAAAATTAAATCAGTCATTGTGAAGGAAAAAAAGAGTTTGACTATTTCTGTAATTTGGTGTAATATTGAAAGTGTGAAAAGCCCTTGTATTTTGCATTAAGCTAATCCCTAAAATATGTGATAAGGTTATAGTTGTATATATCTATCTGCAAGTTTCCTATATCAAATACTGTTGTAGAATTATATAGAAGAAAGGAAATTACTTCCTATGTTTATCTTTCCTACTACTGTTGTAAATATTGATATCAAAGAAGATTTTAACTCATTATTATGTATTCTATTATGCAAAGCTTTGTTCTATTTTAAGTGGGGTACCAGTCTGAAAATTAAAAGTTCAAATGGGAAAAATTATAGAATTAACTAACTTCTTTTCTATGTGAAATTGATCTAAGGATATTACAATTTCTAATATTTTCACTAATTTATAAAAGATATCTATGTTATGCTTTCAAATTCTTTTAGTTTAAATTAAAATATGAACATTATTATTTACTTATAGTAGTTTGTGAACTGTGTAATGCCTATGTAATTTTGGGTATTACATTCTCAATGTAGACTTCTTCTTCCAATTCTCCATTCAGAAATGCTGACTTCACATCCATCTGATATACTTGTAATTTCTTGTAAGCTACATATGTCAAAAACATTCTTACTGCTTCCATTCTTGAAACAGGTGCAAAGGTTTCTTCATAGTCAATTCCTTCTTGCTGTGAGTAACCCTTACATACCAAGCTTTCTTTGTTTCTTACTACTTCTCCTTGTTCATTCATCTTGTTTTCTGAATACCCATTGTGAGGCCTCACCCTAGACCAGCCATAGCTTTTCTGTATCATTATGGTAGCCCTAGTGATTGGCTTAATGTTCTGATTAGTTAGTAGATTTTACTCTTTTGAAAAAGATTTGTTTACAATAGATGAGAATGCATTGCATTTTATGATGCTTTATGTATGCACAATGTTGACCGTATGGTACATTATGACTGACATTATGATAATTAGTTAAATACGTAGGTGTGCAATCAGAGAATTTATGTTGTTATGCATTATTAGGAAAATAAAAATAAAAAGAATCAAGAAATGAATTAGGTTGAGGTGTGTATTTCATTTCGGGTTAAATGTTAGGCGATGAATTATTGTATTCTATATGATTACAAGCATGTGATTGAATTATGAATTATATGTGAACATTGTGTTGTAGGTGAGTCTATCTACGCAGTTGAATTATGGATTATGTGAAAGTGATTAGAAGTATGCATTGGAATTAGGAATTATGTGAAAGTGATTAGAAGTATGCATTGGAATTATGAATTATGTGAAAGTGATTAGAAGTATGCATTGGAATTAGGAATTATGTGAAAGTGATTGTATGTATGCATTTGAATTATGAATTATAGGAATGCAATTGAACTACGAATCATGTATGTAAATTAAATTATGAATTATATATGCAATTGAAGTATGAATTGAGTTATGCAAATTGAATTTATTTGATGTGATTATTGAATTCTATATGATTACGTGCAGACAATTGAATTATGACATCTTGTTCTATGTGATTGAATGTTTGATTGAATTGTGTGAGAACATTACCTGTTGTGTGATTTCATGTATGCAATTGAGTTATGAATAATGTGCGGATATTACATCTTATATGTTTATATGTGATGGTTTTCTTCCTTGAATTACTGATGCGGCATTAAGGTTTTGCAGGTGGAAGGACCATGGAAATGTTCGGGGAAACCACATTGAATGCATGTGCTAATAGTAAAGCCAAGGCCCCATCTATTGAAGAGACCAGGGCCTCGTTGTGAAGTGTTTTATTTGTAACCGTAATGTGAATGTATGTGTAGGAATGTTAAGTGTTGTAATATTGTGGACATACATTAATTGTGATGTTAATTATGTGTGTGTCACTTGACACTAGAGTTATATGTTAACTAAGGTATTTCATGTGGTTGGAGTGTGAGTGCAAGTTCTAGAAGCTTCTTTGGGGGTGAAATCCAAAGTGCATCCACTTGTCATAGGACCCCAAGGTGAAGTCACATCTCACCTTTTTCGTGCATACACTTAACCTTAGTTTTTGGAGGGTTAAATGGGACCCTAGGGGGTAGTTTCATGCATTTTTAGGTAGCCCATTCCATTCACCCATGGGTTAGGGGTATTTTTAGCATGATAGGAGCCCAATATTGACTTTTTGACCACTTCAAAAGTGCCTTTTTGAATTTGAGCGAAAATGCAAGTAGGAATGTGGTCCAAGATTGTCCTCTTTTCATTTTGGGACCAATCTTAGGCTTCCACTTCCATGGAACACCTTTTTGGGTGTAAGGGGTTGTGTAAGACCTTGGGAAGACCAACCAATGGCATGGGGCTCCATCTTCCTAGGATTTTGGGGATTGAGTTGGAGGCCATTTTAGAGGGGAGTTTGGGGAAACAATGGGTTGTTCACCCACTCTCTACCTTTAGAGACCACTAAACTTGGAGAAGGAAAAAGCTGGGGATAAAAGAATGAAAAGGCACAAAACTTCACCATTTTTGCATTGGATCATAGGTTGGAGGATCTTTCTCTTCATCTCACTCTTTGTTGTAGTAGAATCTTGTAGTTGTAGTAATTTTGTTAAGTGTTTTATCTCCCCATGGTTGGTCATGGTGAGAGCATGAAATGGTATTTGTGTTTTCTTTTGTGATATGATTTTGGGTTGTTTACTCTTGGCTCAATCACCCTTGGGAGGGAAGAGCAACCAAGAGCAGGTGTGGGGATGGAGGCAACTTCATGTGTAGAGTCTCCTCCATGTGTGGGGAAGGATGAGCTTGGGTGTGTTGTCCCCAAGTCGCCTTTGCATTTTTAGCCCAAGGGGCATTTGGGGGGGCATAAGGAGGGATTTGGCCTTGTGTGCCATTGATATGAGATACATTGTTATTGTGGTCCATGTGTGGCCCTTGATATTGTTTATTGTGGTCCATGTGTGGCCCTTGATATTGTTTATTGTGGTCCATGTGAGGCCTTATTTTGGCATTGGCTTCTCCATGGGTTGCCCACCCTCACCCCATTAAAGGATCAGGTTAGATCATATGTTTTACCCTTGAGGGAATTTGGGATTATTGTGGAATGTAAGTATATTTTGTGTGAGTGTTTGAATGTTCCCCATTCTTTGTGGTTTCCCCTAGCTCAGGGGTGGCCTCTTAGAGGCCTAGGCTGGGAGGTGAGCTCCTATGGTTTTCCTTGAAAATGGTTTTATTGCAGGATTTTGGAGCCATGAAGTCTTCTTGGATGGAGATGTAACCTTGTGAAGATTTGAAGATGTTATCATTTTTATATTGGAGTACTTTGTATTGTGAATGAATCCTTGAAATGATATCTTGTGATATCCATGAGCTTTGTAATGGATTTTCACTCTCCAAGTCATGTATTGTATCAAGGATTGTTGTGATAGGCTGTGAATATTTGTTTGTAAATCTTGTGATAGTTTTATTTATGATATTGTTGAATCATGTTTTTTTTTATGGTTACAATGATTATTGAATAAAGTTGATTTCAATAAGCACATTGTAAGTTTTGCAAAGCATTGAATGGTGATAGTAAATGTTATTCCTGGAAGTTTCTCTTTGAGATAGAAATGTGAAAATGAATTGTTATTCAAAAGAATAGTATTATATTTTGGTTTATTATAGTGAAATGAATATAGTGATGTTGAACTCTCAAAGTCTAGTTAAAGAAAATCTTCATAGTTTTATATGTATTGTAAAGAAAGGAATATTCATGTTTAATAGGTGTATGAAAAGTTTAAGTTATCAGCATTTTAGTTGTTCAATAGTTACATTGAATTAATGAATTCATGGTTTGTAGGAATTAATTCTATTTCCTTTTTGCAACCAAATAAAATAGAACTATTAAGTGACTTGTGGCTCATAAAATCAATTCAATTGGAAATGAGAATATAGAATAGACAAACAAAGAATAAAGGAAAACAATGAGAAAAGTTGCAAATTTGAGACCTACAGGTCTCTGGAATTTGTATGGGAAAATTTCCCATACAAATTCCTTGCCACGGTCAATATTAAAACATTATATTTGCCCACTTGTATTCCAACTCATATAAAATAATATCAATAAATACTTTTCCCACACTTTCTATATCCCCCCAAAAGGTGGCGTAGGAGATGGAAAGGTTTGACTTAGCAATTAATACCCTTGTTTTTCATTGGCCTTGTACTTCCATCTTATGTACTTGACTAGACTGCAGATAACATAAAGTTTGTTTGACTTAAGTTCTTATTCCTAGCTCTTGCATGAGTTTTCCTTACGGAGAAGTGGTTGGATGGAGAGGGACCCAAATCCCCATACTCCCATGTCACCTCAGCACTCCACACCAAGCAAAGTGTGCTGGCTTCTTGGCAGGGTGTCCTTGTCTTGGACTTTGTATGGGGTGAGGCCCAAACCCCCATGACATCATTCTTCCTCCACCCCTTGGAAAATGGTGCAGGCTTTCCTTGCTTGGGTGTATTCCCACGCGCTAGCTTGTTGTTGACTATATTTTTTGTTAAGGCAAGGTTCTTAGGAGATTATGGTGGGCCCTCCTAACTCCCCTTCCTTATTGCAGCCCCCTTCTCCCTTCATTTTCGTATCTTTTTATGGGAATGATGTCCCCTCCCACTTGGCACGTGGGTCAAGGGGGAATAGGGTGCTTGGCCTAGGGTAGGGGTAGATGGTAGGTAGGGTGTTTAAGGTGTTTTAGATAGGTGTTTAGCTAGGGGGTTCATGGGGAGTTTAACTTGTAGTTTATATAATTATAAGTGGTTAATTTACTTAGCATAGGTTAATTCTTTAATAAATTTTTATTGTTTTATTTAATTGTTATTTCTATAAGTTTGGTTTATTAAAATTTTATTATAGTAACTGTTTAATATATATATGTTAATAATCAAGATATTATAATATATTAATTAATTAATATTATATTAATTAGTTAATATGTTATAATTATTTATTAATTAATATATATATATATATATATATATATTCCTTAATTACTATTATTAATTAAATATATTATTAAATGATATTCATAATTTATCAATTGGTTAATAATCATATTAATTAATTGATATGTTATAATTAGTTTATTAATATATGTCTCATTTAATTATAATTGTCATTCAATTGGTTGTTTAATCTAGAAGATTATAATTTAACATGTTTTGGTTCAATATAAATTATCTTATAATTTTAATAAATAAATTTGAAATTAGCTTATGCCTATCGCAAATCGATGACCAATATTAATAAGAACATTATTTAGAGAATATTCTAGGCAATGTTCTTATAATTTAAATAATCTATGTCGATATTAAATCAACAAATCGTTCGTTAAATTCAATTAACGAAACCCACTTGGTATCATTAATAAAATAAATTATGAAAATTAGACCTTCCTAGATTGTAATCTAATTGTAGCTAGTAGGCTGACCTAATCGTGAATAGTTTAATTTTAGTTAATTCTTTGCAAAGGGTCACTCTAATAACGCAAATAGTGATTTGTTAACCTATTAGGAATCCTTGGATAGACCTCGTTGGCATCATCAAATGCTTATCGAGAATTGTTCATCTTAACCCCTTCGAAACTCAGATTACAACTTCACCACCTTTATCGATTACTTATCAACTAGTATCCTTTTGGAAACCAACATTGGTAAAGGACTTACTCTTCAGAGTCTTTTTGAACTATTGTCTACAACAACTGTTAACCCACAACATTAAATTAGACCTAATTATTACAATAAGAAGACGACACCCAAGTATCAAGAATTCATTACCATTTTATAAATACATCTATTCGAACCCCATGGATCTTACAACAAAAAACATAAGTAATCTATTTAGACAATCATTTCTTGAAGAAAAGGTGTACTCTTGTGAAACAATATAGTGGAAATGTAGAAAACATATCTTTTATGTCTAGTACTCAAGTTTGTAAAATAAGGAAAGCATCAAAAGAAGAAACACAATATATTAAAGTATTATGAATAGGCCAAGTATGAGTTCCAAGGTTCTTAGTGTCACAACCTAGGGCTTATATCTCTATCCCTAATATTATCGTAAGAATGGTTTTCCTTCTCAGGATTCACTTTGTTTTAGATGGTGTCTATCCTCTACAAAATTTACTATCAAAGTTGTCTCATTTGAGACCCCTCAGAGTCATTACTTTGATTTTTTTCTCCCTCAAATTCCTCATTGGGACTCTCTTGTCGAGATGAAGAGGAATTATCTTGAATTCCCTCCTTAGATCTTCCACGGGCGATGGAAGGTATCTTGGAAGAGTGACATAACATAAGTATAGGAATTTAGTTGACCTTTAATTAATGAGAAGAAGTGACTAAGTTAAATACAAATAGACCCTAGAGCTCTCAATGTAGCAACCTAGGGCTCTAATACCAAATATAATATCCCCACTAGGGAACGCATAAGAAATAGGTCTAAAGTAAAAGAAAAATAGCTATTTTTTAAAAAAACTTTACTAAGATCTTCTTTGATATTCCTACATATGTGTCCCTAAATGTTCCCTTAATTTTTTTTTACCAATATTAGAGTCATTGATACAATTAACTATCTTAATGAATTCATTTCCTTACCAACTTTTCACAACATACAAATTGTAGAAATGAGATAGAAATAAATAACCCATCACTCATTTGATAAGCTAAATAAATTTATCCTTTCCTCTTTTATTTATTTCTCCATTAACCTTATCTACACATAATTTATTTGTACATCCAAAACACAAATAATCTTTCAATTTAAAACCCTTTCTTTCCATTTTTATTTTGACGAGTCTAACCAAGATAGGGTAAAGTCATTAACTTTAATTACTTATAATCATAAATCATCCACTAAATCATTTATGTCACAAGTCTAACTACCAAAAAATTATTATCTAGACATTGTATGCATCTAGTTAAGGATTGAGATTTAAATCTATTTTTATTAACCTCTCATCATACACATAGGAAAATACATTTAAGAGCATTAGGACTGAAATTACATCTTTCTACTATTTCTAGTAATACTACATGTTTCTTTCCCTTTTATTTTTACCTAGAGATACCCTTTTACCCTTAACATAACTTTTCACCAAACCATATATTAAATCAAGTCTCCCTTTAGAATTTTACATCAATCAGTACTTTGAATCACAAAGGTTTGCATAGAATTGATACTTCAAATGTAAAACATAAGTAAACATGCATTTTTGAAATCATTACTGGTGTAGGAGCACCTAATCTACAATAATCAAACAAGGGATCCTAAATACATCTAGTGTCTTAGAGTTTCTAATCAGGCACCTAGACCAAATTGTAAGGCCTAACTCCAAGATTGGCACAATTATAAGCCCCTAACTAGCTATGGTCAAAAGTGGTCAATGGGCCTCAAATCTTAGGATCTTAGTTTCTTTTGTGTTTTTAAGGCCTTTGATCCATTTTGGATCATTGGTTAAGGTTAGGACCAATTTTGGTCACTAGTTTTGCAATTTTGCAATATAGGCAAAAGTTGCTCTAAAAGTTGTCATGCAACTTTTGGGCAACTTTCTAAAAGTTGTCATAAACTTGTAATCAAACCTCCCAAATGGCTAGTTGGTTCAAACCACCCATGTAACTATTGGGAAAATCCTATATTAGCCCTTATAGGTGGGTGATAGGATAGAGACATGTATTTTGGCAACCAATCAATAAAATCAACCATTTTCCCTGTAAATCCTCGAGAATAGTGCCTAGTATGGACTGGTATAGATGTTTATGCATGAGTTTTTGAGAGTGGAAGTTTTTGTGTTCAATCTACTATTATATTCAATTGGTTTTAGGATCTAATTCATCTTAGATCAGAAGATGTCAAAGTTTCTTTGCAAGTAACCCGGATTGGGGGTTTCTCCAACAGGTTTCAGATAGGGTTCTCTTGTTTGACCTTATTCCACCATCAAAATTTGACACCCCTTGGTGGAATGTAACCTTTATTTGTATTATTTCATAAAATATAGGTTATAGGTGGAGTTCTACAAGGAGGAGAGCTTTCCACAAAGCCCTAGGTGTATAGGCCAATATGTCCACCTAAACTGTGACTTAGGACAGTCATGATAAAATCCGATTGAGGATTCATCAAGACCTAAAACTTACGATTTGAAACCCATTCACATTCCTCCAAAGGATCTCATAATTTATCTTATCATTGGCTTGGAGGAAGAGGCACTTGTAGTGCAAACTAGCCCTAATTAGGCCTATTAGCCTTGTCATAAAATTGGCTCCATCAGTAACCTCCCTTTGGTTTCAAGTCCTAATGCTTGGATATATTCCATAATCCCCAAAAGGGTATTAGGATCCTCAATCTGATCTACACCTTGTTTGGAAGGATTTTAAACTAGACTCAAGATACTAGTTTCAAAAGGCTACAAGCCAAATCCTAGGTTTGTGCAGTAGCATAACCTTATGAGTTGCTCAATGGTGAAAGAACCATTGGAACTATCAAAATAAGACCTAAATAGGCCAAAGAAATGTGTATAATCCACCCTTGGTCTTAGTATTCACTTCATGGGGTTTGAGTACCTATTTCCTTGAAGAGATCTCTTAATGAATTCTTGTTTCTTGGTGCTTGGGACTTTGACAAGCCTAGTGATTAGGTGATATTGTCTTGTAAGGTTGTGATAACCTTAAACCAGGTCATTTTTGATACTTGAGATAATTATTTCAGCACTTGACCCTCCACCTTGGGTGTTGAGGGATTTAAATCTAGCCTTTGCTCATTGTTTGGAGGCTTCTACTGACCACTGCTACATGAAGTGGTATCAGAGCTATGTCTGATCCTCAGAATGAGGAGATCCCTACAAGGGTTACAAATAGTGAGTTAGCAAAGATGGTGAGAGAGAAAAAGGCTGCAAATAAGGCCTTAAATAAGAGGTTTCAAGAGCTTGAGAAGAAGCTTGATGACAAGGACAAAGATGAGTCTAAAAATGAAGAAGGGAGTGAAGAAGAGGAGGATGATCCTAATCAAAAAATCCTTGTAGACCAAAGACCTTTTATAGATGCCTTGAAATCCATGGGAAGAAGAACCATGTAGGAGAAGATAGATTTGCCACTTTTCAATGACAAGATGAATGCTGATCTAGCCTTGGATTGGATAGAGGCATTGACAACATTCTTTGAATGTGAAGATATCCCTGAAAAGTAGAGGGTAAAGGTAGCAAGATCCAAGTTGAAGGGAGTAGCCCTAACTTGGTGGAACTTCATCCAAACAAAGAGGGTGAAGAATGGGAATAACATGATAAATTCATGGAATAGAATGATTTCACTGATCAAAGAGATATATGTACCTAAGGACTATGGGGTGCAACTCCATAGGAGGAAGCCAAGTCTAAAACAAAAGGACATGGATGTAGGCTCATACACCAAGGACTTCTTGAAATTGTGCATGAAGACCAATATGGCTAAAGATGAAGAGGAGAAGCTAGCAAGGTACATGAATGGCTTGAAAGTATCCATTCAAGAAGAGTTAAGTCTACACTTCCCTACCACAGTCAATAGGTGATATCAAATGGCCCTTAAGGTAGAGGAAAAATGGAAGAGAAAGCAGGATTTTGGAAAAGGAAAGAGCAATGATAGTGGGAAGAGTTTTAGAGGCAAAAACAACTCTTGGAACAAGGGACAAAGTAGTGGCAACAAGAGCAAGGCCCTTGACCAAGGAGACAAAGAGAATAGTGACTCCAATTCAAGGGGAAACTATAGAGGAAGAAGACCTTTCAATAGAGGAAGGAAAAATTTAGGAAGAGGCAATGGACCATTGAAGTGTTTTTATTGCAACCAATTGGGACATCATGCAGGAAGATGCCCTGAGAAGAGAAACAATAATAAAGGTGAGAGGATAGCACAACTTGTCCAAGAACATAAACAAGAGGAAAATACTAATGCTAGAGACTTGGAACCAAAAGAAGGAGTGTGTCTAATGATGAGGCAGGTCTTCCTTCAAGTACCACAAGCCCATGAGCCTCCAAGAAGAAAGAATCTCTTCAGGACAAAGATCAAGTGTCAAGGAAAGGTATGAAATCTTTTTATTGATTCTAGTTCAACTAAAAATCTCGTGTCTTGTGAAATGGTTCAGAAATTAAACTTACCTAAGAAACCATACCCTTGCCCCTTTCATGTCTCATGGTTAACCAAAGGCCAACAAACTCTAGTCACAGAACAAGCTTGGATGGAGTTTTCTATTGCTGACTTCAAGGAAAAGGTCCTTTGTGATGTTGTTGAGATGGATGCAGCTCACATCCTTCTAGGAAGACCTTGGAAATTTGATGTTGATGCTACCCACCATTGTAGGAAGAACACCCACTCCATCACCAAAGACGGGAAGACCTTCACTATGAAGCACTTACCGGATTGAAAAACTAAAAAGGAACCCACTATGATTATCATAGGGGAAAAGGAGATGTTGAAAACCTTGAAAGAATATGATATTGAACCATTTGTCTTGATTTAAAAACCCAAAGATAAAATCAGGTCTGGTCAAGAAGAGCCCATGCCAAATGAAGTCAAAAATCTGCTGCAAAAGTACAAAGAAGTCACTATTAGTGACCTACCCTCTTGCCTCCCTCCCATTAGGGACATTATTCATCAAATATACCTCATACTAGGCTCATCCTTGCCTAATAAGGCACCATAAAAAATGACTCCATTGCAACATGCAAAGATTGCAAAACAGGTCATTGAATTTTTGGAAAGAGGACTCATTCAAAAGAGTCTCAGTCCTTGTGTTGTACCCTCAGTCTTGGCCCCTAAAAAGGATGGAAAATGGAGGTTATGCACTGATAGGGCCCTAAAAAAAATCACAATAAGGTACAAATTTCCCATGCCAAGGATTGAGGACCTATTGGATCAACTAGGAGGTGCTTGCTACTTCACCAAGATAGACTTAAAGTCTGGTTACCATCAAATCAAAATCAAACCCAAAGATGAATGGAAAATAGTATTCAAGACTACTGAAGGTTTAGTTGAATGGTTAGTAATGCCCTTTGGTTTAAGCAATGCCCCTAGCACTTTTATGAGGCTTATGAATGAGATATTCATAGATTTTATTGGAAAATTTGTTGTTGTTTACCTTGATGACATACTAATATTTAGTCATAGCAAGGAAGACCATCTTGATCATGTGGAATAGATACTAAGAAGACTCCATTAGCAAAAGTTGGTAATCAACTTGGAAAAATACATGTTTATGAGAAAGGAACTTGTATTCCTAGGTTTTGTGATCTCAAAGGGTACCCTCAAGATGGATCCTGAAAAGGTAGATGCAATCATTAATTGGATTCCACCAAAGAATTAGGGTGATGTAAGAAGCTTCCATGGGCTTGCAATATTTTATAGGAAGTTCATAAAAAATTTCAGTCATGTGTGTGCACCAATGCTTGAAACAATCAAAGGTGGAAAGAAGACTAAGTTTGCATGGACAAAGGAAGCAAATGATGCATTCCAATACTTGAAGAATAGAGTCTCTCAATACCCTATCTTGGTCCTCCCTGATTTTAATAAGGTCTTCACTGTGGAGACAGATGCAAGTAATTTGGCTATAGGTGTTGTCCTAAGCCAAGAAGGCAAGGTAATTGCATTCTTTTCAGAGACATTGAATGAGGCCAAGAGGAATTATTCCACCTATGACCTAGAGCTTTATGCCATGGTCCAAGCCCTCAAGAAATGGAGGCACTACTTGATCCCAAAGGATTTTGTAGTCTACATCGACAACCATGCATTAAGCTTCCTGAATTCACAAGAAAAACTTTTAGTCAGGTATCTCAAATGGGTAGTGCAATTGCAGGCCTATACCTTCAACATTAAGCATAAAAAGGGTGTAGCAAACAAAGTTGTTGATGACTTAGTAGGAGGATTGGTCTGGTTGAAGAGGTTCAACTAAAAAGTGTGGGAATTGAGCCCCTCAAACACTTATACCTAGATGACCCTAATTTTTTTGAGATATATCAAATTTGTACAAAAGTGGAGGGCATATATCATATTGATTTCTCTGAATATCTGATTCAGAATGGCCTTCTATTCAAGGGAGCACAAAAATGCATACCCAAGTGTTCAATGAGAGCAAACATAATTAGAGAAAAACATTGTGGTGGCCTAGGAGGTCACTTTGGCATTGAGAAGACAACAAACATGGTAAAGAGAAGTTATTTTTGGCCCAAGTTGAACAATGAAGTTAAGAAGTTTATTAAGTCTTGTACTATTTTCCAACAAGCTAAAGGGATGACAAAAAATCAAGGGTTCTACCAACCCTTACCAATCCCTTCAAGGCCTTGGGAATCCATTTCAATGGATTTTGTCATGGGACTGCCTAAAACCAAGCAAGGATCTAATAGTGTATTTGTCATAGTGGATAGGTTCAGCAAAATGGCCCACTTTGTGCCATGCAAGAGCACAAATGATGCATCTCATATAGCCAATCTCTTCTTCAAATAAGTAGTTAGAATCCATGGCTTACCCCAAAAAATTGTATCAGATAGAGATGTGAAGTTCCAAGGGCACTTTTGGAGGACACTCTTCAAGAAGTTGGGTACAAATCTCACCTATAGCTCTACCTATCACCCTCAAATAGATGGGTAGACTAAGGTAGTAAACAGGTCCCTAGGCAATCTTTAAGATGTCTAACCAAGCAATACTCACAAAGTTGGGATACCATACTACCCCAAGTAGAGTTTTCCTTTAATGACTCCATAAATAGATCAACCGGTACAACTCCTTTCCAAGCAGTGTATGGTTTTCATCCCAAGGGACCATTGTACCTAATGGAACTCCCCTTTGATTTTAGAATTAGTGCTAAAGGCCAAGAATTGGAAAAACTCATCAACAAGGTACAACAACAAGCAAAAGAAACTTTGCAAAAGACTAGTTTGAAGTACAAAGAAAATGTTGACAAGAGGAAAAGAGAGGTTCATTTCCAAATAGGAGACATGGTTTGGGAATTCCTAAGGAAGGAGAGACTACCTAAGGGTAGATACTCTAAGCTACAAATGAAGAAAGTATGCCCCTGTAGCATACTTAACAAAATAGGGGATAATGCCTATGATATATCCCTTCCTCCAACATTGTAGATCTCTCCAATCTTCAATATTGTAGACCTCACACCATATAAGGTTACAACATGTTCAAGCAAAGAGCAGGGTCAGGACACAAGCAATGAGGATGAAGACTATGTCACTGATCTTCCACAAAGAAAACCGGTAGAGATTGAAGAAATTTTGGACTCTAAACTACTCAAGAAAACTAGATCAAGTAAGTACATGTAGTACTTAGTAAAATGGAAGGGCCTACCAAAGATTGATGCTACATGGCTCACCGAAGATCAAATCAAGCAACATGAGACTTCGGTAGAGCACCTATCCTCAAGTAGGAACTTGAGTTTTAAAACTCAAGGGGAGTATGGTGTAGGAGAACCTACTCTACAATCAGAAAAAAAGGGCTCCTAAATACATCTAGTGTCTTAGATTTTCTAATCAGGCACCTACACCAAATTGTAAGGCCTAACTCCAGGATTGGCACAATTATAAGCCCCTGCCTAGCTATGGTCAAAAGTGGTCAATGGGCCTCAAATCTTAGGATCTTAGTTTCTTTTGTTTTTTTAAGGCCTTTGATCCATGTTGGATCATTGGTTAAGGTTAGGACCAATTTTGGTCACTAGTTTTGCAATTTTGCAATATAGGCAAAAGTTGCTCTAAAAGTTGTCATGCAACTTTTGGGCAACTTTCTAAAAGTTGTCATAAACTTGTAATAAAACCTCCCAAAAAGCTAGTTGGTTCAAACCACCCATGTAACCATTGGGATCATCCTATATTATCCCTTACAGGTGGGTGATAGGATAGAGACATGTATTTTGACAACCAATCAATAAAATCAACCATTTTCCTTGCAAATCCTTGAAAATAGTGCCTAGGATGGATGGGTATAGATGTGTATGCATGATTTTTTAAGTGTGGAATTTTTTTTTTTTAGTCTACTCTCATATGCAATTGGTTTTAGGATCTAATTCATCTTAGATAAGAAGATATCAAAGTTTCTTTGCAAGTGACCCGGATTGGGGGTTTCTCCAGCAGGTTTCAGATAGGGTTCGCTTGTTTGACCCTATTCCACCATGGAAATTTGACACCCCTTGGTGGAATGCAACCTTTATTTTTATTCTTTCATAAAATTCAGGTTAGAGGTGGAGTTCTATAGGGAGGAGAGTTTTCCACAAAGCCCTATGTGTACAGGCCCATATGTGCACCTAAACTATGACTTAGGACAGTCATGATAAAATCTGATTGGGGGTTCATCAAGACCCAAAACTTAGGATTTGAAACCCATTCACATGCCCCAAAAGGATCCCATAATTGATCTTGGCACTGGCTTGGAGGAAGAGGCACTTGTAGTGCAAACTAGCCCTAATTAGGCCTATTAGCCCTGTCATAAAATTGGCTCCATCAGCAACCTCCCTTTGGTTTCAAGTCCTAGTGCTTGGATATGTTGCATAAGCCCCAAAATGGTATCAAGATCCTAAATCTGATCTACACCTTTTTTGGAAGGATTTTAAACTAGACTCAAGATTCTAGTTTCAAAAGGCTACAAGCCAAATGTTGGGTTTGTGCAGCAGCATAACCTTATGTGTTTCTCAATGGTCAAAGAACCATTGGAACTATCAAAATAAGACCTAAATAGGAAAGAGAAATGTGTATAAGACACCCTTGGTCTTAGTATTCACTTCATGGGGTTTGAGTACCTATTTCCTTGAAGATATCTCTTACTGAATTCTTGTTTCTTGGTGCTTGGGACTTTGACAAGCCTATTGATTAGGTGATATTGTCTTGTAAGGTTGTGAGAACCTTAAACCAAGTCCTTTTTTATACTTGTGATAAGTATTTCAGTACTTGACCCTTCACCTTGGGTGTTGAGGGATTGAAATCTAGCCTTTGCTCACTATTTGGAGGCTTCCGCTGACCACTACTGCATCACTTACTTTCAATTACATTCCAAGACTCACAAGAGACATAGGATAGAAAGTACCAAAATAAAATCCTTTCTTGATTTACCAATAAAAAATCACTTTTTTCTTTCCTGAAACTACCCTTCCCAAATAGATAACTTTTTTCTTAAAATTTCCAAATTACAATTACAATTACTTCACATGAATCGAAGGTATAAAAAGAGACAATTACATCAGGTTTCCCAAGGGCTTACAATACATCTTACATCTTGAATACAAAAGATAGAGATGCATGATACAAATAAGAATATACTAACCATGGAATAAATTTGAATCCAATCCAAGACATGAACTATGAACAATACCTCGAAAGAGATTTTCCACCCAACCATGTGAAACTTGTCAAGTTCCACCCCATGTACTAGAAGATAGAACCAATGTACTCTCAAGACTCTAAGGCAATCTAAGGCCCAAATACATCAAGAAACCAAAACTCAAAAGAGAAAGAGTGAAGCATATAAAACATCACCATACTATAACCCCAAGGTCAAGGTTCTAGGATACCACCTAAGTGAGTGTCATGACATCACCTATATATTGGGATCCTCCATGGCAACCATGTAACCCCGATACCCCCTTTCTCAGTATGGATCCTCCATGGAAATTATCCCTAGTCTCAGTACTCTAATTAGGTTTGTGTGGCTATTATTATATTTTCTTTCATTATATTTTGAATCCCCCTTTCCTAGGTTATATTTTTTGTAGGTTCTCAAATTTTACAAACCCACCCATAGGATCATCTGGAAACCACTTTAGGGTTCCAACACCTATGGTGAGGCACTCACCTATAGTTCCTATTCCCTTACCCAATCATAGGCCAAAGATCAAGAATACACTTTAAATGATCTGATTGATAGGTATAGGAAACTCTCCTGTGCACTCAGACCCCTAGGATTAGTCCTAACCTTATCCATAAGCATAATAAGAATCATAGAAAGGATGTCAACACAAGACACCTCAAATACAACATTGTAACTCACCTCATGCATTAATTTAACATTGTCAGGGGTGGACTAATGTAGACCAAAATCATGAGCAAAAATAAAGGTGTCATAGGCCAAAATCCAAGCCCAAAAAATGACCAAATATATATAACCATAACCCTCCCAAGAAGAAATTTGGAAGAGATAAATTATCATTAAATACAACATTCTTCCCAAAAACAATCCCTCCACATCTCCAACTTCAAAACCAAATAAATACATAAATAGAAATAGAAACTTTGCACACCATAAGCACAATAAATACAATCATATACATAATAATAAACTCTCAAGGAAGAGATTTGACCAAGAAATCTTGCAAACAAATGTATTACAACTTCCTGCAAATAATATACTTTTACAACTAATTAATAGCTTTAATAATTCATACAACCACATGTTGGAAACTACAATTGAAGCAATTTTTTTATTGTCATTGATGTCAAAACTTAACTAATAAGACTATTTCTATTTAAGAAAGTACTATATCTATTTGATTGTTGAGAAGGATTAGGGCAGGGGTGAAAACAATAGAACCTAGAGAAAGGTTGAGTTAGTTGATACTTCAATGAGTAATTGATTATGTGGAACAATTATAAGATAATGTATTGTTTATCTATGTAAGAAGAAATACTAAACAAGTAGGCTTAACCGAGAAAAAGTGAAGAAATTTAGTTTAAGCTGAGTGATGTTAGTGTCGACCAAGCTAGTATATGCTGAGTAAATTTAGTGTTGACTGAGCATCGGTATATTGTCGAGGGAGACAACATTAGCTGAGGGAAATAGTTTCAAGTGGTGACTGAGCTACATAGTGATGACTAAGGAGTTGAACATAGTATTGACCGAGTGTTAGTAATTTACATTTGAGGAAGAATTCAGATTCCTAGCTGACATGTTTGAATTCTTAGATTATTTAAATCCTGTTGACTTTATTTATTGACTGTATGGAGCATTTAATGCACAGTAAACCATTTTATTGTGATTCCAATAAAGAGATTAAAGATTTTTCTAGAAGGATGGATGAAGTACATAATATTGGAAGGATTTGATGAATCTGACCTAAACCTAAGATCTACGGAGGAGATTAGGTAGAAAAATATGGATCTACCTATCGAAGAGGCATTTAAGGAAACCTAAGTGTGAGGTTGAAATAGAGATGTTGGAGTTGTTGTTGTTATTGACTAAATAAGAAGAAAGGTTGAAGGAGAAGGGTTTGATTAGAGTTGTGATTTCTTCAAGGGATTTTTGAGCATATCAGTGATGGAGATGGAAATGGAACTCGGTCAGTAAGCCATCATTTATGTAAAAATTAGATCTGTTATTTGCAAAGTGAGTTGTTTGTTTTCAGATCAAACATTACTGTTACTTTCTAATCATTGTATTAGTTAAAATCCTTTAATCATGGTTGACCTAACAGTCATTGTATAAATCCTTTAATCAAGGTTCCATTCTAATGGAATGTACTTAAGTCCTCTAACAAGGTGTACTCCTAATAGGGTGGTTGAAATCCTTTAATAGGGTCACACCTAGCAATGTGTTTGTAAACCTTTGACAGGGTTCACTTTTCATAGAGCTCACTTCAGAAGAGTGAATATATCAGTAGCATGTTACAAAGTGGTTTTTCCCAAATTGGGTTTCCACTATAAATCTTAGTGTTAATACTTGTATGAATGTTTTGGTTTGAATATTTCTATGTTTTTCAAGTGAAATATTGTTGGATAGTGGACTGCACTATTTTATGTTTTTGGTATACATTCAGTAATGACCGAGTAGCTGTTGGTTATTAGATCTGAATTGTTAAAGTGTTTAAAATTTTAATTGATACATTTGGACCTGAGAATAACTGATTCACCCCCCCCCCCTCTCTCTATTGTTCTAAATCATATTAACAATTGGTATAAGAGTTGTTGGTGCTTACAGAGAACAAGTTTAAAGGTACTTGAAGTAAATGATCAAGATGTATAAGGAGGTACCGAAGTTGATTAAGGAGAACTTCCCTACATGGTAGAGTCTGATGAAACTATATCTAGATGGTATTGTTGACTCAGCAAAATATTATGTTGAACATGAATATATTACACCTACTACACCTTTGACTATCGAGGAGATGAGAGCTAAACAAGAACACAATCAAGAAATGTTTTTGATTGCATCTGCCTTAAGCTATCTTGAATTTGAAGACATTAAAGATTGCAAAAATGAAAATCAAATGTGGGACACTCTTGCAAACATCTATGGTGGTGACATAAATGTACTAAGGGGAACAACTGAAAGCCTCAAAGATAAGTTTGATGATATGAAAATGCAAGAAGGTGAGAATATTTCTCAATATTGTGGTAGGATAAAGGAGGTTGTAAATTCTATTAGAGGAGTTAATGAAACTATTAATGATGAAACTTTTATTGGAAAGGTATAGAGAACTTTGCATCATATATATTCTGTCAAAATTTCAGCAATTCAATAATCTAGATGTAACCTTGGTAATTCTCTAACACTGGAAAGTATTGTTTGTAAGCTTACTACTTTTGAGCTTTCTAGTTATGATAACTTCAATGTTGCTAGTGTTGAATCTATATTCAAGTCACAAGTGGTTTTTCATAAGTCTAAAAAGGAAAAAGGAAGATGCATCAATGAGAGTGAAAGTGAAAGTGACACTTCTGATGAAGAACTAGAGGATCTTGAAGCTCTTGAAGCTCTTATGGCCAGAAGATTGAAAAAAGGAAAAGGAAAGTATAAAGGTAAACTTTCTATCATATGTTTCTAATGTAACAAAGTTGGCCATATAGCTACAAGATGTCTTGACAGGGATGACAAGGATGTAGAAAGAGAAAGAAAGTACAAAGACAAGAGAGAAAACAAAGGTTACCAAAGGTACAAGGACTATAAGGATAAAGGTAATAAATCTTGTTACATTACTGAAGAAGAAAGTGACACTAATAATGATGATTTTGAAATTGAAGTATTCTATGTTGCTATGAAAGAGGAGTTTGATGAAGGTGTGAAAACTCCACTTTTTTCTTATGTGAGAAAAGGTGATAAATGGATTATTGGTAGTGGTTAATCACACCACATGACTAGTGATAAAAGTAAATTTGATACCCTAGATCATTACAAAGGTAGAAGTGTTAAGTTTGGTAATGATGCACCATTTCCTATAAATGGTAAAGGAATAATTAAGCTGCCTAATAAAATCACTTGTGAAAATGCTTATTGGATTGAAGGTCTTAACTATAATTTTCCAAGTGTCGCACAACTTAATAGAATTGGCTATTGACTAGAAATTCATCATAGGAAGGCTAAAATATTTGATCCCACTGGTGAGCTGATTGGAAGTAGAGAATAGACAAGAGGTAATTTGTTCTATCTAGACCTATCTGAAGAGACATGTTTGGTTGCACAACTTGATGATATATGGCTATGGCATAAAAGGCTATGTCATGTTAACTTTGACAATCTGGTAAATATTAGTAAAAAGAAGAAAGTTAGAGGTTTTCCTGGATTGAAGAAACCTGATAATGTGATGTGCAAAAAATGTCAATTGGGTAAAATGTCAAAGTCTAGTTTCAAGAGCAAGACTTTTACTTTTGAAAATGTCTTAGATCTATTTCATACTGACCTTTATGGAGCTATGGGTGTACAAAGCTATTCTCATGCTAAATACTTTATTATGTTTGTTTGATGATTACACTAGGATGATGACTGTAGTGTTTTTAAAAGAAAAATATGGTGCATTTCAGTTGTTTAAGTGGTATTTGGCTAAGGTTGAAAAAGAGACAAGTAGAAACCTAAAATGTATGAGATTTGACTGAGGTGGAGAGTTTATATCAAATGAGTTCAATCTATTTCACAATGATAGAGGAATCAAAAGATAGATGTCTACACCTAGAACACCTCCACAGAATGGTATAGTAGAGAGAAGGAATAAATCTATCATGGATTATGCAAGGTCACTAATGATTGAGAAGAATGCTACACAAAAGTACTAGAAACAAGCTGTAAGTACAACTATTTATACCTTAAATTGAGTACAAATTAAAAAAAGGTACAAATGTTAATGTTGCCCAAAATTTCATATCCATTCATTTTGGTCATAGGTTAATTTAATATAAGATCCTCATGCTTTAAACCCTGTTGAACACCACAAAAAAATTTCATGGCTTGGTGTCTTTTCCTCTGGTCCCTACAATTCTTTAAACCCCCTATTCTATAAGTTTAAAATTCATAAATATAGCCGTTCGCCCCAAAAAAGACCTAAAAAACCCTTTGGCTTGTTATAATTCTCCATTACCTTTTTCAGACACTAAAGGTTTCCATTTCCCATGTGCATTTTAAAATCCTTCAGTCACAGAATCTCTTATTCCTAGCGGTCAAAACCCTAACACTTAGTGACCTGGCGAAGCAGTTACAGTTTATTTGGCAGTCTCAGTTTCCTACAAGATTAAGTCTTAGACAAGATCTACAATCATCGCTATACTGCTATGGAGATGTGCTCAAAATTTAACATCATGATGAAATGATGGCCATCGATCTTCTTTTTAGTATAAGCACTGCAGGTTATCAGTGCATCCACTACCATGTCGTCTAAGTTGTACATTCCCTATTGGTCGAAGAGCTCATGATGTGGAGCTGTGTCAGAGTGGGCCCAGTGGTTGTCTTTCTAGGAAGATCTAATGGTTGGCATATGATCTCATGGAATATTCTTAGCCCATGAGATCATGCGACAATCATTGATCTTGCTTTATTCTTTGGGCTCTATTAGGTGGGTCCTCAGTTTCTAATGTGTTTGCATTTGATTGGTCATCCAAGTGGTGACTGGGACCTGTTAGTGGGACCGTTGTTAGAGTATTTGCAAGGGAATCAGTAAAAAAGTAAGATCTACGGTGGTCTCATGATCTCATGGAATCTTCTGACCCCATGAGATCATAAGAGAATTGTTTGATGAGAATCTCAGTGGGTCATGGGTTCGATGTGCTACCAGTCATGCTGAGTTGTTTGCTTTTCATTAGTTTTCACTAACAAGGTTGCATTTGAATTTTCAAAGGATTTACGACTATTTTTAAAGTCGATCTGTGTCATTCATCTATCGGGAAAAATAATATCGATGATCACATTTTAAAGTTTGACCTGCTAGACATTATTATTTAAATTCAAACATACCTCTGTAGGGTTTTTGCTAGGGTTTTGATCTAGCGGTTGTTTGCGACAAAATAGGTAGCTCGAATTGAATTTTTCAAGATAGTTGTAGTTGGGAAGTTGATGGGGAGATCTGATGGCCATCACATATGATTTCTCAGGGTACCAAGTCAGTGTTCTTGCACTGAAGAAACATTAAAAGGTGGTGCCACTTGGGGCTTTCTATACTTTGAAAATACAAATCAGACCAGGATCAGATTTGGAAAATCCATGGCAAGGCCAGGTTGCAAGATGGTAGATGGATCAAGGTGGCTTGTCTATAGGTAGATGCAATACAGAGATGGACATGCAAGATATCTGATCGACAAAGATATTTCAAGAAAAAATTTATGATCAGACATGATAGAATTAGGGTTGGATTATTATCTGACATTTCTATGTAACCCTAGTTAGGTTTTTGACTCTAGCCTGCATGTAAAGGAGGTGTATATAA
This sequence comes from Chamaecyparis obtusa, assembly GCA_027943335.1. Classification (NCBI taxonomy): domain Eukaryota; kingdom Viridiplantae; phylum Streptophyta; class Pinopsida; order Cupressales; family Cupressaceae; genus Chamaecyparis; species Chamaecyparis obtusa. The sequence continues at coordinate 403,393 of BSBK01010690.1, forward strand.
TGTTTTTGGAGCTCTTTAGAGCTCAGAGTTCACATTTTGTAAAAGGAGAGTTCTTCTTTCTCAAAAATTTATTTGTGGCATTTATTTCTACCCTCTAGATTTTCCACTTCCTGTAATCTTTCATTAATGCTTAGATGTTGCAAAGGTATTTTGTGGCATTCTTTCTATCCTTGTACTTTCTTGTCTAAGTTTTCTCTTGCTGAATATAATATGCTAGTCTTATTAGAGAAATCTTGGAGTTCTAGAGCCCTTCTTTCTTTCAGCTTATATGTGTACTATTGAGTTTGATCTGATTTGAGTGAGTTTGTGGGTATAACTCAACCCCCTGTCATTCTATCTCATTCCTATATCCTTTTGCTGAAAAGAACATCTACTTGCAGGTCATAGTTTGTGTCTTTTGTCCAGGACCCTTTGTGAAACACTTATGCAAGCCTATTTAGGAAGATTGTGTTCTTTTAGATCTGAGAGATTTCATGCTGATCTGGTTAGTGTATTATGTTCATTTCATTTTGGTGTATCACCTAGTAGGTAGTTTTCTTTCCATTCATTTCCCTTTCTGCATTCCTTCTCTCCTTTTCACTTCAAAAGATTTTAATTTTCATGTCAAGAAGCAAATTAAGGTGATTATCCAAGAGGAACCAGCCTAGAACCTAGAGGTCTCATCTTAGTTAGCATAGGTCCCACACCTGGAGATGATTCCCATGTTATACTAGGTTATCAAGACTAAGAGAGCTTGAAACAAGGGTGGAAACTTAGTGTATAACAATTCTAGCACACTTGGTGGGACCAAGAAGTCATAGTTTTCATAATTCTTGTTGGGTTTGATATGGATGCAGCAGGTTACAAACCTTTGAGAGGTCATTGTTTTGCATATCTGGCAACTCTAAGTTCACATTTACTGGTTGTAAGTAGACTTAGTACCTAAAATGGACTACCATCCTTCTTTTCATGAGGACATCCCTTCATTTCATGAAGGTCATCTTTATCAGAGTAGTTGTTCTTCTGATTTCATGCAGAACTATCTAGTTATAGCAATGGAGCAACATTCACCTCATGCTTACCCCCCACCCACCCAACTTCTAGTATCATGGCAGCATCAATACACATATTAGCAACCTCAAGAGGAGATGCTTTCCTTAAAGGAGCATGCTTATCACACCCAGATCCAACAACAACAAGCTTTGGCTCAACAGGACCAAGGCTATAAGAGGTATCTGGCAGAGCAATACAAGAGGAATGAGGCCAAGCTCACCGAAAGGTTGGAAGCACAAAAGAAGTTTTATCAAGAGGTGTTGGAAACACAAGAAAGGAATATGCAAACACAAGAAAAGGAGCATTTTGATGCTAGATGGAAGCAGTATGAAGATATCATTGTAGGACAGCAACAAAGCCAAACAACCCTTATAAGCAACCTGGCAACACTAAACAAAGTTTACAAGGAAGATTTGATTAAGGTTAGTGCTGCTATAGCTGAGAAAGAAGAGGATTTTCAAATAACATTAGTAGCTCACAAGGATGCCTATGAAGAATTGGAAGTTCTTAAGAATAATTGTGAAAGGGTAATTCAAGACCAAAAGATTTTGATAGAAGCCATGTTTGATAGAGGCAATGAATTTCAGATTAAGAAAGAAGAGGAATTGAGAGCTCATGAGGAGTTTCATGAGAGAGAGTTGCATGATCTCAAGAAAAATATAGGATTTTGAGCTTCTACAGCTAAAACACATAAGAGAGGCTATCAGATGTAGATTGAGAAATGTTTTCAACTCAAGGAAGAAAAGGAGATCATTGAAGAGAAGATTACTGATCTAAAAGAGGTTCTCTCTGAACAAGTCAAGACAAATGAGTTTTTAGCAAATCATGATAATTGTGTTGACAAAAGTATACTTCTCCTACAAGAAAATCTAGAAGAAGAAGAAGAAGAAGATCAATTTTGGGACAAGATGGAACACTTTTTCTTACATCTGGATGACAAGCCCACACTTCTAGAGAACACCTACAAGCTACAGGAGATAGTTATTTTCAGTCAACATAAGGAGGATATCAATTAGACTGAAATAATCTCTCAAGAGCCTAAGTCTATCAAGGAGAGCTCCAAGTCCAACATCTCTCATGGTTTCCCTATCAGGTATTTGGCCAAGATGGAGGCTATCAAAGGAGTACAAATTGTACTAGCATCCCAACATGATATTCCACTAGAAGCTGAAGCTAAGAATGAACCAAATTAGCATGTTGTCCCTATTGACCAAGTAAGTAGAGCCCTATTGCTACTTGTTGTTTCTCCTCAGAATGATAGTGTCTACAATTAGCTTGATCAAGTGATTAAAATTCATATCAGCCAAATCCTTGTCAAGCAAGTGATCCTGCATATCTCCTATGTTCATCTTGTAATAGCTTTCTAGAAGAATGTAGATTATTTTGAACTTAAGAGGATGGGAAGCTATTTTTCACAATCAGTGAATGGTTTTATTTGACCAGCATTATGTAGTGGTTGGTTTAGAATAGATTAGCTTCCCTGCTTTCTAGCTTAGTCTTTTCCTATTTCCCAAGAGGTGCTCAAGCACACTTTGTTCCTCCCAATTCTAGGTCTATCTCTCTCTATCAAGTCTTGTTTTAGAAATGCCCTCCATGCCCAATGGATATGTCAAGGCCACTGGTTTCCATGTCTAGCAGGCTAACATCCAGCAGAAATCACCAAAATATTGCCCAAAATTTCATATCCATTCATTTTGGTCATAGGTTAATTTAATCCAAGATCCTCATGCTTTAAACCTTGTTGAGCATCCCAAAAAAATTTCATGTCCTACTGTCTTTTCCTCTAGTCCCTGCAATTCTTTAAACCCCCTGGTCTACAAGTTTAAAATTCATAAATATAGCCGTTGGCCCCAAAAAAGCCCTAAAAACCCCTTTGGCCTGTTATAATTCTCCATTACCTTTTTTGGCCACTAAAGGTTTCCATTTCCCATGTGCATTTTAAAATCCTTCAGTCATGGAATCTCTTATTCCTAGTAGTCAAAACCCTAACACTTAGCAACCTGGTGAAGTGGTTACAATTTGTTTGGCGGTCTTGGTTTCCTGCAAGATTAAGTCTCAGACAAGATCTACGATCGTCGCTATACCACTATGGAGATGTGCTCAAAATTTAACATCATGATGCAACAATGGCTATCAATCTTCTTTTTAGTATAAGCACTATAGGTTTTCAGTGGGTCCATTGCCACATCATCTGAGTTGTACGTTCAATATTGGTCAAAGAGCTTGTGATGTGGAGCTGTGTCAGGGCCGGCCTAGTGGTTGTCTTTCTAGGAAGATATAATAGTTGGCGTATGATCTCATGGAATATTCTTAGCCCATGAGATCATTCAATAATCATTGATCTTGCTTTATTCTCCAGGCTCTATCAGGTGGGTCCTCGATTTCTGATGTGTTTACATTTGATTGGTCAGTCAAGTGGTGATTAGGACCTATCAGTGGGACCGTTGTCAGAGTATTTGTAGGGGCATCAGTAAAAAAGTAAGATCTACAGTGGTCTCATGATCTCATGGAATCTTCTAGCCCCATGAGATCATAAGACAACCGTCTAATGAGAATCTCAATGGGTCATGGGTCCGATGTGCTACCAATCATGCTGAGTTGTTTGCTTTTCATTAGTTTTCACTGACTAGGTGGTGTTTGAATTTTCAAAGGATTTATGACTATTTTTAAAGTCGATCTGAGTTGTTCATCTATCAGGAAAGATAATATCGATGGTCACATTTTAAAGTTTGACCTGCTAGCCATTATTATTTAAATTCAAACATACCTTTATAGGGTTTTTGCTAAGGTTTTGATCCAGTGGTCATTTGCGACAAAATGGGTAGCTCGAATTGAATTCTTCAGGATAGTTACAGTTGGGAGGTTGATGGGAAGATCTAATGGCCATCACATATGATTTCTCAGGGTACCAAGTCAATGTTCTTGCACCTAAGAAACATTAAAAGGTGGCACCACCTAGGGCTTTCTATACTTTGAAAATACAAATCAGACCAGGATCAGATTTGGAACATTCATGGCAAGGCTGGGTTGTAGGATGGTAGATGGATCAAGGTGGCTTGTCCATAGGTAGATGCAGTACAGAGATGGACACGTAAGATATCTAATTGGGAAAGATATTTCAAGAAAACATTTATGATCAGACATGATAGAATTAGGGTTGGATTATTATCTAACATTTCTATGTAACCCCAGTTAGGTTTTTGACTCCAGCCTGTGTGCAAAGGAGGTGTATATAATGTATTTGGAGCTCTTTAGAGCTCAAAGTTCACATTTTGTAAAGGGAGAGTTCTTCTTTCTCAGAAAGTTATCCGTGGCATTTCTTTCTTCCCTCTAGCTTTTCTACTTCTTGTAATCTTTCATTGATGCTTAGATATTGCAAAGGTATTTTGTATCATTCTTTCTATCCTTGTACTTTCTTATCTAAGTTTTCTCTTACTGAATATAATATGTTGGTCTTATTAGAGAAATCTTGGAGTTCCAGAGCCCTTCTTTCTTTTAGCTTATATGTGTACTATTTTTTTTGATCTAATTTGAGTGAGTTTGTGGGTATAACTCAACCCCCTATCATTCTATCTCATTCCTATATCCTTTTGTTGAAAAGAACATCTTCTTGTAGGTCACAGTTTGTGTCTTTTGTCTAGGCCCCTCTTTGAAACACTTATGCAAGCCTGTTTAGGAAGATTGTGTTCTTTTAGATCTGAGAGCTTTCATGCTAATCTAGTTAGTGTATTGTGTTCATTTCATTTTGGTGTATCACCTAGTAGGTAGTTTTCTTTCCATTCATTTCCCTTTCTGCATTCCTTCTCTCCTTTTCCCTTCAAAAGATTTTACTTTTCATGTCAAGAAGCAAATTAAGGTGATTATCCAAGAGGAACCAGCCTAGAACCTAGAGGTCTCATCTCAGTTAGCATAGGTCCCACACCTGGAGATGATTCCCATGTTATAATAGGTTATCAAGACCAAGAGAGCTTGAAACAAGGGTTTAAACTTAGTGTATAATAGTTACACCTTATGAACTATGGCACGGTTATGCACCTAATGTAAAATACTTTAGAATTTTTGGAAGCAAATGCTATATACTAAAAGACAATAGAAAATTGAAATTTTTATGCTAAAAGTGATGAGGGCATATTCCTAGGCTATTCCACAAAGAGTAAAGCTTACAAGTGTTTGAAATCTAACACTAAGAAAATTGTGGAAAGTGTAAATGTGAAGGTTGACTAATATGTAGAGAAAATGAACAGGAAAGCAAAAGAGAACCTGAGGATTATAGCTCTTCTATCTATATAAAGGAAGAAGAGGAAAGTAACACACTTGCACCTAATGTAGAGTCTCGGGTAAGAAATGTCAAACTTTAGGGAGATAATGTCGGGCATTAGGGAGATGCTGCCAAATGACAGGAGGCTATTGGCGAGCATCAGGAAGTGGTTGTCGAGCAATTAGAGCCTAAATCTGAAAATCTTATTGATGAAATTGAAGAGCAAGGAGAAAATAAAATAGAACTTGTTTTGGCATAGTATGTAAGGAGACATCACAAGCCTGAGAAAATCATTGGAGACAAAGAAAGTGGAGTTCTGACTAGAAGCAAGTTAAGAGATCCTACATGCTTATTGTGCAAATTTGAGCCTAAGACAACAAGGGAGGCATTAGAAAATGTAGACTGGATTTTAGCTATGAATGAGGAGATAGACCAGATAGAAAAGAATGATACCTGGACTTTGGTGTCGAGAATAAAAAACAAAAATGTGATTGGAACAAAATGGGTATTCAGAAATAAGCTTAATGAACATGGACAAATCACAAGGAACAAAGAAAGGTTGGTATGCAAGGGCTATGTGCAAGAAGAAGGAATAGACTATTGGGAGACATTTTCCCCTATAGCAAGATTAGGAGTAAGAACTCTACTTGCATACGTTGCATACAAAGATTTCATGTCATTGCCCGCAAGGTAATAAGTGAAGAGAACACAGATTCTCTTTGTAAAAGAAAACCTAAGTAATGATTTAAGAATTTTTTTGAATTTTTTAAATAATTATATAAACAAAACATAGATTAACTTAGATTCCTCCAAGGTTCCCTTTTCATTTAATGTATAAATCATTAAGTCCACATAGTGTACTAACAACTTGATTTACTTCTTAATCAAACTACATCCCAACATTTGCAGATTATTTATAAAGAAATATAAAGTACTTTCATTTTAATTTTCCATTTAAATCCATCTATACTCCTAAGTGTCCTTTATGAATGATATAACATTTAAAGCATTAATACCATATAATAGATTCATCTAACCACTTGATACATTGCAAATATTACATTTGTTTTACTAGCTTTTCCTTTATTCATCAATAATGAGAAACATACTACTTTACTTGCAATGTTACAAAATCATTTTCTTTTCCAACATACATCATATACATAAATTTCATGATTTCCCTTTTCCTTTTTTCTAAGTCTACCCGTTCCAATTACAACATTTTGAAATACATTAATGATTACACTACATTCATCTCCTCTTGGGATGTAACATTAATTTTACATCATGAAAGACAAATAAAAGTCTCCATTCTTCAAAACTGGAATACTATGCAAGTATGAATCCTTAAGCACTGTATCTACAAAAGGTACCTTGATAAAAGATTTACCACCCAACCACATGGATACCAAAAGGCCCACTCCCCCATGCTAGGAGATAAACACCAAGGTCTACAAACAAGGGATAGATAGGCCATACCTAGGGTTGGGTAACCTTTACCAAATAGAAAATAAAAAGAAGATCAAAGTATAAATCTTTTCCCAAAGGTTCTAAGGCTTGGTAGAAAATCTAAGAAACAACCTAAGTGAGTGTCATCACATAGCCCTCACCCCTTGGGTTTTCCTGGTACTAGCCACTCCGGGCCCCGGCCCACAAGTAGGCACATGTAGAACTGAATGCCTTTCATACAAACAAGCACCATTCGATCGTACCTACTCATAGGCACCTTCTCCCACTCCCATCCATAGAATTTACTAGCACTAATGGCTTTGGTAGGGAATACATTAATCTTTTTAGTGTTTGAACCCATTCCCAAAAGTTTTAATTACATTATCACTTGTTAAAATAACTCTTCAGTCGATTATCTTGGTACTAGCCACTTAGGGCCATGACCCCGCACTGAGAGCCACTCACTTAGTGTTCTTAGGTTTTCTAACCTTAAACTACACACCAAAAATACATCATACATGAAATAAAACACATCATAAACACTTTTGAGAACTTACATTAGTGAACAGAAGATAATAGGAGAGTTTAGGGACATTTAGGAAAATTAGGAGCGGTTAGGCAAACCTAGGATACTCCTGATCCTCCAGACAATCCTAAACCCTAACCCTACTTCCTACACACATCCTAACCCTATTAAAGCATCTAAATGCACCATATAACCCCCACCCAACAAGAAATGAGCATATATAAAGTTTAAACAAAATTCCATATACCAAAAGACAATGCTCCATAAAAATTTCACGTGCTTGAAATTTTAACCAAGTCTGAATTAAATTGAAAACTCAAAATCTAGAAGTTGCATCTTATTTCCTATGAAGTTGAAACCTATCTCAAACATTCTGATAGGTACCTAATTTCTTTATACAAGTATAACTTGAAGTATCAAACTTATACTTAAATTTTATACTTGTATAAATAATCTAAATGTTATACTATGATATACTTGTATAAATATTAAATAATCTAAATGTTATACTTCTATAAATATTCCTGCCTAACCTTAACCTGCGCATATTGTTTTATGGAAGAGAATTAAATACATGTCAAACTTGTATAAAAAAACCTTAATAATACTAACTTGAACTTGAGATTAAATACAACTCGGGAATAATTTATAATGACAGATAATTAAATTAATATACTTCTCTAAATAATCCAGCCTAACCTAATGCGGGATTATATAAATACTACGTGTATTATTTTAATGATAGAAAATTAAAATATTGTGTGTATTGTTGAATGGCAGAAATAATTTAATGACAGAAAACTAATTATAAATAATCCTAACCCTAGATCATGTTATACTTGTATAAATGGCTGGCATAATATAATAATATGACAAAATACAATAATATAGCATTATATTTGTATAAACAGCTATCATACTACAATAATATGATATAATACAATAATATAGCATACAACTGGCATAATATACAATAATATAACATAAACAGCTGGCATAATATACAATAATATAACATAAATGACTGGCATAATACAATGATATGAAACACGACCGATAGAATACAATAATATTATATTTGTATACATATTCTGAAACATAAAAAAACATATAGAGAAGCATTCAAATAGAAATAACATTCATAGATAGAAAAGAAAATTATCTCTCAGAATGGATTCCAACCTGGAGTCCTGCGGAGATTCGGTTGATCAAGAAGGATCGAATCCTTTCAATCTCTTCCGACACTCCTTCAAGTCCTTATGTGTGCAATCTCCAGCCTCTACTAGAAGAAACCAAATGCCAATCTTAGAGAATAATGAATTATCTCCTCACAAACATAATTTTCTACAACTAAAATGCTCAACCATACAATATTTCTTCTTGAATCCAATTTCATATCCAACACCCTCTCGCACAGGAGATCTCTCTGTATATAGATTGGGGAGTAGTTGCACAGGTATTCCAACCGATGCAACTATCCACCAGTTATTCATTAATAATACGGTTTGTAAAACCATTCCCATGAAGGGATAAACATATTTTATTTAAGAAGGTTTTAATCTATGTCTCCTAAATTTGAGGATGAAAAAATAGATAAATAAAGGTTTTAGGAATAATTTTATTAATTTACTTACTATGGTAATTTACCAAAAGCATTTCCCAAATATAAAAATAATATAGACTTACCATAGTTTCATAATAATTCCGTTCACATAATTAATTTATTATATAATAATATATATTTATATATGTATTCATAGGCATATGTGTGCACCCATATGCTTATGGTACATATACCATAAGTAAGACACATTATTATTAATATTACAAATATTTAAATATTATGAATATCATTATTGTAAAACATATTATTTATTCATATACTTATCCATATTCTTTACAAAATATAATAGTGATATATATTAGGTAACTAATAACATAAGTTGGATTTTACCACTATTATTAAAACATCTATTATTAATATTGCCATAGACATCTTATTATTATGGATATTATAAAACATTATTAATACCATAAATTATTTATTATTATTGATATTAAAATCACATGATTTACTCACATACTACTCATTCCTAACAAGATACACTTGTACAAATAAGTAACTACTAATAAAGATAAATCACTAAATCATTTCTTCATATGAACAATAATTCACATCAATAATCTACTAACAAAATTGAACATACCATGAGGACAATTAGAGCTGCCATACTCAAAACCTCATTCTCAATGAATGCAAAAGACAAGAAACCATCTACAAGATCCAAAAAACCAACAAATAGAGAGGACATAGAAATATATTATCCACACAAGGGACTGACTCGGGAACTCCCCACCTAGGAATGAAAGGATTAGAGGTAGATTTCCTTCTTATGGAACTTGGTGATATCTCTGTAACAACAAAAATGATCGAGGATTTTGAGGGATCACTCAGACCTGTGAAGCCAGGTAGAGATGATACCCGGTACCTACACTCTTGCATCACCAAGAAGAGATACATGGATATATATGGATATACATACAAATCAGATATATGTAAGTAGATGACCAGGATCGATACATCGTGTGGACCTCAACTAAGTGAGTAACTATGACTTCATCCTGAGTCATGAAACCACATCAGACACATATCAATGAAACATAAAACATCATGATAATGGTTAGATTCAAATCCTTGGGTTAGCTACATAAAACATATAAAGATAGATGGTTTTCTAATTTCATGAACATATAAATGATAACCATTAATGAACATATCAATCATTTGATAAACATATCATTATCCACAACATAAATGTAAAAGTATAGTTCTAACCATCATAATAGAATGTCCAAATCAGAATGTCCAAGTAACACCATCGGAGAGGGTATTACATTTTAAGGTATACCAAATGGATGTCAAGTTTGCATTTTTAAATGGTATATTAGAAGTGTACATTGAGAAACCTGAAGGATTCGTTGATCCAAACATGAGACACATGGTTCAAAAATTGAACAAAAAACTATATGGATTAAAGAATGCTCCCAGAACATTGTATGAGGGCCTCCGCAATTACCTGTTACAGATTGGATTCTCAAGGACAAATGACACCAGCAATCTATACATGAAAGGTGAAGAAGGTAAAGGGATCTTGTTAGCTAATATTTTTGTAGCTGATATCATATTTGGTGGACAAGATGCCTTGTGTAAGAAATTTTCAAATGAGATGCAAACTAAGTTTGAAATGTCTATGTTTGGTGAGATAAAATTCTTTGTTGGTTTGCAAGTATATCAGATGGAGAAAGGCATTTTCATCACATAGTCTAAATATGTCAAAGAGATACTAAAAACCTTTGATATGGAGGACTCAAGGCTAGTAAGTACTCCCATGGCCACTAGATAGAGATGTTAAGAATGAATGTTGAATGTTTGGCAACCATTTTTTAGCAGTTGTTGTTGCATTCATGACTATGATTGTCATTGATGTCAACACAGTGATCTACCAGAGACTTGTAGAGAAGCAGATAGTGTTTGGATTAGCACATGTGGGATATTATAGTTGGAGCTATGTGATGTTGAGGATATACTCTTTGATATGTTATATGTTTATTGTTAAGAGCAAAAATAGTAATTCATTTATTCATGGAAGTTATGAGTATTTTGGTGGAAGCAGTATTCATGCAGCGTTCCTGAGCAGCAGTTTGTGGAAATAAGATGATATCTCCTAATCAGGATGAAATCTGGTTTTGCATAGTTAAAGAAAAATTGAAGACACATTGATAGTGACATGGATGATAGTGCAAACTTTGAGGTCGAACGAGTGAAGAATTATTGTAATTGAAAGGCGACAATTTTGTGTAATTTTGATGCAGCATGTGGAACTTTTATTTTGTAATTGGATGCTGACTCATTTGTAATTACTTGAGTGTGGTATAAAGGAAGGAATGTTTTTTCTTATTGTAATATGGTTGGATGTGATGATGTATGCATGAAGTGAATAAAAGAGCTAATGAATTGTGAAAGAGAAATTGTGAAAGAAGACATGCGAGGTACATAGATCTGAAATTGAGATATGATGAAGAGAGTGCAGTTTGGCATAGTGAGAGAGGAGGTAACATATTTGCTATTATTTTATTGAATAATCTAGAGATAAGTTGGATAGTGTGTTCAGTGATCTTTCCTTTGAATCTATTTGGGTAGTGGGTCCATCTGTCTTGTATAACTCTTAACAGGGTTAGAATCTTTTAACAGGGATTCAAAATCTCCTAACAGGGATTCATATGTACTGAATGTATTTCATAAGACTCCTAATAGAGTCCATCCTTTCATAAGGAATATTCATATGATTGCATCTTTTTTGGGCATCATTCCCACTGGGGTTTACTCTTTGATCAAGAGGTTCCCTAGTCAACATATCTTGTGTCATTGTGTTATTGTGCATGAATATCTTTCCATGGTTGGTAGTTATATTGCTTACATGGTTTAATGTTGTTGAAGTTGATAAAAGTTATAATTACTAGATAACTGATTCACCCCCCCCTCTCAGTTATCTTGGTGGACTTTACTTTCTAACAATTGGTATCAGAGTAGCAGGTCCTTGAAAAAGAAGTTTAATAGCTTAAGGAGATCCATGAAATTTTTTTGAAAAGAAAGCCCTAACTTTGATGGAGTAAATTTTGACAACTGGAAAGAAAACATGAAGACACACCTACTATGTTTAGGACTAGGTTACTAGTTGATTACAAAGAAGGATAAGACTATCATTGAAGAGGATAATCTTGAAACATGTACTAGCAAGGAGAGAGATCTATTCACATGTAACATACTTGTAAGAGAAGCACTTTTGATAGCCCTTCAAGAGAACGAGTACATTCAGGTAAAATGTTTGAAAAAATCTTATGAAATTTGGAAAGCTTTACACTCTACTTTTGAAGGTGATGAACATGCAAAGAAATTTAGATTACATAATTGGATATGTGTATTTGAAGATATAAGAATGATGAAAGATGAATATGTTAGAATATATATTGGTAGAATGTCAAAAATTGTTACAGGCATAAAATCTTGTGGAGGAACAAAGACAAAGAATGAAGTGATATGGAAAATTTTAAGGACATTGACTCCTATATTTATGCAAACAACATAGATGATTAAACAAGTTATACCTTGTACTTTAAAATTTACAAGAGAGACTCTTCTTGGAAGATTGGAAGTAGCAGAGATGAACCTAAGGTCATCAGGAGACTTGCCTAGAATGAAGACAACATTCAGTGCTCTTAGTGTTTGCCCTTCTTTGTCAAGAAGCATCATTGTGAGAAGAGATTATGTTGGCAGCAAGAGATCTAGAAATGAAGAAGACAAGAAGATTGAAGAAGGTATTTCCTTGCTTGTGAAGAGAGAACCAGATGCTAATTTTTTTTTTAAATGTTGGACTTGTCAAGAATATGGTCATTTTGCATCTAAGTGTCCTACGAGAGTTAAAAAGTATAGAAATAATTTCAAACCTAGAAAACCTAAGGAATGCTATTATGCTAATGATGAAGATATTGAAGCTAGTGTAGAGAGAACTCTAAGTGAAAGTGATACTGAGAATAATGATGACATAGGATTTGTAGCAATTGAAGAAGAGAATCGTGAAACTGATGTTAAGGAAGAAAAAGCCTTAGTTTCCCAAGTTGAAAAGAAAGATGATTGGATTATAGATAGTGGTTTTTCACATCATATGACTGGAGACATGAAAAATTTCATAAAAATTAACAATTATGATGGAGGAGTTGTTAGAGTTGGAAACAATGCACCTTGTTTGATTAAGGGTATAAGATCTATCACTCTTGATGGAAAGACTAATACTGATGATGTTTATTTTGTGGATGGATTGAAACATAATCTTTTAAGTGTTGGACAGTTAGTTGATAAGGGATATCAAGTTTGGTTTACTGAAAAAACTTGTGTGATAAAGGATAAAGATGGAAATATGATTGGAACTAAATCTAGAACTAGAGGTAATGTATTTCTGTTGAATCCTACTGAGATGACATGTTTGATTACTAAGATTGATGACAGTTGGTTATGGAATAGAATGTTTTGTCATATAAACTTTGACAACATTGTGAAAGCAAGTACTACACTTGCAGTAAGGGATTTTCCTAAAATTATGAAGCCTACTAACATGATTTGCAAAGAATGTGTGATGGCTAAATAAAAGAGAAGTTCTTTTCCCAGTAAGAAGTTTACATCTGCAAAAATGTTGGAGATTGTTCATATAGATTTGAGCGGTCTTACTAGGACTAGAGGATTCTATAGAGAAAGGTATTTTATGATTCTTGTTGATGATTTTACAAGAATGATGTGGATTTCATTTCTTAAAGAAAAGTTTGAAGCTTGTGAAGATGAAAGTTGGATTAATGTTATGAAAGAAGAACTATATCAGATTGAAAAGAACAAGACATGGGAATTGGTCCCTAGACCTAAAGAAAAGAATGTTATTGGAACTAAATGGGTATTTAAAAACAAGATGAATGAACAAGGAGAAGTAGTAAGAAACAAAGAAAGATTGGTATGTAAGGGATACCCACAGCAATAAGGAATTGACTATGAAGAAACCTTTGCACCTGTAGCAAGAATTGAAGCAGTAAGAATATTTTTGGCTTATGTGGCTTATAAGAAATTAAAAGTATATCAGATGGATGTAAAGTCAGCATTTCTGAATGGAGAATTGGAAGAAGAAGTCTACATTGAGCAGCCTAAAGTTTTTCCTTTGACTCAAGAAGGAGACATGGTATGTAAACTGAAGAAAGCCTTATATGGACTAAAGTAAGCACCTCGAACTTGGTATGCAAGATTGGACAAGTATTTTTTAATGTTTGGATTTATAAAAGGAACAACTGATAGCAATCTATACATAAAAGAAATTGAAAATGGTTTGTTGATTATAGTTATTTTTGTTGATGACATTATTTTTGGAGGAGAAGATGAAGCTAGTGACAAATTTGCTGATGAAATAAAGACTAAATTTGAAATGAGTATGATTGGTGAAATGAAATACTTTTTGGGATTATAGATAACACAAAAAAATGATGATATCTTTGTAAGTCAAACAAAGTACCTGAATGACTTGTTGAAAAGATTTGGAATGGAGAACTGTAAACTAGTTGGAACACCTATGATAACTGGACATAAATTATCTAGCACAAATGAAACATCAATAGTTGAACTGATGCAGGAGCATCCTGGGTGTAAGAGCCATCTTGCATCACCCAAAAATATTTCTATTTTTGTATTCAATAAGGGCTATCTTGTGCAGAGTTGCTATTTATGGAAAATTACTATTTTTAGTAAGTTGGTCATATGATCTCATAATATTTTGATTTTACATGTGGAGGTTCATCTTAGTCATATCAGCCTGCCAGTAAAGTTTCATGGCTAGATCAGGTCTAGTTTTGAAGATATTGAAGATTTTCGGTATTGGTAGCAAGGTACAAAAACTTTGAACTCAGTTTTGAAGGCTTTAGAGGCCCTAGATCAGGTCAAAAATCTGGGTGATAGGCACTAGCACCAATCAAGCCTGTAGAGCGCTTCGTGACCTTTCTAAAATGGGGTTATAATAGTCAATCGGTTCAACTGGTGATGAATTATGGTCTCTGAAAGTCGAGCCACCTGAAATGGTAGAAAATAATTTTCCTTCAAAAAAAAATTTTGGGTTTCAAAAGTTATTTTGAGCCAACTTTGATGTAATAAATTGAAAAATAAAATAATTCTAAGTTTGGTTGGCCCTAAGGGCTAAATTTATGAAACCTTCTCGGGTGGTGGAAAATGCCTATATTAAGAAGGCCCGTAGTGTTGTCTAGGGAAGTTTTGGTAGTAGATCTGGGTATTGATTCGAGGTTTTGTCCTACAAAATATTGTAAGGGAATGCCCATGTGGCTTTGCATATTGTAATTCTGAAAGTTTGTAATTCCACATTTGTGGAGATAATAAGAAGCCCATTTTCTCTTCTTGTATATTGTTGTTATTTCTCTATTTCTATTATGTGTTTGTGGTATTAAGGGGAGCACCCTTCATCAAGTGGTATCAGAGCACGAGATCCTGAGTGTGTAAATAGATCACCGACTATTAGGTAGTTTGCAACAAGACTGTGGTTAGGGTTTTAGTGCGCATTGCAAAAATGCCTCCACGAAAGGAATGTGGCGAAAGAGTTAGTGTTGTAACCCCTGAGGTTAGAGCGCTCCAGAGACAAGTGTGAGCATTGCAAGAAGAGATTCACAGAAGAATAAATCTTAATGTCGGAGATGAAAGTGAGGATGAAGTTGAAGAAGGAAATGATGATCAAGAAGGCGGTGAAATTTTGAATCAAGAAGAAGAAAGACTTTTCCAGGCCATTTCCAAGATCGGGAAAAGACCTAAGATCAAGGTTTTGAAATTTTCTAGAAATCTTAACCCAGAAGAATTGATCAATTGGATCAATGAAAGTGAAGAATATTTTGAGTATGAAGATATTGAAGATCCTGATAGGGTCAAATTCATGAAGGCCAGACTAAAAGGTCATGTGAAGATCTAGTGGCAAGAGATTCAATTGGAGTGAAATAGAAGAGGGAAAGATAAAATCACAAGATGAGATCCAATGGTGGATAAATTGAAGTGACAGTTCATCCCTTTTGATTATGAGCTTGACCTACTAAAGAAAATGCAAAGTTTGAAGCAAGCGGGATGATCTATTCAGGAGTATATAGAGGAGTTCTATTGAATCCTCATCAGAACAGGCCATGTAGAAGTGGATAAGGAGAAAGTTTCCCATTACCTTAATGGGTTGAGGCTGAGCATTCAGGAGGAGCTGAATCTAGTTCAAATGAACAGTATTGAAGAGGCATACCAGTTTTCCCTAAAATTAGAGGAAAAGTTGAACAAGAAGTTTGAGAGCAGACAAAATGGAAGAGGTCACGATGGATGATCTGGTGGATGGTCATATGGAGGCTGAAATGAAGATCTGAAAAAGAAGGATGAGGATAGTAGTAGTCAAAATTAGAGAGGAAATAATTCTAATCATTCCAAGATTAGAACAATAAAGATCAGAGAGGAAGAGGAAGAGGACAAGGTTCAAGAAGAGGAGGCTTTCGTGGAACATATTTTCACTGTGGAGAAGAAGGTCATAGGGAATTTGAATGTCCTCAACACCAAGTAAGGACATATAGGAGGAATGAAGGCTAGGGCAGAGTTGCACATATAGATGAAGATGCCAGATCATCAAATTCTGAAGATGCTGAAAGAGGAGAAACATTGATTAATAGAAGAGTCCTGCTGAGTGGTAAGAATGAACCTGAACAAAGGAGGAGCTTGTTTCACACTAGATGCAAGTGTGAGGGTAAATTTTTTGATGTGATTATTGATAGTGGAAGCACTAACAATTTGGTGTCAGAAGAGATGGTGACAAAGTTGAAGCTCAAGAGACAAAAATACCCACATCCATATCGAATTGCCTGGGTGCAGGATGACCATAAGGTCATGGTTAGTGAATAGTGTCTGGTAAAGTTCAAGATCGGTGGGTACCAAGATGAGGTACTATGTGACATCATATCTATGGATGCATGTCATATTTTATTAGGTAGACCATGGCAGTTTGATAGATATGTTGTACATGATGGTCGTGTAAATACCTATTCCCTGACAAAGGATGGAGTGCAACATAAGCTAAAGCCATTGAAGGAGACCGAAGAAAAGGTATGTGGTAATGCGAGAATAACTTTTGTTGATGGAAGAAAATTCCTAGATGGTATGAGGCATGAGCACATCTATTTTTCTTTAATTCCAAAAGCTGGTAAAGAGGAAATAAAGGATGTACCTATAGAGGTTGCAGATTTGTTGAATGAGTTTCAGGATATTGTATCTGATAATGTACCTGATGGATTACCACTGGTAAGAAAGATCAGTCATCAGATGGATTTGATTCCAGGAGCCAATTTTCCAAACAAGGTAGCACATAGAATGACACCAATAGAAAGTGAAGAGTTAAACAAATAAGGGCATGAGTTGTTACAGAAGGGATTGATTTGGGAGAGCCTAAGTCCATGTGTTGTACCAGTGGTATTAGCACCAAAAAAGAATGGAGAGTGGAGGATGTGTACAGATTTTAGAGCAATAAATAAGATCACAATCAGGTACAGGTTTCAATTGCCATGAATGGATAATATTATGGACTGTTTGAGTGGAGCTGTGTATTTCTCAAAGATAGATCTAAAGAGTGGATATCACCAGATTTAGATCAGAGAAGGAGATGAATGGAGGACTACCTTCAAGACAAAGGAAGGACTGTATGAGTGGTTAGTCATGACTTTTGGGCTAACCAATGCACTGAGCACTTTCATGCGGCTCATGAACGAGGTTCTAAAAGAATTTTTGGGTAAGTTTGTCATTGTTTACCTAGATGATATTTTGATTTTTAGCAAGACATTGGAGGAACATATGATGCATACTTGTATGGTGTTTGAGAAGCTAAGAGAAGAGAAATTATTGATAAATTTGAAGAAGTGTAGTTTTAGCAGAAGGTCTAAAAATGGACCCAGAGAAAGTACAAGCTATCCTTGAATGACCTACTCTAAGGAGTGCTACCGAGGTAAGATCTTTTCATAGTTTGGCTAGTTTTTATAGAAATTTTATCAAAAAATTTAGTAGTATTTGTGGACCCTTGACTGAAATAATGAGAGGGGATAGAAAAGAGTTTAAGTGGACTAATGGGGTAGAAAAGTGTTTTCAATTGTTGAAACAAAAAGTTATAGAACAACCTATTTTACCACTTCTAGATTTTAATAAGGTGTTTTAAGTAGACTATGATGCTAGTGGTACTAAAATAGGAGCTATTATGAGCCAAGAAGGTAAACCTATTACTTATTTCAGTGAGAAGTTAAATGATGCCAAGAGGAAATATTCTATTTATGATAAGGAATTTTATGCTATAGTTCAGGCATTGAAGAAGTGGACCCACTATCTACTTCCTAAGGAGTTTGTTTTGTATACTGATCATCAAGCTTTGTAATATTTGAATAGTCAAGGAAAGTTGAATCAAAGGCATTTGAAATGGGTTGAGTTTTTGCAGAGTTATACATTTGTTTTGAAACACAGGAGTGGAAAGTCTAACAGGGTTGCAAATGCTCTTAGC
Source organism: Chamaecyparis obtusa (assembly GCA_027943335.1). Lineage (NCBI taxonomy): Eukaryota > Viridiplantae > Streptophyta > Pinopsida > Cupressales > Cupressaceae > Chamaecyparis > Chamaecyparis obtusa. Next base: position 421,808 of record BSBK01010690.1, read on the forward strand.
AGAAGGAAACTATTGTTGACAAAAATGCAGATTGAGGTGGTTGGGTTCAAGGAACTCAAGAATTTGTATCCAGAGGATCTTGATTTTGGTGAAGCGTGGAAAGCTTTTAAAGAACCTGTTACTCTAGATAGAATGAAGTGGCTATATTTCATCATTTAGGATGATATGCTATTCAAAGGGAGTCAGTTGTGCATTCCAAGAAGTTCTATGAGGGAGAATCTCATCAAGGAGAAGCATAGTGGAGGATTGGCTAGACATTTTGGTCATGATAAAACCCCTACTTTGGTTAGTGAGAATTATTGTTGGCCACAGTTACAACAAGATGTCAAGAAGTTTGTACAGAGTTGCAGAGTATGTCATATGGTGAAAGGAGTGAAGCAGAATATAAGGTTGTATCAGCCATTACTTGTAACAAAGAAGCATTGGGAGGATATTAGTATGGACTTTGTTCTTGGTTTACCAAGGACACAGCGGGGACATGATTCAATTTTTGTGGTAGTTGATAGATTTTCAAAGATGACACATTTTATTCCCTGCAAGAAGACTAATGATGCTATTCATGTAGCGGAATTATTTTTCAGAGAAGTGGTGAGACTACATGGTTTGCCAAAGATTATAGTTTCAGATAGGGACACTAAGTTCATTGGATATTTTTGCCGTACACTGTGGAAGAAGTTGAAGATAGATTTGAAGTTCAGTTCATCACATCATCCACAGACTGATGGATAGACCGAGGTGGTGAATAGGAGTTTGGAAAATTTGCTAAGATGTTTGTTTAGAGATAAGCCAATAGGATGAAATTTTATTTTACCATAGGTAGAGTTTGCATATAATAATTCTATCAATAGGAGTAGTGGTAAGTCACCATTCTAGATTGTATATGGGAATAGTCCCAGAAATGCATTTGAGTTGAGAAAGATAGATAAAAGAGAAATAAGTAGTGCTGAAGCTGAGGATTTTACCAAACACTTGAAGAACATCCATGAGGAGGTGAGGAAGCATATTACCAAGATGAATGCCCGGTATAAGGCTAAGGAAAATGAGAAAAGGAGGCGTAAGGGGTTTCAGGTTGGAGATGAAGTCATGGTCCATTTGTGGAAGGAGTAATTTCCGGTTGGTACATATAACAAGTTGAAAATAAAGAAGTTTGGACCATGTACGATACTGAAGAAGCATGATTTAGGAAATGCATATGAGGTCAAGTTGCCTACTAAGCTGAATATTTCACCAGTGTTTAACATTTCAGATCTGACAGAGTATCATGAAGGAGGTGTTGAAAATGAGGTTATAGTAGCATAGTGGAGTATTCTAGCAACTAGTTCAGATATCAAAGAGATTGAAGACATATTGGATAGTCATGTTGGAAGAAGCACAAGGAACAAGACATATGAAGAATATCTGGTCAAGTGGAAAGGATGACTTGTCAAAGATTCATCATGGCTGACAAAGGAGCAGGTTAAGCACCTTGGTTTTCCTCTACACACCTAAGACATGATGGGCTCACTTCTCAAATTATCTCGGGTGTCTGATGTAGGAGTAGCCTGGGTATAAGAGCAATCTTGTATCACCCAAAAATATTTCTATTTTTGTATTCAATAAGGGCTATCTTGTGCAGAGCTACTATTTATGGAAACTTGCTATTTTTAGTAAGTTGGTCATATGATCTTAGAATGTTCTTCTTTTACATGTGGAGGTTAATCTCAGTCATATCAGCCTGCCAGTAAAGTTTCATGGCTAGATCAAGTCTATTTTTGAAGATATTGAAGATTTTAGGTATTAGCAGTAGGGTACAGAAACTTTGAACTCAATTTTGAAGGCTTTAGAGGCCCCAGATGAGGTGAAGAATTTGGGTGACAAATGCTTGCATAGTCAAGGTTGTAGAGTGCTTCGTGGTCTTTTCGAAATGGGGTTATAATAGTCAATCAGGTCAACTGGTGATGACTTATGGTCTTCGAAAGTTGGGCCACCTTAAATGGCAGAAAATAATTTTTCTTCAAAATTTTTGTTCGGGTTTCAAAAGTTATTTTGAGCTGACTTTGATGTAATACATTGAAAAATAAAATAATTCTAAGTTTGGTCGGCCCTAAGGGCTAAATTTTTAGAACCTTCTCGAGCTGTGAAAAATGCCTATATTAAGATGGCCTGTAGTGTTGTCTAGGGTAGTTCTAGTAGTAGATATGGGTATTGATTCAAGGCTTTTTCCTATAGAATATTGTAAGGGAATGCCCATGTGGATTTTCATATTGTAATTCTGAAAGTTTGTGGAGATAATAAGAAGCCCATTTTTTGTTCTTGCATATTGTTGTTGTTTCTCTATTTTTGTTATATGTTTGTGGTATTAAGGGGAGCACCCTTCATCATGAATAAAAGAAATATAGATATATGATTGGAGGATTGTAGTACTTGACTCATACAAGACCTGATATAGCACATTCAGTTGGAATTGTAGCAAGATTTCAAGATGAACCTAGAGAATCACATTATGGAGTAGTAAAAAGGATATTGAGATACTTAAGAGGCATAATGGACTATGGATTGTGGTATGAAAAATATGATGATTTTACCCTATGTCCATATACAGATGCTGATTGGGGAGGTAGTGTTTGTTAGTCCATTTTCCAATCAACGTGAAATCCTATGAAAATGGCCTTTTCCCTGCAATCTTTGTTAAGTTGTCATGCCCGGCCTGCAATCACATTTTTATCATGCAAAGTAGATCCCCGATGTTTTATGGTGTGCACCCTTAGCCATAGGTTGTTCATGTTGTCACCATACTCTAGTCTAGATCATGTCTCATAATTCACAAAATCCAGAGAGTTATTCAAGTTTTAAGGTCTGCAAGAAACAAATTTTAGAATCTGCCACAGTGTCAAAAACCCATAGTGTTTTTGAAAATCCATGATGTTTTTGGTCTGTGTGAAAACCCTCATTGTTTTCAACCTTGTGCCTTCCAACTTTTTTACACTTATCTTTTGGTGTCAGAAACCTTGTGTGTTTTTGATCTTTTCCGTCGAAAACCATGTGTGTTTTTGACCTCACAGTTTCCTGTTTGCTGGCGTTCACTAACTGCACAAGTGTGATGTATGGTGGGACCTAGTTCTTTATGCTTCTAGCATGATTAAAGCTTAGATGAAATTAGTGGTTGTTGTAGGTTCACACAGTGAAGCTGCGCAATGTTTATCCTTCACGCTTTTGCGACAGCTATTCAATTTTCTTGTATGGGCGTGAAGTGGGTCTAGGTCTGTAGGCTCTTCTTGATTAGTTGTCGCATGGCCACATGTCAGACTTTTCTGACATGAAATCATGTGACTGCTTGCCACCTGCCCACGTGGGTCCCAGTGCTTAGTGATGTTCAACTGCCTGGCGGTTAAGTTTTTCTTTCCATGATCTAGCGACTCACGGTTATCTCTTGGTCGCTGATTCTTGGCAGTTAGGCCCTTAACATCTGGCGACCTGGCTAGCGGTTTACTTTGCCTTAGTCATGCAATCACATAATGGTGGGCTCGGGTCTTCATGATTTTAAGGGTAAGGCCTCTTCAGTGATGGTCCTACTGGTGGTTATGTGGCAGCCTCTGGTTGGCTATTGCATGATCATGTGTTAGAGTTTTTCGACATGCGATCATGCGACCGGTTGACACATGTCCTGTGGTCCCAATGGTGGGTGGTGAAGTGACATCCTTTAGATGCTGAGGTGGTAGGGTTCTAGTGGTTGTGAGGTGGTGATCCAAATGTTTTCAGTGGGGCCACAATTTTCAAAGGAAGTAGAACGTCTGCAAGTTTGTGAAGATCGTGTGGTTGTTGTTATACCACTGAGGTGATATGCTTGAATTTTAGCATCGCGATGTAACAATGACCATCAATTTTGTTTAAAGAAATATAAAGTACACCGGCCTGAGAAAAGTAAATGAATTGAATGGTGGTGATATAAAGTTAATCTCAGTTCAAATGTTGACCATTGATAGATTGCTGGCACCCTAAGGATGACCGTTGCATTTCAAATTCAAACTTCTAAGTGGGTTTGTGATTGTAGTTGCACGGCTAAGTGATTGCAATCACATGATCGTAAGGGTGAGTAGGGTGCCTTGCAATAATGCGACCAAGCATAAGATGAAACCCATTTTCCTATGGCAGTTAAGTTGATGACCGCGCAATTGCCTGACTAAGGGCAAATAGTTAAGGAACATAAAGCCCGCAAAATGCATGGTGACCATTTGATTTCAAATTTGATTTTCTTGATGATCTGTAGCAACCAAAGGTACCTGAATTTATGGTTTTCTGGCCATTTCTTGATTTGGTTGGAGGCATCGATTGTTGTAGTGTGGTCCAATGAGTTTGGTGATTGCTTGTAGATGTTTTTCCATGTGGGGGAGGATAGTTTTTGTTGGCTCGAGGTGTTTTGATGGTCTGGTCAGATTATTATTCATGATGAATTTGTGATCTTGGGTACAGATTTGAAGATTTTATCTTTCTTGTGGATCATTCTTGTTTTTGATAGATTGGTGCTAGTTTTCCCTTCAGTGAGTTTTCAGATTTAGCTATTATAACCTATACCCTAGCTGTTTGAAGCTTGTTGCATCCTATCTTTGGGATTCCAAGGTAGCTAGTGGTATAAATGGTTGAAGTTTTGACTTTGTAAGGGTTCCATTCTATTTGGTTCCTGTGGGAAGTAGTAAGCTCTGTCACATTGTAGGAGGTTGAATAGAATTTCTTTGCATCTTTTGTAGGTTATTGAAGTGGTTGCCTCATCTTTGGTATAGACATGTACATGATTCATCATACTTAATATAATTGTTTCAAGCTTTCAAGTCTCTCCTTGGTGTCAGTCTTATGAGTTTTGGATTTTTTGGTCCATTGCATAGGGTTACCATTGCATATGTTCTAGTCTTTAGTTCTTAATCTAGGATCAAGTGAAAAATACTTTGGATAGGGCATAGATTCATTAGATTTGTCTACAGAAAGATCTTATAAGTAGTGGATGGGCTGGAATAGTTGTATTTATGTCTTTGAGTCTTTGACAGTAGTTGGTTGATGTTCTATATTTGTTTTTGAGTGTTTCCCAATGGATAATGGCACTGATCAAGGACTAGTATATTCAGTTGAGTCCAATGCTTGATGGTCTTTGGCTATTTCTTGCATCTTTGAATATCAATCACCAGTAATACCCTTCACAAGGCCATTTTATCCTGCCTAGTAGAGTTGATTGAATGAATACCTGGTTAGTATTTAGTAATCCTTTACTATGATTTTCTATATAAATCGAGAAGTATAAGGTGTGTAGCGAGTTTGAATTTTGTCTGGATTAGGCACACCTGCCTTGGTTTTGCAAAGCCAAAAGAAGAAGAGGGCATATTAAGACCCTATAGTTGGTCCAGTTGTCTTGCAGAGCTCTCATACTTGGAACTAACCACTCCTAAAATTAGTCTCAAGGAATATTGGCAGCCCTAAGTGGCATAAGCATTTTCAAACACCAACAGTGTTGATGATAAGAAGAGCACCAGTGGTGTAGCATTTTTCTTGGAGGAAGATTAGTTTTTTGGCTAAGCGAGAAGCATAATTGTATCTCACAGAGCACAGTAGAAGTAGAATATGTAGCAGCACCAAACAATTGTAACCAGATAATTTGGATGAAGAAAATGCTAAAGGATATTGGAATAAAGTTTGTTGAGCCTATTTTCATACATTGTGACAACACAAGCACAATTAGTATGTCTAAGAACCCTGTAATACATTCTAAGACAAAACATATAGAGATTAAGTATCATGTAGTAAGAGAGAAAGTTGCTGAGAAAGAAGTCAGACTTGAGTACATAAGTACAAAGGAGCAGATAGAAGACATATTTACAAAGCTTTTGCCTAAGGATACATTTGAGTATCTAAGAGGTATGCTTGGGGTTATGCCCCAGCCTACTTTTGAGAAGTGATGTAGTTGGTTGCATCCATCGAGTGGTATATGAGCCTTATCTTTCTTCTGGATTGAATGTTGGTACTTCCTCTATGGGGGAGTATGTGTATCTGAGCTGAGTCATGAGGACTCTAGTGAATGTATTTTCTGAATAGTGTCTTTTGACATTGGAGTTGTTGTTGACATGATGATGAGATTTATTTCATTGATGTCAATGGGGGAGAAGTGTACATGAAAAACCATTTGTACTATCTGAACAGGAAAATGAAGAAAGATTTGATTGATGAAGAGGACTTGAAATAATTTTCTAGAGCAACAATATTGCTATATTGGATTTTTGGAACATTGGATGTTTTTTCATCTATGTTTCCATCAATTTCAATGGGGAAGATTGTTAGGAATGAATGTTGAATGTTTGGCAACCATTTTGTAGTAGTTGTTGTTGCATTCATGACTATGATTGTCATTGATGTCAACACAGTGATCTACTAGAGACTTGCAGAGAAGCAGACAATGTTTGGATTAGCACACATGGGATATTATAGTTGGAGCTATATGATTTTCAAGATATACTATTTGATATGTTATATGTTTATGGTTAAGAACACAAAAAATAATTCATTTATTCATGGAAGTTATGAGCATTTTGGTGGAAGCAATATTCAAGCAGTGTTCCTGAGGAGCGGTCTATGGAAATCGGATAATATTTCCTAATCAGGATGGAATCTGGGTTTACGCAATTAAAAGGAATTTGAAGACACATTGATAGTGACATGGATGATAGTGCAAAGTTTGAGGTTGCATGAGTGAAGAATTATTGTAATTGAAAGCCGACAGTTTTGTGTAATTTTGATGTAGCGTGTGGAAACTTTTATTTTGTAATTGGATGTTGACTCATTTGTAATTACTTGAGTGTTGTATAAAGGAAGGAATGTTTTTCCTTGTAATATGGTTGGATGTGATAATGTATTCATGAAGTGAAGAAAAGAGCTAATGAATTGTGAAAGAAATTTTTTGAAAGAAGGCATACGAGTTACAGAGATCTGAAATTGAGATCTAATGTAGAAGAGAGCGTGGTTTGGCATAGTGAGAGAGGAGGTAACATATTTTCTATTATTCTATTGAATAATCTAGAGATTAGTTGGATAGTGTTTTCATTGATCTTGCCATTGAAGCTAATAGATTCCATCCTTTCACAAGGAATATTCATGTTAGTGCATCTTTTATGGGCATCATTCCCACCAGGGTTTACTCTTTGATCAAGAGGTTCCCTAGTCAACATATCTTGTGTCATTGTGTTATTGTGTGTGAATATCTTTCTATGGTTGGTAATTATATTGCTTAAATGTTTTAATGCTATTGAAGTTGATAAAAGTTATAATTATCAGATAACTGATTAACCCCCCCCCTCTCAGTTATCTTGGTGGACTTTACTTTCTAACAAGAAACTATCTAAAACTAATGATACTGTTGAGGTAAACCAAAATTTGTATAGATCCATGATTGGAAAGCTACAATATGTTGTTCACAATAGACCAGATATTTCTCTAGAACTTGGGATTGTGGAAAGATTCTTTGCCAATCCTAAGGAAAGTCATATGATGGATGTGAAAAGAATAATGAGATATTTGAAAGGAACAGAAGACTATGGACTATACTACAAGAAGCATGAGAGATTTGAACTGAGTGTCTATATTGATGTAGATTATGCAAGAAATGTGGAAGATAGAAAAAGTACTAGTGATGGATCTATCTTTCTTGGACAGAGATTAGTTTCCTGGACAAGAAAGAAACAAAATTGTATTTCCCAATCTACAGTTGAAGCTGAGTATGTAGCTACTACAGTAAAATATTCAAACCTGGTATGGACAAAGAAATTATTGAAAGGCATGAAAGAGGAGATCACTAAACTAGTTGTCATATACTGTGACAACACAAGTGCTATCAACATATCAAAGAACCTAGTGATGCACACTAAGACCAAACATATTGCAATCAAGTATCATTACTTGAGGGAATTGGTACAAGATAAAGAGGTCAAAATAGAGTATGTGAATAGAAAGGAATAACTAGTAGACATATTCACCAAAGCTTTACCTAAATAAGGTCATGAGTATTTGAGAGGAAAATTAAGGGGTTCTTCCCCTAACCGAGGCTTCCTAGTCAAGCTAGGAGCACTACATCAAATGTACTGCAAAGTGTATCTGACAAATTGATGCAGAAAAGGTCACACTTTAGGAGTAGCCTAGAGTTGTGAAAAGTACAGAAAATATGATAATCAATCATAATAAAAGATGACATAGGGATAAAATATTGTTACTAAGCTGACAAGATGACATCTACATCTGAAAGATGCAAGTTCTAGTTGCTGCTTTGGCATTATTGTCAAAGAGGGAGATGAGTCAAATGAAAAAACATGATTAAAATTCATGAAAGATTAAGAAAGAGGTAGTGATTCAAAGGAAAGGGACACAAAAAAGATTCAATGGGAGTTACTGTTTGGATAGTCAGGAAAGTGAGCCTAAAGAGATTCTGAATCAGAATGAAGCTAAGGATATTACAAATTTTTTTGATGCACAGATATGTTTTGGATTGGTTGGTGAATCATGTGTTATTCATATGGTGTTGGCATCAATGCCAAAGAGGGAGATTGTTGGAAACCGCAATTGAAGCAATTATTGTATTTTCATTAATGTCAAACCTTAACTAGTAAGACTATCGCTATCTAAGAAATTACTATATCTATTTTATTGTTCAAAAGGATTAGGGGAAGGGTGATAACAATAGAACCTAGAGAAAGGTTGAGTTATTTGATACTTTAATGAGTATTTGATTATGTGGCATAATGATAAGATAAGGTATTATTTATCTAAGTAAGAAGCAAGAGTAAACAAGTAGGCTTAATTGAGCAAAAGTGAAGAAATCTATTTTAAGCTGAGTGATGTTAGTGCCGACCGAGCGAGTATATGTGGAGTAAATTTAGTGTTGATTGAACATCAGTATATTGCTGAGGGAGACAACATTAGCCGAGGGAAACATTTTCAAGTGGTGATCAGGCTACATAGTGATGACCGAGGAGTTGAACAAGTATTGACCGAGCATCAGTAATTTACATTTGAGGAAGAATTTAGATTCCTAGCTGACATGTTTGAATTCTTGGATTATGTAGATCATGTTGAGTTTATTTATTGACTATATGAAGTATTTAATGCACAGTAAACCATTTTATTATGATTCTAATAAAGAGATTAAAGATGTTTCTAGAAGGATGGATGAAGAACATAATGTTGGAAGGATTCAATGAATCTAACCTAAACCTAAGATCTACAGAGGAGATGAAGTAGAAAAAGATGGATCTACCTATCGAAGAGGTATTTAAGGAAACCTAAGTATGACACTGAAATAGAGATGTTGTAGTTGTTGTTGTTATTGATTGAATAAGAAGAAAGGCTGAAGGAGAAGGATTTGATTAGATTTGTGATTTCTTAAAGGGATTTCCAAACATATCAGTGATGGAGATAAAAATGGAACTCAGTCAGTAAGTCAACATATATGTAAGAATTGGATTTTTTATTTGCAAAGTGAGGTGTATGCATATCAAACATTACTGTTACTTTCTAATCATTGTATCATTTAAAATCCTTTAATCAAGGTTGACCTAATAATCATTGTATAAATCCTTTAAACAAGGTTTCATTCTAATGGAATGTACTTATGTTCTCTAACAAGGCACACTCCTAACAGGGTGGTTGAAATCCTTTAACAAAGTCACACCTAGCAGTGTGTTTGTAAACCCTTGATAGGGTTGGCTTTTCACAGAGCTCACTTCAGAAGAGTGAATATATCAGTAGCATGTTACAAACTAGTTTTTTCCCAAATTGGGTTTCCACTATAAATCCTAGTGTTAATACTTGTGTGAATGTTTTGGTTTGAACATTTCTATGTTTTGCAAGATAAATACTGCTGGATAGTGGAATGCACTTGTTAGTCCATTTTCCAGTCATAGCAAAGATCTTATGAAAATGGCCTATCTTCCTTGCAGTTTTTTGTTAAGTTATCCCACCCTGCTGCATAGTTTTGATTTGCAAAGCAAATCCACAATGTTTCATAGTGTGCACCCTTGGCCATGTGTTCTTCATGTGTCACCTTGCTCCAGTCCAAATTGCATGAGCTAATTCATAAAACCCAGGGAGATTCAAGTTTTAAGGTATGCAGGAAACAAATTTTAGAATCTGCCACAGTGTCGAAAACCCACAATGTTTTTGAAAATCCATGATGTTTTCGGTCTGTGTGAAAACCTTCATTGTTTTTTACCTTATGCCTTCCTATTTTTGTGCACTTGTCTTCTGGCATCGAAAAATCTATGTGTTTTCAGTCTTTTGCTGTGTCAAAAATTATGTGTTTTTGACCTCAGTCTTAACTGGGCAAGTGCAATCATTGGTGGGTCCCAGTTCTTCTCAGTTGCCAGGTGTGGTTAAAGCTCAGACGAAATCGGTGGTTGTCACTTGTTCGCATAGAGAATTTTCACGATGTTTATTTCTTACAAAGTTGTGATCAATTTCCACCTATCTGCATGGGTCCCAGTTCTTCGTGATGTTCAGCTGACTAGCGGTTAAGTTTTTCATTCCATGATCTAGCAACTCATAGTTATCTCCTAGTCTCCTGATTCTGGTAGTTAAGCCCTTAACATCTAGTGACTTGGCTGGTGGTTTACTTTTCCTTCATCGTGCAATCTCGTAATGGTGGGGTCGGGTCTTCAAGGGCTTTAAATTGATTGGTTGTCACATGATCGCATGTCAAAAAATTTTGACATGCGACCGAATCCTTCCTTATGCATGGGGCCCATTGGTGGGATGGCACTGATCCCGCTAGTGGTTATGTGGTGGCCTATGGTTGGCCATCACATGATCACATGTCAAAGTTTTCTGACATGTGATCATGCGACCGGTTGACATATATCGTGTGGGGCCCATTGGCAGGTGGTGTCATGGGCATTTTTTATTGGTTGATGTGGTGGTGACATGGAAGTTCTTGATGGGACCACTTGCTTAGTGTTTTGATGTGTTGATCTTTGATTGGCCAATGAGTGTTGAGGTGGATGTGCTCGGTGGGACCATTACTTAATGGCAGGTAGTGGCGGTGATTATGTTGGCAGTTAAGGTTTGTAGGTTGTTGCATATCTGCATAGCCCGTCTTTGTGCTATGCGATCATGCAACAACTGTTGTCATGGTTGCAGGGTTGTGGAGGTAACATGGCCAAGGACTTTTCAATAGGGTGTGATTGTAACCACGTGGCTAGGAGACCACGGTCACATGATCACAAGGGTTAGTTTGGTGCCTTGCGATCATGCGACCAAGCATAAGATGAAATCGGATTCCTGTGCCGATGAAGTTCATGACCGCATAGTTGCGTGATTAAAGATAAAGGTTAAGTTGCGAAGCCTGGGAAAGATAAAATGATCTGTGGTTAGGACTTAAAGTTGATCTAATTTGGAATGATGACCGCTGATTCACTTCTGGTGCCATGAATGTAGTCGTTAACTTGTAGAGGGTTTCCTGTGACCAGGATGTACCAGAATTTATGGTTTCCATGGTGGTTTTTGATTTGTTTGGTGGTGGTTGCTACTACAGTGTGGTCCAATGTGCTTGACAGTTGATACTAGTGGTGTTTTGTACTTGGTGAGGTGCAATTTTGAGCTCGAGGAGTTTTTTGGATGTGGTGATTTGTACTATTCTTCATGGTTCTTCCTAGTGTTTTGTACTAATTCCATGATTGTCATGATTGTAAGATCTATTTGAGATCTCTTTCTCTAGGTGACCTCTTGTTCTTCCCCTGCAATTAAGTTTTGATTGTTTCAGTGGGTTTGGTGGTTGAAATCCTAGCCCTAGTCATCTGTAGCTTGTTGCAACCTATTTTGGGTTTCCAAGATGACTGAGGGGTATAAGTTGTTGAATTTTTGACTTTGTAAGGGTTCTGAATTTTGTTAGTTCTAGCTTAGAGTTCCTTTCTCATTCCAAGAAGGGTGAGAAGTTAATATATTCTTACTGTTACCAAGCTATCTCCATTTGAGCTTTGAATTCATTGATCATACATTAAGGGTGTTTGATTTGTCTTCTTGTATTGCTTATGTGTTTGCAAGTGGAGTTGTCTTCACAGAGATAACTAGTTCAGGGTTAGTGTTCATGTATGTATGGGCTAAAATATCAAGGATATGTCATGCTTGTCTTTCAGTGGATGCTTGTAAATGTATTGTCTAATTCATAGGTCTCTTCTAAGGGGAGGGTTAAAATCTTTTGAATGGATAATAACATGCTTGAATGCACAGGTGGGTGTTAAGTTGAGGTTTGGTCATGGTGTGTGATTGATGTAAGACATCAACACATTGGGTATATTATTTTCTTGTTTCATAGCTGTCATTTGCAATAGGGTATTTGACTTTGTGGCCCATTGGATAAGGCACTGGTCTATGAGAGACTTAGGCTATCTCAAGGGTCCCTTCAACCCATCTTTAAAATCATTTCCTTTCAGTTCCACCCTTTCCCTTTCATGTTGTTAGTGTAGGTCTCTGGTTTTCATACTCATTCCATGCAAGTAGGGCTATTGCATGAGATCTTGGTTTCATTGAGGTACAGGATACCTAGAAGAGTTTGAGAATCATTCAACAGTCAGTTACCTATAGGCCTATAGTGTGACACAAGTTAATATGTGTGTGCAGATGAGGTATACCCACCTGAGTGATGTGGAGCTCAAAGTGTAGAAGGATCTCTCTTTGATCCTTGTCAGTTGGCCCTTTTTCTTGTCAGATTTGGAGTGTTGAGTGAATGTGACACTAGCCCTATCAATCCTAATGCCAAGCTGACCTTTGGGGAAAAAGAACAACCAATAGCACTATTTTATGTTTCTAGTATACATTCAGTAATGAATGAGTAGCTATTGGTTATTAGATCTGAGTTGTTGAAGTGTTTAAAATATTAATTGATACATTTCAACCTGAGAACAACTGATTCACCCCCCTCTTTATTATTCTAAATCATATTAACACCACATAGTTAAAAAACAAAACCATATAACATAATACATATAACGTATACACATACACATAACAAGAATATAAGCAATAGGGTGCTTCTTCCTGGTTCAAGATGCTAACTGGAGTCCTACAGATAATCCCTTCCAAAGTTGAGTAATCACAACTCCTCTAACAGCCAATACCTTCCAAGCTTTAGGATTAATTGTTGTCCTTCTAGGAAACATTTCTAAATTAATATGAAACTTAACACCTTCTTCCTCTCTCATATTCTCAAATTTTAATTAAATATTTTAAATCCATAATCTCTTCTTTGAGACCAACTTTCTTCTGGAAAACGCAAATCTTTTCCAACTTCCTCCCTATTGTCCTCTTGGATACACCCACACACATAGATCTATAAATTTTGAACTGCATCCAATTTTTTTCATGATGTAGTGGGTGAGCAGAACAGGGAGTGGGAAAGGAGGAATTCAAATTTCAAGCATGCTGAGCAAAGGAAATGGCTAATTTGATGCTGGTCCTTTGGAGTGTGGTGGTCAATAGGAGGAAATAGATGCAAATGAGACCCAAGGAAAGATTCTCGATGTCAAACTTGGGACAGGGGACCTGAGAGGGGGACCCATGAAGGGGCCATGTGATCAAAATAGGATAATATCTATTGTTTCAACCAAAAGTTGGACAGGCCTTTTTGGCATGAAACCAATGAGTAAGTCCTCTCTCCCACCTATAGCAATCTTATCCAACACCAAGGAGGGAACTTTTTCTTTATCCATTCTGGATCAAATAATAGATGTTAATATTTCTCAAATGGCTAACTCCCTTGTGGGGAGATTCTTTGAATCTCACCCTAATATCAAGGTGGTTAGGGCATTTGTTAAAAAGAAATGGATCTTGAAAGGTCAAGTGGAGGTGGTTTCTCTTCCCAAAGATTGTCTAGCTTTTTCCTTCTCATGTGAGGAGGATTTAAGGTTTATTCTATGTGAAGGACCTTGGATGATAGGAAAGCATTCTATGATTCTATTGGAAATATTCAAGACTATCTAGGTTACTGAGAGGGGAGGGATGAATCAGTAACTTCAAAAATTTTAACAGATTCAGATCTTAATAATATTAGATTGATAATTTGACTGCATGCATGAGTAACAGAAAGAATAAAACATTCATAACACTTTGAACACAGAGATTTGGTGACCCAAAAACCTTCCAAGTAGAAAGTAAAATTGGGGTGGGGATGATACCCACAAAACTTCAATACTACAGTATAAAGTTTGCCGGTTAAGGCTTACAATGATCACTTCTGATGATCTGCCCTATTAGGAGCAATAAGGACTGCTAGGTCCACCTTGTTAGAGGATTTACAAACATACAATGAAGTATGCACTCGGTTAAGAGATTTTACAAAGACTATTAAGTCTACCCAGTTAAAGGATTTCAAGCTAATTCACCTATTAGGATGAAACAATAGATCTCTTACTTGCAACTGTACTTGCTAATTAAGATTTTCTGATGTATTGATCACCTTCTATGATGGATAGATCTTGTCTACTTCTTATACTACTGTAGCCCTTTGTAATTCACTTATCTCTGCCTTTCTCTCTTTTTCATACTTCGCTATTTTTCTTCCTTTCTGGATATGATATAAAACATTATTTATATATCAATCTAGAACAATTACAACATAATTACAAAGTCAGCTCTTAAACAAGCTAACACAAATATTACTAAGTCAGCCCAAGTATAGTGACTCGGTTACTACAAACTAACTCGGTGACTTTCTGATACTCGGCATCCACTGCGTTACTCGGCATCGTCATGCACTTGATAGAAGTGGAGGCATGATCCATACTAACCACTCAGTTGTAGTTTTGAACACGGTATATACTGGAGACTTGGTAGATATAGTGTCACTCGGTAAACACTCTCTTGCTCGGTAAGCACTATCCTACTCGGTAAGCACTGTTCTACTCAGTAAGCACTGTTCTGCTCAGTAAGCATTGTTCTGCTCGGTAAGCACTATTCTGCTCGATAAGCATGCAAAGTCTGAATAAGTGTTGTCACTGATGACAATCATACTTAATGCCAATAGATTCTACATAAGTGGTGTCCTAATATGGACATGAAAAAGGATCTTAATGTGTAGGCATCAGTCTGGGTAACTCTTCCAGGCCTGCCTCTTGAGTTTTGGATAGAAGACATATTTAAGGGCATTGCTGATGTCTTTGGGGAACTCTTGTCTTTGGATCCTGTCACAGTCTCTAGAAGACACCTTACATATGCCAAGATCTATGTTGGGGTGCAAAAAGGAGTGGATATGCTAGAATCTATCACTCTTAAATCTAATCTTGGCTCTTGGGTCCAAAAGATAGAGTGTGAATGTACACCCTTTGCCTGTTTTCATTGCAAGAAATTAGGCCACTAGGCGAAATAGTGTCCAAAGATGATAACCCAAAAGAAAAAAATGAAAAAGATATTGGTAAAGAACATTGTGGAGGGAATGAACTCAGTAGGGAGTAGTATTAATGAGAAGAAAGAAGGAAAGGTGAATGGGGAGGGTATGTCTATTGAAGGTTGTGATACATCTCATTCAGATTTTGAACAAAAATTAGAAGGTAGATGAAGTTTTGATGGAATCCATAAGTAAAAGCTCTAATGATTCCATTGCTGGACATATCCAGAGTAGGCCCCTAGGGACAAAAGAGGATAATAATAACTTTGATGTTGGGAGGTTATGGCTTCTTATCCCCCTCTCAGAGTTTGGTAATATGGCAGGATGCCCAAGTTTGTCTGATTTTGGGCTATTCAAAGGATAGGTCTCAGAAGACATTTGGCACTCTAGGGGGATCAGATAAGGTTGCACCTTGCCCTTCTAAATCTGCTAAGTGGGGTGATGAGGCAGATTTAGTGAAGGCCCTTTTGGGATTAGATGAACTGAATGAAGAGGGATGGTCCAAAGTGGAAAAGAAAAAAATAGTTTAAAATGTTAAGAAATTCACTAACAAAGATGGAGGATAGATGAAGAATGTATCCTCTACCCTTAGAAGCACTAGAAGAAATAAGTTTGGAGATGTGGGGGCTCCCCATGTTTCCCTGGGAAGACCCTCAAATCAAAAAAGGTGAGCACTTGAGACCAGTAAGTGTTTAGTAGATGGTAGTAAAAAAACCATCCTGGAGTCTGGCCCATTCTTTAAACAATGAAGTTTATATCTTGGAATGTAAGAGGATTAAATAATCCTCATAAGAAACCTATGGTCAAAAAACATGATCAGAGATAACAAGCCTGATATTGTTCTTCTACAGGAGACTAAGATGTCTAAGGACAAAGTGGAGAAAATCCAGTTTTTTTGTAATGGTCTGTCCCATGGTAGTGATGTAGATGGTGCCTCGAGGGGGATTGTGACTAGCTGGAATTGTAATGTTATCAAAGGGGAAGTGTTATCCAGTGGCAACAATGTGACTAATATTAGATTTTGGCATATCAAGGATGGTACTTCTTGGGTTTTGACTAATATTTATGCTCCGAACACCAGGTGGGGTAGGAAATATTTTTGGTGAGAAGTTTTTGGTTTTAGGAGAGATTTTTTTAATGATAGCTAGATCATTATGGGGGACTTCAATACTCCTTTGAAGGAAAATGAAAAATTTGGAGGTGGTCAACCCAATCTGGACAATAGAACTGATCTTATGGAATTTATTGATAGTCAAGAGTTGCATGACATAGATTTGTAGGGTATTAACTATATTTGGACCAATAGGAGAGAGGGAAATGAGCTTATCCAAGTCAGGCTTGATAGAGATCTTGTTAGTAGCACTTGGTTAAACCATTATTCTTGTGCCTTATCTGCTTATATCAGAGCTAGATCAGACCACTTTCCGATAACCATTAGAGCTGAATTCAATGGCCTGAGAAGAAATTATCCTTTCCAATTTGAGAAAATGTGGACTATCCAACCTAACTTTGAAAGGTTGATTGAGGTTTGGTGGAGTATTAGGATTGAAGGAATGACAATGTTTAGAGTTGTTAAGAAAATGAAAAATGTGAAGGAAAACATCAAAAAGTGGAATAAGGAAACTTTTGGAAATATTTTTACCAATAAAAAGAAAATTGCTGAAGAACTAAAAGAGATCTAGGATAGCATTCAGAAAGATGGATATAGCTGGCATACCAAAAAGGAGGAAGATACCAAACTAATGGAATATCATAATATTATCTCAAAAGAAGAATGCTTTTGGAGGCAAAGGTTGAGAAAGTTGTTCCTAAAGGAAGGGGACATGAATTCTAAATATTTCTTCATGACCACAGTGAAACATAGAATGAGAAATAAAATATCTAGACTGCTGGTCAATGGAACCATTAGTGAGAAGGAGAAGGATTTTAGAAGTGAGGCCAACAATTTCTTTGGAGAGCTTCTAAAGAAAGCTGAGAACCTATATTTGGAGCACCATGTTGAGTTGTTGGATGGTATACCTAGTATCCTGAATGATGCTCACAATAGAGTTATTACTGCTATACCTTCTATGGATGAGATTCAAAAGGTTGTGTTCTCCTTTGATGGAGATAAAGCCCCTAGTCTTGATGGTTATCCTCATTTCTTCTTTCAAAAGTACTGGAGGATTCTGAAAGATGATGTTTCTAATGCTATCAAGGAAATTTTTGGGGCTAGACGGATTCTCAAGGAATTGAATGGTACCTTTATTTCTCTAATTCCTAAGAGAACTAGGGCTGATAGTTTGGACCAATTCAGACCCATTAGCTTATGTAATTTGGTGTATAAGATAATTTTTAAAATCCTTACTTCTAGAATTCTCACTTTTCTTCCTTCTATTATTTCTGGTCAGTAGAATGGTTTTGTCCCTGGGAGGTAGATTTTGGACTCAATCATCATGGTCCATGAAAATATACACTCTTTGACTATGTCAAAGAAGGAAGGATTTTTTCTAAAACTTGATCTATCCAAAGCTTATGATAGGGTTGACTGGGATTTTTTGTTGGCTACTCTAGAGGCGTTTGGTTTTAATAAAAGAAGTAGAGACCTTATTCACTACTTGGTTTCCTCTACCACATTTTTTGTTCTTGTGAATGGTTCTCCTACCCATTTTTTCAAGTCTTCTAGAGTTTTGCAATAGGGGGATCCCCTTTCTCCTATTCTTTTTGTTATTTTGGCAGAATGTTTGGGTAGACACATTGGCAGTCTGGTTAACAGAGGTGAATTCAGGGGTTTGCAACCTCTCTCCAAGGACTTGATGTGCTCACATCAAAAATTTGTGTATGATTCCATAATAATGGGTGAAGCCTCTATAAAAAATGGCAAAACCATTAAAAAATCCCTTGACAACTATGTTGGTGGTACAGGTCAGAGTATTAACTGGAATAAGAGTTCTATTTTTTTCATCAATGTGCCTGAAAAAAGACAAGAGAGGGTTAAAATAATTCTTGGTTGTGAGGTGGAGTGTCTCCTAGGGTCCTATCTTGGCTTACCACTGTGTCTCATTCCTCTGGATTCTTTTTGGTAGGATATGATGGACAAATTTCACAAAAGTCTTGCTGGCTGGAAGGGTGTTGTTCTTAGCCAGGCTGGCAAGATTGTTGTCCTCAAAGCTGTCCTTCAAAGTATTCCTCTCTATGCTTTGAGCCTTTTTAATATACCTAAGAATTTTTCTGAAAGTATAGAGAAAATCCAAAAGAACTTCCTATGGTTCGGAGTTGAAAAAAAGAAAAGGATGGCTCTTATTGCGTGGGAGAAGGTTTGTAAACCAACTAGGAAAGGGGGTCTTGGTCTCCGCACTATAAGAAGTATAAATGAGTATCTCATGGCTAAAATCCTTTGGAGAATGTTCAAGAACTCAAGAGAATGGAGCACCATATGGCACAATAAACATAACAGGGACAGCTCTGACTTCATGAATTTCTTAAACTCTGAATTGTCCCAAGGAGGTTTGTGTATTTGGGGCAATGTGCTTAGAAGGAAGGAAATGATAAAGAAGGGGATGAAATGGAAGGTTGGTAATGGTAAGAAAATTTTTTTTTGGGATGACATATGGCTGCTTGATAAACCCCTAAAGGAGGTTCCTACCTAGAATGAAATGTCTATAGTTTGTAAATAGATCTTGGGCACTCAAGTGGAGAACTACTGGGGGGAGGGTAAATGGACTGACTTGTCTAGGTTTGATCCTTCCCTCAAGGGCTTGAATAACCTTCTGAATGTTATTGTTCTTATTGATGATGAGAATACTATTATTTGGAGATATAGTACTAATGGCTTGTTTTCAGTTTCATCCCTATACATTCAAAACTTTGAAGACAGTCCTGAACCGTGTTGGGCCAAAGCCTAGTTCAAGTGATTAACTCCTAAAATTAATGTTTTTTTTTGGATCTTATTGCAAGATAAAGTTCTTACAATTGACAATCTTAGGAAAAGAGGCCTTGTTTTAACTAATAGATGTTGTCTCTGCAAAAAAGATGAAGAGAATATTAACCATATGATAATTCATTGTCCTTTTACTAGTCAAATATGGGAAAAATTCTTTGATCTAATGAATATGGAGTGGGTGTTTCCTCATAGCATTCAGGAGTTTTTTTGTGTTTGAAACTATCGACTAACAATAAGTTTTTAACTTCCTTTTGGATTCTCTTCCTACCCTTTTTGTGCTGGTGGGTTTGGAAAGAAAGGAATGAAAGAATTTTCAGGGATAAGGAGTCTAATTGGGATAGTATTTTTCACAAAATTAAGAATTCCCTAGTGGAAAACTTGGGGTTGATTCAGAACTATCAAGACCCAAAGAATGAGTGGGAGGAAAATTTTTATAAGAAGTGGAAGCTTGAAGGAAGGAAGGTTCTAAACATCCAAAGAAATCTGTGAGAAGAGGCTAGGTGGGATTGTCCTCCTAATGGATGGGTCAAATTCAACTTTGATGGTGCCTTGAAAGGAAACCCTAGAATTTATGGCCATGGAATGGTTATCAAAGATGAGTTCAAGAACTAAAAAGGGGCTATGGAAATTCCTATAGGTTTCAACACTAATCAGGTGGTGAAAGCTAATGCTACTCTCTATGGGTTGTTGATAGCCAAAAAGAAGAACTATACTAAAATATGGATTGAAGGGGATTCCCTAAGTATTGTAAATTGTTTGAATAATTCCATGACCCCTTCATGGACCATAGAAAATGTTATAAGAAAGGATAAAAAAATTATTGAGACATTTGAAAAATGCATGGTAACCCATGTTTTCAGGGAGGCAAATTTGGTGGCTAACTACGCTGTGAATGTGGTTTGTAAAAGCCAGGTGGAAATTGAATGGAGTCATGGTTCGGACATCCCTTGTGATGGATCATCATTAATTAACAAGGAGAGGATGAGGAGTAAGCAACATGTTTTGAATGAAGAAATCATTAATGAGTATTGAGTACAACAATCTTTGCGACCATCATGAAGGACAATGGCCTGATTCTAAGATAATTATTGGGGTCCTTTGGCATGATTTGTGGGTTGTGCATAACATTAATAGTGTTTATTATAGTTTGAAGGCAAAGTTGCAGAGAGTGGGGATTCATCTGGACAAGAACTTTCTGCTTTCTTACATAGCCATGGGAGGTAGGAAAAGGAGATGTGAGCCAAAAGACTGTAGTGACTGGAAACAGAACAAGGAAATTTGGAAAATTGTCAGAGATGGGGGGCTAGCGAATTTTTTGGAGAGATTTCATGGAGGGAAAGTCACAGTGACTAGAAATTTCATCAAAACTTGGAATAAACGGAGTGTTCTAGTTGGCACACAAAGTATGGAGGTGACTGAGGAAGTGATAGTTGAAGTGACTGGCTTGTTGATAGAGGGCATCAACTTCTACAGGGACAAAAAGATTTCAGACAAAGCGTTGGAGGCTTTTGCGCCCACAAAGCAAGAGAGAAACCATATGGTTAAGGTGGAAAATTTGTACTTTAACCCTAAGTTCATTTCTAGGCCTTGGCACCTTGTTTTTTTAATTTATTATAGGCTACATTACCCTTGATGGTCAGTATACAAAAATCTACAACCACCATCTTACTCTTCTGAACCACTTTAGGCATGGAGTTAAGACTAATTTCCCTTTTTACTTGCTAAGTTCTCTAAATGTGTCCCTCCTCCACTTGAAAATGGATCTAGAGGGTTATCATGCTTTCCATGAAGGGCTAATGGTCCTCATATTTAAGGTGTTGAAATTGAAGAAAGTGGAAAGAACCTGGCTTAACAGGAAAGCCCTAGAGGACTAGGACACTAATGGGAAACACTTTGAGGAGCCTTTTATGGAGGAGACGAAAGATGATGAGGAGGATTTTGAGGATTACAAGGAGTTCAGCCCTAAGGAATATAAAAAGAAAAGGAAGATGGATGATTCTACTATGGACATGGAAGTTGAGGAAGATGAGAGCAGGGAGGTGAGTTCCAAGAAGCATGGGAAAAGGAGACTGGAACCTTTAGGAAATCATACCAGAACAAAAACTAGGGAGATGAAGGTTGCAAAAAGGGTTTTCATATCCTCTGATGAGGGTTCTTCTTCCTAGGGAAAGAGTGATCAAGAAAACCATGTGGATAACAACCCTTCTGTGGAGGGGAGTGGGGGTACTGGTAAAGATGTTTGGGTTGAGGAAAAACTCTGACAAGAGGTTGCACAGGAGGTGACTAATATAGAGAAAGATGGGTGTGAGAAGGACAAGACCAAATTGGAGAAGGAGAAGGTGGAGAATCCTATGGAAAACATGGAGGAAGAGAATAGGGGTCCTGAGATTAATGAGGGGAGGAACAAGGATTTTGAGAATTTGGGATGCTTGGCCTTCTTATCTACCCTTAGCATAATAAAAAATGATATCACTATGATGAAGACCAACATCCACTAGCTGCAAAAAGAGATGGGGGTTCTTAAAAGGATGAACCTGGGGGAGAAGACCATGGGCTAGATAATTGATGAGCTCACTGACATTGTCGCTAGAGCTGAGAATGTTGCTTCCTTTAATGACAGACTCACTGCCCTGCAGGAGAAGATTCAAAGCTATAATGTTATAACCAGGAAAGTTGAGACTATGGAGAGGAGAATTGACAAGATGGAGAAGACTGTGGGGAATATTGCATAATAGAGTTTTGTTGTCCTCAAGGCTTCTAATGAGCACATGAAGATCCTGGTTGACAAGTTTGATAGTGGGAAAGGGAACCAAGAGATCATAGAGACTAAAGATGATCAGGGGCCCAACAGGCACATGAGATCTAGGTTCAAGAAGATGGAGGATGACAACAAGAATGACATGGAAGATTTGAAGTTGTCTGCTACAAACATGCAAATTCTTGCTGAGTAGGCTGTAGAACTGATGAAATGTGTTTAGACAGCATCTTGCTGTCTTGCTTTCCTTTTTGTTGTCCTTTGTCTTTTGGCTATTCTTTATGTTTAAGGACTCAGTTGTGTTATGTTTTTTGGTGCTGTTGCACTTGCCCTCTTGGAGTTTAAATGTTTTATCTTTTATCCTTATGTAAAAGGTTTCAGGTCCTTTCAAAACCTATTTTTATGTAATCAAAACTTTTGAACCGCATCATATTTATTTGATCACTCTAGTGAGAAGTGGCACAATTGTCTTCTTACAAACATATTAAAAACTTAGCAAGATCCAATAGTTGGTTAGAGAGATATGGCCTCTGCATTAGGACTGTATTTTTGTTTTTAATAATTATTTCTCCACTTTTTTCTTCAGAAGAATAAAACACAGTTATAGAATCTTCATAACCAGATCTCCCTCATATTATTTTTCTTTTTCTTTCTCCTCCTAAATCTCTCCATTCTTCCACATATTCATATCCAACCTTGTGGTTGGAGGAGTTGTTTTACAGGAAGCAACTTCTCCAACTACTATAGTTGGTTACAAATATTAAAGAACTGCGTAAGCCTTAAATAAATGTTTTATTATTTTTATTACTTATTTTACTTTACAAAAACCATTAATATAATAAAGATAAATAATATTACCAAATAACTCAAATAAAACAAATGGAAACTAACAAGCCTAACTCCTAGGAGGTCTAGAGTTCAAAACCCCTAGGCAAGCTAGTTTTACTCAAAAAGAGATAATTATTTATAATAATTTTATTTTTATTTTATAATAAATTATTTACTCTATTATTATAAATGATATTCACACATACAAAAAAAACACATAACTATATAAATATATTTATATACATGTAAAAGTATATGTGTGCACCCATATATACATACACATATTTAATAAATTAAACCACATACATCCAAATATATATTTAAAAGATAGAAAATAATAATACTTTAACATACATATAGAATAAATAAAACACACTCTAAAACATAAATCTCAAAAAATCAAGAATTTCATAATACTGATCAAACCCCCCAAGCTAAGGTGACTTCCTAAATAGGAACCTAAGCCAATAGGGAATTCTTGAGAGTATCTTGGAAATATCTTGGGACAACAACGTTCAAGGATTTGAAGGCATGCTTAGACCTATGTAGCTAGGTGAGGTCGATGCCTAGTACCTGCATCCTACATCATCAAGCTAAGAGAACATGTATACCAACATATACATATACAACATAGTGACAAACAACGAGGGAGCATGTGGCATCATGTGGATCTCTTGTAGGAGTGACTATGACTACCTCTCCTCATCCCACAAGCACATTAGACAACATTGATATCATAGCATAAATGGGTTAGTATTGTTAGCTCCAAGATAATCATAACTTCATAATGTAAAACAAGAATGAATCATAATATAATCATGTAAATATAAATCATTGACTAACTTTCATAAACCAGTTCTATCATCAAACATGTACTCATAATATCTCATTATCTAATCAAAATAAACAAATCATAGAATCCTTAATACTCAATGTCGTAATCATGGCTAGTCTTGAGTATAACAAGTAGCATCATTAGAGTGGGTAAGATATTTAACCCTTAACTGATTATAACCAATTAACCAAAGATAATCATAAACATTGATAATGAGCATCTCACAAATAAATATATGGATCTATCAGGTGATCCCATCACATCAAGGTCCTTAAATACCATGGACACAAAAGAAGATATAAAGGAACATACCTATAAAATATTTATCATTTCCCAAATTAGAATATGAAGTTGTTATGGCTGAAAAGTAATTGGGTTATGCAAAACACTTCAAGAAGGATCATATTATAAAAACATCCATACAATCCTCTATAACACTCCCTAACTTCCAATGTGTATAACAAGGACATGCTAGGGTGGGAGGGGCATTACACCTTGCATTCAAGATATTTTACCTTTTTTTCTTGTAGGCATTTCTCATTTTCTTTAGCTCAGTTTATATCTAACTTTGTTATCGATTTCAAACTATCTATAGATCTATGAAAACCTAAACTATTTGGAACATGCATAGACATTCAAACATTAGTCCTAGCAGCATATACTAAACATATAGAAAAACCATTTGCATGATACCTCGGATAGAGCTAAAACAAGAGCAACCTGTCACTGTTTGATTTACTCTCTTGTTAGGGATGTGGGTGTGCTCTCTAAAAAATTGAAGCAGGGATTAGGATAGATTAGGGACCAAGAGAACCCCATATTGGCACAAAACCAAGTATAGAAGACTTGTTTTTCCCCTAGGGTCTCAAAGAGCCTAATAAGTATGAAAACTTGATTAAGCTACAAATGACTAAACTAGAGTAGATTTTAGTTGAAATGAAAGATGATATGATGAGATGAAAAGCATAAACATGAAGGAAACTAAGTTAATCAATGGTAATCTAAGCTATGATGTGATTTTAAAAAAGCTTGTAAATGAGCTAAACTAACAAATATGCTAAAGCTTAAGATGATTTAGGATTAATCTAACATTATAAAACTACTCAATATAAAAGATGTGAATTGGTACTTTTCTCTTGGAAGAGGAGGGTATTTATAGGATTTGAGGAATGACTTGGGTACTTAGGAAGGAGATTTAGGGTCAAAGGTAAGATTTGGGGTAGAGTTTGGGGTTGTTACAAGTAGTAGTTATTGTTGCACCAAAAGATCAACCTCTTAATGCTTGATACAACCAATAGACTTATAGAAGACACAAGAGGTGGTTTAGTCATGTCATGAATCCGAAGGGGAGTGCTAACTATTTTTCCAACAATCTACCCCTCAGCATTACCTGAGGGGATTTGAACCTGTGACCAAGCTCTGATACCACTTATTACAAGTATTAGTTTCCCTTGCAGCAAAAGATCTACTTGTTAATGCTCGATACAACTACTAGACTTATAGAAGATGTGGGAGGTAGTTAAGCCATGTCATGAATCCTGAGGGGAGCACTGACCATTTTACCAATAGGGGTATAGTTAGGGGTAATGTTAGATTAACCTTGGTTAAGGTTGCTCACACATGTGTGAGCAACACTAGGGAAGTGTGCAAGTGGAACAAGAGTGTAAGAGGAGACATCAGCTTCATTAATGACTTGTAAGAGTCATTAATGAGGATGTAAGAAGCACTTATGAGGAGTTTTGACTCAAAGTCAAAGTTTGAAGGGCTAGGCTTAAAATGGGTAGGAACCACCCTTTAATCATGTTTATGGCGAGTTTAGGAAATTTTAGAAGAGGTTAGGGATTTCTAGAAAATTTCTAAGGTTTTAGGGTTAAAATAAATATTTTATTTATTTAAAGGATTTTTGTTCAATTTATTAAATAATTAATAAATTATGGGGGGAACAATGTCTAAATAAGATTTAAACATTTTTGGAAGGGATTTCTTAATTAAATATTTTTAATTAAAATAGGAGGATTTAATGAAATAATAATAAATTAATTAATTAACAAATGATGATGTCATCAAGGGTTTTTAGAGAATAAAAATACATTTATTTTCTAAAGGATATTTAGGTGTCTACATTTTTCCCCTCTTTGATGCGATCCTACAAGTGGCATGGCATCAAAGACAAGAAAATAAGATGCCCCAAGCTAGAATTTAGAGGATAAGGGGTTGTGCCCCCTCGAGAAAATAAGGAAAAGAGTAAATGTTGTGGAATTTTCTCAATGGCAAACATAAAGAAAGGGGAAGGAATGAAGGAAGAAGAGAGGATAAATAACTAAACTTCCAAGAGAAAAGATTGACGAATGGAGAATGCAAGGTGAAGCTATGTGCAAAGTGTCAAAAAGTAAAGTCCACCAAGATAACGAAGAGGGGGGGGGGGGGTGAATCAGTTATCAGATCATTATAACTTTAATCATCTTCAAAAGCATTAAATGATATAAGCAATAACACAATAACACAATGACACAAGATATGTTGACTAGGGAGCCTCTTGATCAAAGAGTAAACCCAGGTGGGAATGATGCCCACAAAAGATGCCCTAATATGAATATTCCTTGTGAAAGGATGGAATTTGTTAGGAGTCTTATGAAATTCATTCAGTACATATGAATCCCTATTAGGAGATTTTGAATCCCTGTTAAAAGATTATAACCATGTTCAGGGTTATGGAGGACAGAAGGACCCACTGCCCAAACAGCTTCAAGGTAAGATCACTGAACACACTGTCCAAATAATCTTTACATTACTCAATAGAATAATATGTTACCTCTTCTCTAGCTATGCCAAATTGCACTCATTCTTACATTAGATCTCAATTTCAGATCTTTGTACCTCACATGTCTTCCTTCACAAATTTGCTTTCATACTTAGCTCTTTTCTTCACTTCATGCATACAGCATCACACACAACCACTACTTCCACATCAAAACTACACACTTACACACTACAAAAAGGAAATAAATTCCTTCCTTTATACCACACTCAAATAATTACAAATGAGTTAGCATACAATTGCAATATAAAAGTTTCCACACGCTACACCAAAATTACACAAAACTGTCAACTTCCAAATACAATAAATCTTCACTCATGTGACCTAAAAGTTTGCACTATCATCCATGTCACTATAAATGTCTCTTCAACTTCCCTTTAACTATGGAAAATGAGATTCCATCCCAATTAGGAGATATCATTCGATTTCCACAAACCACTACTCAGGAACACTGCCTGAATACTGCTTCCACCAAAATGCTTACAACTTCTATGAATAAATGAATTACTATCTACGCTCTTAACCATAGACATATAACATATCAAAGAGTATATCCTCAAAATTGCATAGCTCCAACTACAATAACCCATGTGCGCTAATCCAAACTCTATTTGCTTCTCTCCAAGTCTTCAGTAATCATTGTGTTGACATCAATGCCAATCATAGTCATGTATGCAACAACAACTACTATAGAATGGCTACCAAACATTTAGCATTCTTTCCTAACACAAATATGCAAGATACAAGATTAATCTATATGATACAAGATGTAGGGGATGTGGAGAGCTTCAAGTGTAAATGTGGAGAGCACAACCTAGTTTGGTATAGGAACATTAGAGAGCTACCAAGGATAATGGGATCACAAGGCCTTGTTGCAAGCATTGCATAGGACTGGTGTGAAAAAGACAAACAAGGTTACCCTAGCATCATGCATGAACCAAAAATGAAGCATGGTAGAAAGGATGCTAGAGAAACCAAAAACAAACAAAATTTCCCAAGTGCACCATGTAACCCATAAGATCACATGTGAACCGTGCAAGGGTCATGTCTGACTGACTTATAGGTAGAAGAAAAAGATAAAAAGACCTTGCCCCAGATTTCTCTCATTTGCAGTGCAAAATGATATAAAGGATCATGGTGACTTTGAGGAGAGGAACAATGAGAAGTTTTAAAAGATTAAAAGGATCCAAAGGAAAAAATCCAAGACCAAAATGATAACTCCAAAAGACATCCTTTTCCAAGGAGAGAGATTGATTTGATTGATGGTGGGAAGATTTGGTCTGAATGTGTGGAAAGATACATCGACACAGACCTGGGTTGTTTGGTGGAAGATTAGGTCAAACAGGAGCAAGGAGGAATCCTCAAGGACCTATTGATTAATGAGGATAATGTCTATTGTTTGCTAGCAAGTGATGAATTAAAGAATAATCATTTTGATCAAGGATAGTTGACAAAAGATGTTGCAGAATTACAAGGTTGGATGGGACAAGTTATCTCATCAAATGTTGTTGCAGGACGTAGAAGGATATGCACAACAAGATGAGATGATATGTATAATGGATGGGAAGATATTGACACTGGATATGTATAGAAGCTTAGGATTTGGGATAGGAAGATCTCGCTATATAGGATATTTATAGGATATGTACATGATTGGACTTGATTGCTGCAGTGGATAGGCTGGTGGTGGGGATGTGGATTGGATAAAGAGGAAGGGGTGTTGGGATGGGTCGGGGATGCGAGTTTGATAGATAAGGATGGAGTCCACTATGTATGCTACCCTTTTTCTATGTTTTCACCAACATACTTGTCTAAGGTGCTTGAATTGCCAAGTTTTCACCATTTCATGAATGATTTTTCTTTGTTTTTCTTTTTCTTTTTTTCTTTTTTTATATTCTTTGGTTTTCCAATTTTTATGGATTTTATGAATATGTAGGATCTGGTTCAAGCATAGAACCTCTTTAGATGTATGATTTTGACAGGATCATTCAAAGGCTCACCTTTTGCTATTAATAACTGATAGGCTCCAGAGCCAAAGCATGTTGTGATGACATAAGGACCCAACCAAGTAGATTCAAACTTGCCTTTTTGCTCTTGATGTGCTTGTACTTTCTAATTTTCCTTTATGACCATGTCACCCACTTGGAATTATCTTGGATGGAATTTCTTGTTATAACTCCTTTTGAGTCAATTTTGGTATGAAACCAGGGGATCATATGCTTGATGTCTCTTTTCATCTAACAGGTTCAGTTGTGTGAGACGTGCCACAAGGTAGTCTTCATGAGGGGTATAGTTCTTCATGAAGACATGCAATGATGGGAGCTCAACCTCGATGGGTAGAATAGCTTCAACACCACATACAAGAGAATATGGGGTGGTTCCTATGGGAGTGTGATAAGAAGTATGGTAGGCCCAAAGGGATAGATTTATTTGGAGGTGCTAGTCATGACCAGAATCATTGAAAACCTTCTTGAGGATTTTCAAGATGTTTTTGTTGGTTGCCTCAGCTTGGCCATTTCCTTGGGGGAAGTATGGACTGGAGAAACAATGGTGGATGTGGAGGCTAGCTCATAGATCATCCACATGATGGTTTTCAAAAGGTGTGCCATGGTCTGTGAAGATGGTAGATGGTATTCCAAAGTGGCAAACGATGTGGTATAAGATGAACTTGGATATTTGGATGCCAGTAGTGAGGGTGAGAAGAATTGCTTCAACCCACTTTGTGAAGTTCAATGTGGTTTTTATAATGTATTTATCTCCATTTGAGGAAAGGGGAGTGATTAACCCAATGAGGTCAAAGCCCCAACATGAAAATAGCCACGGTGGCACAATGGGCTGCAAGTTTTGTGCTAGGACATGAATCAGATTTGCATGATGCTGACATGGTAGAAACTTCTTGACAAATTCACTTGTATCATGTTCCATTGTAGGCCAATAGTAATCCACTCAAAGAAAATTCTTTTCTAGAACCATGCCACTCATGTGGGGACCACAAATTTTAGTGTGGACCTCTTGTAAAGCCAGAATGGCTTCGTTAGAATCTAAACACCTAGAGAGGATGTTATGATATCCTCGATGATAAAGGGTGTTGGCTACAAGAGTGTAACAAGAAGCTCTTTGAATTAGGTGTTTTCCTTGGTTATTGGTGAGATGGGGAGATATGATACCATTTTAAAGATCTGCATGGATATTATGGTACCACAAGGATTGTGGACCAACCAAGACACACACCATTTCTGCATCGACATTCTCATAAGTAGGTGTCTCTATCTTCTTGACTAAGAATTTATATTGCATTGAGTCATGAGGCATTTCTAGTAAGGATCTAATGGTGGCCATTGCATCGACCTCTTTGTTCTAAAGCCTTGGTATCTACATGAACTATAGATTTAGGAAATGCTCTTTTAATCTGTCCACTAGTTCTTTGTAGGGTAGGATCTTGTCATCCTTTGTTTGAAATTCATCTAGGACTTTCTTGATAATTAGTTGTGAGTCTCCAAACACTTGCAATTGTATGATATTTCATTGGATAGATATTTTGAGGTCTTAGATGAGTGCCTCATATTCTGCAATGTTATTAGTACATGGGAATCCCAATTTGAATGATTTAGGAATATAGTCACCATGAGGTGTGATGAATAGGATTCCCACCCCTTATCCATGTGATGTATAGGAGCCATCAAAGTAGAGTTTCCATATTGGTTGTTATTTGATCATGCATAGGTGCTCAATAGGGAAGTCCATGATTAGTGGATATGAATCCACCAGAGGTGCTTTTTCTAGTTGATCGACAATTACTTTCCCTTTGATTGCTTTTTGATCTATGTACTAGATGTCAAACTCATTGAGTAGCATGACCCATTTTTCCATATGGCCTATGAGATTTTTCCTAAATAGTAGATACTTTAGTGGGTCTACCTTTGAGATGATCTTGATTGTGTGGTTGAGCATGTAATGTCTAATATTTTTATTGGAAAAGACCACTACAAAGTACACTTTCTCCATTGGTGAGTATTTGAGCTCATAGTCAACAAGAGTCTGACTAATATAATAAATGGCTCTCTCTCTATTGTCATCATAATGCTATGCTAAGAGTGACCCTAGTGTTGTAGTGGTTTCCAAGATGTATTGTATGAGAGGGCATCCTTAAACTAGTGGTACAAGGATGGAAGAGTTGTCTAGATACTCTTTTAGCTTCTCAAAGCTTCTCTAAAAAATAGGATCCCATTTGAATCTTGTGTCCTTGCAAAGTAGGTGCATGAATGGTTGGAACTTGCTTGCCAGTTGTGATATGAAGCATTGTACTGATTGGATCTTTCCTTGCAAGCTCCAAATTTATTTGAGTGTTCTTGGTGGAGGCATTTTTGTTATAGCTTTGAACTTTTTGGGGTGAATCTCTATGCCACATCATGATATGATGAAACCTAGAACCTTTCCAGATGTTACACCAAAGACACACTTATTTGGATTCATCTTCAAGCCATAATGATGAGATGATCAAACACAATCTCAAGGATTTCTAGGTGTTCACCTTGTGTCTTATATTTTGCATGAATATCATCCACATAGTCTTCTAGGATTTTGTGGAAGATGGTTGTCATTGCTTAGTGATATGTGGCTCTGGTGTTCTTCAGCCCAAATGGCATCATATTGTAATAGAAGGTACTCCAGGGTGTGTTGAATGCTATTTTGTGTTGATTTTCTTCTTCTATATGGAGCTGATTGTATCCCAAGAAGCCATCCATGAGTGACAACATCTCATGGTCTGCTCTGAGATCTACGATTATGTCTATGTTGGGTAGCAAGAAATCATCTTTGGGACATGCTTTGTTTAGATCTATGAAGTTAGTACATATTCTTATTTCTCTGGAAGGCTTAGTGATAGGCACCATGTTGGAGATTCACTCAGAATAATCAATGGCTCTAATGATCTTTCCTTGAAGGAGCTTCCCTAATGTTTTTTTCACCAATAGGGATACTTTGGGATGTATTTTATATAGCTTCTACTTTACTAGCTTGGTATAAGGGTCCACTACAAGATTGTGCATAACAAGACTTGGATCAAACCTAGGCATGTGTGTGTATGACCATGCAAATTTTATAGTGGCTTCTTGGAGAAGTGTAGTGAAAGCCATTTCTTCACCTTCTATTACAGATGCTACAATGTAGGTGATTCCCAGACATTCTTTTGTGCCCAAGTTGACTGGCTTGGTTTCCTTAATGATGCTAGGTGACTTCTCAGGTTTGTAATCCTAGATGGGAGGAAGAGGCAAGTGTCCATCTTATAGCACCTCAGAAAGGTTTTCACTATAAGATACGCCCTCTATTTCTCTATTTTAGAGTCAGAATGCACCCCGGAGGGGTTTTCACATAAGGAATCATTCTTTCCTATTTCTATTTTAATTTTGCAGCTAAAGCTTGCCTCCTCCCCGAAATATCCTTCGGGGTCGAGTGTGTAGACATGAGTTAATTCATTTTCTTGATCTTCTTGTTGGCCTGATGCTCCCATGAACCTTAGGAGTGCTTGTGTGCTTTGGAACTCATCTATGTGTGTGACACTTGGTTGGTCCTAGTCTATGAGTTTAGGGTAGATGAGGAGAAGTTATATGATATTAATGATGAGTTGATGGAGGAAAAAAGCATCCAGGAGGGTATCATCATTGAAGATGTCATCATATGATTTCTTTTCTTCCTCTTCAGTGATGTCTTAAATCTCTATGAAGTCATCTTGGCTATTCAAGAAGGGAATGTTGGTCATGTTGGTGCCCCTAGTTGCAGTAATAGGCTCTTGTATACATAGGAGAGGGGTATTAAATCGAAGGCCTTGATTCTTTGGATTCTTTGATGTTGTGATTGGGTCTCTGCTTCCACCTTCTTGTGTTCCTACACCACTGTCTTGATATTTCCAATGTTTAGTGGCATACTTGTGTGATGCTGGATATTTCTCTTTGAAGTAGCTAAGGAGTTGAGTGTCAGGTGGTGGGTGATCTCTATACAACCACTGATTAATGTCAAGGTCCATCTCTTGACTTTCTATATTGCCATGACAAAACAAAAGTAATTGGTCCTATTTTCTTGATTTCTTGATTTTCTTTAGTGGGTCTACTTTGGTGACTTGGGTGCCCTTGTGTATGTTGATCACGTGGGAGAGCCCCTACTACAAATGCATCATTCAGGGTGTATTCTCCACAACCCTCATTGTTGATCTTGATGGAAGAGAGAGTGGAGGTGAGGATGGTCTCTAGATCAATATGGGATCATGAAGAGCTGAAAATAGAAGTTCCAATGTCAGTTCCAAGACAATGGGTGGAATGAGGGAATGATGCTTCCATCACATGAAAACATGTGAAGAGTTTGGGATCGGCATGGATGGTAACCTTAGTGCCTTGATGTAGAAATTTTATGCACTGATGGTAAGTAGATGGTACAACCTTGATGGAATGAATCCATGGTTAGTTGAGGAGGATTTTAAACAGTAGATGAAGATCAACAACATGATAGATGGTGTCTTGAGTTGTAGGGCCTAGATTGATAGGAAAAAGAATGGTACCTTTAGAGGTATGCTCCAATTTATTGTGTGCCTTGATAGTGATGACCTCATGTGATATGCCAGCCTCTTAGAACCCTATTTACTGAATGAATTTCAAAGTACACAAGTTTATGGTTGAGCCATTATTTATCATGACCCTTTTGATGGAAAAATCTCTAACCATAAAGACGATACAGAGAGGGAGATTATGGTCAAGTGTAATAGATGGTATGTTGGATGGCTTGAAGGATAAAGCACAAGATGTAGATAGATGTCCCACAAGGTTCTCAAACTAGATGGTATTTATGTCTGTGGGGACATGTCCTTCTTGGAGGGCTCAGTTGAGTATTTTCTAATGGATGGGTGAAGTGCGGAGAAGGTTGAGGATGAATATTTGGGAAGGTGTATTCCCAAGATGTTCTATAAGGTTGTACTATACATTGTGTGCTAGCCTTGGATTTGCACTGGCAATAGATATCCAACTTCTATGGTTAGTAACAACATACTGACTATCTTCTCCTTTGACATGGATGACATCGACTGTGGGCTTGAATTAGGTTATGCAGGAAAAAAATTTGTTGTAGTTGATATGGGAAGTAGTATATTATTTATGGTTATCATGATCTCTTTGTTTACCTTTCCATTGGTTTTGGGTTCAAGGATTGGGATTGATTTGGTTCTTCCCAACATTGTGTTGTGGGAACATGTTTTTATAGATTTGCAAGTTGGCATTAGGTGAGGCTTGGGATGGCGTGTCCACTTGGATCTCCTTTTAGTCAATGGGATCTTGGATGTAATGCTTTAGCTTCATGCACCTTAGGGTAGTGTGTCCTTGGACATGATGATAATCATAGTACTCATGATCTTTGTACTAGTTGGGCTTGGGAG
This sequence comes from Chamaecyparis obtusa, assembly GCA_027943335.1. Taxonomy (NCBI): domain Eukaryota; kingdom Viridiplantae; phylum Streptophyta; class Pinopsida; order Cupressales; family Cupressaceae; genus Chamaecyparis; species Chamaecyparis obtusa. The sequence goes on from BSBK01010690.1 coordinate 455,762, forward strand.
TGGCATCATCAAATTATTGAGTTGGTGGGTACATGATTAGATTGGTCTTGGCCATTTGATGAAATATTACATCCAAAGGTTCACCAAGAGGTGTGAAGGTTCTCTTTTGATGGGTCTAAGCTCAAGGATTGTTCTGATTGGGAGTTTTCCATATGGAATTGGCCTGATTGGTTGGATTGCCTTGATTTTCTTGATGTGCTTGTTGCTGATAATGTGGCATGGGTTGCTCATATATGAGAGATTATTGCTAATAGTGTTGCATAGGCTACTGATTGATCTAAGGTTGATGTTTTTGATATGCAGGCTTGTTGTAGGAATCATCCTTGTAATGCTGGATGGTGCCCTCATCTAGGAGACCTTTTTTCAATGTCTATCCCCTTTCTTTTGATATCTTGTTAAGTTTCGATGGAGTTCATCCTCATGAGGTGGGATAGTTTGGAATACAAGTTATCAATAAAGTTCTTGGTTAGAAGCTTCTTAGTTGGTTGGTATGATAACCTGGTAGTGAGGTTTTTCCATCATTGCAAATAGTCAACTAGGCTTTCTCATCCTTTCTATTTTGAGTTACAAACGTCTAGCAAGGACAACTCATTCTCGACATTATGGGCATACTGGGAAATGACATTTTTAGAGAGCTCAAAAAATGTTGAGACTTTCCCATAAGGTATCTTGTAAAACCACTCAATAGTAGTCCCTCCCAAACTCTTGGGGAATAAGCGCATGAGGTAATTATCACTATATGCCACTGCTTGACATGCCATATAGAACTCTTTAATATGGTTTATGGGGTCCCCTTTCCCTCAATATTTATTTATCAAAGTTTGGTGTCTTAAAGTGCTTAGGGAAAGAGATAGCTATGATTGATCGATCAAACAGGTAGGGACACACATCTTCAAACTTGAAGGTTTTGTGCTTTGTGACAACTTTTAGCTCCTTAAGAGCATTCTTCATTTCTTCCCATTCTGTGTTGAATGGCATTTGAGAGGGTAATCCCATTTGGAAAGGATCCAATGGTGTTGGTGAGTAGGGATGATTTTGTAGTGGAGGATATTGCAGAGTAGGATATGGAGATTGTCCAACAAGATAGGTAGATTGGAAAGGATTTTGGGGTGATGATTATTGGGGATGATATTGTTGCTAAGGTGTGGGAGTATACTAATGTGGAGGATATAAAGTGGATTGTTACTGCTGGGGTATGATGGCATTTTATTGTTGAGAGATGATGGGATTTTGTTGTAGTATTCAATAAGAGGATTCTTGTTTCTACTGGGGGATGATGAGATGTTGGTGTTGTTGCATTGGATAGGATGAAGCTTGTTGTTGTTGTGGGATGATGGGGTTTTGTTGTTGTTGTCCTAGGAAGTATTGTTACGAAGGAGGAGGCTGATAGAATGGTGCATCTTGCATATAAAATGGTCCCTGATGCACTTGTATTTGTTCTTGGCTAATGTAGGTTTGGTGCATGCCTGCATTTCTTAGCGGTGTAATAGATGTTGGGAAACTAGAAGCAGGAGGTGGTTGTGTAAGGTAGCTAGTGAGGTGAGATGAACTTAGCTATTGAGGTGTTGGAACTACTTGAGATTCAGTCAGCGGAGTGGATAAGTAATTGATGTATGAAGGAAAAGATGAAGTGGGTAGAGGTTGCAATGGTTTTTGTTGCACTGCTTGAGAGAATGTGGCTTGCTAGGTTACAGGCATGGATGTGGGCGATTGGGTCGATATTCCTAAATCTTGTATTTCTTCTTGAGTAAGGTCCTAATGAGAATCAGATCATGGTAGGAGATGTGATGTGGAGAATGTTGGAAAAATATATGTGGGGACTTGGGATGTAGATGGTGGATTCTGAGATCCTATGAAGGGCATTCTAGTTGTGAAGGTTGATTGCTAGGTTTATGTACTAGAGATGAAAGGTGGAGGTGGAATTTATGCTTCAAAAAATATTGGTTGAGATGTAGAAGGAGATGCTTGTGTTGCCCAAAAATTTCCCTACCCATCCATTTTTGGTCATAAGCAAGTTTGAACTCCATCCCAAGGTCTGTATTTTTTACCCTGTTGAGTCTTTGTAAATTCTTTTCTCCCTGGTCTACAAGTTTTAATTTGAAAAGGTGACCGTTGGAGCCAAAAAACCCTAAACCCTTTACCCTGTTACATTTCATCGTTACCTTTTCGATCACTTAAGGGTTTCTTTTTCCATGTGCTCTTTATTTTCTAACTGGTCCCGAGATCTCCTATTCCCGGTCATTAAGTCCTTAACACCTAGCAACCTAGCAAGCGGTTATAGTTTGTTTGGCGGTCTCCATTTCCTGCAGTTAAAGCTCAAACAAGATCTAGGATCATCATTATACCACTGAGGAGATGCAATCAAAGGTTAACATTGCAATATAATGATAGTTGTTGAGCTCCATTCCAATACAACACTTTTGTGCTAGTGGGTCCACTACCACGTAGTCTGAGGTGGTTGCTTCTGATTAGTCAAAATCTTGTGATATGGAGCCATCTCAGAGTGAGCCTAGTGTCTTGTCTTTCTTGAAGATCTATGGCTTTCATATGATCACATGGAATATTTTTGGCCCATGTGATCATACACCAGTCATTGACTGTACTTTATCTCCAGGCTCTGTCAGGTGGGTCCTCTTATTGTGATGTGCTCACGTTTCATTAGCTGGCTGGGTTGTGACGTGGAAGTTTTTTAGTGGGCCCATGGTCTTTGGCTTATAAGGTAGGTTAAGATCTGAGCATGATCAATGATCGTCATTATACCATTGAGGAATAGTGCTTGAGAGTTAAGGCTGTGGTATAACAACAACCATCAGGTGAAGATCTCAGTGGGTTGTGGGTCCAATGTGCCACATAGTCTAAGGTGTTCATTTTTTATTGGCTTCTGATCAGTAATGTGGCCTATGACTTTTCAAAGGGGCTTGTGACTATTACAAAGATGATCTAGGCCGTTCATCTTCTAGGAAAGAAATATTGATGGCCACATTTTAAATTGGATCAGTTAGCCATTATTTTCAAAATTTAAATATTTTTCTTGCTAATTTCTTGTTGTTGGTCGAATACGGCTGCGGGTAGCTTAGAATTTATGTCTTCAAGAAAGTTGTAGTTGGGAGGACGATGAGGAATATTTTTTGGCTATCGCATATGATTTCTCAGGTTACCATATCGATGTTCTTACACCATAGAAGCATTAAAGGTTGGTGCCACCTGTGGTCTTTTGTACTTAAAAATATAAATACCAAGACCAGGATCAGATTTTGAGCATTCATGATAGATTCAATTTAGCAGAGATAGGGTCATGGTTATGGCATGAGGTTTTCAACTTGCAAAGGTGGACATGCAAAATATCTGATCATCCATAATACTTTCAAAGATACATTTATGATCAGAATTGACAAAATTAGGGTTTCTAATTATTTTATGTCAAATCATACGTAACCCTAATTAGGTTTTGACTCCTACCTATGTGCAAAAGGAGATTTATATAATGTTTTTAGAGCTTTTTAGAGCTCAGAGTTGGCAATTGTAAAAGAGAATTTTCTCTTTGAGGAGTTATCCATGGCATTATTTCTGCCCTTTGACTTTTTGTAGTTTGTAACTTTCATTGGAACTTTAGATATTGGGAAAGTACTTTGTGACATTATTTCTATCCCTATACCTTCTTGTGTGAATTTTCTCTTATTGAGTTAAGTATATGTATGTTTTCAGTGATATCTTAGGGTTCTTGATCCCTCTTTCTTTCCGCAATTCATGTGTATTCCTATGGATGATTTGATTTGAATGATCTTGTGGGTATACTTCTACCCCCTGACAATCTGTCTCATTCCTATACCTAGTTGCAAAGGTGAATTTTTGTTTGTAGGTCATAGATTGTGTCTAAATTCTTAGGAATGCTATTTCTTGTGATATTCTTCCTTTCCCTTAATAGCCTCTTTCTACTGCAGACCCTTCTATGAAATATTGATGCAAGCCTATTTAGTGAGTTGTGATCTCCTAGACCTGAGTTTGTGCACTGATTTCATTCTTTATACTGCAATTCATACCATCATTTCAGTGTATCACCTAGTAGGTAGTTTGCTTTCAGTCATTTCCCTTTCATGTATTCCTTCTATCCCTTTTCCCCTCAAAGAATTTACTTTCCTATCGAGAAGCAAATTAAGGTGATTATCCAAGAGGAACCAGCCTAAAACCTGGAGGTCTCATCTTAGTTAGCATAGGTCCCACAACCTAGAGATGATTGCAATGTTATACTAAGTTATCAAGACCAAGAGAGCTTGAAACAAGGGTGCAAACTTAGTGTATAACATTTCTGGCATGCCTGGTGGGACTCAAAAAGAAGTCAATTTTAATGATTATGCTATCTCTGATATACTGATTGCATAATACAAACCTTAGAGAGGTTAGTGTTTAAGTATATCTGGAAACTCCCTTGGTGTTAAGAACAAGTAGACCCAATTTATGATAGAGCTTATGGGAAAAATAGACCCTTCTTATGGCAAGACAATTTTCATTTGAACCCTTTAATCAGGGTAGTCCATTAAATTTTTCCCAACATTATAACGTGCCCTTGGTGGCATTAAGGAGTCTACTTGATTTCACAAGTGAAGGCTAAAAAAAAAATTTTGAACACATAAGAGATGTGGCTACGATTTGTAGTATACACAACATCACAAAGGAGGATGCTGCCACCAAGTTGTTGGTTGCCTCCTTTAAGGGTAAGGCCCTGGAATGGTTTATAAGTTTGGAAGTTGGCTCCATTACTTCATGGGATAGACTTGGAGAGATCCTTAGCAATCACTTTGAGCATGTTTTAGACTCTTTGTCTTTGGTAGAGTAGCTCCAAATAATAAAGAGAGATCCTCGAGAATAGATGACTGATTTTAATGGTAGATTCCTCAAGAAATGGAATAGGATTCCAATTAATATAAGGCCTTCAGTAGATTATGCTTTCCTTTATTTTTTGAGAGGCCTAACTAGTGATATATCTATCATGATTCAGTCTTTAGGTGGTACTTCATTGCCTCAGGCTTTTGACCTAGTTGTAAAGGCAGAAAATTGCTTAATTTAGGTTGGTATGATAACCTCAAGACCACCCATGCCTATCTCTCCCAATCTTCAGCCCACTATACCTCTACAAATGCCTCCATTTACTCCCATACCTACATTAATAGAACCTCAGGCCAACACTAGCTATGGGGAATCCATAGGTGACCCTTCTCAAGAGCTACTTAAATTAAAAAGCAGTCAACAAGAAATGAGAAGTGATCAACAAGCAACAAACCAAGAGATGATGAGCTTGCTATAGGCTCTAACCGAGGATTTGATCATTTTTAAAGGGCAAAATCAGGAGGTTAGACCACCTTATCAACAACAAGGCCAAAGTCCTAACCAGTAGTACTAGGCTCAAGAATAATCCTATCAGCAAGGTAGGCCATAATATCAAGAAAAGCATCAAAGAAAAAGGAAAATTTTGGTAAAGAGGCCTTTCCATCCATATAATCTAGTTAAGAGGACATTCCCAACACAAAGCATCAAAGCAGCTAGCAGTCACCTGAACCCATTTTTTTGGAAGGAGGCTATAGATTTTTTTCTTGTTCTCTTGAACTATGAGCTTCCTGATGGAGAAAGGTTAGAAGTGTTACAACAAGAGATAGTGGCCTCTCAAGCATATCTCCCTAAGGATGGGATGCAACAAGCACCAAGACAAGAAACTCACAAGGTTCAAATCCCAAGTTTCTTTCTTGAGCCCATTCATGACCCTATCCTAGATTTCCAGTCACCTCATTTTTCCCCTATAAAGGAGACACCTAAAAGTTTTAACTTCTTAAGTGATAGTGAGTCAGTCCTATAGTAGATAAAGCTATATGAACCAATTCCTAAAGAGCCCCCCACACCTCATAGCATTGCAGGCCACCAGAAAGAAGATGATTTTTGTCTTTTAGGTATACTTTTTCATGATGATCATGAGGAACAAGTAGGGTTATTATATCAAGATGGATTAGAGTAGTCAGATAAGGATAAGAAAGAAAGTGAAGAAGGTGAAAGCCCAGCTGATCTATTTGAAGAGATGCCTTCTTACATTGAGCAGGATGAGGTAGTACAAGATTCACTAGTTGAGCCCTCAGATTGTGAAAATAAAAATGATACAGTTGCTGTTGACTTAGAGCAACAAGATGATTCTGATTTGATAATTGATGCTTTTTTCTCAACTCTTGTTGATGTTCCTCATATTCCTAAAAAGGATAATGACTTGCATGTTCTTGAGGAAAGGTTTATGTTTCAAGGGATTAATTATGTCCCAACCACAGAAGAGGAAAATATATGGTAGATTATCATGGAGGAACAAATTCTTGATCTTCCTGCTGAATTTATTAGTGAGATGCACCTAGACACTAGCAAAGGGAGTCATAAGTTCATTCTTTCCAGGGGTTTCCCCTTAAGGTACTTAGAAAGAATGGAGGCTAGCCATAACAGGCTAGTCATGTTTGTGTCCAAGCATGAGTGTTCAAATGAAGTTGAAGCTGGAGGTGATCTTGCAGTTCAGCAGGGACAAGCTCAACTCACTTATCTACCCCTGGATAATGAAATTAAGAATCTATTGGTGGAGGTGAGTCAAACTATTTATGTCTTTCAAAAGTTGGTGCATTAGTTCTTCACACAACTTTGTATACTTCATTGCTTATTTTCTATCCTCATGCATGTAAAATATTTTATCTTGAGAAGGCGGGGTAGTTATTTCAACAAACTAGTGAATGGTTTTGTTTGATCAGTTTTCTGCACTGGTCTATTTTAGGTTAGGTTAGTTTTTTCCCTATTTTCCAAGAAGTGCTTGTGCATATTTTCCTTCCTCTGGTTCTAGGTTTGTCTCTCTCTCATGGTTCTATGTCCAAGTGATGACTCCTATGCCCAATGGATTGGCATTAAGGCCATTGGGTTCAATGTCTAGTAGGCTGACATCCAATAGAAATCGCTAAAATGTTGCCCAAAAATTTCCCTACCCATCCATTTTTGGTCATAAGCTGGTTTGAACTCCATTTGAAGGTCTGCATTTTTTACCCTATTGAGCCTCTAAAATTTTTCATGGCCCTGTGTCTTTTTTTCTGGTCTCTACAAATTCTTTTCTGGCTAGTCTACAAGTTTTAATTTGAAAAGGTGACTGTTGGAACCAAAAAACCCTAAACCCTTTGTTATATTTCACTGTTACCTTTTCGGTCACTTAAGGGTTTCTTTTTCCACATGATCTTTATTTTCTAACAGGTCATGAGATCTCCTATTCCCCGCAGTTAAGTCCTTAACACCTAGTGACCTGGTGAGCAGTTATAGTTTGTTTGGTGGTCTCAATTTCCTGGCAGTTAAAGCTCAGACAAGATCTTCTGATTGGTCAAAAGCTTGTGATATGGAGCCATGATAGAGCGGGCCCAGTGTGTTGTCTTTCTTGAAGATATACAGTTGTCATATGATCGCATGGAATATTCTTGGACCATGCAATCATATGCCAACCGTTGATTCTACTTTATCTCCAGGCTTTGTTGAGTGGGTCCTCTTATTGTGATGTGCTTACATTTCATTGGCTGGCTAGGTTGTGACATGGAAGTTTTTCAGTGGGCCCATGGTCTTCGGCTTATGATGTAGGTTAAGATCTGAGCATGATCGACGATCATCATTATACCACTAAGGAATAGTGCTCGAGAGTTAAGGCTGGAGTATAATGAAAACCATCTGATGAAGATCTCAGTGGGTCATGGGTCTGATGTGCCACATAGTCTCAGGTGTTCATTTTTTATTAGCTTCTGACTGGTGATGTGGCTGACAACTTTTCAAACGGGCTTGCAACTGTTACAAAGATGATCTGGGCCATTCATCTACAGGGAAAGAAATATTGATGGCCACATTTTAAATTGGATCAGCTAGCCATTGTTTTCAAAATTTAAATATTTTTCTTGCTAGTTTCTTGTTGTTGGTCGAATGTGGCTGCAGGTAGCTTAGAATTTATGTCTTTAGGACTGTTGTAGTTGGGAGGATGATGAGGAAGATCTAAAGGCCATCATGTATGATTTCTCAGGGTACCATATTGGTGTTCTTGCATCGTAGAAGCATTAAAGGTTGGTGACACCTATGGCCTTTTGTATTTAAAAGAACAAATACCAAGACCAGGATCAAATTTTGAGCATTCATGATAGATTCAATTCAGTAGAGATAGGGTCATGGTTATGGCATGAGGTTTTCAACTTGTAGAGGTGGACATGCAAAATATATGATCAGCCATGATACTTTCAGAGATACATTTATGATCAGAATTGACAGAATTAGGGTTTTTGATTATTTTATGTCAAATCATATGTAACCCTAATTAGATTTTGACTCCTACCTGCATGCAAAAGGAGATGTATATAATGTTTTTGGAGCTTTTTAGAGCTCAGAGTTGGCAATTGTAAAAGAGAATTTTCTCTCTAAGGAGTTATCAGTGGCATTCTTTCTGCCCTCTGACTTTTTGCAATTTGTAACTTGCATTGGAACTTTAGATATTGAAAAGGTACTTTGTGACATTATTTCTGTCCCTATACCTTCTTGTGTGTATTTTCTCTTATTTAGTTAAGTATATGTATGTTTTTAGTGATATCTTAGGGTTCTTGATCCCTCTTTCTTTCTACAATTCATGTGTATTCCTATGGATGATTTTATTTGAATGATCTTGTGGGTATACTTCAACCCCTTGACAATCTGTCTCATTCCTATACCTAGTTGTAGAGGTGAATGTTTATTTGCAGGTCATAGATTATGTCTAAATTATTAGGAATGCTATTTCTTGTGAAATTATCCCTTTCCCTAAATAGCCTCTTTCTACTGTAGACCCTTCTATGAAATATTGATGCAAGCTTATTTAGTGAGTTGTGATCTCCTAGACCTGAGTTTGTGCACTGATTTCATTCTTTATACTACAATTCATACCATCATTTCAATGTATCACCTAGTAGGTAGTTTTCTTTTAGTCATTTCCCTTTCATGAATTCCTTCTATCCCTTTTCCCCTCAAAGAATTTACTTTCCTGTTGAGAAGCAAGTGAAGGTGATTATCCAAGAGGAACCAGCCTAGAACCTGGAGGTCTCATCTCAGTTAGCATAGGTCCCTAACTTGGAGATGATTCCCATGTTATACTAAGTTATCAAGACCAAGAGAGCTTGAAACAAGGGTGCAAACTTAGTGTATAACAACTTGTGTTCCCCATAGAAAGGGTGATGTTGATGTGGAAGCTTGCTAGGAAAAGTTGGGAAGTGACTACGTTGCCCCTAGAAATGATGGTATGGATGCTAAAGTTTTCTAAGTGAAGGGGGAGCACGATTACATTTCCCCCAAAAAGGGTGATGCTACTTGGCTCGTAGAGGGTGGAGGAATTGTTTATGTAGAAATTTTTTTAGAAGGTGGTGGTTGGTTTTATGCAAAGCTTTGCGTATGAATGATGGCTTGAGATGCTATGGAAGATGATGGTGTTCCTATGATGGATAATGGAGTGGATTGTGTTGCTTGTGTTTTGGGGTTTGTGAAATTGCTTTGCAAATGAGGAGGGATGGGCGAATCCACTTGTGATATGTATATATGAGGATTAGAGATTTTTTGAATGATGGGGGTGTAAGATTCTCCTGGGATTTGGATGGTGTTTATGCGAATGTGAGGTTGGAGATATGGTGGAATGGGAGTACCCTCTTGAGAGAAGTTGGCCAATATAGCTTGTCTATTTTGATCAATAATTGCACTTACCATTTGTGCATGCCCTGGATGGCCCATGAATGTCTCCATAGAAACTAAAGTAGGGGGTCCATTGGGATCATCCCATTTATTATCAATTTGTGGGATTAGTGGATCGTAATTTATCATTACGCTAGTCAGATTGTTAGAATCAAATGATCTAGTGGCCTGATTGGGATTCATATTCCTTCTCCTCTTGGATCAAGTCTCAATAGGTATGGAATGTAGATCTAGGGATGAAAATAAAAATGTTGGGTGGATGCAAGATTTTTTGAAGAACAACACTAAAGATGATGAATGAAAATCTAAAGAAACTCTAACGATGGTGGATTTATATGATATGATGCAAGGATTTGGAAATATGGAAGAATGGTAGGAATATAAAGGATTGGTGGGATGCTCTAATTTGGGTCAAAGATGATGGAGGATTGGTGGGATGCTCTAATTTGGATCAAGGATGATGGAGGATTGGTGGAGGATTGTGGAATATTACTAAATCGCAGTCAATAAGCTATTGCTTCCTGATGTAGGATCAAAGAGGACTACCAACCTAAGATAGACTTATGATCTTTGGAAGATTGGATTTTTTATCAATGCACATCAATCTCTTGCTCAAGATGATGAGTCTTAAAAGGATAGGTAAGGATTCCCTAGAAAATGCTTAGTCAAATGGTGAAGATTTCTAATTTGGGATAAGGATTTGAAGAAACTCAAAGGATTTAGACATGAAGTGGATGGATTTGGATCACTAGATTTGGTTCAAGGATGGTGGGTTTCTGACTTAGATGATGGATGCTAGATTTGGATAAAACATGATGGATGATGACAAGGATTCTGATTTGGGATTTGCAAAGGGAAGGATGATGAAGGATGATGGAATGATGCTATTTCTACAAGGATGACCTATGATGCACCTAGGAAGATGATAAATAATGCAAGGATGAAACTTAAAATGACTTAGGATGCAACTAGGGATGGATGGTGATTCAAAATTGAATCTAAGAATGGTCTAGGATGAAAAGGATGCCAAGGTAGGATAGTGGGATTTTGAAGGAATGAAGGATATAAGATGGGCCAAACTAGTCCTCTCTCTAGATTGACATACCAATGATTAACCTGGAATCGTTATGCAAAATATTTCACTCTTGCATTATAGTCTATGTTGTCTAGTATCTCTTGATTCTTTTCTTCTTCTTGAATCACTTTGAGGGAAGGTTGGTGATCTTTCAAGTCTCTTTCTTCTACCTTCTTCTCTTGAAAAACTCAAGGATTGGGAAGCTTTGCTTTCTTGTGTCTGGTCAAATCAGACATATCTTGGAAAGCTTTTGGCAATTGATTTGAATCAAAGCTTTTGGGTATCTGATTTTGAAGGATCTCTTCTGTAAGGAAGTTTTGGAAGATTTTTTATCAAGTTTTGGCTCAATTTTTTGATGTCTCCAATGGAAAAGGACAAACTTGAAAAAGGAACTCTGAAAAAAATCCCAAAAAAGAACAAAGAAACCTTTTGGGACACAAGAAAATAGTTCTGACCACTGATTTAATGCCTCTAAAGAGTGTCTATGTTTTGACAAATGTTTCTGTACTAAGCATTGAAATTTGAAAACACTTCAAATAGAACTACCTAAGGGAATGTTAGTATCAGAATCATTACCCACAACTTGATACCCCTAAAAGGGATACATATGGTGAGTCTCTCAAGGTCATCTGGGAAACCACATGGATCAGTCCTGGCACAAATATTCTAATACCTTCAGGATTTAGATCAGGTAGCTTCTAATTTACCAAGTATGTATTTTGGTCAATGGAGTCCTCCCAATTGGTCTTTATGCATGTGACTCACTTAAGAGCCTAGTTGACCATGTTGAAATAGTAGCTAGGATATTCACCTACCTCAGGCTACCATCAACATGCATCACCCAAGCTTGAGGGAATGAAGTGAGAGTTTTCTCAGTGCTTTATTTCTATACGAACTGGGGAAGTACCATTTTGAAGTCATTCTCCAAAGAGGAGGCACTTCTCTCTCTACACATGCTTCTTTATAAGTAAAACAAGTGAGCTCATCCAAGTTTAACCCTTTTTATGTCACTTAGATTTAAATGGGATACACAGAAATATGAAAAACTCCTAAAAACACATCATGAAGAGTTCATTTTCCAATTTGATTAAGTGTTATTTTATGTTATGACCTTCAAACACATATGATTTAGGATGCATATTTTATTCCTTGAAAACAAAAAATCCTTTTAAAAAGATTTGCAAGAGTTTTTTTTCTTTTAGCATTCAAGATTTTTTGCTTTCTAGGACTAAAAGAATGAAGTTTTCTTTTATTTCCTTTTGTTCACTCAAGATTGAATCTGATTTTAAACTTAAATAAAATAATTTATTTTGACTTGGTTCATCCTTTAGAGTCATTCAATATTTGTTTGATTGATTTCAAGCACTAAAACAAAATGTTTTATTGCATTGATTTTCTTTTATCCCTTGGGCATTCAAGACTTGGTTGTTGTTCATTTTAAGCACCAAACAAAGTTTTTAAGATTTGTCTTGTTCAATTTTATCCTTTGTAAAGTTTAATCCCAAACTAAAATGATGAGGTGTTTTGAGTTCATACAATCTTCATTTTAAGAATTAGGATTAATTGTGTTAATTATATTTTTTATCATTAATTCACAATCTCACTGAATCTTCCTCATTTTCATGATATAATCTGGTAAATTTTTCTATGGATTTAGATATACCTATGAACCATCTTTCCGGTGCTTCTTGAATCGTAAAAAATGGAGCTCGTATGCAAAAGTTACAAAGGTTTTCGTGAAAGTGCCTCTTTATGGATTTTTCTGGAAAATAAGTCAAGATCGCACAAGAAGAAGAAGAAGAAATAGAAGGAATAGAAGAAGAATAAGAAGAATAAGAAGAAGAATAATTCCAAATTCTTCCACAACATACAAGGTAGAAAAATAAAAAAAACACTCCAAACGACATTATAATGTTAGTAAAGAACTCGTGAAGTGGGTCCCACCGAGGGTGCAAAAATGTAGATCAGATTAAACCTAACCTATTTGGAACATGTGTATACATTCAAAAATTAGTCCTAGCAGCATATACTAAACCTATAAAAAAACTATTTGCATGATACCTCGGATAGAGGTAAAACGGGAGAAACCTGCCACCGTTTGATTTTGTCTCGCTTTAGGGATGTGGGTGTGCTCTCTAAAAAATTAAAGCATATCCCTAATGATGATTAGGGGGGATTAGGATAGACTAGGGACCAAAATAACCCCATATTGGCATAAAACCATGTATAGAAGACTTATTTTACCCCTAAGGCCTCAAAGAGCCTAATTAGTATGAAAACCTAATTAAGCTACAAATGAATAAACTATAGTAGATTTTAGTCCAAATGAAAGATGATATGCTGAGATGAAAAGAATAAACATTAAGGAAACTAATTTAATTCATGTTAATCTAAGCTATGCTATGATTTTAAGAAATCTTGTAAATGAGCTAAACTAACAAATATGCTAAAGCTTAAGATGATTTACGAGTAATCTAACATTATAACACTACTAAATGTAAAATATGTGAATTGGTATTTTTCTCTTGGAATAGGAGAGTATTTATAGGATTTGAGGAAAGGCTTGGATTAGGAAGCAAAGTTAGGGTCAAAGGTAAGGTTTGGGGTATAGTTAGGGGTAACTAGGTTAGATTAACCTTGGTCAAGGTTGCTCACACATGTGTGAGAAAGACTAGGGAAGTGTGAAAGGGGAACAAGAGTGGAAGAGGAGACATGTGCTTCATTAATGGCTTGTAAGAGTCATTAATGAGGATGTAAGAAGCATTTATGAGGGGTTTTGACCCAAAGTCAATGTTTGAAGGGTTAGGCTAAAACGGGTAGGAATCACCCTTTAATCATGTTAAGGGTGAGTTTAGGAAATTCTAGAAGAGGTTAGGGATTTCTAGAACATTTCTAAGGTTTTAGGATTTAAATAAATATTTTATGTATTTAAAGGATTTTTGGTCAATTTATTAAATAACTAATAAATTCTAGGGGGAATGATGTTTAAATAAGATTTATTTTTTTTTGAAAGGATTTCTTAATTAAATATTTTTAATTAAAATAGGAGGATTTAATGGTATAATAATTAATTAATTAACAAATGATGATGTCATTAGAGGTTTTCAGAAAATAAAAATACTTTTATTTTCTAAAAGGATTTTTAGGTGTCTACACTATCTATCTTGTTGGAGATTTGCCAGCAGGCCAGTACTAACTATATGTTTGTCAATGATGACAACATATGGAAAGTAGCATGCATGAAAGTCTTATGTAGTAAGATTTCAGTATATGTAGCATGGACATGATATCAACATGATATCATGGGGGGAGAGGTTAACTGTTAGTACAGACAGTTATATAGCATCTGGTGTCAGCAGTGTTCATGATAGAGTAACACATAGTGTTCTATGTATGGTTGTCCATAAAGTTATCATGGAGCCTTGCATGCTTGGAGTTATGTTGAAGACATGTTAGTGATGTTTCAGTTATAGATGCATAGTCTGTTGATGAGTAGAAGTGAAGTTATGCAGTCGCTATTCGCTAGTAGTAGTTTCTTGTGTTTGTTCAGAAGAGCCGACAAAGATTTTATTGGTTCTTGAGTTGTGCCTATCTTGAGGGTATGTTCCCTTGTAGTTAAGCTTGGAGAAGTTTTATTGATGTTTGGTTAAGAGTGCATAAGTTAATTCAGCTTACAGAGAAAGATACAGTTGTTTTGGTAGAGCCGACAGTGTGTAGCGTGCATCTACAATTATCATATTGGACAGGTCCTAGAATGAGTTGTGTGCATAGTAGAGCCAACAGAATGTTTATTGGAGTTGGTTATGGTTTATCTAATATTATTTCAAGGTGGTTCTAATAGGTTGACTTGATTATATCATTTGAAGGAAAGATATTTATAGGCAATCATTTGTGATTTCTAGAGTGTGGTTCATGGTTGATTAAGAAGAGAAGAGCAGAGTGTGAAAAGTGTTGAGCCATCAAAAGAAGGTCTATGTGACCAAGTAAAGTACTTGTGCTATTCATTGGAATTGATCTAGATAGTAGGTCAAAGTGTAGTTCACCAAGATCCAAATATAGTGTGTATCTGTTAATCAGAAGGTTGTAGCCTTCGCCCATTTGAGTGGGTGAACTCTCAGACAGTGCATCCTCTCCCCTAACATGGAAAGTTGTAAAAGACTCCTAACAAGGTCAGACCCTTGACCAGGTCTATTGTACTTACTATATTGTAAAGTTACTCTTAACAGGGTAAATGATCTTCTAACAAGGATCATTATACACTAGTATAGAATATTAGTGGGTATCAAGTCCCACCAAGGTTTTTACCTATTTGGGTTTCCCTGTAACCAAAATATTGGCATTTTGTTCATGTGTTCTTTCATTGTTTTTATTTTTTATGTTTAAGTATACTTAATTAGATAAACAATTGAATCTTGTAGATAATTGATTCACCCCCCCCCCCCCCCTCAGTTAACTCTTGGGACTATCTATTAGGAATGAATGCAAAGTACTTTGGCAGTCATTCTGTAGAAGTTGTTGTTGCATTCATGACTTGGATTGTCATTGATGTCAACACAGTGATATTCTGGATATCAGTAGGAAAGAAGGTACAATTTTGTTTTGCACACATGTTTTATTGTAGATTGGCTTTTGTGTAGTTGATGGTATGTTCTTTGGTGTGTTATTAACCTATGGTTAATAGTGCAAAAAGAAATTCATTCATTCATGAGAGTTATGAGCATTTTGGTGAAAGCAGTGTTTAGACAGTGTTTCTGTGAAGCGATTTTCAGAAATCAGAGGATATCTCTTAGCTGGGATGGAATCTGATTTTGCATAGTTAAAGGGATGTTGGAGACTCATTAATGATGATGTGGTTCATAGTGAAAACTTTGAAGATATGTTTGGAGAAAGTTACAGTATCTGGAAGCTGACAGTTTTATGTGAATTTTGTGTGTAGCGTGTAGAAATTATTATTTTGTAATTGAGGATAGACTCATTTGTAATTATTTGAGTTTGGTATATAAGAAGGAATGTTTTACTTGTTGCAATATATATCTTTGAAGGTTGAGATGCGAATATATGCATGAAGTGAAGAAAAGAGCTAATTTAGTGATGAAGGAAGACTTGTGAGTACAAAGATCTGGAATTGTGATCTTGTGTAGCAGAGAGTGAGGTTTTGGCATAGTGTGAAGGAGCTAATATATTTCATATGATTCTATTGAATAATTCTAAGATCTTTTGGACAGTGCATTCAGAGATCTTGCCTTGAAGCTGTTTGGGCAGTGGGTCCTTCTGTCTTCCATAAACTCTTAACCGGATTAGAATCTTTTAACAGGGATTCAAAATCTCCTAATAGGGATTTATATGTACTGAATGTATTTCATAAGACTCCTAACAGGGTCCATCCTCTAACAAGGAACTTTCATATTAGTGCATCATTTTGTGGGCATCATTCCCACCGGGGTTTACTCTTTTCAAGAGGTTCCCTAGTCAACATATCTTGTGTTATTGTGCAATTGTGTATGGTTATCTTTCTATGGTTGATTAGTACATTAATTATATTGTTTAAAGTAGTTGAATGGTTAAATTATCAGATAACTAATTCACCCCCCCCTCTTAATTATCTTGGGGATCTTTACTTTCTAACACTATCCTAACAATTGGTATCAAAGCCAAGTGCCTCGAAGAGAAAGTTTAATAGCTTGAGGTTGATCAGATGGCATACTTTAGGAAAGAGAGTCCTAAGTTTGATGGAGAGAATTATCTTGATTGGAAGAACAAGATGGTGACCCATTTGTAGTGCATTGCTTTTGAAGTTTTTAATGTAACTATCAAAGCATCCAGTATTCCTACTTTAGAAGACCTTGCAAAAGATGATGCTACTGATGCACAAAAGGAATTGTTTCATTAGAATGATATAGCTAAAGAAGCCCTTATCAACACCCTATCTGATGGTGAATTTTTAGAAGTAAAAAAGATAGATACAACCCATAAAATATGGAAACACCTAGAAGACATATTTGAAGGAGAAAAACAAGAAAAAGATGCACATAGAAAGAAATGGAAGAAAAGGTATAATACATTAGAGATGCTTCCTGAAGAAAACATCTAAGCTTACAATCAAAGGATTAATGAAGTAGTTGCTGGAATCAGGAACAATGGTGGAGAGATTTCAAAGGAGGACATTATGGACAAGTTAATGGCTACACTTACTCCAGAATATGAAAGCATGATCAACATCCTTGATGAGACCATGAAAATTACATCAAATTTCAAGAGACGGACCTTGATCAGCAAGATCTCATCTTTTGAGATTTCAAGATTCAAGACAAAACCAAAGAGTGAGATAACTTTCAAAGCAACAGTTCATGGTAAGAAATCTGCAAACACTTCTGGTAATTTTGATGATGATGATGAAGAGAAAACATTAGATGATTTTATTGCTATGATTTCCAAAAGAGAAAAGAAAGGAAAAGGAAAATATGAAGGTCAATTGCAATTTAAGTGCTTTTGATGTAATAAGATCGGTCACTTTGCATTTAAGTGTCCCAATAGAGCTAGAAAGTTCAAGAAGGATTACAAGCCTAAGTATTCTAAGGAATGCTACTATGTTGGAGATGGATTTTCAGATGAAGAATCTAGTGAAGAAGAAATTGGATTCATTTCTATTATAGAAAAGATGAATAACAAGATAGTTCATGAAGATAAGAAGGAGAATAAAGAGCTTGCATTGATTTCACAAGCTGACATAAGGACAGACTAGATTATAGACAGTGGTTGTTCACATCACATGATGGGTGATAAAGGAAGGTTTGTTCATTTGGAAAAATACAATGGAGGTATGGTCAGATTTGGAGACAACACTCCTAAACCTATAGTGGTAGAGGAGCCATCACTTTGGATGGAAATAATAGTACTGATGATGTTCTTTATGTTGATGGTTTGAAACATAACCTTCTCAGTGTTGGACAGTTACTAGGAAAAGGCTATCAGTTGGAGTTCAAAGATGACAAATGAAAAATTAACAACAAGGATGGTGTTATGATTGCATCAAGCTCAAAGACAAGATGTAATGTTTTTCAACTCAATTCAAAAGCAAGATGTTTTTTTGCTAAAGTTGATGACAGTTGGTTATGGAAAAAAAGACTATGTCATATCAATTTTGATAACATAGTAAAGATAAAATGGTTGAGATCATATAGGGGAGGATAATTCACCTCTGATAGATTCTATAAGTACTACGAAGAACATGGCATAAAGAGATAGTTAAGTGCACCTAAAACCCCTTAGCAGAATGTAATTGTAGAGAGAAGGAATAGGATCATTCTTGATACAACACACACCATTATGATAGAAGGAAAAGTTGCACACACCTATTGGAGAGATGCGGTCAATACAATAGTCTATACCATCAATATAATTCAATTGAGGCTAGGCGCTAACAAAACACCTTATGAGCTATGGTTTGGTAATGTTCCCACTGTAAAATACTTTAGAATCTTTGGAAGAAAGTGCTACATCAAGAGGGATGAAGCAGTAGGCAATTTTGATGCTAGAAGTGATGAAGGTATTTTTCTTGGTTACTCTACTAAAAGTAAAGCTTATAGATGTTTCAATTTAAGATTGAAAAAGATAATTGAAAGTGCTCATGTAAAGATTGATGAAAAGTTTATGATTCAAGAAAGATATCATCATTACTCACCCATGATTGAAGAAGAACCTAGACCCTCCACTACTGAGATAGTTATTGAAGAAATGTTTGACATTATTGATGTGTTATTTAATGACCCTGAGACAAGTGAAGAAAATACTCCTAAGGTTGATGAGTCAGCATCACCTAAAGTTTCAAAGTTTACATCAAGAAATCATTCCAAGGCAGACATCATTGGAGATCATAGTGGCAAAGTCTTAACAAGATCACAAGCAAAGAAATTAGCTAGCAATGAAGTGGTATGTTTACTATCTCAGATTGAACCTTTTAAGTGTTGAAGATGCTTGTAATGATTTAGATTGGCATGACACTATGAAAGAAGAACTTGATCAGATTATTAAGAATGACACTCGGGAACTAGTCCCAAGACCTAGTGATAAGAATGTGATTGGCACAAAGTAGATATTTAGAAATAAGATGAATGAAGATGGTACAATAGTAAGAAATAAAGAAAGATTAGTATGTAAGGGATATGCACAAATAGAAGGCATTGATTATTCAGACACATTTGCATCTGTGAGCAAATTAGAAGCTATTAAGTTGTTTTTAGCCTATGCTACAGTAAAAAATTTCAAAGTTTATCAGATGGATGTCAAATCATCATTCCTGAATGGAGACTTAAAAGAAGAAGTATACATTGAGCAGCCGAAAGGATTCACTTTATTAGATAGAGTTGATATGGTATGCAAACTGAAGAAGACCCTCTATGGACTTAAGCAAGCCCCTAGAGCATGGTATGAGAGACTAGATGGATACTTAACAAAGATTGGATTCAAGAAAGGAGGAGTAGGTTCTAATCTATTTATTAGAGAGACATCAGAAGGCTTACTACTTGTAGCTATATTTGTTGGTGACATTATCTTTGGAGGTAATGAAAAACTTAGCTCTAAATTTGCCAAAGAAATGCAGAATGAGTTTGAGATGAGTATGATTGGTCCTATCAAATACTTTTTGGGACTAAATGTGTAGCAGATGAAAAAATGAATTTTCATAAATCAATCAAAGTATGTGAAAGAGATACTGAATAAATTCAAGATGGATGATTGCAAGCTAGTAGGAACCCCTATGATCACTAGATGCAAGCTTACAAAAGAAGATGAATCACCAGCAGTAGATATAACATTGTATAAGTCTATGATTGGTAAACTCATATATCTTACTCAAACTAGACCTGATATTTCCAATGTAGTTGGTATAGTTGGAAGATTTGTAGCAGAACCTAAACAAAGTCACCTCATGACAGTAAAGAGAATATTCAAATACTTGTAGGGAACTATAGATTATAGTCTATGGTATCCTAATTCAGAAAATGTTGAGCTTCATGTGTACACTGATGCAGATTGGGAAGGATGTGTTGATGAAAGAAAGAGTACATCAGGTGGAGCAGTGTTTCTTGGTGATAGACTATTCACTTGGACAAGAAAGAAACAAAATTGTATTTCTCAATCAACAGTAGAAGTGGAGTATGTTGCAGCAGTCTTGAATTGTTCTACAATTGTTTGGATCAAGGAGATGATAAAGGATTTTGGAATTTAGATTGATTATCATATTGTTATTCACTATGATAACACTAGCGCTATCAATATATCAAAGAACCTTGTGATGCATGCAAAGAAAAAGCACATAGAGATCAAGTCTCACTTCCTAAGAGAGAAAGTGGTAGAGAAAGAAGTCAAGTTGGACTATGTGAGTACTAAAGATCAGTTGGTAGATATATTCACAAAGCCCTTGCCTAAGGATACTTTTGAGTATCTCAGGGAGAAGTTGGGAATAATTCCCTTCCCTGATTGTACTTAGAAGAAAGAAGGAAAGACATCAGTCCTCAGGGACTGATGGAAGGTTGACTACTCTACCTCAGGAGTAGTACCAGTGCTTAAAATGAATGACACCCTTTTCCATTGATGTCAAAGGGGGAGTATATATAGAGTCATGAATAATAGAATAAAAAGAAGAGTAATATACTAAGGGGGAGCAGCATTCAGATATGACAACAACTCAGTTGAGGAAATGGAGAATATTATAAAATATTGTAGCAGATGGAGGATTCATCTTTGGGGGAGTTTTGAAGAGGAAATGGAGAATGTTATAAAACAAATGTTCATTTGGGTTGGTGGCGGTTATTCATTCCACATGTTGCCATCAATACCAAAGGGGGAGATTGTTGGATATTTTCCAATAGGCCAGTATTGAATGTATGTTTGTCATTGATGACAATATATGGAAAGTAGCATGCATGGAAGTCTTATGTAGTAAGCTTTTAGTATATGTAGCATGGAAATGATATTAGCATCATAGCATGGGTGCAAAGGTTAACTGTTAGTGCAGATAGTTATATAACATCTGGTGTCAGTAGCGTTCCTAACAAAGTAACAGATAGTGTTCTATGTATGGTTGTCTATATAGCTATCATGGAGCCTTGCACGCTTGGATTTATGTTGAAGACATGCTAGTGATGTTTTAGTTATGGATGCATAGTCTGTTGATGAGTAGAAGTGAAGTTATGGAGTCGTTATTTGCCAGCAGTAGTTTCCTGTATTTGTTCAAAAGAGTCGACAGAGATTTTATTTGTTGTTAAGTTGCACCTATCTTGAGGGTATGCATCCTTGGAGTTAATCTTGGAGAAGTGTTATTGATGTTTGGTTAAGATTGCATAAGTTAATTCAGCTTATAGAGAAAGTTATAGTTGTTTTGCTAGAGCCGATAGTGTGTAGTGTGTGTCTACAATTATCTTATTGGACAGGTCCCAGAATGAGTTGTGTGCATAGTAGAGCCAACAAAATGTTTATTGGAGTTTGTTATGGTTTCTCTAATATGATTTCAAGGTGGTTCTAATAGGCCGACTTGATTATATCATTTGGAGGAAAGATATTTATAGGTAGTCATTTGTGATTGTTGGAGTGTGGTTCATGGTTAATTAAGTAGAGTAGAGAAGAGTGTGCAAAGTGTTGAGCCATTAGAAGAAAATCTATGTGACCAAGTAAAGTACTTGTGCTATTCATCAGAACTGATCTAGATAGTAGGTCAAAGCGCAATTCACCAAGATCTAGATATAGTGTGTATCTGTTAATCAGAAGGTTGTAGCCTTCATCCATTTGAACAGTGATCTCTTAGATAGTGCATCCTCTCCCCTAATAGGGAAAATTGTAAAAGAGTCCTAATAGGGTCCAACCCTTGACTAGGTCTATTATACTTAATATATTGTAAAGCTACTCCTAATAGGGTAAAGGATCTTCTAACAAGGATCATTATACACTAGTACAGAATATTAGTGGGTATCAAGTCCCACTGAGGTTTTTACCTATTTAGGTTTCCCTGTAACAAAAATATTGGTGTTGTGTTCATGTGTTCTTTCACTATTTTTATGCTTTATGTTTAAGTATACTTAATTGGATAAAGAATTGAATCTAGTAGATAACTGATTCACCCCCCCCCCTCTCAGTTATCTCTTGGAACTATTCCTAACATATCTTTTGTTTCTTTCTAACCTTCCTGCTTGTGGGAGATATTTTATTTGTTGCAGGCATTTATCTATTGTTTTATCTATTTTTATCTCTCATATATATTTGTTGTTATAAATCAATCTCTGATATAATACTCTCTGTTATAAATTAATCTTTTTTTTTATAGTACCTCACTCTGAAATCCATATCTTTTGAACCCAAATAGATTTTAAAGATCACTCCAGTCAGAACCTTAAAAAATTCATCATTAACAACATATAAAAATCTTAACAAAATCCAACGGCTCATTAAAAAGTTATGACCCCCGTAATATGACTGGTTTTTTCTATAAAAAAAAAAAGTCTATATTTTCTCTGCCCTCTCTCAGCATCTTGCTTCCACATGCCAACATGCATGATCTCTAGTATCTATTTATTCTGATTCCTCAGCATAGAATCGGCTTTTTTTAGCTATTCTTAGCTTTGTATTCAAGTTTATTTGATTTTTTTGTAAATCTATTTGACCGTTTTTAAAAAATTAATTTTCTCAAATCTGAAAGTTAATTTGATCCTCATTTAAATTCTCATTGTTAATTTTAAAATTCAATTTAGTTTATTTTTCATCAAATCCATTCTAGTTTATATTTATTAAAAGCATTGATTAACATTAATACTTTTGATTTAAAAAAATTATTTCTATCAATTTGTGTAAATAAATCTTAATTAACGTTAATACATTGTCTCTAAGTCTTTTTTATTCACTCTTACACTCTTAATTTTAATTTTAATCAATTTAGCTTTTTATTTTAAAACATTTAATAAAATTTAAATTTTTTAAAGAACTCAATTTGTTTTAATTAAAGCTTACTTAACCTTAGAATTAATTAATTTTTTCTTGTTCTTTATCTTTAGATATTCCTTATCTCATATTTGTAAGGTTAATTTCTTCAGTTAATTAGTTAGTCGTGACTACCCTAACTCTCAAATCAAGTTAAATAGCTCTAGCTATCACCAATGGAAAACACACAACTCATTTATTTTTCATTTTAAACAATTACTCCAAGTTTCTACTAATGCTTCTATTGAACTAGCTGCCACTACTTCTCAGATGAACAAAGATGCATGGAAACTCAAAAATGAAGAAGCTCTTGGTCTAATTGGTCTTTCAGTTATTCCTGACTTATATGTATTGATTGGACATTGCACCATTAAAGCTCATCAAGTGTGGACCATTTTCCAAAAAATTTATGATAGCTCCACCAAATCATGTAAGATTTAGCTCCAAGACAACTTGGAAGACCTCAGGTATATTGAATTTAAATATATGGATGAATTCTTACTTAAATTTGATGCTATTAAGACACAATTATATGGTGTGAATGTTACTTTAAGTGATATTAGATTAATTACTATTATTCTCAAGAAGTGTCTTCCTAAAGAGTTTCAACAATTTATTACTAACATTCATTCGCAACTTGCTATTCCTACTTTATTTCCTCAGTTAACTTATGACATTTTTCAAAATCTTTTACATCAAGAGGAAGCTAAGTTATTGCAATTTGGTACTCTTAGATCTTTTGAACATGCTTTTGTTTCTAATCATCAAAATCAAAATAATAGATCTCAGAATCATAATACTTCTCATAGTAATCATAATTCTTATAATTGTAATCATCATAACAATAATAATCCTCATAATAACAATAGATTTAACTCTAGGCCCTCATATAACAACAATGCTAATTAAAATAATAATAATAATACTAATCAACAAAATAAGAAACATCATTGTACTTATTGTGGAAAAGATAGTCACCTAACTAATGTTTGTTTTAAAAAGAAAAATGATAAGAAGCCTCTGAATAATAATAATAAAAATAACTAAATCTCAAGGTAATCAATCTCGGTGTGCTTTTACTACTTGTTTTAAACCTTATCATGCATTAGAATGGATTATTGATAGTGGGGCTTCTCACCATGTTACATTTCATAGAGAAGTGTTTGATTCTTTCCAACTTGATAAAACAAACATTCCTATTCAATTAGCTAATAATCATAGTTGCAAAGTTGATCAATTTGGTGATGATAATGTTCCAAATGGAAAATTACATAATGTTCTTTATGTTCTTGAGTTTAAATCCAATCTTCTCTCAGTTTCTCAATTATGTCAAGATTACAAAGTTGAATTTTATATGGACATGTGTTACATTATTGATCCTAAGAATGATCATGTTATTGCTAATGCTAAGTTGGATCATGATAATTTGTTTAGGTTTTATGAGTTTGCCTCATCAAGGTACTCTTTGAAAGTTAATATTGATTTCAATGTATGGCATCAAAGTTTTGGCCATTTGAATTATGATTATATTTCTAGATTTCTATAATCTAACATGGTTGAAGGATTACCACACACTGTTCTAGCTAAAATTACATGCACAAGGTGCATGAGTGACAAAATGAAAAGAGAACCCTTTCCTCATGGTACTTCATGGAGGGCATCTCATAAGTTACATTTGATTCATAGTGACCTTTTGGACTTATGGAGCACACATCCATTCAAGTTTCCAAGTATGCTCTTACCTTTGTTGATGAATTTACTAGAATAATTTGGATCTATTTCTTGCATAGTAAAGATCAAGTTCTTGATATATTTTCTGAATTTCATATGTTTGTGGAAATGCAATCAGATTCTAAGATTCAAATTCTTAGAAAAGATAATGGTACTGAATATGTTAACAATGCATTTCATTATTATTTGAGATATTTTGGTATAAAACATGATCTTGTTGTTCCTTATACACCACAAAAAAATGGTGTGGTGGAAAGGAAGCATAGAACTATTATGGAAATGGCTAGATGTATGTTGCATGCAAAAAATATTCATTATAAGTTATGGGTTGAAGCAATGGCTTATGGCACTTATATTCTTAATATAACTCATACTAAATCTTTACAAAATAAAATTCACGAGGAAGTGTGGTCTGGTAGAAAACTAAATTTACAACATTTGAGAATTTTTGGATCTATTGCTTATGTTCACATACCCAAACAAAAAAGGAAAAAAATTGATTCTAAATCTTCTCCATTTATTTTTGTTGTGTATGATTAATTTACTAAAGGTTATAGAGTTTATGATCCTACTACTAAAAAGGTGCATATTGCAAGAGATGCTTTTATTGCAAAAAATGAAGTCCGTGATTTCTCCCATGTCAAAGATGATGAATTTCAAGGAGGCACTATTGAGATTGTGGAGGACCAACCTCCTATTCTAAACCCTACTCCTAATGCATCTATTTCTATTCCTACTAGTAATATTAATGATGATGATGATGATGATGGTAATAATATATCTACTCCTCATAGTGATAATGTTGATCATGATGATAATGATACTCCTCACAGTGATATTTTTTTAATTCTAAGAGAAATTCCAAATGGTTTAAAGATTTACATAATGAAGGTGATGATTATATTGCTAGAATGGGTGTGTTAGAGTATTAATACTTTATGCTTATTAATTAAATCATATTGATTTAATTATATAAGTTCCTATTACTCTAGTTACTTAAGCTTCATTTAGGTGCATTATTAATTAACTATTAATTAATAATGTGCAACCTAGCTTTTCCCTTTAGGGTTTCTATCTCACCTTTTATAAGGTTGAGCAATGTACTTTTTCATTAATCTCTTATGCATTTTTCACATTTGAGAGCAACTTTTCTTCTATCTCCATTTTTGTTCTCTTGTAACAGGTTATTGGCTAATAGGTTCTTCTTGGGTTGTGTAGAATTGAGATTGATCAATTCTTTCATGGTATCAAAGCTCAGATCTATGGCTACTTGTTCTTGATTTGAAGGTTTTTTTGGAGCAGGGAGGATTTTTGATTTTCAGAGGTTTTTCGTTGTGGATCTGGTGGGGGGGCACTGGATTTTGGAGCACTTTGGGAACAAACCGACCTCACGGTTGAGTCAAGAAGGCCCCAAAACCCCCATAGTCATAAAGGCATGACCTATTTCAGGTTAGTTGAAATTTGAGGCAAAAAAAAAATTTCTTCCAAGGTTGGCACACATCCCGAGAAAGATTTTTTTTTTAATTTCAAAAAATAAATTTTTTCAAAAAAAAAAAAAAGTTTATGCAAAAATTTTTGCTTTTTTGAAAAATTACGTTGAAAAAACTTTACAACTTTAAAAAGTTGTTTTGCAAACTATATTAAAAAGTTTTTAAAACTTTTTTGAAAAAGGTCTTTTTGACCTTTGCAGCAGCAAGTACACTGTAGCAGCAGCATGCAGCCCTCATTGCATGCCTTTTGGGTGTTAAACACTATGCATAACGCTTTACAAGCATTTCAAATTTTTTTTTAAAAAAATTTTAATAAAAAAATTTATTTTGTGAAACCCCCCATGCAATTTTAAGATTTGCCAATTTATGCAAATTTTTTGGTGGTTCCACCATTTTTGACAAGTTTTTTGGCTATCCACCAACTTTGGTGAAGTTTTGGAGAATCAGCACATGCAAAAAAATTTGGCACAGATTTTGAGGTGCGTAATCATCTGGTGATGTCAGCATACAGTCAACACACAGTCAGCAGGTGATGTCAGCATACAGTCATCACCCAGTCAATAGGTGACATCAGTGATGACATCATCAAGTCATGTGATGGTCATACAACCGTCAATTTTTTTCCCATGACTGGCTTTTTCCAGCAGGCTTGCATTTTCGAGTACTTGTGCTTTTTTGGTCATATAGGGCTCATACGGACTCAAAATTTGACATATCATATATCATCAAAAAGGTCTTTCCAAGCCTCTTGCATTGGTGTAGGTTTCATTTCTTGATTATTCCATTTTGATGCCATTTTTCAGCTTCAAAGTCAAGGTACACAAATTGTCATTCTGAAGCATTTCTTGCTCTTTCTTTCTTTCACGCTTTCAGAATTGTACTAGAATTAGGTTTTATCAATTGTGGGGGGTGTTCTTTCTTTCTTTTCTATCATTTATCTCAAAAAACAAAACATTGTATCACATAAAACAAAACCCCTTCTGCATCTTCTGTCTAGTTCTGAAAGAAAACATAATAAAAAAATCAATCAGAGCACAAGGCACTATGGTAGACATAGCATCTGTTGAGCTTCTTACTCCATACAATTACCATGTGTGGAAGGCTCATATGACATGGCTTCTTCAATCATGGGAGTTGTGGTACTATTTGGATATGGTTCAGCCTCAGTTGACTCGACCATTTGAGGTCATGCAGCATAGGAACAAGATGGATGAAGCCATGGGTTTGATGTCACTACATGTTTTATATAGTCTACTTTTTCACCTTGATGGTTGTGATACACCTGAGGCCATTTGGGATAAATTTTAGTCACTTTTTGGCACTGTGAATGAATTCAGGGCACTACAGATTGACGCAGAGTTGACTTCATTGGTACCTGATTCTTTTCCCACCATTGAGGACTTCTTGTGTTGGCATTAAGCAGGATTGCCACTAGTGACAACACTTATTTGCATTCTGAGTGCAAACTGAGCAGAACAGTGCAAACTGAGTAGAACAGTGCAAATCGAGCAGAATAGTGCAAACCGAGCAGAACAGTGCAAATCGAGCAGAATAGTGCAAACCGAGTAGGACAGTGCAAACTGAGCAGGACAGTGTAAACCAAGTAACATTATGTCTACTGAGTCATAGGTATTTACCGAGTTCAAAACTCACCGAGTGGTTAGTATGAACCGAGCCTTCACTTCTACCGAGTGCATGACAATGCTGAGTAATGCAGTGGACGCTGAGTATCAGAAAGTCACCAAGTTAGTTTGCAGGAACCGTGTAACCATACTTGGGCTGACTTAGTAGTACTTATGTTTATTTGTCAAGCTACCTTTGTAATTGTAATTAATTATTTAGACTTGTATATAAACAATGTTGTACAAATACCAAGAAGTATGAATGTGAATGAATGTAAAATGAAAAAGAGAGAAAGGCAGAGATAAGCAAATTACAAAGGGCTACAGCAGTATAAGGAGAAGCAAAGACAAATTCATCACAGAAGGTGATCAGTACATCAGCGAATCTCATTCAGCAATCCAATTGCAAAGTAAGAGATCTACTGTTTCATCCTAACAGGTGAATCAGCTTGAAATCCTTTAACCGAGTAGACTTAACAGTCTTTGTAAAATATCTTAACCAAGTGCATACTTCATTGTATGTTTTTAAATCCTCTAACAAGGTGGACCTAGCAGTCCTTATTGCTCCTAGCAGGGCAGATCATTAGAAGTGATCAATGTAAGCCTTAACCGGCCAACTTTATACTATAGTACTAAAGCTTTGTGGGTTTCATCCCCACCCTAGTTTTACTTTCTTTTGGAAGGTTTCTGGGTAACCAAATCTATGTGTCATTGTTGTGAATGCTTTTATGTTTCATGCTTTCTATATGCAAAAGGATAAAGTGAACTATATGTTAATACATCTGAAAGAAAATTTTGAAGTTACTGATTCACCCCTCCCCTCTCAGTAACTTGGTTAATTCCTGAATATTTCCAACAATTGGTATCAGAGCTATATTGGTTCTCAAGATAAAGCTTAACTAGCTTGAGCAAAGATCCAGGACAATGGAGGTATTCAAACTGAACAAGGTGATTGAAAATGAAAAGCTAGATTTGGAAATGGCCATAGCTAAACTTAAAGAAGCAAAAGAACATCTTTCCCAATCCCTAAGAAGAAGGAAGGAACTTGCAAATCAGATGAATGATCATAATTACATTGAAGAAAAGATTGAAGATGTTTTTCTCTCAGATAGCTCAGATGAAGCAAACAATGTTGTCAAAGAACTCCTAGAAAAGAATGGGTCTCTGCAGGAAGAAGTGAGAAAATTAAAAAGAGAACAAGAACTACACACAACAAGATTTTGTGAGATCTTAGAACAAAGAAACAAGTTAAAAGATGAATTAGATGGAAGGAACAATGAAGTCCAAAATAAAACCCTTCAGCTAGAAAACCTAATTGATCAGATCTCCCATACAAATGAGGAAATTCTGACTCTAAGATCAGAAATAGAAAGCACAAGAGAAGAACTAAGATCTGAAAAGCAAATCAATCTAAGATTGGTGGATGACCTAAACACCGAAAAACAAATCAATGAAAGAATGCTGAAGAGCCAAGAAGACTTAAATCAGCTGTATGATCAAAATCTTCATAGGCAAAAAGGAAAAGCAGGACTTGGATACAAAGGAGAAGGTGAATCTTCTAAGCAAGGTACTCAAAGGAATCATAAACCTACTTGTAATCATTGTGGAAAAATAGGACATACTTCAAATAAATGATGGAGCAATGAAAAAGCAAAATTCAATGGAAAATGCTACAACTACAATTAGCATGGTCACAAAGCAAATGAATGCAGGGAAAAACCAAGATTCAAAGGTAATTGTCACAAATGCAACAAACAAGGTCACAAGGCATCCGAGTGCAGATCCAAAATATTCAATCCAGCAGAACAAATTATGAAAGAAATGTTTGGATGGGATTACAACACTTGGTGTAGATGTCATTACTATGGAGAATATGGACACATTGGCATGAACTAGATAAAACATCATCTAAGGAAAAGAGATACTACCATAAGATGTTTCAAATGCACTAAACTCGGTCATATAGCCAAAAATTGCATGAATGCAAGTGAAGTTGAAGATGGAAAGAAGAATGAAGCAACTAAGGTCAGGAAATAGATGAGACAATAGTGGGTTCCTAAATCTACCAAGCAAACCAGTCCAAGTAATGGAATGGGTGGCTCTACCGACTCAAACTAAATTCCCAAGAAAGCACTGGAACTATATTCTCATAGACAAATTTCAAGCAGTTCCAGAACTGAATTAAAAGAAAGATCTAAATCGGCATACAAGATGCAATAAGATCATAGGAAGGTCGATATCAATTTTCACCGAGCAAGGTCAGGAGCTGTCTAATATGATTATCGAGCGAGGTCAGAGCAATATGAATTCTCAAGTTCATCGAGTTGTGAAGTCTTTACTGAGCAATTAATTCATAGTGGGTGACAGTCTGTCAGAATTCATACCCTAATTTCTATGAAGCATTAATGACAGAGTTGTAAACAAAAGGCAAGAAATTAAACTCATTCTTCACCGCAAACTTTAGCATTTTGAGAGCAGAAAATTTCCAGAGCAATCAAGCGATTCAAATACTTTTGCAAAAAGAATTCTCTGTGAGCTACCATGGCATCATCCAGCGCTTCCGCAACAAAAGGAACAAAAATGATAATCAAAGGGGAATGGAGAGCACCAGATTTCAAACTCGTGCCCGCAATTGTAGCAGCCCTAGACCCGAACGGAGCTCAATCTCAGATTCCTCCTAAGGTACTACTTGTTAATGATATTCACAATCATTTCAATTGTGCAATTCAAGAGATGGGAAACCTAGAGCTAGATATTGTGCATGAGGAACTATGTGTGAATGGTGTTCTAAAACCAGAGCACAAACATTTGGAAGACAAGGGATTAGTTCACATTGCACATTTACCTTGAAACTTTTGGGAGAAATGGGTTAGATACATTCTCAGCCGTGTACATGAAGGCAAGATTTGGCTTGAGCAACCCATAGAGATCACTAAGAAGATGATTCACCAAATCACCGGTCTTCCCATGTTAAACAAAGTTAAAACTACCAAAACCCTAGGTCGGCTGGAGCTGGAGAAGAAAACCCTAGCCGAGTGGGATTCTAGAGGCATGAAAGTAAGCAGCATTACTGATGCTGAACTGAAGTTTGGAACACACATCATTGCTCATAAAATATATAGTTCAAGTCGACAGAATAGTGTCTCCTATGAAGCCATAGACCTAGCATACAAAGTGGTAAAGAATAATTTATCATTTGACCTTGCAGATTTGCTGTTAAAATAGTTTAACAAGAACATGGAAAGCATTCAAACTTCCAAAAACAATCCATGTAAGTTTGGATCTCTACTGGTCTGTTTATTTTTCTATCTTCAGAAATTCTTCCCTTCCAAAGGAAAAGTAGTATGGAGAAAGGATGTGCCAGTTCTTTATGAGATAAATGAATATATTTCAGAAATGGGTGAAAATTTTGATAACATCATGAATAGTTATTTTGAGTCTTTCAAGGAGAAAATGAACGACAGATCCTGGATTCCACAGAAGTTGGTGGAAGATTATAAGGATGATATTTGTTTTATGATGGACTGTGACAGAGTATACATTCAAGCAGCTAAACTGAGGATTGTACTTGTAAAACCTCTTCCTTATGAGGTAAACATTGATGAAACAAAGAATATCATTGAAGCCCTCCTTAATCAGCCTGTTAATCCCAAAGCTCCATATTTTGGGACATATGAAGAAGCAAAAGTGAGAATTGAGTTAAGTATAAAACTTCCACAGGCAGTAAATAAAGGAAAAAAGAGGATAGCCAAAATGCAAATGCTAACCAAGGATAGAGGAGAAGACACTGAAGAAGAAGAGGA
Organism: Chamaecyparis obtusa; assembly: GCA_027943335.1. Lineage (NCBI taxonomy): Eukaryota > Viridiplantae > Streptophyta > Pinopsida > Cupressales > Cupressaceae > Chamaecyparis > Chamaecyparis obtusa. Next base: position 487,191 of record BSBK01010690.1, read on the forward strand.
AAAGGATGAGAAAATAGAGGAACCAAAACCTGTAAAGAAGAAAGGAAAGGTATTCATCACCAAGGCACCTAAGCCTCCCATTGCTGTATTTACAAGGAGAAGTGCAAGGGGTAAGGCAGACAAAAAGGACAAAGATATAATATTCAAAAAGCCTCCTCTAACCCTTCAAGAGAAGATCAAACTTTTGAGAGAAGGATTAGGATCTGGAGTAACTAATATAAAATCTTTAAAATATGAAACAAGATCAGAAATAGAACAAAAGGAGATTGAAGATGCTGTCATTGAAAAGATGAGAAAGTGGAAATACTCTCCTGATGAAATAGCCCCACAGATTCTAGGAGCTTTATTAGATCCAATAAAAATGAGATGGGCCAATGCAAAGAAAACTGTAAAAGACATATTTGATCAAACCCTCAGACAGTTAATGCCGAGCTTGAAAAATGATGAAATAAAGAAGGCATTGAAGGAGAATGAAAATAAGATGACACTAAAGTTTAATACTTGTTTAATTCTGATTAACAATATTGAATCAGTTGTGAAGAGTGAAAATTCCACATGGAAGAACATATACCATCTTCACCAACCGAGTACTAAAACAGTTATAATAAAAGACATTGAAGATGACAGTGATGAACAGGAAGAAGCCACTGAGGTAGATGATACTGTGAGGATAGCGGCAGAAGTCATTGCATCACTTCCTACCTCTCCAGCAAAAGTTACTACATCTAGCTTGGAGACATCTTCAAGCATGGTTGTGACAACTTCAACTCTTGTCCAATCACCTATAGCAACAATAGAAGTAACTACCATTTCTTCTACCGAGTTGTAGTCTCCTATTTCATCAAGTTTTCTAGCAGTAAGTATTCCAGTTTTTGATTCTACAAGTGTAAATACTTTAAGTTCTCCAGTAGACAGTATACCATTCTCTATAGCCAGTCCTACTATGTCTACTATCACTACTACTAAGGCATTAAGTATAGATAAGCCTAAGGCTTAACCGATTATAAGATTTTTGGGCAAGAATATAGTAGAGGATATAGACCTAGATGAGGAAATAGAGATTCCAACATTGGATTTTGCAAATCTATCAGCGGATCAAATGCAAAATATAGGTGAAATCCTCCAAAGGAAAGCGAAGAAAAAGAAGCTTAAAGATGAGAGAGACAAGGAATATAAAATCATTAAGGATGCTAAGGACATTTTGTCAAAAGCATTAGGTATTGAAGTAGACTCCTCTCAACATGTTTTGTTACAATTAGCAGAAGTGGTAAATAAGTACAATGAGGATTCATCTGGGACAGACAAGTTAGTTGAAAAAGTCGAGAAGAAATTCAACAATAAAGTGCTTGAGCACATTGCTCAGCACATAGCTATTAATCAAGCTGAATTGTCTTCAGTTTTGACAAACATTGAATCTTCCTATTCGAATGTTACCTCTCTTTTGGTCAAACTATGCAATGTTGCCGAGTTCACCAAGGATGTCAAGGATAAAATGAATAAAATTGATGAGGATTTGAAGATTAGCATATAGAAGCTACAACTTGAACCAAGTTCAAACTCTTCTCATCACATGAAAATCTCATTCCTATCAAATATGCAGTCAGAACTACTGAAAGAAGACACAAGGATCCAGTCCACACTGCTAGACATTCAGAACATGATCCTTCCCATCATGAATACAATGTATAAGCACATTGAACATTCCAAAACATTAATTCATGACAATCAGTTCTCAATAGTAGATCACATGATTACACTCTTTGCAGAAGTCCAAATTGCAATTCAAACATGCAAGATTCTGCAAGAAAATTGGGACAGAACCCTGGCACTGATAATGAAGGTACATTCTATTTTTCTATCAAATTTTGGATTCTCCCTATAAAACACTTGTATATACACCTTTGGCATTATCGCCAAAAAGGGGGAGATATGTATAGAATAAAAAGTTAGTGCATTGAAAGGGGGAGATAATCTATAAAGCCCTATGACAAAGACAAATTTTGAAAAATCAAAATAAATCTCAGCATGGTTCATGTATATAAGTTTTGGGCAATAAGTGTTTTTGTCACTAATGCCAAAGGGGGAGATTGTTGGCATTAAGCAGGATTGCCACTAGTGACAACACTTATTTGCATTCTGAGTGCAAACCGAGCAGAACAGTGAAAACTGAGCAGAACAGTGCAAACCGAGCAAAACAGTGCAAACTGAGTAGAACAGTGCAAACCGAGTAGAACAGTGCAAACTGAGCAGGACAGTGCAAACTAAGTAGGACAGTGTAAACTGAGTAACATTATGTCTACCGAGTCACAGGTATTTACCGAGTTCAAAACTCACTGAGTGGTTAGTATGAACCGAGCCTTCACTTCTACCGAGTGCATGATGATGCCGAGTAATGCAGTGGACACCAAGTATCAGAAAGTCACCAAGTTAGTTTGCAGGAACCATGTAACCATACTTGGGCCGACTTAGTAGTACTTATGTTTATTTGTCAAGCTGACTTTGTAATTGTAATTAATTGTTTAGACTTGTATATAAACAATGTTGTACAAATACCAAGTATGAATGTGAATGAATGTAAAATGAAAAAGAGAGAAAGGCAGAGATAAGCGAATTACAAAGGGCTACAGCAGCATAAGGAGCAGCAAAGACAAATTCATCATAGAAGATGATCAGTACATCAGCGAATCTCATTCAGCAATCCAGTTGCAAAGTAAAAGATCTACTGTTTCATCCTAACAGGTGAATCAGCTTGAAATCCTTTAATCGGGTAGATTTAACAGTCTTTGTAAAATCTCTTAACCGAGTGCATACTTCATTGTATGTTTGTAAATCCTCTAACAAGGTGGACCTAGCAGTCCTTATTGCTCCTAGCAGGGAAGATCATCAGAAGTGATCAATGTAAGCCTTAACCAGCCAACTTTATACTACAGTACTAAAGCTTTGTGGGTTTCATCCCCACCCCAGTTTTACTTTCTTTTGGAAGCTTTCTGGGTAACCAAATCTATGTGTCATTGTTGTGAATGCTTTTATGTTTCATTCTTTCTATATGCAAAAGGATAAAGTGAACTATATGTTAATACATCTGAAAGAAAATTTTGAAGTTACTGATTCACCCCTCCCCTCTTAGTAACTTGGTTAATTCCTGAATATTTCCAACATCTTGATGAAGTTCAAATCTCTCCATTCAATTTTACAGGGATGTGGGAAGAACAACATAGATACAGAGTGCATTTATTTGATTCTTTCTAAGCTTCGGGGACACTTTCAGATTTTCTCTTCTACTTTCTACTCTGCTATGGATGCACTAGGTGCACAACATGTTATGCCCTCTTTCGAGACATTTTGTGACCGGTTGACTCATGAGAAATCAAAGCTCACTCAAATGGATTCTCTTACAGGTTTACAGGCACAAGCATTGCTTGCCAAGCCACATCAGGGTACACAAAAGCCGAAGTAGATATCAGATTCCTCTTCTTAGCACTCTACTAGCCCACCATCTTCTTCTAAGAAGGAGAAATAGAAGACTAAGAGACCTACATGTTCCTATTGTCAGAAGGGAGCTCATGATGAGTCACATTGTTTTTAGAAGAGATTTGATGGCTATGAAACATAGATTGTAGATTTGCAAGCTCTTCTTCAGAAGAGCAATGTTTCCTCTCCATCCTCTTCTAGCTCATAGGGGTCTACTTTTTAGTCTTCTTCCTCATCTTTGACATCTAGAAATGATATTGGAAAGGGTCATGCATTATGGGCATTTGTTGCATCCCCTTCATAGGTCCCTTGGATACTAGAGTCAGGTGCTTCTCACCACATGGCATCTTCTCAAGATTTGTTCTCTTCTTTTGAGGCTTCTCCTATCCCTCATATTCTCATGAGGAATAACATTGTATAGATAGTCTGCGGGATAGGTTTGGTTAGCATTCAAGATGGTACATTCAATGATGTATTGTATGTTCCATCTCTATCTGCAAACCTTCCCTTGATTTATTAGATTACATGTAGTGGGTCAGGGAAGACAGTTGAGTTCATAGAAGATTTGATCTTCATCAGGGATACTACAATAGGAGGCATTGTTGCTATAGGGAGAGTTGATCATTCCACCCATCTCTATGCATTCTCTCACTTTGGTCCACCATCTCCATTGTTGGTGCACAACTCTCCTCTTTCAAGAGAGCATCATGTGGTGTAGTCAGGTCGCTTGAACCTTTGTGTTGTTCCCAAGACCATTGTTGTGACTACCACACCACATCCTAAGGTGTACTTTTCTCTTCAGCAAGATTCTTCTTCAGCACTGCTTGACCCTCCAACTCCATTCATCAAGCCACCAGGTGCAGTCATTGAGGACTCTACAAAGGACATTCATATCCTCTTTCATGACAGTGTCAACACACCTGTCATACCACCTACATTGGGGATTCCCTTTCAGGATCCTCATGTCTACTCCTTTGAGCATCAACTCAGCCTTCCAGTGATACCTCATCTTATGAGGTTACCTCATTAGTTTCCACTGATTTTCACTCCTCTACATTGGAGTCACAATGGTTTGTTCATTGATCTAGGGGTTCTTACATTCTGGGGGGGCTTTGGAGCCTTGACCCTCTCTCACGGGGGGGTTGGCAACACGCTTTGTACTTATGGCTTTGAGGGAGTCTCTTGAAGTCATTTCTTTTAGTCTTCAACATGCTTTTATATCTCTTTTTGGAGAGGAGTTTTTCCCACTGAGTTTTCTACTTTGTCTCCGGTTTATAGAGATTTCCTTGTACTAAGTACCTGATTAGGCCTTGTTGCTAGGACCCATTTCTTGCTTTCATAGTTTTGCTAGGTCAGCTTTCTCCCTACGTTCAGCTTAAGGGGGGGTGTTAGAGTATTATTACTTTATGCTTATTAATTAAATCATATTGATTTAATTATATAAGTTCCTATTACTCTAGTTACTTAAGCTTCATTTAGGTGCATTATTAATTAATTATTAATTAATAATGTGCAACCTAGCTTTTCCCTTTAGGGTTTCTATCTCACCTTTTATAAGGTTGAGAAATGTACTTTTTCATTAATCTCTTATGCATTTTTCACATTTGAGAGAAACTTTTCTTCTGTCTCCATTTTTCTTCTCTTGTAACAGGTTATTGGCTAACAGGTTCTTCTTGGGTTGTGTAGAATTGAGATTGATCAATTCTTTCAGGGTGGTCTTAGACCTAAGAGAGTTAATTATTGTAATTATGCATTAATGTCTTCTCTTATGAACTCTAATGATCCTCAAACCTTTTCTCAAGATAAAAAAAAACCTCATTGGGAAAATGCTATGAAAGAGGAATATGACACTTTAATCTCTAATAATACTTGGGATTTAGTCCCTTTACCTCATGGTAAAAATCTAGTTTCATGCAAATAGTTATATAAAACTAAGTTGAATGCCAATAATGAAACTAGTAAGTTTAAATCTAGGTTAGTAGAAAGAGGTTTCTCTCAAATTGAAGGTTTAAACTATAATGATACATTTTTCCCTGTTGCAAAAATGCCTACCATTAAAGTAGTTCTTTCTTTGGCTTCTAAAATGAATTGCCCTATTCACCAAATGGATGTTAAAAGTTCTTTTTTAAATGGTGATTTGCATGAAGAAATTTATATGTCTCAAGCTCCCAATTTTATTAAAGAAGGTCATGAACATCTAGTATGAAAACTAAATAAATCTATTTATGGTTTAAAGAAATCTCCTAGAGATTGGTATTACAAAATTAACGCTTTCTTTAATTTTCAAGGTTTTGAAAGAAGTAAAAATGATCCTAACTTGTATATCAAGCATAGTGAAGATGACATTATTATTATCATTCTTTATGTTAATGATTTGATTCTTACTTCTAGTAATAACCATTTAATTTCTGATATTAAGCTCCAACTTATCCAAAAATTTCAAATGATTGATTTAGGACTTTTACATTATTTCCTAGGAATGCAAATTTGGCAAAGCCCTAAGGGTATTTTTATTTCTCAAAGTAAATATGCTAAAAATATTCTAGATAAATTTCATATGAATGATGCTAATCATGTTTCAATTCCATGTGAATTGGGAACAAATTTAATGATAGATATGGAATCCCAATTTATAGTGTTAGAAAGTAAAGACCACCAAGATAACTGAGAGGGGGGGGGGGGGGGGTGAATCAGTTATCAAATAATTATAAATTTTATCATCTTCAACAATATTAAACCATATAAGCAATATAATTACCAACCATAGAAAGATATTCATACACAATAACACAATGACACAAGATATGTTGACTAGGGAACCTCTTGATCAAAGAGTAAACCCCGATGGGAATGATGCCCACAAAAGATGCACTAATATGAATATTCCTTTTAAAAGGATGGAATCTTTTAGGAGTCTTATGAAATATATTTAGTACATAAGAATCCCTATTAGGAGATTTTGAATCCCTCTTAAAAGATTCTAACCCTATTAAGAGTTATGGAAGACATAAGGACCCACTGCCCAAATAGCTTTAGGGTAAGATCACTGAATACACTGTCCAAATAATCTTTGCATCAATAAAAAGAATAATATGTTACCTCTTCTCTGAATATTCCAAATTGCACTCACTGTTACACCAGATCTCAATTTCAGATCTCTGTACCCCGCATGTCTTCCTTCACAAATTGTCTTTCCTACTTAGCTCTTTTCTTCACTTCATGCATAAAACATCACACACAACCACTACTTCCATTATTCAACCATATTACAAGAAGGAAATACGTTCCTTCCTTTTATACCACACTCAAATAATTTCAAATGAGTCGGCATACAATTACAATATAAAAGTTTCCACATGCTACACCAAAATTACACAAAACTGTCAGCTTCCAAATAAAATAAATCTTCACTCATGTGACCTCAAATTTTGTGCTATCATCCACATCACTATCAATGTGTCTTCAACTTCCCTTTAACTGCGCAAGACTAGATTCCATCCCAATTAGGATATATCATCCGATTTCCACAAACTGCTATTCAAGAACACTACTTGAATACTGCTTCCATCAAAATTCTCATTACTTCCATGACTAAATGAATTACTATCTATGATCATAACCATAGAAATATAACATATCAAAGAGTATATCCTCAACATCACATAGTTCCAACAGCAATAACCTACGTGCACTAATCCAAACTCTATTTGCTTCTCTGTAAGTCTTCGGTAGATCACTGTGCTGACATCAATGTCATGAATACAACAACAACTGCTACAGAATGGCTGCCAAGCATTTAGCATTCATTCCTAACATTCTCCCCCATTGGAAGTGATTGAAGCATAGATGAAAAACATCCAATATTCCAAAAATCCAATACTGCAACACTGCTTCTTCAAATCCTCTTCATCAATCAAATCTTGCTTCGTATTCCTATTCAGTTCTCTCCAACAGATGTCTCAGATTGTTTTTCATGTATACTTCTCCCCCATTGACATCAATGACAAAAATTTTATCACGATGTCAATAGAAACTCAATGTCAAAAGACACTATTAAAAAAAATACATTCACTAGAGTCCTCATGTCTCAGCTCAGATACACATACTCCCCCATAGAGGAAGTACCAACATCCAGTCCAGAAGAAAGATAAGGCTCATATACCACTAGATGAATGCAACCAACTGCATCACTTATCAAAAGTAGGCTGGGGCATAACCCCAAGCATACCTCTTAGATACTCAAATGTATTCTTAGGAAAAGGCTTTGTGAATATATCTACTATCTACTCATTTGTACTTATGTACTCAAGTCTGACTTCTTTCTCAGCAAATTTCTCTCTTACAACATGATACTTAATCTCTATATGCTTTGTCTTAGAATGTAATACAAGATTCTTAGACATACTAGCTATGCTGGTGTTGTCACAATGTATGAAAATAGGTTCAAAAAACTTTATTCCAATATCCTTCAACATTTGTTTCATCCAAATTATTTGGTTACAATTGTTTGCTACTACTACATATTCTACTTCTGCTATGCTTTGTGAGATACAATTTTGCTTCTTGCTTAGCCAAGAAACCAATCTTCCTCCAAGGAAAAATGCTCCACCACTGGTGCTTTTCTTATCATTGATACTGCCTCTCCAATTAGCATCTATATATGCACATAGGGTAAAATCATCATATTTTTCATACCATAATCCATAGTCCATTGTGTCTCTTAAATATCTCAGTATCCTCTTTACTGCTGCATAATGTGATTCTCTAGGTTTAGCTTGAAATGTTGCTACAATTCCAACTAAATGTGCTATATAAGGTCTTGTATGAGTCAGATAATATAATCCTCCAATCATAGATCTATATTTCTTTTTTTCCACTATAGGAATCTCATCTATGCTAGATAACTTATTACCAGTCACCCTGGGTGTTCCAACTAGTTTACAATTCTCCATTCCTAATCTTTTCAACAATTCATTCAGGTACTTTGTCTGACTTACAAAGATACCATCATTGTTTTGTGTTATCTATAATCCTAGAAAGTATTTCATTTCACCTATCATACTCATTTCAAATTTAGGCTTCATTTCATCAGCAAATTTGTCACTGGCTTCATCTTCTCCTCTAAAGATAATGTCATCAACAAAAATAACTATGATCAACAAACCATTTTCAATTTATTTTTTATATAGATTGCTATCAGTTGTTCCTTTTGTAAATCCCAATTTTAACAAATATTTATCTAGTCTTGTATACCAAGTTCTAGGTGCTTGTTTAAGTCCATATAAATATTTCTTTAGTTTACATACCATGTCTCCTTCTTGAGTCAAAGGAAAACCTTTAGGTTGCTCAATGTAGACTTCTTCTTCCAATTCTCCAATCAGAAATGTTGACTTCACATCCATCTGATATACTTTGAATTTCTTGTAATCCGCATAAGCCAAAAACATTCTTAGTGCTTCAATTCTTGCAACAGGTGCAAAGGTTTCTTTATAGTCACTTCCCTCTTGTTGTGAGTAACCCTTACATAATAATCTTTCTTTATTTCTTACTACTTCTCCTTGTTCATTCATCTTTTTTATGAATACCCATTTAGTTCCTAATACATTCTTATCTTTAGGTCTAGGGACCAATTCCCATGTCTTGTTCTTTTCAATCTGATCTAGTTCTTCTTTCATAGCATTAGTTTAACTTTCATCTGCGCAAGCTTCATTAGTAGTCTTAGGTTCAATTTGAGAAATCAAACATAACTACTCTTGTGCCTTATTTTGAGTAAGAACTCCTCTTTTGATGCTTCCAATAATTTTTCCAATAGGATGATTTCTTTACAAACTCTTGCTAGGTGTCATTGTCTTAGATCTCACTTTAGATGTAGGCTCTTCCATGACTTCACTATGGCTTTCATTCAACAAATCACTCTCAGTTTCATAAAATAATCCAGTAGATCCAGTGTTAGGTTCAGGATGAGCTTCTTCATCTAATTCATAATCAAGCATTCTTTCCTAAATTTTGAACTTTTCATCAACTTTAACATTTGTGCTTTCAACAATAGTCTTAGTTCTTTTATTGTAACATCTACAAGATTTTCTTTTCAAAGAATATCCAAGAAATATACCTTCATCACTTCTAAGATCAAACTTTCCAATATCATCATCTCTCTTTATATAACATTTTCTTCCAAAAATTCTAAAATACTTAACTGAGGGTGCATGTCCAAACCATAATTCATAAGGTGTCTTGTATGTGTCTTCTTTGATTTGTACTCTGTTCATTGTATACACTAATGTGTTCACTGCTTCTCTCTAGAATATCTTTGCCAAATCATTCTCAAATAACATAGCTCTTGTTGTTTCAGTCACTAATCTATTTCTTCTTCCTATAATGCCATTTTGTTCAGGTGTTATAGGGGCTAAATAATGTCTCTTAATGCCATTTTCTTAACAAAAGGTGTTAAACTCTCTAGAAGTAAATTCTCCACCTCTATCAGATCTCAAACATTTAATCTTCATTCCAGATTCATTCTCAACTTTATTCTTAACAATATTAAACTTATCAAATGCTTCAGATTTTTCTTTAAGAAATGCAATCCACATCATTCTTGTAAAATCATCAACAAGAATAATAAAATACCTTTCTCCATAGAATCCTCTAGTCCTGGTAGGACCGGTCAAATATGTATGAACAATCTCTAGCTTTTTTGTAGATGTAAACTTCTTACTGGGAAAAGAACTTCTCTTTTGTTTAGCCATTACACATTCTTTGCAAATCATGTTATTAGGCTTCATAATTTTAGGTAAATCTCTTACTGCAAGTGTAGTACTTACTTTCAGAATGTTATCAAAGTTTATATGAAAAAACCTTCTATGCCATAACCAACTATCATCAATCTTAGTAATCAAACATGTCATCTTAATAGGATTCAACTAAAATACATTACTTCTGGTTCTATATCCAGTTCCAATCAAATTTCCATCTTTATCCTTTATCACACAAGTTTTCTCAATAAACCAAACTTGATATCCCTTATCAACTAAATATCCAACACTCAAAATATTATGTTTCAATCCATCCAAAAAATAAACATCATCAATATTAGTCTTTCCATCAAGAGTAATATATCTTATACCTTTAATCAAACAAGGTGCATTGTTTCCAACTCTAACAACTCCATCATATTCATTAAACTTTATGAAATTTTTCATGTCTCTAGTCATATGATGTGAACAACCACTGTCTATAATCCAATCAGCTTTCTTTTCAACTTGAAAAACTAAGGCTTTTTCTTCCTTAACATCAGTTTCAAGATACTCTTCTTTAATTGCTACAAATCCTATGTCATCATTATTCTTAGTATCACTTTCACTTAAATTTCTTTCTATATTAGCTTCAAGATCTTCATCATTAGCATAATAACATTCTTTAGATCTTCTAGGTTTTTAATTGTTTCTATACTTTTGAACTCTCTTAGGAAATTTAGATGTAAAATGACCATATTCTTGACAAGTCCAACATTTAAATATTTTCTTCTCGTTTGGTTCTCTTTTCACAAGCAAGGCAATGCCTTCTTCAATCTTTTTGTCTTCTTCATTTCTAGATCTTCTGCTGCCAGCATAATCTCCACTCACACTAATGCTTCTTGAAAACATAGGTTGAACACTAAGAGCACTCAATGTTTTCTCCATTCTAGGTAAGTCTTTTGATAGTCTTAGGTTCATTTCTACTACTTCCAATCTTCCAAGAAGAGTCTCTCTTGTAAAGTTTTTAGTACAAGGTATAACTTGTTCAATCATCTATGTTGTCTGCTTCAATATAGGAGTCAATGTCCTCATAATTTTTCATATCACTTCATTCTCTATCTTTGTTCCTCCACAAGATTTTATACTTGTAATAATTTTTCACATTCTACAAATATAGCTTCTAATAGATTCATCTTCCAACATTCTTATATCTTCAAATGCACATATCCAATTGTATCATCTTAAAATGGAAGCACTTCCATGATAAGAGATTTTAGCCCTTCGAGTAAGTGGTTTGGGGTCATGTCAAGTACATTGACCGGGTCTTTTCATGTATTTGTCTTTTCTCCTCACTTTTCACTTTTCCTTGCACTTGATTTCTTCATTCTAGGTGAAATTTGGGTTAGGATCTTAAGGATTCTCCTGAATTTCCCTCTTTCATAGCTCTATTTCTAGGTAGGATTTAGAAATGGATCATCCTATGCTTCATCATATAAATCATAGGGTTTTATGTTATCTCTGACATTCTATCCTGTTCTGGCATCAGTTCTAGGTTTCTGGGCATCCCCGGGACCTCCTAACTCAGTTCTGAGTCAATTTGGGACCAGGGTCAAGGTCAAGCTAGAACTTGACTAGGTCAGGGTCAAGCTAAGACCCTAAATAGGTTAGGTTTGAGCTAAGACCCTAACTAGGTCAGGGTCAACCTTGACTTTGATCCCTTCCTCTAAAATTTCAATTTCCAGAATCTTCGGGCTTCAGGCTTTCGGGAGATTTAATTTCTCACCTCCCGGTCGGCCATTTCAGGTTTCAAGATGGTAAATCCTTTAATTTCATTTTATCTAGGTATATTTTCTAAAGGTGAGGACCTAATTGGGATTTAATTCTCCAAGGTGGCCCATCTAGAGGAATGTGCCCTAGATCACTATAAAAGGAGGCCTTCCTCTCTCATTTTCACATCAAGTTTTCATATCTCATAATCAATTTTTGCAATCAAGCATCTAGAGCTCCCAAGTGCAATAAATTCTTCAATTATTCAAGTGTTCAAGCATCCATTCATCAAGGAGATCCATTGTTAGCTATTGAAGGATTCAATCTCTTTGGAGCCCACTTTGATGATCCATCCTTCTCCATTCATTCAAGCCTTCTCATATGCATAGATCAAGTCAAGATTGGTGTTGAAGATCAAATACCATTAATTGGAGACATCCTATATCCATTTAAGCATTCCTACTTGTGGATTTGAGGATTCGAATCATCTACAAGGACTTCAACATAAGCGAGGTGATTTGTTTCAATTACTTTGTTTATGTACAATACATTTCAATTCAATTTCAAGGTTAATTCCTAAACTAGGGTTTGACCAAGGCAAACCCCCCATACAACAAAAATCCCCATTTTATTGCAGGTATAGGTGTGGAGTTTCAGATCTAAAAGTGAATTTGGATACCCTTTTCGACAAACTTCTAGGATCTGCAAACAGAATTCAAATCGGAGTTCATATAAAGAATGTGGTATTTGACATTTTATAAGGGTCAAACCTGAGCTAAGCCATCTTGAGGAAAGTTTTCTACATTTTCACTGTCTCAGTATTTCCAGTCTATGATAGGTTTCAGATTTTCCTGAAAGTGTACATAGACATCAGAATTCAACATTTTCTAGATCTTCCCTAATTTGAGGTTAGTACTTGTACTTCAATTATTCTATATTCTAAACATAATCCTCCACATAGGGAAATATTGGATTTACTTTCTCTTCCTACTCTTTTCCATAAAATTGATTCGATTGTGCATTAACCTGTTGGTTGATCAAATTAGATCTCTTCTTTGGGGAATTTGGGTTTGGGAATAGGTCTCATATTTCCCCCTTTACATTTGAATAGGGGTGAATCCATTTTACATCTATTCATTTTGGTGAACTCGATGAGCTTACTCTCTTTCTTTTTGGTGTTAGATTTCCCTTTGTCTTATTATGGGTGTTCACCTTCACTATTCATTTTGGTGAACCCAACATACTTACTCTCTTTTCTTTTGTGGAGTTGGATGCCTTATTGTGCTTTCCTTTTATCTTGTTAGTATTAGATTTGTCCTTTGTGATTGATCTTGCATGCTAATTAGATTTCATATTCATGCTTTATGTGTTCTTAGGTTAGTTCATTTGCATTACATTGGTTTATGAGCTTTACTACCACTAGTCCTACTTGTAACATTCTAGTTAGAAGAAGTCATAGACTCATGGGTGCCTTTGATCCTAAATCTTCTTCTCCTTTCCTTAGGATCCTCGATGATAACTTGATTCTTCATGATTCTAATCCTACTATGGAGAAAAACTCTTCTCACTCATCTCATGATGAGGATGATGCTTTAAGAGTTCCTCCTGAACAAGTCCAAAAACTTTCCACTGAACTTGATAAAATGGGTAATTGGCTTCATCAAGAAAACCATAATCAAGATTCCATCCAAGCTATAGAGGCTCCTAAGAAAGTTCTCCATGAGAGTGATCAAGGTGTTAACCTCTTGTGTGTTATTACTCATCTTGTCCATTCTAATGTTAAACCTTTAGCTCAAGATGCCCAAGATTTAGGTTTGATTCCTCCTATCACAATTGTTGAACCTCCTTCTAATCCTTTACCTAGTATTCCAATCTATACTCCTTCTTTGGTGACTGTGATGGTTCCCTTTGTTCCTTTAAGTGTTCCTCATGTGTCCCTTTCTACATAAAAACCTTCATATCATAATTTTCCTTTTACTTATTCCAATCCGCTTCAGACTGTAGTTCCTAGTGTTCCTCCAATTGTGTCCTCTATTCCTGCAACTTCTTACACTTTACCAAGTGTTTCTAATGTTGCTACTCCCCCTATTTCCTCTAATGATTCAACCATCATTAGTTTGGCTCAAACTGTATCATCCTTACAACAACAACTTGCTTTCTTAACTCAAAACAAGTTTAGTATTCCTACATGTGACATGGGAAGTCCCTTCTCTTGGGATATTATTCATACTCCTATTCCTCAGCAAGGTGAGATGCCTTGTCTTGAGAATTATAATGGAAAAGGAGATCCTGTTCATCATGTTAAAACATTTCAAATCCTTTGTAGTGATTATGCTCATGACCATAGGATTTTAGCCAAATTATTTGCTAGAACCTTTCATGACAAGGCCTTACAATGGTATTGTTCGTTGCCTCCTTATTCAATTGATTCCTTTCCACAACCTGCTAATGCCTTTATTCAACAATTTCAAAATAATATTAGCCTGCAAGTGTCATTGACTGATTTAATGCATTGTAAACAAAGTGCTAAAGAAAAATTGACTAAATTTATTGGTAGATTTAAGCATTTGCATGCTCAGATTTCCTATCCTATTCCTAATATTGATATTCAACGTATGTTTATTTCAAATTTGCAAAAGGATATTAGAGATAAGATTCTACTTACTGAATTTACCTCTTTTCAACAACTTTGTGTAGTGCTTCATCATTATCAATTACAAGTGATTCAATTTGAGAGCACCACTCCAACGGATCCTGTTCTAGTTGATAAGAGTGATGCTACTCCTAATCCAAACAAGTTTCAAAAATTCAATAATTATGTCAAGATAAACAAACAAGTGAATGCAATTGCTGATCAAGTTTTTGTTGCATCTCATAATGCCACTTTTGCATCCACTACTTTTCGATTAAATCATATGTTTACTCCTCTTTCTAAAACTTTACATGCTATTATGAATAGGTTGTTAGCTACTAATATGATTACTTTGCCTCCTATTCAACCTCTTTTACCTACTATGATTACATCTAAATCTTTTGATCAAAATTCTTTTTGTCAATATCATCGTCAAATTGGTCATGATACTGAGAGATGTCATTCTTTAAAACATAAGGTTAAAGATCTAATTGATTCTAAGGTTTTATCTATTGATAACCTAGATAGTAGTGGGAATCAATCTATCTCTCCTCCTAATCAGAACCTTCAAATTTATACAAACCCTTTACCTATGCATGATACTAATACTATTGCTCAACCATTTGCTATGGAAATTGTGTATGATTCAAAGATGGATGATCTCAATCATGTTGTTAATCAAGTGGAGCATATTGATAAGTCTATATCTTCACCTCAACCCTCACCTCAAGTTCAATCTCAACATTGACCAAAACCTAAACCTAAAGTGAAACCTCAACCTAAACCTTGACAACAATTCAAGAATAAAAGACCTCAGGAAGTTTTGATTACCTTTGATGACTCTGAGATTATTAAAGCTCCTGATGGTCCCCTTTACATTGCTGCTAGGATTGCTTAGATACCTACTCATGGTTGTCTTGTTGATCCTACCTCCTTAGTCAATGTTATTACTGAAGAAAATATTTTTATGAAAATCTTACAAGATGATTTCTATGATACATCGGATGTGAGGATTCAAACTTACAATGGTTTTCTTTATCCCTCATTTGGTTCTATTACCTTGCCAGTTGAACTTTTTGGAAAAATTGTGAACACTACCTTCGTTGTGGTTCCTACTTCTGATCAATTTCAAGTTAAGCTAGGTTTACCTTGGTTGACTTCCATACATGCTATTGCTTCACCTATCTATAAGTGTTTTAAGTTTATTCATGATGGAGAAGTGAAGATGATTAATCATAGTCTATATCAACCTTCTAGGCCTAGAGATTGTCCTACTCTAGATTTCTTTTGGCCTTCATTACCTAATTCATGTCCTCCTAGACCTGATAATATCTTTTGATCATATCAAGCTTATAAACATCATAAAATCCTTGAATTAACTTCACCTCCTATGGATCTTAATCATGGTCTTTTACCTACACCTTCGATACCTCCTTTAACTATGGCTTCTAGTTCTGTTAATCAAGTTCCTTCTACCAAATCTATTAAAGATCCTATGATTGTTTCTCCTATGGTTGATAATCCTATTAATCTTCCTAAAGAGCTTGTGAAGCATCCTATGATTGTTCCTCCTAGTTCTCAACCTCTTTCAAATAAATCAAAATGTAATCACTCTACTAATGAACATCATAAAAAGCATTGTGCTCATGCTAAAGCTAAAAGATCTCTACCTTCTTCAAAAAAATCTATGCATAATGTGTTAGAAAATGTTGCTACTAATAATGATGTTCACATGCATGATTATGATGATTCTATTTGTATCTTAGATCCTATTTTAACTAACTTGGATGAAGAAGATACTCTTGTTGATACTGATGATGTTAATGATGAATATGAGACTATTGACATTGACATTGATTTACCTAATATGCTTTCATCACAATTAACTCTTACACCTAGTATCGAACATAGTGATTCTCAAGAGGAACCTTGTTTGGAACTGGCTATCATTCCTATTGTGTTGTATATAGTCCCTCTTGCGAGTTACCCACCTTCCCTAAATGATATACAATGAGATGGGGAGAGTAGGTAGCATGCTTGATTGGCTTGTCCTTTGTGGTAGCTTTGTTGTGTATTTGCCTGTTCTAGTGTGCTTCTCCCATAATGTGTTTTCTAAATGTTGTTAGATTCTTTTAAATGATCCTTGTTACTCAGTAGGTGCAAGGTGATGAAGGAATTGAAACTGTTGTTCAAATTCTTCTATATGTATCTTTATTCTTCTATGCATTGTTCAATGTTATGTTGCAACTGTGCTATTGTTCATAAATGTTTCCTTGTATAATCTACTTGGATTCAAGATATGGTAGCACTAATTCTTTTTGGTCTCCATGTCATGGTCTAAAAAGATTCTCCTTCATATATCTTATGTGATCTTTCCTCCTTTGTGATTGTAGTTCTACTTTCTTTGGGGAATGATGTCTCTTCATTTGCAATAATATCATATATATATTATCTTATGATCATACTAATCCCATGGTAGGTAGATCCCTTATGTGTTCCTTTGTATGTTTCTATGATATTTCCCTTTATTTGTCTTCATTTGGGGGCATCTCGACATGGAAACATAATTAGTGGAGTTGTTTATGTTTTCATTAAAGCCATTGCTCCTGTTAAAGTGTTAGGAATGACTTTAACATGGGGGCATACACTCAACTCACCTATTGCACACATGCACTTTTCAATACACACATATTTTTCAAGATACTTCTTTTCCCTTTTTGGATTAGTAACTAATCCTTAAAGCATGGATTTATATTTTAGGATCTCTTGATCCCTCCAGTTTCAAATATACACATATATTTTGATCCCTTATGGTCAAAAGTGTCCTTAATATTGGATTTCTTTTATTTTCAGTTTTATTCTTATGGAATAGAATACTCCTAAGGATAAATCCTTGATGGGTTGACTAGTGAGTAGCCACATTCACTAGGTAGTTCAATTCCATCTTTCCAATTGCACCATTTTCCTGTGTGGTAATTGACAATGGGACATAAGTTCTCATTGGGCAAGGTAATCACACCTTCATTCTCTCTCTAGAGATGTTTCTCTTATTTTGATTTAGGAGTCGATGAAGACTTGAATCCCTGGGGGCTTAAGGTTTCTCTTTGTCCCTTGCATTATGATAAGATTATCTTGTTATTCTGATCTCCTTTACCAAGAGTTTGCATCGAGTCCATACTCTTGCTAAAGTGGGGGCTTAATATATCATCTTAAAATGGAAGCACTTCCATGATAAGAGAATTTATCCCTCTGAGTAAGTGGTTTGGGGTCATGTCAAGTGCCTTGATTGGGTCTTTTCATGTATTTTGCTTTTCTCCCCACTTTCCACTTATTCTCCGCACTTGATTTCTTCATTCTAGGTGAAATTAGGGTTAGGATCTTAAGGATTCTCTTAAATTTCCATTTTTCATAGTTCTATTTCTAGGTAGGATTTAGAAATGGATCCTCCTGGGCTTCATCATAGTAATCATAGGATTTTATGTCTATCTCTGACATTCTATCCTATTCTGGCATCAGTTCTAGGTTTTTGGGCATCCCTGGGACCTCCTGACTTGGTTTTGAGTCAATTTGGGACCAGGGTCAAGGTCGAGTTAGAACTTGACAAGGTTAGGGTCAAGATAAGACCCTGACTAGGTTGGGGTCATGCTAAGAACCTGACTAGGTCAGGGTCAACCTTGACTTTGACCCCTTCCTCCAAAATTTCAATTTCCAGAATCTATAGGCTTTGGGCTTTTGGGAGATTTATTTTCCTGCCTCCGGGTCAGCCATTTCCGATTTTGGGATGATAAATCCTTTAATTGCATTTAATCTAGGTATATTTTCTAAAGGTGAGGACCTAATTGGGATTTAATTCTCCAAGGTGGCCCATCTAGAGGAGTGTGCCCTAGATCACTATAAAATTATGCCTTCCTCTCTCATTTTCACATCAAGTTTTCATATCTCATAATCAAGTTTTGTAGTCAAGCATCTAGAGATCTCAAGTGCAAGAAAGTCTTCAAGAATTCGAGTGTCTAAGCATCCATTCATCAAGGAGATCCATTGTTAGCTATTGAAGGATTCAATCTCTTTGGAGCCCACTTTGATTATCCATCCTTCTCCATTCATTCAAGCCTTCTCATATGCAAAGATCAATTCAAGGTTGGTGTTGAAGATCAAATACCATTAATTGGAGACATCCTATATCCATTGAAGCATTCCTACTTGTGGATTTGAGGATTCGAATCCTCTGCAAGGACTTCAACATAAGTGAGGTTATTTGTTTCAATTACTTTGTTTATGCACAATACATTTCAATTCAATTTCAAGGTTAATTCCTAAATTGGGGTTTGACCAAGGTAAACCCCCCATACAACAAAACCCCCCATTTTCGTGCAGGTGCAGGTGTAGAGTTTTGGATCTGAGAGTGAATTTGGATACCCTTTTCGGAAAACTTCTAGGATCTGTGAACAGAATTTGAATCAAACTTCAAATAAAGAATGTGGTATTTGACCTTTTATGAGGGTCAAACCCAAGCTGAGCCATCTTGAGGAAAGATTTATGGGTTTTCTCTATCTCGACATTTCCAATCAAGGAAAAGTTTTGGATTTTCGTGAAAGTGTACACAGACATCAAAATTCAACATTTTCTAGATTTTCCCTAATTTGAGGTTAGTACTTGTATTTCAATTATTCTATATTCTAAACATAATCCTCCACATAGGTAAATATTGGATTTACTCTCTCTTCCTACTCTTTTCCATAAAATTGATTCGATTGTGCATTAACCTTTTGGTTGATCAAATCAAATCTCTTCTTTGGGGAATTTGGGTTTGAGAATAGGTCTCATATTTCCCCCTTTTCTTTTGAATATGGGTGAATCCATTTTACATCTATTCACCAATTATGTAATCTAACTCTTTTTGCATGTTCATCACCTTCAAAATTAGAGTGTAAAGCATTCCAAATTTCATGAGATTTTTTCAAATATTTTACCTGCGCATACTCATTCTCTAGAAGGGCTATCAAATGTGCTTCTCTTGCAAGTATTTTACACATGAATAGATCTCTCTCATCAACAGTACATGTTTCAAGATTGTTCTCTTCAATGATAGTCTTATCATTCTTTGTAATCAACCAATGACCTTGTCCTAAATATAGTAGGTGTGTCTTCATCTTTTCTTTCCAGCTGTCAAAATTTACTCCATCAAACTTAGGGATTTCTATCCTAAAATTTTCCATGGATCTCCTTAAGTTGTTAAAATTCTTTTTCAAGGACATCTCACTCTGATACCAATTGTTAGAAAGTAAATTCCACCAAGATAACTAAGAGGGGGGGGGGTGAATCAGTTATTAGATAATTATAACTATTATCATCTTCAACAGCATTAAACCATATAAGAAATATAATTACCAACCATAGAAAGATATTCATACATAGTAACACAATGACACAAGATATGTTGACTAGGGAACCTCTTGATCAAAGAGTAAACCCTGGTGGGAATGATGCCCACAAAAGATGCACTAATATAAATATTCATTTTGAAAGGATGGACTATGTTAGGAGTCTTATGAAATACATTCAGTACATATGAATCCCTGTTAGGAGATTTTGAATCCCTGTTAAAAGATTCTAACCCTGTTAAGAGTTATGGAAGACAGAAGGACCCACTACACAAACACCTTCAAGGTAAGATCATTGAACACACTATCCAAATAATATTTTCATTACTCAATAGAATAATATGTTTCCTCCTCTTTGACTATGCCAAACCACACTCACTATTACACCAGATCTCAATTTTAGATCTTTGTACCTCGCATGTCTTCCTTGACAAATTCAATTTCATACTTAGCTCTTTTCCTCACTTCATGCATACAACATCACACACAACCACTACTTCCATTACTCAACCATATTAAAACAAGGAAATACATTTCTTCCTTTTATACCATGCTCAAATAATTACAAATGAGTCGGCATACAATTACAATATAAAAGTTTCCACACGCTACACCAAAATTATACAAAACTATCGGCTTCCAAATACAACAAATCTTCACTCATGTGACCTCAAAGTTTGCACTATCATCCACATCACTATAAATGTTTCTTCAACTTCCCTTTAACTATGCAAAACTATATTCCATCTCGATTAGGAGATATCATCCGATTTCCACAAACTGCTACTCAAGAAAACTGCTATTCATTCCTAAAATATAGATGTTACTCCTTATAGAGAAATTGTAGGTATTTTAAATTATCTAACTCTCACTAGACCTGATATATCTTTTAGTGTTGGTTTAGTTTCAAGATTCATGTCCAAACCTCAACAAATATACTTCAAAATTTCTATAAGAATATTACGATACATTAAAGGTACTATTAACTTAGGATTATTTTATGATGGAAATTGTGGTTTATCTTTAAAAGGATTTATTGATTTAGATTTAGGTGGAGACCCCAATTATGGGAAATCTACTTGTGGCTATTTTTTTTTCTCTCGGTTCAAGTGCTATATCTTGAAAAAGTAAAAAATATCAATCTATTTCTCTATGTTCTTTTAAGCTGAATACAAAAGTTGTACTCATGCCTCTAAAGAAGCTTTATGGCTTAGAAGAATATTTGAAGATTTGGGTCTACCTCAACAAGAACCTACACCTTTATTTCATGACAAACAAAGTGCAATAGCCTTGGCAAAGAATCCAATTTTCCATGCAAAGTCAAAGCACATTTATCTCCACCACCACTTCATTAGAGATCAAATTGAAGAAAAGAAAGTGTCCCTCATCTATTGCAAGATTGAAGATCAAGTTGTAGATATTTTGACAAAACCTCCTTCTATAGAAAAAATTTGAATTTCATTGCAAAAATTTGGGTTTGATACCCATTGATGTAATTAGCCCAAGTAAATATTAAAGGGGGGTGTTAGAATTAGTAATATTTCCTTTTTTGTCTTATTTAATTTGAGGATAAATAAAGGTATCCTTCTTGTATTTATTTTATGATATTCTTAAAGGAATCTCTACATGTAATTTTGTCCTCTAGTCCAAGTGGGAGGATAACTCTTATTTTATAATTCCCTTAATAAGGATATTAGTTTATTCCTCCTTATGAGGATTCTCACACTTGACACACACTTAGTATGAATGTGGCACTCATACACATGGGAGTTACATGAAAAATCCTTCACTCATCTCTACTTAAGAGATGTTTCTCCACACACGATATAATTTTCTCACACATTTCCTACATACAATTTCTCTCCTACTAGTTCTATCATATTGTATTAATCTTCTTGCTCGTATTCTATCTCTCTCTCTTTAGGATTTTCATACCTCATTCATGTTGGAAATTTGACTACACTAGTGTATATGACTTAATATAGTGTTTTCATTATGGAAAAAAAGTCATATAGTATTTTGCAGTCAGCGCACTTGATGAGAAGATCATAAATTGGCTAAGTGTTGAAGACTCGACAGTGTACAGAGTACCTAAAGATCAAAGCATCAACGCATGTGCATACAACAAAATTATGGTATGCACCATAGAAGTTAAGCTGGTAAAATCATATTCATGCTAAGTCTAAGAGCGCATGATCAGAAGGTTTCGTATGAGGAAGATACAAAGAGTTCAAGTTGCACAGACAGTGAATGATAGAGAAGAGTAGAGCAAGCAGCCAACTGTTGGTATTTTGGTTTGTGATTATATTATTATTTTGTAAAGGCTATGTGCCTATTGTAATTAGGTTTACAACATGTAATTATTTTTATTTGTAAACATGCTTGAGCCAATTCAATTGGAAGTGTTGTATGTAATCAGTTAAAGGGCCGACCTAGTTATTTGTCTTGTATGCACATATAAACATTAGATGTACCCATTGTAATTAGTATGTGAGTTGATATAGAGTTGAGAAAAGAAGAGTAGAAATTTGTGAAGAGTTGATAAGATGTATTAGATCTTTGCAAGAGATCAAAGCATTAGCGCATTAAAGGAACTGATCAAACAAGCAGTGTCACAGTGACAATTCATCCAACAGATATAGTGTGTATCTGAGATCAGAAGGTTGTAGCCTTCACCACTTGAGCAGTGAGCTCTAGGATAGTGGGTCCACACCTCTAATAGGTTTTATTGTAAAAGAATCCTAATAGGGTCCGACCCTTGACAAGGTCACTATACTAAATATATTGTAAAGTAGCTCCTAACAGGGTTAAGGATCTTCTAACAAGGATCATAAAACACTAGTACAGAATATTAGTGGGTGTTAATTCCCACCAGGGTTTTTACCTATTTGGGTTTCCCCGTAACCATATTGTTGTTATGTGTTGTGCTCATGTTTCATGTTTATGTTGATGTTCATTTAAGTACTTAAGCATTCAAGTTAAGATTAAAGAATAAATCAAAAGTTAAAATTCAATGAACACTGATTCACCCCCCCACCCCAGTAAGTGTTCCCATTCCTAAAAATTCATAATTCACAAGGGGTTTTTCTTTCCTTTTCCCCTTACAAAAATCTCTTGGCTCTTGTTGGATTCTTGGAGTATTCTCTTGGTTTTGATGATTGATCTTACAACTCCCTCATATTTGGTTTATGGTAAAATCCTTCTTGCACTTCACTTTCTTGGATTATCTCCTTTATCTTGTTTCCATTATTTTAATACTTCTAACACTAACTTTT
This sequence comes from Chamaecyparis obtusa, assembly GCA_027943335.1. Classification (NCBI taxonomy): domain Eukaryota; kingdom Viridiplantae; phylum Streptophyta; class Pinopsida; order Cupressales; family Cupressaceae; genus Chamaecyparis; species Chamaecyparis obtusa. Next base: position 510,451 of record BSBK01010690.1, read on the forward strand.
GGAGGAAAATGGAAGAGGATGTATGAATTGAAATAACTGAAAGGGGAAATAGGTGATTCACCAATTATAAAAGATCCATAGATTGAAGAAATACTCACAATGACACTTGAAATAACTTTGTAACTTAGAACTTGACCCGATTGCCTTGATATTATTGCTTCCACAACTTAAAACCCAAATGTACACATATTGGAACAGCAAATAGAAAAACACTTTCTTGAATATTCAATTTGAACAAACATGCAACTAAAGGATATAAGAGAATCACAATAACCTTGACATTAATCTCAATAGAAAACTTAGAGAATGAATAAGGACAAGAAGGGATACCGCTTTATATTTAGTGAAAAGGAGACAATTACAATCTTCTTTTCTGAGAGTTGTAAAACACTCAAATCTCAAAGTGAGATAGAATGGAAGAACTTCCTCAATAACCAAAGTGAGAGGTATAAATAGATGAACCTTCAGAATCTACAAATCTAAGAATATTGGGGATTCATTGTGCCTAACTCCACAAAATTTGGGAATGAAGGTATATCTTTGAAGAATCCTCATTTTAGATCCATCAAATATGTTTCTCATATCTGGATGTCAGATTCCTAGATTTGTAGGGTTGTTAAGGAGAGAATTTCAGAATTATGCCTAAAAATCAATCTCCTTATTTACTCAATCTAACCTACCCCCCTAATCATGCTAAGAAATGATATTTGACAAAAATGATTTATAAAAATATCATTTGTCAATATCTTACAAAGAAAGACCATGATTTACATTTATCTTTTATTACCTTCCCTTAACAAGAATAACCTATTGTGGGTTATTAAGAAGTTTTATTAATATGTTTAATGAATAAGTTCTCAACCCAATAAAAGGGAAAACTTATCCAATTAAACATTTAAATTTTAAATCAAACCCACTTTCAAAGATGAGAAGATGCTAAAAGACATTGAGCTCTTCTACTATTTTTATTTGGGAAGTTGAAATCTTGGACTGGTCTTAGCTTTGTGATCTTGAGCTAGATTTGGAAACTTGTGGTTTTTTCTCCTCATCAAATGGAAGCTTCGTCAAGGTAGGCATTGTGTATATTCCTCATCTTCTCTACATTTCTTAATGGCATTATTGTTTTTTTTACTATTTGTCTCAAGGGCATACTTATTGTGATTTACATCATTTATCCATGCTTACAATCTCTGTTGTATTCATGGCATCAAGCTAATTTCTTTGGAATGATTGAGACATTTGACTTGATGTTCTTATTAGATGCTCATTGTTTTTTATCCTTTGAAGACATGTGAGCTATGAGCTAGGGTATCATTGATTATGTTTATTTCTCATTGTCACTTCCTTTAGTGTTGATCTTCTTCTTTTTCACAATGCTCCCATGCTCTCTATAATTGAAATTGGTTTGTGCCCATGAAGATATGAGGTTCATAGGTATCTTTTATCTCCCTATTGGATCTATTGTATAGTTTCCTTTTACTATTTTTCCTCCATGGATTCTGAATGTTCCATGGTCATTTATTCTTTACTGACTGCTTCCCTCTTTCTAGATTAGTGCTCCTCCTTGGGGCTGCAGGGATAATCAAGAACTCCATGGAAATAGGGCTCCTCATAACCCTCACAGTTTCTTTGTGGGGTGCTAGGAGGGCCTGATACTTGATCATGTGCATTCTTGACCTATCATGTGGTCTCTATCAAGGAGCTTTGAGGGCTTCCTGACAGTTCCCACACTACAGGGCAACATCAATCATTATATTTGAGTATTTTGTAATTGTTGATGTTCAGACAATCACTTTTACTTTGAGGATGACCTTTTGGAAAGGCCATCCTATCAGTACTTTTGATTATCTAAATGAGGGTACACATTAGTGTCATTGCTTCTACTATATCTACACATGGAACAAACAAGTTGGTGAAAATATGGTATCTTCTTCCTCTTGTAGCATCTTTTTGAGTGCACATGTCTTATAGAATGGTTTCCATTTAGAAGTGTATGGCTTGACTATGCACATGCATAGCTCTACATGAGGATACATAATAGGATTTCATGCATTGCTTAGATCCTTTGGATCTAACCCCATCTCTTTCTTTCTTGCATGATATGGATCAAACAAGAGCACATTGGATTCACCCGGGTCAACATTCTCTCATCTCTTCAGGCAATATTTGGTACCCTAATTTTTTTATAATCATCTACTTATCTATGTTTGTATTCATCCATATTTTTCTAAGATTTAGCTATGTTCACACCCTCTGTGAGCCCAGATGATTTTAATTTTCACTCCCTCTCTTTGTATAGTACTGTAAAGGATAAAATATGGATGAGGTCCTAGAACAATGGTTAGCACATAAAAGAGACTCCAAAGCCAATATTTTATACATACATGAGACTGTATTGATATGAAAAGTAAATTTAGATGATTAATATTGAAATTAAGAAATAAAGGTACTTACCTCCAAAAAAGAATCGACTGAAAACTCTATCAAACAATCTTAGAAACTGTTGATTTTTGCGGGTCTAAACCGAAACTGTGAGATCTAAAAAACCCATAAATATTTTTTTGATCTGAGGTCAGGTCATCCTTGACCTTGATAAAAGGTCAAAGATAACCTAAATATTTTGAAGGTCAACTTTGACTTTGTTCATGGATCTAGTAAGTTTAGTGAAAAGGGTATCTAGATCTGCACTTTAATTCTCCTTCCCACACCTATACCTACAAGAAAAGTGGTTTTGTTTGTTGGGGGGGAGGGGTTTGCCTTAGTCAAACCCCAATTTAGGAATTAACCTTCAAATTGAATTTAAATTGCAGTAGTAAACAAAGTAAATAGAACAATTCACCTTGCTTATGTTGAAACCCTTGTGGAGGATTCAAATCCTTGAATCCACAAGAATGGATGAATGTAGAATCAAATGTAGGATGTCTCCAATCAATTGTCTTTATATCTTCAACACCAATCTTGAATGGATAGGAAGAGGCTTGAATGGTTGGATCTTCAATAAGAGGGCTCCATAAAGCTTGAATCCTTCGTTGGCTTCTAATGGATCTCCTTGGTGAATTGAATGCTTGAATTCTAGAAGGCTTGAAGGCTTGAATGATTGATCTTCTTTCTTGAGAGCTTGAGAGATTGTGAGATGAGATGGAGAAAATGAGAGAGGAACGCTCCCTTTTATAGTGATCTAGGGCACAAGAGGAGCCTCGTAGAAAACAATAATTAAGGGTCCATGGAAAAAAACTCTAGAGAGGTGCACATGGAGAGGAAATTAAATTAAAGTCTTGACAAAAAAATCTAGGAGGGCACCACCCTTAATATAGAAATAAAATAATTATTTAAATCCTTATCACAAAATTTGAGGTAAGGTCAGTGCCAAAGTTAATTTGAATATTAGGCACAAAACTCAAGAAAGGCTAATCTCCAATAATAAATTAGGAATCCTATAAAAATCTTGAGAAAGGTCCACCTCAAATATTAATTTGAGAATTGGACACTTAATCTAAGAAATAGTGGCCCTCAAGAGGGAAAAGACAAGATTTTGATGAAATCTCGAAACCAGAAGCTAACCCTGAGGATCCCAAACCCTAGGGTCAACCACGAGGTTAGCCTTGACCTAGGTTAGGGTTGAGGTTGACCTTGACCTAAGAGGTCGACCTTGACCCTGAGGTCAAGAATCTCAAGTTCACAATCCAAAATGCTAGGAAGAAGTGGAAAATGGGGCAGAACAAGGGAAAAAACTAGATCCAAGTTGAGTACCCATTCAAGGCATTCAACATGACCCCAAAAAAATTACTCAGAGGGCTAAACATTCTTAACATGGAAGTGCTTCCATTTTAAGATGATACATTAAGCCCCCACTTTAGCAAGAGTATGGACTCAATGCAAACTTTTGGTAAAGGAGATCATAAAGAAAAAGATAATCTTATAGAAATCAAAGGGACAAAGGAATCCTTAAGCCCCCAGGGACTTGAGTCTTTGTCAACTCCAAGATTTCAATAAGAGAGACATCACTAGAGAAAAGAGAGAAAAGGAGAGAGAGGAGTGGTTATCTCACCTAGTAAGATGTGTATCTCTCACTATGAACCACAAAAGGATAGGATGGCCCACCAAGAAAACACTTGATAGTCACTCCATAATGTTGTGCACCTTCTAGAGGCTTTGTCCATGTATGTAATGCATCTTCTGATGGCTTTTATAAAGTACCCATGGATCCACCTTCTTGTATCACCATGGAATATAAAATGTGTGTCTCCTCAAGATTTAGCAACTTATGTGCATTACCTTCAGAAGATTTAGTATATTGGAAATTGAAAATGCATGTCCCTTTAGGATTTAGCAACTTATGTGCATTACCTTCCAAGATTTAGCATATTTGAAATTGAAAGTGTGTGTCCCTTCAGGATTTAGCAACTTATGTGCATTACCTTCCGAGATTTAGCATGCTACAAAATAAAAGGTTATAAGAAAAATACATAATATAGAATTAGGGAGACTGTATATATGCCCCCCTCCTTAATATGGAAAAAGCATACTATTTTGACATTTTAAGGAAAGAAAAGAACAAGGATAAAGCCTTCTTCAATATCAAGACAATATCCATAGACCACACCTAGTCCAAGCCAAGAAGGTCACAACTCCTATGAGGCCATGGAAGGGATGAATGCAAAGAGATATCATGCAAGAAGTGAAAAAGTAACCCTTGTGAAGGATAGAACATTGTTTAGCTTCCAAGGTTAGAGATATACCAACCATGGAAACCCAATGTAAAACAACAAAATAGGTTGTGATCAAGGACAAAGGTCCTTAATTCAAACCAAAATTTTCATGTATGATTGGATATCACATAATAGATAAATACTGCTTAACCAAGGAAAGAGGTGAATCCCAAAAAGATAGAAAAGAAGGAGATGACATCCTTGCCCCCCAAGTGTAGGAACACAGATGGAAGGGGACCTATTATATCTCCCATAATGCTATGCAAGACAATGAGCCCCCATGGATTAGGCTAACATTGTTTAGATAATGTGGAGCTCCATAATAGGAACATAAATGTTATTTAGAGAAAATAGAATTGAAATACACCTCATTTCAACATGATATATAAATAACCTTCCTATAAATGAGCTGCCTAATCTTATAATGTAAAGCTTGACATTCATTAGTAGAGTGATCATGAAATCTATGATATAAAAAAAAATGAAGAGTCTTCAAGTGTGAACTATGTTTCTTTTTGTGTTAGGTCTGGTAATCATCTTATCATGAAGGAGTTTAGGCAAAAGAACTTGGTCAAATTCTTTCATAGTTTCATCATATTTTGCAGTGTTATTTGAGATGTTTTTAACATTGATTTGTTCTCATAAATTAAATCCCAATCCATAAGAATGCTCATGCCCCCTAGTGTGTAAGGGAATTTGAATTCCTTGTTTATGCTTACCACATCCTTGACCATTAAATCCTTTTTTAACTAGGAACTGATAACTAGGACCATAACAAGAAGCCATATCAAAAGCAGTCAATGGAACTTCAGTAGTCACTATGTGATCATTAGTAGGCTTGATAGATTCATTGTGGGTAGAATCAGTGACAAAGTTATTAGAAAGGGGTTTAGAAGTAAAAACTCATTATTCAAATTCTCTTTGTTTCTTCATAAAATCAAGATCATTAACCTTATACTCTCCAATAAAGCTAGGATTAAAATCCAAAGTTCCCGAATCATTGTCAAGAAGAGCATTAGAGGAAGAAGGATTACTATTAGGAACATGAGTAGTGTGGGTTTCAATATTAAGAAAAGGATTAGGTGCATCATCTACATGAAGCATATACATCTTGTTATTATGTATAAACTTGACTTTACGGTGAAGGGTGGAAGGAACAACATGCATCTCATGCAACCAAGATCTACCCAAAAGAAGGTTATAATTGAGAGGTCTAGGCATAACATGAATAGGTGTATTTAGGATGACCAGTCCTACTTTAATAGGTAAAATAATGATTCCTAGAGTGTTCTTAGCAATATTATCAAAGATACGTATAGGAAATTTATCAGGTCAAATAGTTGAAAGATCGACATTAATCGCTTTGAGCATGTCCATGCTACAAACATTAAGCCCAAATCCATTAGCAATCAAGGTCTGATGAATGATACTTTTATTGATCGAAACAACAACCATAAGAGCATCATATTGATTTTGAACTTCTTTATAAGGTAAATCCTTTTGAGTAAATACAATATCAGGAGGAACCAGGGTAGCATGCATGCATTGTAAGAAGTTATTAATGTTCTCTTGATTAGGAGGAGTGGGAAGAGTTGCTAGAGCTTTTTGCAAGGCTTCATAGTAGGTAGGTGAATTTTGAAGAAGCTCCCATAAAGAAATCTTGGTAGGAGTATTTTGCAATTGGGTTATCAAATCATACTCCTTACTAGGAAGATGAGGTGGAAGAGGGAGAATAGGTTGAGAAGGTGGTGAAGAAGTAGAAACCACCAGATTAGGTTGAGGATTATTCCTTGTATGATAAGTGTGAGCTATAGAATCTTGATTATTGAAAGACTCCATAGGTTTACCATTGATAGTAATGCAAGGACAACCCTTGACAGTCAACAAGGGTTTAGGGTAAACCATTTTAGCTATCTCAACACTACAAATAAATTCACAAAAAGCAAAGAAGAAATCCTAGGAGGAGATGAAGTAGGATCTTGATTCACCATAAGATCATCGCAATAGGGAGAACATTAAGGAAATTTATATCATTCTCTGCTAATGCCTCATCACTAGAAGGAATTCCAAATGGAGGTAAAGGATCTATAATATCATCTTCTTTCACTAAAATGTCTACATAAGGGGAATGTGTTTTAGAAAAAGAGTTATCATCATGTATGAATATGTCACCCTCTTGTATCAAAGCATCTTCATGAGGAGGAGATAAATCAATGTCTTTATCCAAGGGATCATCCACAATGGTGTCATGAGGAAGAGAGTAATCCACATCCAAATCCAAAGCTTCATCCCAAATAGGGGGATTATCATTCCTATCAATAAAGAACATTATAGGATCCCTAGAGGGGAAAGAAGGTAAATTATGTTCTAAAGTAGGCTCATAGAAAAGACATATATTAGGAGAAGAATTAACATCAATCCTCAACTCATCTCGATAAAGAGAAATATGATGGAGAGATAGATTAAAGTCATCTTCTTTCTCTAATATATCCTTACAAGGAAATTCAAAAGAGGACAAAGCAACATCACAGGCACTAGATAAAGTCTTTCTAGGTGTAACATCATGCAATGGGAAGGTAAGAGGAGAATGTTGTCTAACCCCAAAAGTTATAGAAGAATGTTTGGAAAATATTTGAAACAACTTGTGCAAGATGATAAAAAATAAAGAAATGCATAGAAAATAGATCTAGATATATCCCAATGCATTCAAATGAGATTTATAAAAAGGAAATCAAACACAACAAACACAATAGGGCATCTAATTCCACAAAATAAGGAGTTGTCATAACACGGGTTCACCAAAATGTAAAATGAAGGTGAACACACAAGATAATACAAAGAGAAATCTAACACAATAGAGCATCTAAATCCACAAAAGAAAGGAGGGTAAGTATGTTGGGTTCACCAAAATGTAAAGGATAAAATATGGATGAGGTCCTAGAACAATGATTTGCACATAAAAGAGACCCCAAAGCCAATATTTTATACATACATGAGATTGTATTCATATGAAAAGTAAATGTAGATGATTAATATTGAAATTAAGAAATAAAGGTACTTACCTCCGAAAAAGAATCGGCTGAAAACCCTGTCAAACGATATTAGAAATTGTCAATTTTCGAGAGTTTGAACTGAAACTATGAGATCTAAAAAACCCATGAATATTTTTCTTATTTGACATCAGGTCATCCTTGACCCTGATAAACGGTCAAAGATGACTTGGAGATTTTGAAGGTTGACTTTGACTTTGTTCACAGATCTTGAAAGTTCAGCAAAAAGGGTATCCAAATTTGCACTTTAATTCACCGTCTCACACCTGTACCTGCAAGAAAAATGCTTTTGTTTGTTGGGGGGGAGGGGTTTTCTTTAGTCAAACCCCAATTTAGGAATTAACCTTGAAATTGAATTTAAATTGTAGTAGTAAACAAAGTAAATGGAATAATTCACCTTGCTTATGTTGAAACCCTTGTGGAAGATTTGAATCCTTGAATCCACAAGAATGGATGAATGTAGAATCAAATGTAGGATGTCTCCAATCAATTGTCTTTACATCTTTAAAACTAATCTTGAATGGATAGGAAGAGGCTTGAATGGATGGATCTTCAACAAGAGGGCTCCATCAAGGTTGAATCCTTCAATGGCTTCTAATGGATCTCCTTGATGAATTGAATGCTTGAATGCTTGAAGGCTTGAAGGCTTGAATGCTTGATCTTCTTGCTTGAGAGCTTGAGAGACTGTGAGATGAGATGGAGAAAATGAGAGAGGAAGGCTCCCTGTTATAGTGATCTAGGGCACAAGAGGGGCCTCATAGAAAATGATAATTAAGGGCCCATGGCACAAAACTCTAGAGAGGTGCACATGGAGAGGAAATTAAATTAAATTCTTGACACAAAACTCTAGGAGGGGACCACCCTTAATATAGAAATAAAATAATTATTTAAGACCCTTGTCACAAAATTCAAGGTAAGGCCAACCCCAAAGTTCATTTGAGTATTAGGCACAAAACTTGAGAAAGGCTAATCTCCAATAATAAATTAGGAATCCTATACAAATCTCAAGAAAGGTCCACCTCAAATATTAATTTGATAATTTGACACTTAATCCGAGAAATAGTGGCCTCAAAGTGGGAAAAGATAAGATTTTGATGAAATCTAAAAACTGGAAGCTAACCCTGAGGATCCATGACCCTAGGGTCAAGCACAAGGTTGACCTTGACCTAGGTCAGGGTCGAGGTCATCCCTGACCTAGGTCAAGGTCGAGGTCAACCTTGACCTAAGAGGTTGACCTTGACCCTAAGGTCAAGAATCTTAGGTTCATAGTCCAAAATGCCAGGAAAATGCCAGGATGAAGTGGAAAATGGGGTAGAACAGGGGAAAAAGCTAGATCCAAGTCAAGTACCCATTCAAGGCATTCAACATGACCCCAAACAACTTACTCGGATGGCTAAACATTCTTAACATGGAAGTGCTTTCATTTTAAGATGATACAAGTACATACAAGTTATTCAACATATATATACATATAATCTTTTAGATGTACATCTCTCTTTTATTTTACATGTACCTTTAGTTTATAGCCAAATTAAATGATCACAAAGGTAAAAAATATCATTTTATAATGAAAAATAGGTTACTATAGTCACTCATCTTAGTAATTAGGTTACCAATTGAAATGAACATATAAACTAGGTAACATTTTTGGCGACCTGAGATGAGTGCTTGCCTATTAAGTACCATTGACCAGTTATGTTTTGCATCCATTGCAAATAGAGTCTTGATGTAGGAGAATCCTAGGATTCTTGGCAATCCCTTATCAACCAAAAATATGTTTATTTTGGAAGGCAGATTAATAGTTTTGGTCTTAGTTAGTGAAGTATTTTCTCGGTCTTGGAGTTTGGTTGCTCAGTTTTTGTGGTTACCAGGGTGCTCAGTCTCTGAAGAACACTTGGTATCTATAGGCATTGGTTACTCCTAGCACTTGATGATAACTACATTGCTTGGTAATGGTTGGTGGGGTTAGTTCAATAGCGCTCAGTTATTTCTCTTCTGCGCAGTGTTTGGTTATCAGTGGGTCTCAGTGTTGCTTACTGGCACTCGGTGTTCTTGCAGACTAACTTGGTTGTGTGGATGAATCGGCTTGGTTGACTGGCACATTTAATTTGGGTCATGCTCCTTGAGTTATGAATTGACCATTGGATGTACGGGGACCTAGATCTAGCTTGTTGCATTCTCCTATATGGATCTGGAGGCCGACATGGATAATTTAATTATTGTGAGGCTATTTGAGAGCCGACCATGTTTTACATTTAATATTTGTTTATTTTTTAAGTTGACTTGTGGTTGGGAACTAGTATTTAAGATTATGTTTAGGTAGTTGTTTAGGTAGTTGGAAGAGAGATCTGGAGTAGGATTTAGAAATATAGCAGAGTTAGTAGCTTGCAAGCTTAGGCACAAGAAGATTGATTGGTGGCCTATGTGCACAAGTTTAGATCTTTTTTTGGTAGGCCTACCAGTGTCCTGTCATGTTACAGACCTAGAATAGATGAGAGGTGTATTGGATCCTATGTGATCTCATAGAATTGTTCTTTCTTTGTACTTGGTCATAACCAGGAAGGCCTTACAACTCAGCACATTGAATGTAATCAGTTGTTGATGAATAAAGATACCTAGTTTCTCTCACATCTAGTGTTATTTTTATGTAATTCTATTGTGTTGTGGTTTGGTTACAAGTTTGGAGAGTCCTTAATTGGATCCTCCATCCTCAACTACATCAATTGGTATTAGAGCAAGTTGATCTTGAATGTGTGGACAGATCACCGAAGGAGAGGCATTTTGCACCAAGACCTTGGATTGAAGATGCCTCTGAGGAGAGCTCATGAGATCTCAGAGGAGGTAGCTGCTAGAGAATTCAATCTTAATGATTTTAGAGCTTTGTAGAAACAAGTGCAAGATCTATAAGAGGAATTGAGAAAGAAGACTACATTGAAAGAAGATAGTGATGATGAATCTGAAGAAGAAGATCATTTTGAAGAAGCTGTAGAAGAAGCTAGGGATCTAGAAGAAAATAGAATCATGAAGGCTATGTGTAAAATTGGTAAAAGACCTAAGATTGAAGTTTCTACATTTTTTGGAAGGCTTAGGCTAGAAGAGGTGATTGATTGGATTAATGAGATAGATGAGTACTTTGAGTATGAAGAAATAGAAGATCCCGATAGAGTTAGATTTGCAAAGACTAAACTAAAGGGTCATGCAAATATTTGGTGGAGGGAAGTTCAGTTGGAAATAAGTAGGAGAGGGAAGAAAAAGATCACTAGATGGAACCGAATGGTTGACAAGTTGAAGAATAAATTCATTCTAGTGGATTATGAGTTAGACATGTTTAAGAAGATGAAAGCCTTGAATTAGACCAACAAATCAGTGCAGAAGTATATCGAGGAGTTTTATAGTATCCTAATTAGGACTGGTCATTCTAAAGCTAATAAAGAGAAGGTTGTTAGGTATGTTTATGGTTTGAGACCTAGTATTCAAGAAGAGTTACTTATTGTTTGGATGAAAACAATAGGAGATGCTTATTAGATAGCATTAAAGATCGAAGAGAAGTTGAATAAGAAGTTTGAAGGGAGATAGAACAATAGGAACCGAGGTGGTAATAATGGTGAAATAGTTGCTGAAAGTAATGTGGTAGAGAAACCTAAGATGACTGATGTAGGATCTGGTAGTGGTCAAGTCACTAAGAATTTCAATACTAGACAAAGAGGAAGGTGGAAGAATGAGTTCATCAGTACTTGTTATAAATGTGGTGAAGCGGGTCATAGAAGTTTTCAATGTCCTAAGAAGAGAGTTGCACTAAATACTGAGGAAGACATTGAGAAAGTTGTAGAAAAAGGTGAATTTCTTCTCACTAGGAGGTTGGCTACATGTTTCCAGGAACCAGTGCAAAGAATAAATTTGTTCAGAACTAGATGTAAGTGCAAGAATAAGGTATGTAATGTTATAGTTGATGATGGTATTTTTGAGAACTTTGTTTCAAAAGAGATGGTTAGAAAGTTGAATTTGGAAGGAAGGAAACACCCTAATACTTATCAGATTAGTTGGATACAAGATGTTTCTAAGGTTAGGATTGAAGAACAATGCTTGGTTAATTTTTAGATTAGATCTTATCATGATGAAATATTGGGTGATGTATTGCCTATGGATGCTTGTCATTTGTTGCTTGGAAGACCTTGGAAATTTGATATAAATGTTTTTTTTTATGGTCATGCAAACACCTATGTGGTTAGACATGAAGGTTCTAGGCAAAAGCTATTACCTTTGTAGGAGGTAGGGACTAAGGGATGTGGAGTTATCAAGTGTTGTCTATGTGACCAGGAAAAACCTTAGGGGCATAGGGTTGATGAACCTATTCCTACAAAGTCTACTTTGAAGGAGAAGGAGAATGATATATCTGAAGATTTTGTTGAGATTAAGAGGCAGATGGTCTTTCTAACAGAAATGGTATAGGAGATAATGACATTGATGAAATAGAGAGATGTAGAGGATACCAAGTTGATTGAGGAAACCAAAGAGGATGGGATCTACCGAGATACTAATGTGATCAATAGTGGAAGGGATAGTCAGAATCGATTGTTATCAGTTGTAGATAGGAAAGTTAAGAAAAGTGAAAGGCAAGAAAACTTGTTGTAGGGGACAATGGATGAAGTGTAGACAGCTTGGAATGAAGGACAAGAGGAGATATGGGTTAAGAATATATATGGCATACCCGTTCTGATTCCCTTAAGACGTTCCTGATTTCCTCATGAGAAAAATCTTCTTTACCTAGGGTGTCTGATGAAGGAGCACCCTAGGATTCTTGGCAATCTTGTATCAACCAAAAATATGTTTATTTTGGAAGGCAGATTAATAGTTTTGGTCTTATTTAGGGAAGTATTTTCTCAGTCTTGGAGTTTGATTGCTCGGTCTCTAAAGAACACTCAATAACTATAGGTGTCAGTTACTCTTGGTGCTTAGTGATAACTATGTTGCTCAGTAATGCTTGGTAGGGTTAGTTCACTAGCGCTTAGTTATTTCTTTATTGCTTGGTGTTTGGTTACCGATAGGTCTCAGTGTTGCTTATTAGCACTCAGTGTTCTTGCAGACTGACTTGGTTGTGTGGATGAATCAGCTTGGCCAACTAGCACATTTAATTTGGGTTGCACTCCTTGAGTTATGGATTAACCATTGGAAGTGTGGGGGCCTTGATGCAGGAGCATCCTGGGTGTAAGAGCAATCTTGCATCACCCAAAAATATTTATGTTTCTATATTCATTAAGGGCTATCTTGTGCAGAGCTGCTATTTATGGAAACTTGCTATTTTTAGTAAGTTGGTCATACGATCTCAGAATGTTTTGATTTTACATGTGGAGGTTCATCTAAGTCATATCAGCCTGCCAGTAAAGTTTCATGGCAAGATCAGGTCTAGTTTTGAAGATATTGAAGATTTTTGGTATTGGTAGTAGGGTACAGAAACTTTGAACTCAATTTTGAAGGCTTTAGAGGCCCTGAATGAGGTTGAAAATTTGGGTGACATGCACTTGCGCTAGTCAAGCCTATAGAACACTTTGTGGCCTTTCTGAAATGGGGTTATAATAGTCAATCAAGTCAAGCAGTGATGACTTATGGTCTTTGGAAGTCGGGCCACCTGAAATGGCAGAAAATAATTTTCCTTCAAATTTTTTGTTCAGGTTTCAAAAGTTATTTTGAGCTGACTTTGATGTAAAAAATTGAAAAATAAAATAATTCTAAGTTTGGTCGGCCCTAAGGGCTAAATTTTTGGAACCTTCTTGGGCGGTGGAAAATGCCTATATAAAGAAGGCCTATAGTGTTGTCTAGGGTAGTTCTGGGTAGTAGATCTGGGTATTGATTTGAGGCTTTGTCCTATAGAATATTGTAAGGGAATGCCCATGTGGCTTTGCATATTGTAATTCTGAAAGTTTGTAATTCAACATTTTTGGAGATAATAAGAAGCCCATTTTATGTTCTTGCATATTGTTGTTGTTTCTCTATTTTTGTTATGTGTTTGTGGTATTAAGGGGAGCATCCTTCATCACACCTAGATCTGGCATGTCTCATTCTCCTACATGGATATGGAGGTCGACATCGATAATTTAATTATTGTGAGGCTATTTGAGAGTTGACTATGTTTTGCATTTAATATTTGTTTATTTGTAAAGCCAACTTGTTGCTTGGAATTAGTATTTAAGAGGATGTTTGGGTAGTTTTTTAGGCAGTTGGAGGAGAGATCTGGAGTTGGATTTAGAAATATAGAAGATTTAGTAGCTTGCAAGATTAAGCACAAGAAGATTTCTTGGTGGTTTCTGTGGACAAGTTTAGATCTTTCTTGGTAGGCCTACTAGTGTCCTATCATGTTGGACTAGCTGAGTGGTGTATTGGATCATGCGTGATCTCATAGAATTGTTCTTACTTTGTACTTGGCCATAACTAGGAATGCCTTACAGCCCAAAACATTGCATGTAATTAGTTGTTGATGAATAAAGATACCTAGTTTCTCTTAGATTTGGTATTATTTCTATGTAATTCCACTACGTTGTGGTTTGGCTGCAAGTTTGGATAGTCCTTAATTTGATCCTCCATCCTTGACTTCATCAAGTCATCTAGGCTTGGCTCCAAAGAAAACATTTCCTTCTCTTCCATAAAACCCTTAAGTGCCTGGGATAGATTGGTATTTTTCTAAGGGACTCATCATGTGAGTATTGATGGTTTGTATTAGAGGGCACTCTACTTGCTACTACCAATCATTGATGAATTCTTGACAGAACTTTATAGAGTAACATCAATGTGTCTCTGGCTTATTACTAACCACAAAAGGAGGAAACCAAACTGAAACTCAAACACACTTGTGCTAGAGCACTTAGGGAAAAAATGAAAACTTCTACCCTACCCTATCCTAACCAATATTAGAAAACTAGTTAAACAAATTCATTGACTAGACTATTGAAATAACTTCTCATCCTCCTCAGAGTGTTATACCTTGCACATTTGATTCCAACAAAGAGGATATGGAACGAAAAAACATGTTGAACTACTTTTCATATCCTATTGGAAAGTTGACTATACTAGTGTATATGACTTAATATAGTGTTGTCATTATGGAAACAATGTCATATGATGTTTTGGAGTCAATGCTTATGATAAGAAGATGAGAAATTGGCTAAGTGTTGAAGACTCGACAGTATACAGAGTATGTGAAGGTCAGAGCATCAGCACACATGCATATGATAGAATTATGGTATGCTCCTTAGAAGTTAAGTTGGTAAGATCATATTCATGCTACATCTAAGAGCACATGATTAGTAGATTCAGTATGAGAAAGATGTAGAGAGTTCAAGTTGTAGAGACGGTGAATGCCAAAGAAGAACAGTGCAAGAAACTGACTATTAGTATTTTTGTTAGCAATTATATTATTATGTTGTAAAGGCTAGGTGCCTATTGTAATTAGGTTGTAGACATATAATTAACTTTTTTTGTAAACACATTGAGCCAATGCAATTGGAAGCATTGTATGTAATCAGTTAAAGGGTCAACCTAGTTAATTATTTTTTATGCGCATATAAATATTAGATGCATCATTGTAATTAAGTATGAGAGTTGATATATAGTTCAAAGGAGAAGAGAAAAACTATGTGAAGAGTTTTTAAGATACACTAGAGCTTTTCAAGAGGTCAAAGCATCAGTGCATCAAAGGAATTGATCAGACAAGAAGTGTCATAGCAACAGTTCATCTAGCAGATATAGTGTGTATCTGAGATCTAGGAGTTGTAGCCTTCACTACTTGAGTAGTGAGCTCTAGGATAGTGTGTCCACACCAATAAAAGGGTTATTGTAAAAGACTCCTAATAGGTCTAACCCTTGACTAGGTTAATGTACTAAATATATTGTAAACAAACTCCTAACAGGGTTAAGGATCTTATAACAAGGATCATAAAACACTAGTACATATTATTAGTGAGTTTCAATTCCCACTGGGGTTTTTACCTATTTGGGTTTCCCCGTAACCACATTGGTGTTATGTGTTGTGTTCATGTTTCTTATTTATGTTGATGTTCATTTCAGTACTTAAGCATTCAAGTTATGTTTAAAGATCAAAGTGAAAAGATTAAATATAGTGAACACTGATTCAACCCCCCCCCCACCTCTCTCAGTGTTCCCATTCCTAACAATTGGTATCAGAGCTCTGGTTCTCAGGAAATAATTTTAACCACTTGAGGAGATCATGGACAAAGAAGAAATGAAACATCTGAAAAGAAATCTTGAAGTTGCTCTTGAAGACCTAGACAGATTTGAAAAAGAAATTGATGAATGAAAAGAAAAAGTTAGTGATGCTCACACAATCATCAAAAGGCTAAGAAAAGATTTGAAAGAATGATCTACTAGTGATTTAGGGATAATGATCAAAAATATCAATGAAGAAAATTCATCCCTCAAAGAACAGATTGAAGAATTAGATGATAAGATCACGAACAATCAAGAAGTCTATGATGAATAGATCAAAGAGAACCTTCAACTGAAGGAAGAATTGAGGAAAGAAAACATGGAAATCTTGGAGCTAAGAAACAACAAAGAAATCTTGGAAACTAAATTGAAAGAGGCTAAGAATCACATTGATAAATTGCACACAAGTAAGGATCTAATTGAATCTCAGTTGTATGCTTGGAAACTTAAAGGAGATACTAGTGGCATTGGATTCAATGAAGCACAAAATTAGATTGACAACATGCAAGAAAGAATGAAAGCACCAGAAGACACCAAAGATGCTAAGGAGATTGCAAGTTAGACTAAAGATCATGTTGAATGATCCAAGAATGAGCACAAGCCAGTAGATCAAACTTGTTCTGCATGTAACAAGCATGGACATATAGCAAGGAACTTTTAGAGGTAAGACGTTTCAATAGTTACTGTTATTCGTGCAATAAATTTGGTCATAGATCTATGAATTGTAAGACAAGTTAGAAAAAAAAGACTTGGCATAATCAAATAAATTAGAATAAGTCAAATGTAAGAAGTTCTCAAAATGTTACATGTCAAATATGTAACTATAATGGTCACTTAGCTAGACAGTGTAAAATGGTAACCCATGTTAATGCACCAAGGAATATAAGGCCTCCAATCATTTGTCACTCTTGTAACAAGGATGGAAACATCTCTAAGTTCTATAGATCAAGGATGCAAAGTTAGGAAAGTCCTAAAAAGATAGAAGAATCAATACTGAATACCGAAGGAGAAGTCAAGTTTGTGAAAGCTTCAGAAGATGTGAGCTTGATTTGGTTAGAGTCAAAGAAGGATAAGGTTGAATGAATGACCCTCAGGATCATAGGGGGGGCTAATTTAGCTCTAAACCCCTATGTAGCTGATATACTCACCCTTTGAGTATGCACCTTTGGACTTAACCTTTTGGAGACTAGAAGAACCTATGTGCAAAAGTGCACTAGCTGATTGTTTATAGAATGAAAGTTGGAAATTATCAAGTGACAGCCTAGTTTACGCGACAAGCATTAATGGAAAAATTCTTACTTTAAAGTACACATAAGATTTTAGATCTCTCATTGCATTCAAATTCAGATTGATTGGAGAGTAGAGGAGCCCTAGAATTTGATAGCAAAGGATTGCAAATTGATTCACTAGTGATTAGTAGTGCATTTGATCAGTTGTGGAAGCCCTGATCCGTCATACGGATTCAGAAGTCTTTGAGATCATTTGGAAAGTGATATACAAGTAAGTAATGGCTACTCCCATTATATTTGATGTGGTGGAGAAGAAGAGATATGTGTTTTAGAATCATATGTTTAAGTCCACATTAGACGACCTATAAGGTGCATTCTCCTGCACTCCCATGGGTTTTATGCATGTGGAAGATATTAGGGCATACATATATTGCAAGAAGGAACTAGTAGGTTTGGATAGAATAAGAGAGCACATGGAAACAATGATGAAACCTAAAAAAACCTTCATGGATGAGTATGCATAGTTGGATAATCATCCTATAGTGTAATATGCTATAACATATGAGTTTTATGAGTTGGAATGGATCAAGATTCTACTTAGCAGGATTCATGATGACCTATTTTGGATAGGTGAAGTATCAGTTAGGATAACAGGAGATCTAATTCATGAGATGACAGGACTCTCAAAGATAGGTGCCATTGTTCCAGCGAGCAAGGACACTAGAAAACTTGTAGAACAAGCTTGCAAATCAAGAAGCGATAGGTGTAGAATGAAAATAGAGCCTATAGAGGAGAAAGACATCAAATTAATGTCCATGATACTATGATACAAGTTCCAACACACCAGTAGAGTAAACAGCGTGTCAGTGGCTTCCATTCTAGCAGCGATAAGCTTGGTAAGAGAGAATGGAGAGTTTAATCTTTGTGAAATATTGTGTGCATGGCTAATAGACAACATAAGAGCCATCAAATATGACAAGACTAAGATATTTAGGTTTGGGTCCTTAATAATCTATATCTACTTCCATATTCTTGGAAAGGTGTCTAATTTGTATCTAGCCAAATACATTCCCACTATGCCACAAATATCTCTCAAGGCATGTACTGAAAGTACATTGAACACATGACATTGGAATTGAAGACATTTAGAGCCAAAATGTAGATGAGATACAAAATTCCAGAAAAGATAGTTGAAAAATACAAGGATACCATTTGTTTCATGGTAGAGACTGATACAACATGCATGGAGGCTGTTGACCTAAGAACAAAATGGATTCATCCATTGGGATATGAAGTTGAAGAGCCCATTCTAGAGGCCTATTCTCAAGTTCTATTGTCAACACCTAAGGACCCCAATGAACCTAGATGGGGAACATATGAAGAGAAAACAAGAGAACTAGATGATGTATTGAACAGTGCAGCAACAAAAAGAAAAGTTTCCAAGGTTACTTCGGAGATTTTGAAAATTCATGGAGTATCTCAAGCATACTTAGACAAAGCAAGGAAAGAGAAGATTTCTTTGGAAATAGAGAGCGTAGCTATAGTAAAGACATAATCTGGTGATCCAAAGATGAAGAAGGTTAAAAATTTGAAATCTAATTATATGAAGGGTAAAATGGGTGATACCCTTTCTACACCCAAGGTAACTATTGACCTTACCACTCCTCCCAAGTATAGGGAAATGCCTAAAAGGAAGAAAGAGATTAGCACTAGTCATCCATCCTCATGAGTAACCTAGTCTAAGTGTGTTTAGTACAAGGATTATTGATGAAGGTAGGATAGATCAAGTAGGGAAGTTCTATGAGAAGTATAGTGAAATTGACAAATTAGAAATTCATGGAATGATTGTCAAATATATGTTGAAGTTCAAAAAGATAGTCCTAGAATTGAAGAATATGATTCCAGATAAAGTGTGGAACATATTGGAATTCCTAAAAATAAAATAGATTGAAGAGGATCAAAGGATTAGAGAAAATACTCTAGATGAAAACTTACCAGTATGTTCTCTAGAGGAGAAAAATTTGTTGTTAGATCTGGTGAAGCCACATCTTAGAATCAAGTTAAGGACTTTACATATAATGGACAAGAATTATGAATTGGTTGCTAAGGAAATAGAGAAAGCATTTGAGAATGTCTTCATCGATAGGCACATGTACCCATCTACTGCACCTACAGCTCAAGTTCCCACAAAGGAATTCAAGGTGGCAGAGCCCACTAATGTACATATGACAGGTCCCTAGGACTCAGCGCCTACAGTTGAAACACATACAGAGGTAGATAAGTCTACACCCATGACAGAGACACTCAAGGATGACTCAATTTTTATTGATGTGTAAAAGTTACTATGGTGGCCATAGACATGGATTTGGACAAGTTTGAAGAAGCCTTTGTAAGCACACAAGAGGTTGAAACTCTTTGTGGTAATACTCCTCCCAATCAAGAAGTATTGATTGATGATATAATAAAGAAAGAGAAAGAAAAGATAGAAGAAGAAAAAGGAGAAGAAGAGGTAAAAGGAAGTGATCCAATAGATAAGCCATCTATTGAAATGATAATCAAAGTAAAACAAGAAGTAATGGATAGTACACCTATCACTCCACTACCTTCAACAAAATTGTTGTCAAGTTTGACACTTGACACAACTGGTTTGGATTCATGGGGAGAAGAAGGCTTGATCAAGATTAGTGTCTTAGCTATGGAGAAAGCCAAGGAGAAATAGGTAATGAGGAATCCCCTCTTTGTAGAATCTGTAAATATCTTGAACAACCTATTACCAATAGATAAGAAAGTGTCCAAGGTACACTATGTTGATGATGTAAGTGCAATTCTTCCATAGTTCAAGAGTAATTTCTCTAGCTTGGAAAAATTAGCATCACTAGTTATAGAGGAGAAGTATATGCAGAAAAGAAT
Source organism: Chamaecyparis obtusa (assembly GCA_027943335.1). NCBI lineage: Eukaryota > Viridiplantae > Streptophyta > Pinopsida > Cupressales > Cupressaceae > Chamaecyparis > Chamaecyparis obtusa. Next base: position 530,566 of record BSBK01010690.1, read on the forward strand.
AAATGAGTTGGTTAGTAACTTCTCACTAGACCTTATCTCACTCAAAGTTGGACAAGCAATGTTGAAAGAGTTTTCAGCAAAAGGAAGAAAAATTATTGCTGACTGTATGAATCAAGATAAGTTGACAGCTGACCACTAAAAGAAGATTCAAGAAGCAGAGGCCATGATTGAAAAGGTGAGGCAGTCAGTAGAAGATCCCTATACTAATATAAACATGTGTAACAATGTATATCAGGGACAAATTGGCAAAATTGAGAAGGCAAAAAAGGAGATGTCAAAGATAAGGGCTAGGCAGACTCAGCTTAGAAATGCTCTTGCGCCCTCCTTAGATGTGCTAAATCAAAATATCAAGTAGATTGACGCCACCATGGTGAAATATGATCAAGATCCTAGTTCAGACTTGGAGAAAATGGAGAAACTACAATATGCCTTATGCGTCCATCTCCAAACAATCAATGCATTGATTGCATTTTGGAAGCAAGAGATCCAAAATTTACAGATTGCATACCCAGATGTATTTTCAGTGTAATTACTTGCTCAGATTTAGTTTTGTAACACCTTTAAAATTAATGTCAAAGGGAAGGTATGTATAGAATATGGAGCTATAGCTATGTAAAGAAAATGCATAGTAAGAAGATATAAGGGAGATATAAGATAGAGTATGATTAAGTGTTTTTTGTATTAAGGGATAATTAGTCACTTTGCCAAATTCCTTTGTTTCCATCAATGAAAAAGGGGGAGATTATTGGAAATTTGATTATACTAGTGTATATGACTTAATATAGTGTTTTAATTATGGAAACAAAGTCATATGATGTTTTGGAGTCAGCGCTTATGATAAGAAGATCAGAAATTGGCTAAGTGTTGAAGATTGGACAATATAGAGAGTACCTGAAGGTTAGAGCATTAGCACACATGCATATGATAGAATTATGGTATGTGCCATAGAATTTAATTTGGTAAGATCATATTCATGCTACATCTAAGAGTGCATGATCAAACAATTCAGTATGAGAAAGATACAGAGAGTTCAAGTTGCACAAACTGTGAATGCCAGAGAACAACAGTGCAAGCAATCGACTGTTGGTATTTTGGTTAGCAGTTATATTATTATGTTGTAAAGGCTATGCACCTATTTTAATTAGGTTGTAGACATGCAATTAAATTTTTTTGTAAACATGCTTGAGCCAATTCAATTGGAATTATTGTATGTAATCGGTTAAAGGGCCGACCTAGTTAATTGTTTTGTATGCACATATAAATATTAGATGTGTCATTGTAATTAAGTATGAGAGTTGTGTTAGAATAACTGAGAGGGGGGTGAATCAATTATCCAATGTCCCAAAACAAAATGTATAATCCAAAACAAATCTTCAACTTTTTCTAGTTAGTAAACATAAAATATTTTCACCGTCTATGTTTTTACCGATTGTCAGTCTAAAACTTATAGCAGTTACTGATTAAATCTAACATGTAATATGAAAAGTATGATAACAAAAAAATATCAAAATCAACACATAACACAAGAGATTTAACATGGAAACCTTGTGAAGGGAAAAACCACCTGGGATCAGCAACCCAAAAATTGTTCACTCTTCTGAAGTGAGGTCGGTGAAGATCCAACCCTGTTAAAGCTTACAAACAAACTGTTAGGTGTGACCTTGTTAGAGAATTTTAGACAAAAATTTATCTTCCAACTAGCATTCACTATGGGGTTGATAGGATAACAATGTTCACTCTATGAATAAAACATCAAAAGAATTTCATAGTCCACTCGGTTAAGAGATTTGACTATGTACAATTGTTAAATATGTAATAGTAGATGATCTACCTTGAAACAACTTCAATTGTAGTTTAGAGATCAATGTTCAACTCATTCAAATCTTTCTGATCAATATACCACTTCAGATTCAATACTATATCAACTTACTATCCATCAGTAATTACTCTTTGTAGGTCGGTAATTATTCTACAGCTCGGTTCTCATTAACCAGTGTGATCAGAATGCATGAAAACTTGTTCACATGATAATTCTACAGTATCTTCTTCTTCCTACTCTCTTCAATAATGAAATCAATGTCTCTTATATAGACAAGTAAATCATTTTCTTTTTAGCATCATATTTTTCCGCTTAATCTTATTCATTGATTTTGTCGCTTTAACCTTCTTCAGCTGATGTGTCAGTAACACATTTCAATCTTCTCCATTAGATCTTCCTTGAATTATGTTAGCTATCAATCTTTATAACAAACCTTATCTGTTACCTTGATTTCATACACTTTACAGCTCATCACTTTATTGGCTAAATTGGTCATTTAATTCTTTGTGTTTTGCTCAGTTAACAAAGAAATGTGTCATTGAACACAACCTTGGTTAACACTACACTTGGTATACTCTACATTCCATCGGTGTATACTGGAATGCTTTATTTACAGACAATACTGCTTTGTGTCTTTCAGCTCTATTCTTCATCATAGATGAATGCAAATATAATAAATTCAATTTCATCAAGTCATAGACTCGTCAACAAGTTACTCAGTGTATTCCTTATCCTCATCTGACATATACATCTTCCTCATGTAGATATTTTTGTTCTTCATCTCTTCCTCCTTTCTTCAGATGTGTTAGTATAGTAACTTACAAGATAAGTATTATCAAGCTAGTTGACATCAGTGACAACATAATACTAATTTAATCATCTTGCATTATCTAATCAGCAACTCCTGAGTAATCTTGAATTATAGATTCTCCATTCAGTGTTCTAAATCAGTTGTAGTTCATCAATCTCTCCCTTTGGCATTAATGGCAACTCAAGTAATATGAAATGTACCATACACATACCAAACATGTATTCTACGACTCTATGATCAAATGCTATGTAATGTAAGCTCTCCCTAGCTTGATATGTTTAATCACTACATTACTAAAGAGCATAAAAAAATACATATTTTTCATTCTCTCCCTTAGATAGTTCTCATCGGTGCATATCTCTCCTTTTCCTTTTCATATTATTTATCTCTCCCTTTGATAACAATGCCAAAGAAACAAATAAATAATCAACTCTTGTAGTAGCTAAGTAACTATCTATTTTCCAATACAATCTCTTTATCTGTGTATACTGATATTCCAATCTGTTTCAGTTCATCAAACTTAATCACAACCTTGAACAATATCCAAAGTGTGAACTATGTTGCATCAAAATTTGTGATCATTTGATAAGTGTAAGCTAATGCAACATCTAGATCACATTAGTGACTGATAGACAAGGGATAGACCCCAAGTCTAATCCTCAAGTATTCAAATGTGTCCTTCAGTAGAGGCTTTGTAAAGATATCTACAAGTTGTTCTTTAGATGTAACAAATTCTAACTTCACTTGCTTCTCTTGCACTTGTTCTCTTAAGTAGTGATACTTAATTGATATATGCTTTGTCTTAGAGTGCATCACTAGATTCTTTGAAATATTGATAGCACTTGTGTTGTCATAGTATATAATCATCGAGTTAGTGATTACCTAGTTCATTCCTTCCAACACTTGCTTGATATATGCAATGTTTGAGCAATTAGTAGCAGCAGAAACATACTCTACTTTAGCTGTAGACTGAGAAATACAAGCCTTCTTTTTACTTGTCCAGGTTACAAGTCTTTCACCAAAGAAGAATGCTCCTCTGGTGGTACTTTTTCTGTCATCCACATTTCCAGCCCAATCAGCATCGATATCTTAAGATCCTTTTAGTAGCAATCATGTGTGATTCTCTATGATTAGCAGAAAATCTAGCAACAATTCCCACAGCATGTGCTATATCTGGTCTACTGTGAACTACATAGATTAGCTTACCAATCATGGATCGGTAAAGTGTCTAGTTTACCTCTGTAGTTTCATCTTCCTTAGTCAATTTACATCCAATAGCCATTGGTGTTCCCATAGGTTTAGCATCTTTCATGGCAAATGTCTTCAAGACTTCCTTTATGTACTTGGACTGTGTGATGAATATCCCATCACTCTGTTGAATCACTTGTAATTTGAGAAAGAATTTAATCTCTCCGAACATAGAAATTTCAAACTCATTCCTCAAGTCATCAACAAAAGATTAACATACATGATCTTGACCTCCAAAAATAATATCATCAACAAAAATTTCAGCAATAAGAATAGTGTCATCAATATCACCTTTCATGTACAAATTGTTGTTTTCACTAGTTCTTACAAATCTAATACTTAACAAGTAAGTATGCAGCCTTTCATACCATGCTCTTGGTCCTTGCTTCAAACCATATAAAGTAGAGTAATCTTTAAGAAACTCCCCTCTTAAAAAAGATATAAAATCTTGGTGAATCTTTCATTTTCTTGAAAAAAAAATTAATTTCTATTGGCGAATCTCTCAAATTTTTAAAAAAAGAATATTCTTATTGGCGATAATTTTTTAACAACAATTTTTAATTGGAAAATATTGGTGAATCTCAAACAATAAAAAGAAATTAATTAATCACCATGGTGAATACTTCTATTTAAAAAAATAGAATTCTTATAGAAAATTATTAGGCTTAATGTGGAAATCTTTGATGGGTTTAAAGAATAGACTTTGTAATAATTATTTTCTACCATTTATTTAATATATAATCTAATAACCTCATTGTATTGTGTGAGACAAATGTATTGATATTTTTAAATACTAATGGGGCCCAAACTTTCTTCAAGACCATTTATTTATATTGAGATCAATAATCTGAAAGAAATTTTACCTCCCATAAGCATTACAAACCAAATAGTAACATTTTTACCTCATAAAATATAATTAGGGTCACTAGATTATACTTTAAGTCAGTAATGGAAACTAAAAGTTGGTGATAGATCCCTACAGTAACTACTAATCGTGATATATTATTGGAGAATTAATTTAAATTTCTACAATAACTTATAAAATTTTGGCTAATCAAATCAAATCATGTATCGAATATTGTGGCAAATTTTCGAGTTCAAGTTTTTTATAAAATAAATTATTTTACGATTTAAATATTTCTAAATCAAAATTGTGTAAAAATGTGGTGAATTAGGTTTCCTTAAATCTTGAATTATTAGCCAAATTTAGATTCTCAAATTTCCAAAATTAGCCAATTGGCGAATATTATCCACTAAAAATTACTATGATATAAAGCTTTGTGTAATCTACATACCATGTTTCTATTGTCTAGATCAATGAATCCTTCAAGTTGTTCTATGTAGACCTCTTCTTCAAGTATACCATTCAGAAATGTTGACTTCACATCCATTTGATAAACCTTAAATTTCTTCTATGTAGCATATGCAAGTAGCATTCTAACTCCTTCCAATCTAGCAATAGGTGAAAAAGTCTTACCATAGTCAATGCCTTCTTCCTGTGCATATCCCTTGCATACCAATCTCACTTTATTTCTTGTCACTTCACCATTTTCATTCAGTTTGTTTTTGAATATCCATTTAGTGTTGATAACATTTTTATCTTTAGGCCGGGTTACTAAGGACCAAGTTTTTTTCTTCTCTATTTGTTCTATTTCCTCTTTCATTGCATTAACCAATTCTTCATTCTCTAATGCAACTTTCACATTCTTTGGTTCAAATTCACAAACTAGACATGTACCTTGTCTTGTTTTGCTTCTAGTCTGCATGCTAGCTTGTCTGTCTCCAATAATTTGTGTCTCAGGATGATGTCTTCTGACAAAACTAGCTAGTACTCCATTTCTCCTTTCTTTTTCATCCTATTCAGGTTCATGTGCTTGCTCGGTAGCACCATCTTGTTCATCGGTTTCCCTTTCCTATTTCTCAGGGTTATTTTCCTATTGATTGGTTATCACAGGTTGTGACTTCGATAGATAATCAGGAAATTCAATGTAAGTGAATCTACCATAGTCTTCTGGTTCATTTCTTTCTTCTATGTTCTTGTCATCAAACTCATCAACATGGACATTAGTACTTTCAATCATCTTATTTGTAACCTTATTCAGACATTTGTATGCTTTACTCTTAGTAGAATATCCTAAGAACATTCCTTCATAGCCTTTAGAATCAAATTTCCCATTTCTCTCATCTTTCAGAATAAAACATTTGCTTCCAAAAATCCTGAAATAACTTATAGTAGGTTTATGTCCAAACCATAGCTCATAAGGTGTCTGGTTGGTGTCCTTCTTCAATTGTACTCGGTTAAGCACATATATAGCTATACTGACAACTTCTCTCCAATATGTCTAAGCAACATTCTTTTGTATCATCAATGTTCTAGCACCATCAATTATTGACCTATTCCTTCTTTCAACAATCCCATTCTGCTGAGGTATTCTCGGTGTAGAGACCTGTCTATTAATACCATGCTCATTATAGAAATTATTAAATTCATCAGAGATAAATTCACCTCCTCTATCAGATCTTCAGCACTTAATTTCTTTACCAGTCTCTTTTTCTACCTTTGCCTTATACCACTTAAACGTCTTAAATGCTTCAGATTTCTCTTTCAAGAACATAACACTCATCAATCTAGTATAGTCATCAACAAAAAGAATAAAATATCTATCACCATAATAGCTTTGAGTTCTCATAGGACCACATAGGTCGGTATGAAGCAACTCAAGTATCTTCTTTGTTGAGTAGTCTTTGCTTTTAAAACTGGACTTAGTCATCTTACCTTTCTGACATTCATGACATATTGCATGATCTAGTTTTGATAAGTTAGGCAACCCTCTAACTCTTTTCCTCTTACTAATCTTGATCATGTTATCAAAGTTCACATGACATAACCTCTTATGCCACAACCATGCATCTTTATCCTTCATTAATAAACAAGAAGACTAATCAATATCAAGATAAAATAGATTATCTTTGGATTGTGTACTGGTTCCGACAAGTCTTCCTCCATCATCATAGATTCTTACCTTTTTTCTCTCAAAAGAAAGTCAGTGGTCTAAGTTATTCAATTGTACCACACTTAACAAATTATAGCCTAGTCCATCTACCCAGTATGCATTTTCACATTTTATTCTATCATTAATCATGAGTGAGCCTTTACCTCTTACCATATAGGGTGCATCATTTCCCATCCTTACATATCCTCCATCATATTCATCAAGTAGATCAAATTTCTCTATATCACTAGTCATATGATGTGTACAGCCACTATCTATGATCCATGTATCATTTCTACTTATTTTAGAGATTAGTGTTGTTTCTTAACGTTTCTCTTCTTCCTCTAAATCATCTTTCATAGAAACAAATACAACTTCTACATCATCATCAGTGTCAGATTTAGATTCAAATTCTTTGGCTATGTAACATACCTTTTTCCCTTTGTCATAGCTATCTTGGTTATCTCTGTTGTTGTGTTGTTAGCCTCTGTTGACTCTTCTCCCATAGCTTCCTTCGGATCGGTCTTTATATCTATCATCATCTTTCTTATTTAGACATCTAGCAGCAATGTGGCCAACTTCTTTATAATTAAAGCATGCTAAGGGTAGCTTTCCTCTATACCTTTCAGCCTCCCTTACCTTTGGGCAATCTTCTAGCCATAAGAGCTTCAAGCTCATCAAGTTCATCATTGGTATTACTATCACTATCATTATACTTATCATTCCTGCTACTAGACTTACCAATCTTCAAAGAGGACATGAAAGTGGATTCAACAGAAGGTACAACACTATTGTCAAAGTTATTCAATTCAAAGGTTGTAAGCTTACTGATTAGTGTGTCAAGAGTAAGGTTGGATGTAGCTCTTGTTTCATTAATTGTAGAGATCTTGATCGCATAAACTGGCAGCAAAGTTCTGAGAATCTTTCATATCACTGTTTCATTGTCAATAACTCCATTGGATGCTCTAATAGCATGTACTACCTCTTTTAGTCTATTTGTGTACTGCACAATGTTCTTACCTTCTTTCATCTTCATATCATCAAATCAACCTCTTAGGCTTTCTACTTTGGCTCTCTTAACATTTGAATCTCCACTGCATATTAGAGTCAGTTTATCCCACGTGGCTTTGGTAGTTGTGCATCCTTTAATGTCTTCAAATTCATCATTGGTATAGGTAGCAACAAGTTCCATCATAGTAATATTGTGTTCATGCCTATCCTTTAGTTGATCAAGTGTCAGAGGAGCTGGTGTCAGTTCAATATAGTCATTCTCTATTAGTTCTATTGTAGAATTCCCAATTCTAGATATGTGCAACTTCATCTAGCTTTGCCATACTATGAAGTTCTCTTTGTTCAACTTTGGCAATTCCCTCTTATACATCTTGTGACCTTTTTGTTGAAGTCCTTAAAAATCTATTCTAAGCAACCACAACTTTGATACCAATTGTTAAAATAATTGAGAGGGGGGTGAATTGGTTATCCAGTGTCCCAAAACAAAATGTATAATTTGAAACAAATCTTCAACTTCTGCTACTCGGTAAACATAAAATATTTTCACTGCCTGTGTTTTTACTGATTATCAGTCTAAAACTTATAGCAGTTACTGATTAAATCTAACATATAATATGCAAAGTATGACAACAAACAAATATCACATTCAACACATAACACAAGAGATTTAACGTGGAAACCCTGTGAAGGGAAAAACCACCTTGGACTGGTAACCCAAAAATTGTTCACTCTTCTGAAGTGAGATCGGTGAATGATGAAGGGGCATCCAAGGATTAGGCTGGGGAACTCTTTGTCCTTGGTGAAATTACGAGCTTGGTCACTAAAGGAAATTAGTATTCTCTGATGCTCAGTGAAAGTGTTACTCGGCGATGCTTAGGGTGCTCAGCTGACATAGTGCTTGGTGATGCCTAGCATGCTCGGTGAATTCTCTGGCACTTAGTAGTTATCTATTGCTCGGTAGTCCTAGTTTACCGATGGGAATTCTTTGTGATTTGTTGGGCAGACTTGGTGTAATGATTGTTGGTAGATTTTGTTGGATTCTCATATGTGGATCTAGAGGCTGACATGTTGTATTAAATGTTTGTAAGGCTATTTGTGCTGACCATTATTTGCATTTAATAATTGTTGTAGTAGAAGCTGACTGGCTTAGGAATTATTTGTTAGAGATTTGCATTTAAAGGGATGTTTGGGTGGTGATTAGACATTGAGAGGAGAGTGAAGAGGAGAAAATTGATGGAAAAGTAACCAATGTAGAGAAGCTAGAGTTGGTGAAGTTGTGGGAGGATCTTTGTTGATCTTCTAGATCAGATTGCTAGTCTGATAGTTTGTAATTACAGAGCTAGTGGCTGAGGCTTGGAACCGAGGAGATTGATTGGGAGCTTTGCAAAGCACAAGTTTAGATCTACCTTAGGGTTTCCATTAGTGTCTAATTTGTCTCAGAATTGAACGAGTTATTGTTGATTGTAAGCTGAATCTTGTAATCTTGCAGAATTGCTCTTTGTTTTTAATTGGCCCTAACCTTGAAGGCCTTACAGTCAGGCATGTTAATAGAAAATTAGATTTAAGATTCAGATCTTGTGTGTGCTTCCACATTGTGTTCATTTTGTATCCAGTTTGGACAATCCTTAACTAGATCCTCTGACCTACACTGCACCAAGTGGTATTAGAGCAAGTTGATCTTTAGTGTGTTAATTGATCTCTGCGCTGAGATAGTTTGTACTAGGACCCTATTGGTGATTTATTATTTTTGGTTTTCAAAGATCTTAAAGGATTCCTCTGAGAAGATTGGACCCTAGAGAAATTGTAGATCTTTGTGATGCTGTGGAATCAAAAATTACTAAGAAGGTGAAATCAGATTTTAGATCTGAGATGGAGATGATGGAGAGCGACATGATTGCCGAGATTGTAAGAATTGTTGCTAGTGTACCTCAAAATGTTTGTACTGAAGATGGCTATGAAGAAGCTACTGAAGACTTTGAAACTACTAGATCTAGTGGTGATGACCAGAGAGATAGATCTGGTGAAGACAAAACTGGTCGGTTGCATAGATCTAGAGCTCAGTTGAATAGTAGTTATCGGATGGAAGTCTCTAATTTCTCTGGTACTCTGAAGCCTGAGGACTTGATTGACTGGATCAGTGAACTAGAAGATTTCTTTGAGCTAGAAGAAATTGAAGATCCTCTTAGGATGAGATTTGCATAGACAAATTTGAAAGGCCATGTTGCTCTTTGGTGGAAGGAACTACAAAGAGAAAGAGAGGATGAAGGAGAAATGAAGATGAATCAATGGAGATTGATGGTGATGAAGTTGAAAGCTAAGTTCATACCTATTGACTATGATCTTGACTTGTTTAAGAAGTTGTAGAATCTGAAATAGAAGGATCTGACTATTGAAGATTATACCAAGTAGTTCTACAAACTTACTATTTGGTCTGGACACCAGGAGCTTGGTAAGGAAAAGGTAGCTCGGTATGTGAATGTGTTGAAATTCAATATTTAGGATGAGCTTGGAATGCTAAGGATTGAATTAGTTGAGGATGCTTATCAACATGCATTGAAGGTAGAAGATAAGTTGAAGAGGAAACAAAATGGTAACTCCTGAGGAAAGGAGAAGGTTGATCACTTGGTGAAGGATAAACCGACGGATGTAGAAGATGAACCGAAACCTGTGGAACCAAAGAAGAAGATAGGGAAGGCGATCTTTAAGGGTACTTGTTACAACTCTAGAGGTGAAGGCCATCATTCTTTTGAGTGTACTCAAAAGAAGAAGACTGGTGACCGATGGATGGCTATGGTAAATGAAGAAGTACAGAATGAACCTAAATCAAAAAGCTTGCTGCTTCAATGAACATTGCTCGGTATAAAGGAGGAACCTTGTTAGAGGAGAAACTTGTTTAGGACCCGATGCAAGACTGAAGGTAAACTCTGTAATGTTATTGTGGATAGTGGTAGTACTAATAACCTTGTTGCTGAGGACTTGGTTTAGAACCTTGGTTTGAATACAATGAAACACCCACATCCTTATAGGATTGGATGGTTGCAAGATGATCATGCTTTGGAAGTTAGAGAACAATTCTTTGTTGATGTTCAGATTGGCCAGTATAAGGATCTTGTGTTGTGTGACATTGTGGAGATGAATAGTTGTGATATATTGCTCAGTAGACCTTGGCAATATGATTGTAGAGCTATGTATGACTATGTCAGAAATGTGTTTCATGTTGAGAAGAATGATAGGAAGTTTTCACTGATGCCTTTGATGGATACAATGCTCGATAAGTGAAGTTTGAGTATTGGTACCCGAGTTGAGTCAGAATATCCTGAGAAAATGAATGATCATTTTTTGAAACTGACCAGTGCATTGTCCAGAAAATACTTAAAGAGACAAAGGAAGCTGAAGTGGAAGAGTATGCAAGCAAAAAAGCTAGAAGACATGTATGTGAAGAACCAGTTCAGGGTTTATTTGCTGAACTCTAGAAGATTTTCTTCTCACATATGAACATATTTTGGAACCTGGGGTGTTTGATGTAGGGGCATCCAAGGATTAGACTAGGGCACTCTTTGTCCTTGGTGAAACTACATAAGGTGTTTGTGTTTGGCCGGTGTTACTCGATTGCAACTTTAACCGATGGTCTTGATTAAGGAAGGAAGCTCAGTTACTGAAGGAACTCAGTATTCTCTGATGCTTAGTGAAAGTGTTACTAAGTGATGCTTAGGGTACTTAGTTGACATAGTGCAAGGCAATGCTTGGCATGCTCAGTGAATTCTCTAGCACTCGGTAGTTATCTATTTCTCGGTAATCCTAGTTTATCGATGGGAGTTCTTTGTGATTTTTTGGGCCGACTTGGTGTAATGATTGTTGGTAGATTTTGTTGGATTCTCCTATGTGGATCTGGAGGCTGACATGTTGTATTAAATGTTTGTAAGGCTATTTGTGCCAACCATTATTTGCATTTAATAATTGTTGTAGTAGAAGCTGACTAGCTTAGTAATTAGTTGTTAGAGATTTGTATTTAAAGGGATGTTTGGTTAGTGGTTTAGACATTGAGAGGAGAGTGAAGAGGAGAAAATCAATGGAGAAGTAACCAATGTAGAGAAGCTAGAGTTGGTGAAGTTGTGGAAGGATCTTTGTTGATCTTGCAGATCAGATTGCTAGTTTGATAGTTTGTAATTGCAGAGCTAGTGGCTAAGGCTTCAAACCAAGGAGATTGCTTGGGGGCTTTGCAAAGCACAAGTTTAGATCTACCTTAGGGTTTCCATCAGTGTCTGATTTGTCTGAAAACTAAACTAGTTGTTCTTGATTGTAAGCTGAATCTTGTAATCTTAAAGAATTACTCTCTATTTGTAATTGACCCTAACCTAGAAGGCCTTACAGCCGAGCACATTAATAGAAAATTGTATTTAATATTTAGATCTTGTGTGTGTTTTCACATTGTGTTCATTTTGCAGCTAGTTTGGATAGTCCTTAACTGGATCCTCCGACTTTCACTACACCAATGAAGACCCAACCCTGTTAACGGTTACAAACACACTATTAGGTGTGACCTTGTTAGAAGATTTTAGACCAAAAGTTATCGTCCAACTAGTAGTCACTCTAGGGTTGATAGGATAACAATGTCCACTCTATGAATGAAACATCAAAATACTTTCATAGTCCACTCAGTTAAGAGATTTGACTGTGTACAATGGTTAAATATGTAACAGTAGATGATCTACCTTGAAACAACTTCAATTGCAGTTTATAGATCAATGTGCAACTCATTCAAATCTTTCTGATCAATATACCAATTTAGATTCAATACTATATCAACTTACTCTCCATCGGTAATTACTCTTTGTAGCTCGGTAATTATTCTGCAGCTTGGTTCTCATTAACTAGTATGATCAGAATGCATGAAAAATTGTTCATGCGATAATTCTGCAGTATCTTCTTCTTCCTGCTCTCTTCAACAATGAAATCAATGTCTCTTATATAGACGAGTAAATCATTTTCTTTTCCTCCATCATATTTTGCTGCTTAATCTTATTCATTGATTTTTATGCTTTAACCTTCTTCGACTGATGTGTCAATAACACATTTCAATATGCCATTAGATCTTCCTTGAATTATGTTAGTCATCGATCTTTATCACAAACCTTATCTGTTACCTCAATTTCATACACTTTACAGCTCATCACTTTATTGGCTAAACTAATCATTTAATTCCTTTATGTTTTTCTCGGTTAACAAAGAAATGCATCGGTGAACACAATCTTGATTAACACTACACTCAGTATACACTACATTCCATTGATGTATACTGGAATGCTTTATTTACCGACAACACTACTTTATGTCTTTCAGCTCTATTCTTCATCATAGATGAATGCAAACATAATAAAGTCAATTTCATCAAGTCATAGACTTGTCAACAAGTTACTTAGTGTATTCCTTATCCTCATCTAACATATACATCTTCCTCATGTACATATTTCCATTCTTCATCTCTTTCTCCTTTCTTTAGATGTGTTGGTATAGTAACTTACAAGATAAGTATTATCAAGCTAGTTGACATCAATGACAACATAATATTGATTTAATCATCTTGTATTATCTAATCAGCAACTCCTTAGTAATCTTGAATTACAAATTCTCCATTCTGTGTTCTAAATCAGTTGTAGTTCATCAAGTTGATATAGAGTTGAAAGAAGAAGAGAAGAAGTATGTGAAGAATTCTTAATATGTATTAGATATTTGCAAGAGGTCAAAGCATCAGCGCATTAAAGGAACTGATCAGACAAGTAGTGTCACAACAATAGTTCATCTAGCATATATAGTGTGTATCAGAGATCTAATGTTTTTAGCCTTCACTACTTGAGTAGTGAGCTCTAGGACAGTGTGTCCAAACCCTTAATAGAGTTATTGTAAAAGAATGCTAATAGAGTCTGACCCTTGACCAAGTCACTATACTAAATATATTGTAAAGAAACTCCTAACAGGGTTAAGGATCTTCTAACAAGGATCATAAAACACTAGTATAGATTATTAGTGGGTGTCAATTCCCACTGGGGTTTTTACCTATTTGGGTTTCCCCGTAACCACATTGGTTTTATGTGTTGTGTTCATGTTTCTTATTTATGTTTATGTTCAGTTTAGTACTTAAGCATTCAAGTTAAGTTTAAAGAGAAAAGTAAAAAGATTAACTATAGCGAACACTAATTCACCCCTGCCCTCTCAATGTTCCCATTCCTAACATATCCACTCTTGAAATTGGTAGTCCAGAGTACTAACCTTAAACAGATCATAGGTGTTGTTGTTCCAAGGAGGTTTATAAATTTGAACAAGCTCATAGTTATCAAGCAATGGATTTCTATCATCATCCTCCATTGAATGTCTGACCATGGATGTTTCATTTGACCCTATATGGGAAAGGTATCTAATAAGACATCCCCTTGAGAGTATGAACCCAGTACCTTGTATGCTAGTTGTCCCTTCTTGCTTAGTATGCACCTTATTAATGACATCAACATGTTGATCAGTGAGACTTGCTCCAAAAGTCTTCCCCTCCATGATAGCCTACCATACCAATTATTCTTTTATGGTTAGATGATCATCTTCCTCTTATATTGGAACAACCAATATCTCATCAAAGCTATCAAATTGCATTAGGCCTTTAACAATAACTGGTTCTTCCTCATTATCTAGGGGACATGATTCATGAGAGTCCTTTTGTTGTGAAGAGTCTTCCACTGCTTTATTGTAGGTAGGGTTTGACTCTAAAAATAGGACAACATCAACCTCTTGAAATAAAAAATATTCCTTAAGAACATGAATGTTATTATCTATTTCAGGAGGATGAGGAAAATCAACAAGTGTTGAACAAAAAAAACCAATTATGGAGTCAAAATCTTCTTATTTTTCTAAGCTAGCAACAATCATATTATCTTTATCCCTATTAACATAATCGAGGAGCTCATCCAATAAATCTTCTATTGTCTCATCTTTCTCAATATAAGAAGGTATTTCTTTAAATAGATTAGTTAGGACCTTACCTTCTTCACTTTCTTCCTTACCCTTATCCTATGGCTCTAATTCATCATCCTGTTGTAACAAATCTAGCTATTCCTCATGGAAATTATGCAAAGGTTCACCTAAAGGACAAGCTTCATCTTCTTCCTGGTGATCTGAAATGTTATGAGGTGGAAGGATATCTTCAAGGATTGACTCATAAGGCTTTAACTATTGGGGGATGGTTTCATTGTTACTTGGGAAGGTAAGCCATATAGGTGTCTCCTCTATAGGAATAAAATGGAGTGAATGGAAATCTGGGTGGGATCATGAAGAGGCTCTAAAAATGTATGGAGATTAGATGATGGGAGAGACATGGGCCTCTAATGATTAAGATTCTAAACTGAAGGAGAAATCCTAAAGCTTGGAATTTCAATAGAAGTGCTAGGGAACTTACCAAGCAAGAAACTTGGAATTTGAGACTTTTGATTCTCCTGTCTGGTCTACAAAGCTTCTAGGTCTTCTTATTCTAAATATAATTGTACTTACAAGATTGCATCTCCTTGGCACTTTGGACATATGGGAGTAGACTCCTTCTATAGCATCTTATTGGTCTCTTGGTACTTGTCAATAGTAGTAGCCAGGAGCCATAGCTCATGATCATGAAACTCATCATTTCTTGCAAACTCTTTTCAGAGATCCTCTTCATTTTTTGCAGCTATTAGATAGATGACCCTTACTAATTATTTATATTATTTGATCTTTACTTCATATACCTTCTTTTGTGTCAAGATTTTCTGGTTCTTTTCTTCAAGGATCTGCTCATGGGTTTCCATCTTGTCCTCTAGCTACCTTGAGAACTCTAATTTCTAGGACACCATCTCCACATAATGTCTCATGAAAGACCTCATTTCCTCGTGAAAATTTGTCAATCAATTATTGGAGCTCATATATGAAGTGGTGTTTGACTAATTATAAGGATTTTAATGGTGACCTTCATAGGGTGGTTCATAGGCATGCTACCAGGATGCTTGATGTGCGGTGGGAGGGTATGTTGGTCCATATGCATGCTGATAATTTTGTATTGGTAGGATATTTTGAATATATGTAGTTTCTTGGATAGATTGATATGATAGGAATGAAGGCACATGGGAAACTTTCTCATGGTATGGGAGGTGATAGGGAAAATATGTATTAGGAAAATCCATTCTTATTCATCAATTGAGATGGTAAAAATGGATATTTTATGAAACTTACCTAGCACTCAGACTACTTAAACTAGTAGATCTTTTCTCAGAGTCCCCATGGTGTTTGGAAAACTACATCCAAAGGCTGATTGCACTGAGAATCACACCAAAATCCTAGTGAATTATGGGAAACATCACTTGTCCCATTGGACATGCCAAAAACTATTGTCACAAAGGATTGCACCTAAAAGAGGTAAGTGTGAAAGCTAGAAATCCTGTGAAACATTGGAGTACTTTCAAGTTGTGGGTGACCTATAAGAAAGTAAACCTTTTCATTAGGGTTCAAATTCCCCTTGAATCACCTTAAACTCTTTAAACTAACTTTTGGAGGAAAAGGGAAGAGGATGTATGAATTGAAATAACTGAAAGGGGAACTAGATGATTCACCAATTTTAAAAGATCCATAGATTGAAGAGATACTCACAATGACACTTGAAATAAATTGGTAACTCACAACTTGACCCTATTGCCTTGATATTATTTGAAATAAAGAGGTATCTAGAGCAAAAATAAGGGAAAGAGATTTCACAACTTAAAACCCAAATGTACACATATTAGAACTACAAATAGAAAAACACTTTCCTTAACACTCAATATGAACAATCATGAAAAGTAAAGGATATAAGAGAATCACAATAACCTTGACATGAATCTCAATAGAAAAATTAGAGAATGAATAAGGACAAGAAGGACTACTTTATATTTGGTGAAAAGGAGCCAAGTACAATCTACATCTCTAAGAGCTACAAAACATTCAAATATCAGAGTGAGATAGAATGGTAGAACTACCTCAATCACCAAAGTGATAGGTATAAATAGATTAACCTTCAAAATCTACATATCCAAGAATCTTGGGGATCCATTGTGCCTAACTCCGCTAAATCTAAGAATGAAGGTATATCTTTGAAGAACCTGCATTTTAGGTCCATCAAATATGTTGCTCATATCTGGATGTTAGATTCCTGAATTTGCAGGGGAGTTGAGGAGAGAATTTCAAAATTGTGCATAAAAATCAATCTCCTTATTTAATAAGTTTAACCTACCCCCATGATTATGCTAAAAAATGATATTTAAGAAAAATGATTTATAAAAATATCATTTGTCAATATCTTACAAAGAAAGAGCATGATTTACATTTATCATTTATTACCTTCCCCTAACAAGAATAACCTATGGTGGGTTGTTAAGAAGTTTGATTAATATGTTTAATAAATAAGTTCTCAACCTAATAAAAGGGAAAACCTATCCAATAAAAATTTTATATTTTAAATCAAATCCACTTTAAAAGATGAGAACATGCTAAAAGGCATTAAGCTCTTCTACTGCTATCATTTGGGAAGTTGCAATCTTTGACTAATCTTGGCTTTGTGATCTCGAGCTAGATTTGGAAACTTGTGGTTTTTTTCTCCTCATCAAATGGAAGCTTGATCAAGGTAGGCATTGTGTCTTTTCCTCATCTTCTCTTCATTTCTTAATGGCATTATTGTTTTTTTAACTATTTGTTTCAAGGGAATACTTACTATGATTTACATCATTGCTCCATGCTTACAATCTCTATTGTATTCATGGCATCGAGCTCATTGCTTTGGAATGATTGAGACATTTGACTTTTTGTTGTTATTAGATGCTCATTGTTGCATTTCCTTTGAAGACCCATGAGCTATGAGCTAGGGCATTATTGATTATGTTTATTTCTCACTATTACTTCCTTTAATGTTGATCTTCTTCTATTTTGTTGTGCTCGCATGCTCTTTGTACTTGAAATTGGCTTGTGCGCATGAAGATATGAGGTTCATAGGTGTCTTTTCTTCCTATTGGATCTATTATAGAGTTTCCTTGCACTATTTTGGCTTCATGGATTCTGAATGTTCCATGGTCATTGCTACTTTACTTACTACTTCTCTCTTTCTAGATTAGTGCTCCTCCTTGGGGCTGTGGGGATGATTAGGAACTCTATGGAAATGGGGCTCCTAATAACCCTCATAGTTTCAATATGGGGTGCTAGGAGGGCCTGATACTTGATCACAGGTGTTCTTTTCCTATGATGTGGTCTCTATCAAGTAGCTTTCAGGGCTTCTTGATAGTGCCCACATTACAGGGCAACATCATTCATTACATTTCAGTACTGTGTAATTATTTTTGTTCAGATAATCACTTGTACTTTGAGGATGGCCTTTTGGAAAACTATCCTCTCAGTACTTTTGATTATCTAAATGAGGGTAAACATTAGTGTCACAACTTTTTCTGTATCTACACATGGAACAAACAAGTTTTTGAAAACATGGTATCTTCTTCTTCTTGTAGAATCTTTCTGAGAGCACATGTCTTATAGCATGGTTTCCTTTTAGAAGTGTATGGCTTGACTACACACATGCTTAACTATAGATAAGGATATGTAACAGGATGTCATGAATTTCTTAGATCCTTTGGATCTAGCCCCATCTCTTTCTTTCTTGCAGGATCTAGATCAAATAGGAGCACATTGGGCTCACCCGGGTCAACATTCCCTCATCTCTTGAGGCAATGTCTTGTACACTCATTGTTTTATGCTCATCTACTTATGTATGTCTATATTCATCCATATTTTTTTGAGATTTGACTATGCTCACAACCTGTGTGATCTGAGATGATTTTACTTTTCACTTCCTCTCTTTGTATAGTACATACAAGTTATTTAGCATATACATAAATGTAATCTTTTAGATGTACATCTCTCTTTTCTTTTGTAATGCCTGTAATTTTACACTAAAAAACACACCAACTCTTTTTTGAAAGGTAATAAGTTTATGTCTAAGATTAACAGTTGACTATAGTGGTATAGTTGATACAAAGAAGGTGTGGCTAACTTGATCGAGTGGTTATAGTTAACGGTTGCCCCTAGCATATTGAAATGCCCAACGGGTTCTAGGCTTAACTAGCAAGTCCTAGTTTCATTCCAAAAAAATGATCATGAATTAATGGGTTATTACCTTAAGCTCTATTGGCCACTAGAGAGTTGTCTAACTATAGTTTGAGAATAAGATTGATTGTACAAGTCCAATATACATCTATTTCTAGGTGATGTTTACTAGCTACATTTATTTTGGTCTAAAGTCAACATAACAACAATTCCCTAAATTTCATATAATAAAAATGGATTTAATAAATTTAGGACGTCATGTTAAGTTATTTCTAACATTATTCCTCATGTAGTTTAGAATTAACTTTGAGCCAATTTAAGAATTACAATTTAACTATTAACTAGCAGCTGTATAGTCTAAACTATTACCCAATTAATAGATTTAAATAAAGAAAATTAATACACTAAGTATTATTTAGTAAATACATTAATTAATAATCATTATTTAATATGATTATTAAAAATAAATCAAGTATTAATTAATGATTATATTAATTAATAGTAATTAGTATTTAGTATTTAATATAATTATCAATTAATAAATAAAATTAAATAAGAATTAATTAATAATTATATTAATTAATAATAGTTATCAATTAATTTAATTAATAATTATAAAATTTAAAAATTATTTAATAATTATATTAATTAATAATAATTATTGACTAATAATATTAATAGTTAATAAATAAAATAAAAATTTAAATATTAATTAAAAATTATATTAATTAATAATAATCATTATTTAATATAATTTAAAACATATTAAAATTTAATAAAATAAAATAATAATAATAAAAGAATGCTTATTTCATTTGGGCCTTGACCCTTTTGTTTAGAGTCCCCGTAGGGACTACTGTGTGGGGCCACCGCTTCGGCGGTGCCCACACGACACGATAGAGAGTCTATTGTAGCAGACCTATCATGCACAGTAGGACCTACTGTCATAGGCCCTTCTGTCGAGGGGAGGGGGTACGGGGAGTGGGGCCCACGGCCCCCCCTCAAACTTTTAATTTTATTTTATTTTTAATTTTATTTTTATTTAAAATATTTTTTAATATTATTTTTTTAAAAAACATTTATTTTATAAGCCCTACATGGGCATTAGATAAAAAGGTCTCTTCCCTTTTTTTATATAATTTTTTACCAAATGGATTGTATTATAAGAAATTTTATTCTGTTTTAATATAATATTTATTTATTATTATTTTTTTCTTTTGAGGACCCTTTCGGGGTGACCACCCGGGTGGGTCCCCAAAGGGCTAGTCTTCTTTGTAGGATAGAATAGGCTCTATTATTTTATACCATAGCATAATTATATATCCTTTTTTTTTTCCAAGTAGATGTAGGAAAAGATAAAATATTGACTATGGATTTGGAAATGCATGGGAATTTTTCCCATACATTTTCCATACTCTTGTAGGTCTCTATTTTCACTTTTCTCTTATTTTTTCACTTGTTTGTTTCTATTGATTTCTTCTTCTTTCTTTTTGTTGATTTGTTTTTTTTTCGCTAAGTGTGAAATAGGTTTATTAGATCCAGTCTTTGTGTACATAAGGTAAAGAGGATTTCTCCTACAATCTATGTATTCAACAATGAATTAATCATAAAATTGTTATCAAAAGAACAACTAAACTATTGAATCTTTTAAACTACTTTTTCTTCCAACAAGATATGGAAACTTATTTCTTTTTGTTATACCAATAACATGCTATTTAATTGGAACTTAGAAAGTTTTATAGCAGTTTAATAAGAACAAGAAACTAATACAACACCTATTAATTTTCCAATATGAAATCTAACATGAACTTTGTAATATAAGGATCAAATTCCACTATCTTTTTTTCCATATTGAACCCAATTTACAATAACAATATCATTTGTACAATGCCTATTCCAAGGAGAAACTCAAGAGGACTAGGATACATCATCTTCAAAAGATCAAGAAACTTCCAAAAGGAAACTACATTACATAACTCAAGACTTTGAATACAAAACTACAAATATATAAAAGTTATTTTCACATACTTCTTGATAGAAATATGTCAACTTCCAAATACAATACAACATGAAATGTTTCTCATTCCAAGGTTCAACAACACAACACTTTTGATTCTCACAAAAACACCAAAATAGGTTCACTCCAAAGCTTCTTCTTCTTCCAACATGATTATCAATACCTGCAAATGAAAATAGTATAGACCATGGGATGCTCACCTACCATCCTAGGCTTCTAAGAAGCCACCCCCAAGCTTGGGGAACCATCACATAGATAAGGTTTCACACTAAAACAAACCACAATTACAATAACAAAAAAATCACATTTGAACTCCCATCCAAGGCTAAAACATAGAGTCTCCAAATGACTCAAAAAATGGGGTGAAGGTGGAACTAAAACCCAAGGGGAGAAAGAAAATTTCATAGAAATAAAAGACAAGCCTACTCTTGGATTTCTCAACACACATTTTGTCACAAAATCCCAACACAATAAAACTCCTTATGACCCACATGGCCTCAAGCCATACAATCCCTTATGACCTCCAAAAGAAATGGCTACATGGAGCCCATAAATCCATGTTTCTTCCTTCTCGATACCAAGGAGAGACTCTACAACAATGGTTGTCCCAAAATTCCCTTCATGCCCAAGGCTACTCTTCCCTCCCAAGGGTGAGTGTAGCCTTGAGAAAACTACCTTAACAAAATAATACAAACAAGAAATCACAAGAACAACAAAGCTTCACATGTAAAAAATAAAAAGGCTTTCACAAAAAAAACCACAAGAATTCACCTAAACAACTACTCACATACAATAACAAGATTCATAAATAATAAGCACATAATAAAACAAAACTAGTTTCTCCATGAAAGAATGAAAATATTCTTGAGATCTCATCCAAATGAAAACATAAAAAGTAGAAAGATGAATGCCACCAACCTAGATCCAAGCTTATAGAAGAAAGTTGATGAAGAGCCTTCTCTTTTTCCTAAGTCCTTCCTTCTCCAAACTAGAAAAGTCTCCAAATCTAGAGAGTGGGTGTCAAACTCTTCCAAAAGAAGAGGCCCCTCTAAAAAGGCCTCCACACACTCTCCTAGGGATAGGATCTCATTCTCATTGGATGATCTTCTTAAGTTTCTTACATGGTTTGCAAATATGGATTCCTCAAAAGGTTGGCCAAAAAGGTGGATGAAAGACTTGCAACTCAATTGGATGGAACTTTAACCAAGACCTTGCTTCAAAAGTGGATTTTCAGCCATTTTGAAAATCCAACTTTTGGTGGGGTCTTTTGGTCAACTATGGGTTTTCCTATGGTTGAAAATTCACCTTACCCATAGTTATATCAAGTGGGCTTACTAAAAAATCCTAAACACACCCCTAGGCACCTTTTAACCCCCCCAAAAACCCATGTAAAGCTCAAATTCGAAATTCAAAATAACTCCACCTCAAGCTCCCTAACCAAGGGATTCTCATGGGGATCATCAAGGGTACTATCCTAGGTTGATGGGCATCCAATCCAAAAGTGGACATGTCATGGCCACAAGTACACACACAAGTGTCAAGTGACACAACCAAAAATGACACATCAGAAGCCATGTGGCATATCCACTTGGGCATTCTCAACAATAATTACATTTACAATTACATAAAAATTAAATACATCCATGCACACTAATTTCATGAATTAAATATGATACAATGAGGTTTTTTATTCTAATTAGAAGAAACCTTTGTTTGAACTGATTTACACATAAGTCTATGCTCTGGTTCCCTGAATTTACCATGGTTTAATTCCCTGCACACTAAAGTCCAACATCAGTAGTCCAAGGAAATAAATACATGTAAATTCATAACATTAATGGTCAATATAATATCATAATTCACATGACATAATCAATCATCTATAGCATACATACATCTCATCATGGAATACATAATTCATCACTAAATTAAGCTTATGACATAAACATAGCATATATAATTCAATTGAAATTAAATATCATCATGACATCATAATCATCCATAAAATCCACTAAATCACACATAAAGGTTCCAAATAGGTATCATAGTTTCATCAAAATAACATAATTGAATGTACATCTAACCTCTAAGGTGATAAAACCAAAATATAAAGTATTAGTAATCCACAAAGCATCAAAATATAACATCAAATAAGTCTATCTCAATGCAGAAACTAAATGGCTATGACAGGCTTGGGGTGAGACCTCACATCCTCCCCCCCTAGGCATGAACTTCCTCCTGGAGTTCATCAAAAAGATGGGGATATTGTGCTCTCATCTGTGCTAAATCCTCCCATGATGTAGTAACCTCATCATAGCAATCCCACTGGATCCTAACCTAGTCCAGCTCTCGGCCTCAAAGTCTTAGCATTCAGTGCGCCAAAATGCAAATGGGCTCCAAACAAAACTAACTGTCCAACTCCACCTACAAGGCATCCCAATCTATTATATGAGTCTCATAAAAAATATACTTCCTCAACACTGACACATGAAAAACATCATGGATGCATGATAGGCTCGATGGCAAAGCAAGATGATAGGCGATAGGACCTATCCGCTCAAGAAATTTAAAAGGACCAACAAATCTAGGTCCAAGCTTAGAGCCCTTTCCAAATAGGATTGGACTCTTATGAGGTTGCACTCTCAAAAAGAATCTCTCTCCAACCTAATAACTATGATCTTCCCTCTTGGCATCTACATACTTCTTATGCCTATCATGTACCTCCTTTAGACGCTTTATGGTCAAAGTCACCTATTGCTCCAACTCTCAAACTAACTCAGGACCTAAATCAACTCTATCCTCAATACAGTCCCAACTCAATGGTGTTCTGCATGGTCTGCCATATAATGCCTGATAGGGAGGCATAACTAGATAAGTGTGATGTCCATTATTGTAAGCAAACTCAACCAAATGAAGGTACTCCTCCCACCTAGTTTGATGATCCATGAAATACATGTGGAGCATATCCTCCAATACCTAATTTATGCTCTTTGTTTGATCATCTATCTCTAGGTGATAAGCGCTACTAAAATTGAGCTTAGTGCCCAAAGCTATCTGTAATCCTCTCCATAAGGATGATGTGAAGAGAGAATCTTGATTATAAATAATCTGACAAGGTATACCATGAAGTCTAACAATATCCTGCAAGAAAATCTATGCTACTATTGGGGCTATAAAAGTGGTCCAAATAGGTGAGAAGTTGGCTACTTTGGTCATTTTGTCAACTGTCACCATGATGGCATCATGGCATCTAGATGACATAGGGAGACCAATGATGAAGTCCATGGAAATAACATCCCACTTCCACTTTGGTATCTCATGAGGTTGAAGAAACCACCAGGGTGATCATGCTCTATCTTAACCCTCTAACACTCAAGACATCATGCCACTATCTCAGCTATGTTCTGTCTCATCCCTGGGCAATGATATAACTACCTCAAATCAGCATGCATCTTCTTGACTCTTGGATGCACTACATAAGGGGCTCTATGAGCCTCTAGCATGATGAAAACTTGCAAATATCTAGAGGATGGGACATAGATGCATCCTCTATGGTGTAAAAGTCCATCAGAATCTAGGGAATATCTTGAATACTTACCCTCAAGGTTACTTTGAGACCAAATAATCTGACTAACCTTTGCATACCAAACATGCTCATGTAAGTGATGTAATATCTGATCCCTCAACTCAATACCTGCTATCATAGAGTAGGCCCCATGGTGTCCCCTACTCAAGGCATCAGCAACCACATTCTCTTTCCCCTTGATGTAATGGACATCAAAATCATACTCACATAGGAATTCCATCCACCTACACTGACGTGCATTCAGGTTCAGCTCAATAAAGATATATTGTAAGATTTGATGATCTAAATGGAGCTCAAACTGATGACCCAAAAGGAAATTTCTCCATCTCACTAAAGCATGAACCACTGCAACTAACTCAAGGTCATGAGTGGGATAATTGAGCTCATGAGTCTTAAGTTTCCTAGACTCATATGCAATGGCTCTCCCATTCTACATAAGAACTCATCCTAAACCATCTAAGGAAGCATTTGTACATACAACAAAATCTGCTAAAGGATCAGGCACTGCTAGAATAGGAGCATCGGTAAGATCCTTCTTGAGTTCTTGAAAGGCCCCCTCACACTTCTCGGTCCACTCAAATTTCTTTCCCTTATGCTGAAGAGAAGTGATGGGATGTGCCACTCTAGAAAAACCCTCTACAAATTGCCTGTAGTATCTTGCCAATCCCATAAATCTCTTGACCTCGATCACTGAAGTAGGTGTAGGCCAATCCATGATGGCTCTAATCTTAGATGGATCTACTAAGATGCCATCTCTTGAAATAACATGCCCAAGGTAATTAATCTTTGTCCTATAGAAAGCACATTTGGAAAAACTGCCATACAACTGATTGTCTCTAAGACATTGCAATACCTATCTCAAGTGCCCTTTGTGCTCCTCTTCATCCTGTGAATAAATCAAGATATCATCAACGAACACAATTACAAACTTATCAAGGAAAGTACAAAATACCCCATTCATAAGGCTCATTAAAACTGCTGGAGCATTCGTGAGTCCAAAAGGTACAACTATGAACTCATAATGCCCATATCTGGTATGGAATGCAATCTTAGGGATATCGCTATCAAAAATTCATAACTGATGGTAATGTGACTTAAGATAAATCTTGGAAAACACTTTAGCACCCTTAAGCTAATCAAATAAATCATCAATCATGGGGAGTGGATACTGATTCTTAATGGTAAGCTTATGAAGCTGTCGGTAATCCATACATAACTGCAAGGATCCATTCTTCTTCTTAACAAAGATAACAGGTGCACAACAAGGTGAAATACTAGGATGAATGTGACCCTTCTCCAAAATTTCCTCTAACTGAATCTTGAGCTCATTAAGCTCACTAGTGGTCATCTTGTAAGGTGTCATCAAAACTAGAGTAGTTCCTGGTACAAGATCTATATGGAAATCTACTGCTCTACGAGGAGGCATGCCTAGAAGCTCAATAGGAAACACATCTACATACTCTTGAAGTATAGGATAATCATCAAGAGATGGTTCCCTTTCCTCCTCATCCTCTCTATCACTGATAGTAATAGAAAAAAGCTGACATCCCTTCCGCATGCTCTGCTTAAGCTGCATTGGTGAGATCATATGAAGAGAGATTCCTCTTTGAATCCCACAAATCACAATGGGTGTACCATGATCATCAAGGAACTCAATCCTCTTCTATCAACAATATAACTTATCTCTATGGGCATAAAGCCAATCCATGCCAAGTACTATGTCATAGGAACCAAGAGGTGTGATACCAAGATCCATAGTAGTGATGGAATCACCAATCTGTACCTGGCTATCCTTCACTAAAGAGTTGACTGACACTATAGACCTTGATGCTAACTCCACTTCCCAACTAACTTCCTATCTAGTTGCCACCAACCCACAACACTCCACAACAAATGCAGATATAAAAGAATCAATAGCACTAGAATCAAACAATATGGTAACACTAATACTAGTGATCATACCTGTAGCCTCTATCACTATGGCCTGGTGCTCAGCCTGGCAGTTATCAACATCTACAAAAACCCTATGAGACATTCCAAAGTCTCCAACAATAGGCTCTGATGTTTCCATACGCTGACTATCTGACATCTAACCCTGTGGAAAATCACGAGCTAAGTGCCCCATGGCACCACATGCATAGAAAGGACCAGGAGTGTGAGTCTGAACTCCCTATGGCCTGGAGAACTATTGCCCTCTGGTCCTACTAGAACCACTAAAACCACCCCAAGAGGACTGTTGAGTCTGTGCTAGGGGTGCATCTGTATACTACTATTGCTGATCCTTCCTTGGTCCCTACATCTTCCACTATTTGGGCTTAGAGCCCTGCTGGCCATGTGGTTTATGCTTCTAGTTTTGTTGAGTCTACTGCTATGGGTTCTTATTAAAAGACCCTAAAGAATACATGTTATTACCCTTCCAGTGACTCTTTTGGTGCCCCTGTGACTAAGATGTAGAGTTATAGTTCTAAGACTTGTCACAAGCATCTCTAGACTTACCCTAAATATCTTCTGTCACCCAAGCCATCTCTACTGCCTCACAAAGGGTCCCTAGCCAGGTCATGCGAACCTGTCCCTCTATCCAATCATTGAGTCCCTCAACAAAATGGTTGACTCGTAGCTTTTCATCCTTCATATAGTCTACATAAGGTAACAACTCAAGGAAGTGGATCTCATACTGTAGCATTGTGAGTCCCCTCTGCTGGAGCTAATGGAACTCATCTATATACCTCTGCCTATAGTGCTCTAATAGGTACCTAGCTTGGAACCTCTCTAGGAATGTCTCCCAAGTCATAGTGTCTATAGTAGTATTGTTCTTAAATTCTTCATATTTCTACCATGTAAAAGAACCTCCTCTCAAAAGGTGTACTGCAAAATGGGCCTTAATGTTGCTATCATATTTACTCAACCCAAAGCACATGTCTAAGCTCAAAATCCATGACTTCACATCTGTACACTCTGTAGAACCATAATACAAAGGTAGCTATAACTTTAGGAGGTCTCTACTATGGTCCCCAACATCATGGGGTGCCCTCTAAACAAATCCAGGTGGTTGTTCTGTTATGTGAACCGATTCCACCTCATGTGCCCCTGCCCTTCCTCAAGATCTCGTGGAGGGCTCCTAGTCCTCTCTCAGGCCTCTAACCTATGACCTCCTGAAAAATCATGCTCTGAATGAGGGTTAACTAGAGGCAACCTCTTGTGTATAACCCCAATGAGGTTTTGCAAGGCTAGCAAGACCTCCTGATTAGTATCTGGTGGTGGTGGTGATTGATTAACTATCGATATGTTGGCCCTTTTTTCATCTTGTTTGTGAACTAAGGGGGCTCACCTAGTTCCTTATCCTCTAATACATCTTCGCGCTTGACATGTAAGGGGAGGCATCCTAACAATTTCAAAAGGGGTCAAAGTTAGCTAAGAAATGTAATGGGCTTAGGTTCCAATGTTGAAATCTAGGCTCTGATACCAAGTGTCATGCCCATAATTTTACACTTAAAAACACACCAACTTTTTTTTGAAAGGTAATAAGTTTATGTCTATGGTTAACAGTTGACTATAGTAGTATAGTTGATACAGAGAAGGTGTGGCTAACTTGATCGAGTGGTTATAGTTAACAATTGCCCCTAGCATATTGAAATGCCTAACAGGTTCTAGGGTTAACTAGCAAGTCCTAGTTTCATTCCAAAAAACTAATCGTTAATTAATGGGTTATTTCCTTAAGCTCTATTGGCCACTAGAGAGTTGTCTAACTATAGTTTGAGAATAAGATTGATTGTACGGGTCTAATATACATCTATTTCTAGATGATGTTTACTAGGTGCATTTATTTCGGTCTAAAGTCAACATAACAACAATTCCCTAAATTTCATATAGTAAAATTGGATTTAATAAATTTAGGACATCATGTAATGTTATTTCTAACATTATTCCTCATGTAGTTTAGAATTAACATTGAGCCAATTTAAGAATTACAATTTAACTATTAACTAGCAGTTGTATAGTCTTAACTATTACCTAATTAATAGATTTAAAAAAAGAAAATTAATACACTAAGTATTATTTAGTAAATACATTAATTAATAATCATTATTTAATATGATTATTAAAAATAAAATAAGTATTAATTAATGATTATATTAATTAATAGTAATTAGTATTTAGTATAATTATCAACTAATAAATAAAATTAAATAAGAATTAATTAATAATAGTTATCAATTAATATAATTAATAATTATAAAATTTAAAGATTATTTAATAATTATATTAATTAATAATAATTATTGATTAATATAATTAATAATCAATAAATAAATAAAAATTTAAATATTAATTAAAAACTATATTAATTAACAATGATTATTTTTTAATATAAGTTAAAACATATTAAAATTTAATAAAATAAAATAATAATAAAAAAAGAAAGCTTATTTCATTTGGGCCTTGACTCTTTTGTTTAAAGTCCCTGCGGGGACTACCGTGTGGGGCCACCGCTTCGGCGGTGCCCACACGGTACGACAGAGAGTCTGTCGTAGCAAACCTGTCATGCGCAGTAGGACCTGCTACGGTAGGCCCTTCTACTGAGGGCAGGGGGTACAGGGAATGCCCCCCCCCCCCCAAAAAAAAAAAAAAAAAAAAAAACTTTAAATTTTTTTTTTAATTATATATTTTTTAAAAAAAAATTTTAATATTTTTTTAAAAAAAACATTTATTATCTAAGCCCTATGTGGGCATTAGATAAAAAGGTCTCTTCCTCTCTTTTTTTTATATAATTTTTTACCAAATGGATTGTATTATAAGAATTTTTATTTTTTTTTAATATAATATTTATTTATTATTTTTTCTTTTCTTTTCTTTTGAGGACCCTTTTGGGGTGACCACCCAGGTGGGTTCCCCAAAGGGCTAGTTTTCTTTGTAGGATAAAATAGGCTCTATTATTTTATACCATAGCATAATTATATATCCTTTTTTTTTGCCAAGTACATGTAGGAAAAGATAAAATATTGACTGTGCATTTGGAAATGCATAGGAATTTTTCCCATACATTTTCCAGAGACCTGTAGGTCTCTATTTCACTTTTCTCTTATTTTTTCACTTGTTTGTTTGTATTGATTTCTTCTTCTTTCTCTTTGTTGATTTGTGTTTTTTTGGCTAACTATGAAATAGGTTTATCAGATCTAGTCTTTGTGCACATAAGGTAAAGAGGATTTCTCCTACAATCTATGTATTCAACAATGAATTAATCATAAAATTGTTATCACAAGAACAACTAAACTATTGAAACTTTTAAACTACTTTCTCTTCCAACAAGATATGGAAACTTATTTCTTTTTGTTATAGCAATAACATGCTATTTAATTGGAACTTAGAAACTTTTATAGCAGTTTAATAAGAACAAGAAACTAATAAAACACCTATTAATTTTCCTATATGAAATCTAACATGAACTTTCTAATATAAGCATCAAATTCGACTATCTTTATTTCCATATTGAACCCAATTTACATTAACAATATAATTTGTACAATGTTTATTCCAAGGAGAAACTCAAAAGGATTAGAATACATCATCTTCACAAGATTAAGAAACTTCCAAAAGGAAACTACATTACATAACTCAAGACTTTACATACAAAACTACAAATATATAAAAGTCATTTTCACATACTTCTTGATACAAATATCTCAACTTCCAAATACAATACAACATGAAATGTTTCTCATTTCAAGGTTCAACAACACAACACCTTTGGTTCTCAGAAAAACACCAAAATAGATTCACTCCAAAGCTTCTTCTTGTTGCAACATGATCATCAATACCTGTAAATGAAAATAGTATTGACCATGGGATGGTCACCTCCCATCCTAGGCTTCTAAGAAGCCACCACCAAGGTTGGGGAACCATCACATAGACAAGGTTTCACACTTAAACAAACCACAATTACAATAACACAAAAACCACATTTGAAATCCCATCCAAGGCTAAAACATAGAGTCTCCAAATGACTCAAACATTGGGGTGAAGGTGGAACTAAATCCCAAAGGGAGGAAGCACATTTTATAGAAATAAAAGACAAGCCTTCTCTTGGCTTTCTCAACACATGTTTTGCCACAAAATCCCAACACAATAAAACTCCTTATGACCCCCATAGCTTCAAGCTATACAATACCTTATGACCCCCAAAAGAAATGGCTACATGTAGGCCATACATCCATATTCCTTCCTTCTCCATACCAAGGAGAGACTCTACACCCATGGTTGTCCCAAAATTCCATTCACCCCCAAGGCTACTCTTCCCTCCCAAGGGTAAGTGTGGCCTTGAGAAAAATCCCTTAACAAAACAATACAAACAAGAAATAACAAGAACAACAAAGCTTCACATTTAAAAAACAAAAGGCCTTTACAACAACAAGCACAAGAATTCACCTAAACAACTACTCACATACAATAACAAGATTCACAAATAATAAGCACACAATAACACAAAACTAGTTTCTCCATGCTAGAATGAAAATATTCTTGAGATCTCATCCACATGAAAACATAACAAGTAGAAAGATGAATTTCACCAACCTAGATCCAAGCTTATGGAAGAAAGTTGATGAAGAGCCTCCTCTTTTTCCTAAGTCCTTCCTTCTCCAAACTAGCAAAGTCTCCAAATCTAGAGAGTGGGTGTCAAACTCTTCCAAAAGAAGAGTCCCATCTAAAAAGGCCTCCACACACTCTCCTAGGGATAGGATCTCATTCTCATTGGATGGTCTTCTCAAGTTTTTTACATTGTTTCCAAATATAAATTCATAAAAAGGTTGGCCAAAAAGGTGGACCAAAGACTTACAACTCAATTGGATGGAACTCTAACCAAGACCTTGCTTCAAAAGTGGATTTCCAGCCATTTTGAAAATCTAACTTTTGGAGGGGTCTTTTGGTCAACTATGGGTTTTCCTATGGTTAAAAATATCTCTTACCCGTAGGTCTATAAACTGGGCTTGCTAAAAAAGGCCTAAACACACTGCTAGGCACCTTTTAAGCCCCCCAAAAACCCATGTAAAGCTCAAATTCGAAATTCAAAATGACTCCACCTCAAGCTCCCTAACCAAGGGATTCTCATGGGGAACCTCAAGGGTACTATCCTAGGTTGACGAGCATCCAATCTCCAAGTGGACATGTCATGGCCACAAGTACACACAATGAAAAATGACACATCACAAGCCATGTGGCATGTCCACTTGGGCATTCTTAACAATAATTACATTTACAATTACATAAGAATTATATACATTCATGGGCACTACTTTCATGAATTAAATATGATACAATGTGGTTTTTCCCTCTCATTAGAAGCAACCTTAGTTCAAACTGATTTACACATAAGTCTATGCTCTGGTTCCCCAAATTTACCATGGTCTAATTCCCTGCACACTAAAGTGCAACATTAGTAGTCCAAGGAAATAAATACATATAAATTCATAACATTAATGATCAATATAATGTCATAATTCATATGGCATAATCAATCATCTATAACATACATACATCTCATCATGGAATACATAGTTCATCACTAAATTAAGCTTATGACATAAACATAGAATATATAATTCAATTGAAATTAAATATCATCATGACATCATAATCATTCATAAAATCCACTAAATCACACATAAAGGTTTCAAATAGGTATCACAGTTTCATCAAACTAACATAACTGAATGTGCATCTAACCTCTAATGTGATAAAACCAAAATATAAAGTATTAGTAATCCACAAAACATCAAAATATAACATCAAATAAGTCTATATCAATGCAGAAATTGAATGGCTATGACAAGCTCAGGGTGATACCTCACATCTTTTACATGTACCTTCAGTTTATAGCCAAGTTAAATGAACACAAATCTAAACAAGATCATTTAATAATGCAAACTAGGGTATTGTAGTCACTGACCTTAGTAATTAGGTTACCAATTAAAATGAACATAGAAATTAGGTAACACAAACTCTAAGTGTTGAGGCTGGAGGTATTATGTCTCTATACACCAGTCCCCAAAAGTGGTATAGTTAGAAATGCCTATCAACTGTATGGTACCCATAGGCCCATCCTCATGCTCGTGGAGATAGTAGTCCAACCAAAAACATAAGACAAACATGCAAACAAAGAGGTGGCTAACACACATGCCAAGCAATGCATAACTCATAGGAAGGTACCATAACCGAACATAATATACATAAGTTCAATTACATTACAACATGGAGAACACTGTAGATTTGGACCAATGTCCAAGATGCATACCAAGCACACTCATAAAACAATAGGGTCACTACTCAGCACTAAAAAGGTTCATCTCATCACAATGACAAAGCACATCCAAAAAATGCAACAAGGCATAAATCAAATGGACTCAAAAAGTCATAAATACCATAAGGATCAGCTAAACTTAATTGGTCTCAATACCAAGGGTACAGGTCCCTCAAAACTCAGCATAGGAGCATAACTTAACTATATCTTGGATGCAGTCTCAACACCCTACATCCACATACCACATGAGAGTTCATTATCAACAATGAGGTGTACCATCATAAGGGCATAAGCAAAAATAATAATGACAAAATTACACCGACATGAAAAAATAAGCACTCAAGGTAAGAAGATTACATATCACACGCTCTATTGGCCACATCGTCAAGAACACGGATCTCAAGATGATCTGATAAATAAAGATGTCATATAAACATCCCTACATTTTTTATCACATATCTATTATCCAAAAATTGAGCAAAGAGCTCCAAAACATAAAAATACCAATTTATGGAAAAATTTGATAAGGGTTGTAAAATCAGCATTTTAACTTGAAAGGTCACTTTCAGGCCAAAATATAAAAATACTCAATTTCCTATGACCATTCTGATTTACCCATCCTATTCCTTGTAGCAAAGACAACCTATATCAAAATTTAAGTCATTCCCAACATGATGAATGATGGGTTCTGGATATAGCACGCAAAATAGTGCGATGAATAAAAAGTACAAAAATCCAATTTGGAATTATGCTTCGAAATTAAAACCCATTGGTCTAAATCTACCCAAGAAAATACTTTTCAAATAAAACTTCAATTCTAAGTGTAAACATTTTTTTATCACTATTCACATGCAATCTTCAAATGACCATAACTATATAAGAATGGACTGAAATTGAGTCAAGTAAGAAATTATATTATACAAGTCTATCATTCCACAAAATAATATGAAATCAAAACACCCAAATTCCATTTTTTTATATTTCTTCTATTTTTGAAGAAAAATCATAAACTCTATTAAAATAGCTTCAATTTTCAACTTTCAAAAATCAAAATTCTAATTATATCCTTTAGTTCTAAAAGTTCCCAACACCCCTCTTTTAATATAAAATTCACCTTTTCACTATTTCTAAAAAATTAGGCAGCATAACACTATTATACTTCATTTCTCCAAAAATGCAAGCATACATATATTCATACAAACCCAATCGGGTGGAAGAAATACGTGACATCGTGGGAAAATGCCTATTTTCATCCCACTAAACTACTACAATTTACTTCAAGAAAAAACATGGATTAAAACAAAATATATAGAAAGCCCTACCTTGCAACAAGAGGATAAATCCAAAATGGAAGGGAAGAAATAAATACAACATGAAAGAAAATGAGAATCTCGACATAGTGTAGCAATCTCGCCATGATTCCAATGTGCCACTCCGTGTTCAAATCCAGCAAATGGATCTCACCCAACGAGAAAATCCCCAAATTGCTCACAAGAGGGTTTGAGCAATTTTTGCTCTCCAAAAAAATAGTGTGTGAAAATGAGTTCTAATTTCTCATTATAAGTCACTTTTTCCACTTAAAACCAAAAAGGGAAAAAACAACTTAAAATAAAATAAATTAGTATCCCAAATTCACCCCGAACTCAACTTGGATTAACTTATCCAATTCTAATTAAAATGGAATAGCACTATGACAAATTTATCAAAAAATTGTAAAATACTTTATAATAATAATTGAAGATAACATTATTAATTAAATCCTCTTCTGCAACATCTACGAGACTCTAATGCACAAACACACAACTAGTCTTTCAGAATATGTAATATGAATTTTGGATTTACCAACTTTTACTGGAGGGAGTAATATAATAATAAATTACAGATACATTGTCTAAATAGGGACGATATTGGCTCAGTATGAATGGTCAGAACTACTATCTACTGTGTCATTGTCGGGAACATAGCTACACACTCAATCCCTACAACTGAGGGTGAAGGTGCCTGGTACCTGTTCAGTAACATACAAACATCAAGTGCATCTTCTCATAATATATAAATAGTTGAAGCACATATAACACATATAATCAAAATGAAGTATAATGAGACACTATGTAGATCTCGCAAGAAAGTGACTATGGATTCATATCACTTCATACTAGCACCAATGGAAAAAATACATAACAAGATGCACTACATCATACACAATATATAACCATATAATATTGCATTATCTTGAAGCATTTAAATAAATCATTTCTAAAAATATGAGCATATGTCAGTTTAAATCTTCCCAAAATTCCCAGCGACATATAAGGCACAATGTCTAAGAATTAGTGGCAATCATCCTAACCTAATAATCTAATATTTTGTATAGAACAACTAATATATTTAATCAATAAAGAACCATCATGAATATACTATCCAAAAAGGTAAATAACAACATGATATAACATCATAGTATTTCATTTATTGCAACATATTCTTAGTTAGATTAAATAGTATTTAACACCAAATATACTTACCTCATTGTACTTGCAATCCAAGGTTTGAGGCTCTATTACCTCTTTGCAATGACCAGTTTGGCGAGGTACTACATGTATCAATTCATTAGCATCTAGATTGCCATGATAATCAGCTGGGTTTAAATGAGTTCTCATATTAACACTAGTCAAGGCTCTAATGAACCTCTCATCTTCTTGATTTAACTTTGATTTTGCCTCATTGTTCTTTCCTTCCACTACTTCATCGTGGTTTCTCTCATCTCCTTCTTCATCATTTGCATCTTCTATATGTTTCCCTCTACTCTGGTCAATCTCTACTTCCTCCAATATGGCATAAATTTATCTTAAAGTCTAAGACCATTGGATCTACATTCCTTGCTCCACCTCTAGCATTCCTCCTTGTCATTTTATAAAAACCCTAGGAAATTTAGGTCAAACCCTCTAAACCACCACCCTACAAGCAAAGCCTAGGTTGCAAAACCTTCCTCTAATACCACTTGATGTAGTCAACAATGGAGAAACCTACAAAAGATCAGTTCAGCCTTGCAACCAACACAAACACAATGGGAACAATAGCCAAGATAGAAAATAAATGAAAGATAAACCTTTAATTATTATCAGAAAGTCAATTACAATATATCTACAACATGAAATATTACATGCCAAGAATATGTTCTTGATTATGATCTGAAATCCCTTTCAAACTCTAGCCAAACTTCAGAAAAATAATCTTATGAAGATCACCTATCTCTTAGGATGAAGTTCATAAGCTTATATAGCCAATACAATCATTGGCCACCCCAAAAAATACCATATATCCTAAGAATAGAGAAAATGTAATACAAAAAATAGGTTATCACCCAAATCCCTAGGAACAACCTCCAATGGATAAAACAAGAGATGCAATCATATAAGAAAGTCATCCTCAAACATAGACATGTGCTCACACAATCACAACAAGGAAATCTAACCGATAGGATGAAAAATCGATTAGTGAACACAAAGACTAACCAAAAAATGAAGAACATGACACTCTCAAAAAGAATGTGCAATAACTCTCGTGAAATGAATCCAAATGAGGGTTGAACATGGGATAAGATTAAATATGAAGCCAAAAACACACTGTAGAAATTGTAACTCACAACAACAAGTACAGATCAACCACAACCAGAATACTAGACTTATCAATAGGAAACTAAATAAATTTTTGCCTAATGCAAGATTTTTTAGATCAAAAAATGCTCCTGCATCACTAGCCCTAACCCTACCTAACATATTTTTTCCTCTTCAATAAATATATAAAAAGGAGGTCTCGCTCCTCATTTTTATCTCTTGCATCTATTTTTTCTCAGTATCTTAGAGCATTGTAGAGACTTGAGAATTCTTATTCTTGATCGTTTCATTTACATTTTTGTTTCTTTGAGAATTTCCATTTGATAAGCTTGTTCTTTCATGTTAGATGATAGATTCATCTTAGTTTTTTTCTCTTTCATTTTGATTCTTAGTTACTCAGGAATTTCATTTCCTATCTTAATCTTGCATCTCTCATTATGGCTTAATATTGCATTCTTCATCTTTAGCTTAATCTTTGCATCAATCATATGGTAAAAATTGCGGAAAGTTCCTCATACTTTTTCTCATTGTCTTTACCCATTGATTTAGTATGCATTTTTGTTATTTGCATTATAATCTTTAGTGAGATTATTTTATCATGTTGGCAGAGCACACCCATAAAATTATCTAAGAGAAAATCAAACAACATTGATCAAGTGCCCTTGGTTTAACTCATCTGAGGTTGTGGTGAAGATTTCTTCTATTATTTCATGTTTATTTTGAAAATATTTAGCCTAGGTTAAATCTTGATTTTTCCTAACTTTGCACACTTTTAGCTTGGAGCACACAAGTCATATTTTTACCTCACACACTATCTACATATGTTAATTGCATCATTACATTTGTATTTAATTAAGATAATGTTTTAATTAAATGACATGTATATCATTTTAATTCTTATAATATTTATTCCTAAATCAATCATGTTGACATTAAAATTAGATATATACATTCATCATTATGTTGTGAATTTTTTTTTATCATGAAATAAAACTAAAAATCATGGCATCAATGTAATTACAACCATCTAAATTTTTGAAATCGTATATATATAAAAGTAAAATATAATTGTCATCACTATTCAAAATATGATACATGACCCAAAACATAAACATAACCATAAAAATTAAATTTTCATCCATAGGGTGGTGGCTCTTTAAGTCCTCTAGCCCATGATGGAAACATGGTGGTCATGGAGTGGAAGAATGTCTATGAGATTTTGTGCATCATGAATGAATCCCAAATGCACTATGCATCTTATATACTTGCATGACACCTCATAACTCCTATAGCTCACATCTAGACTATGTTAACTCTCACTCCATCTTATCCACTATGTCGTGGAGTTTCTCTCGATCATACCTCCCTATCTCTCTTCTATCTACATAGGTGCAAATATGTCCTCAAGTGTCTCCCAACATATCTCCATGATACATAGGTAATCTATGAGAAAAAAAGGATCTATGGTGAGTGCTCCATATCCTTCACAACCTATCTCACAATTTTTTTTCAACCACTAGTTCCAACCACAATATTTTCAAGTCATATTAATCACATATAGATCATGAAATACTTACATGTATCTAAAAGCTTAAAATCAAAATTATTTCTATGATCTCCGTCCTAGTACTTAGGATCATCAACAGTTAGATCTTATGGTGATATACCGTGAGATTATGCTAGGGGCATTAAGGTACTACTCTCTCCCAACTCTGGTATTTGTACTCACCTTAGAGGTGGTCTTTCAGATGAGGATTGTAATATCCCAAAAATGGGCTATAGGTTCATTAACCTCCTACATCTTCAATTCGAACGAAATCGACATCAAAGTCCTAACCTAAGGCACATCTGCACATTATCGAATCCTAATCGATTTTATCCTAATTTTGCATCGGGGAATATTCCTAGTAATATTCTTATTTATCCTAATTATTCTTGATTTAATAATTATTTGGCGATAAATCCTATTTATCCTAAAGTTTGATTAATTGAATATTCTAAATATTTAATTAATCAGATTTACTACTGCCACTTAATTGTTTGATTAAAGTTGATTAAATTAATTATATTTATTCCTAAATTATATTATTTAATTTTGACAAATAAATCTAAAATCTCATGACTAATTGATTAAATTCTTATTTAATTAATTCATGTCAGTTGTCAATATTAAATAATATAGTTTTAGAATAAAGTTTGATTTAATAATTGATTAACCCATAAATCAATTGTTTTAATTCAAAAATCAGTTAAGTTGAGAATAAATCAGTTTATTTTGAAAATTAATTTATAATTAAATCATGAACAATCAGAAAAGCAAACAACTAGAAATTAACAATCAATTTTAAAATTGAAACTCAACATCTGATGATGAGTTGAAATTTGATCTAAAACTCTATTTTGAGTTAAAAAATACTTTTGCATGATTTTTGTGAGTTAATTATCTCTAATTTCCTGATAACTCAAAAATCAACCCGAGTTTATCAAGAGTGATTTATGGCTTTTCTCCTTCATCCTCAAAGCCTTGGATTTCTATAAAATCAAGGCTCAACTATTCACAAGTATCAACACTCGAATTTGCACAATTACTCTGGCAAATTCACAATTGAAGGATTAAGCACTTGCGACAGGAAATTTTTGAGATCTTTCATAGTTGATCATAGTTTTTGCATAGTTTCATATCATAGAGTTCATATTCATTCATAGCATTCCAAGATTAAATCTGTATCCAATTTCATTCATATAGCTTAGATTCATATAGTTTTCATATTATTGCATAAAAAATATAAAAATATAGAATAATTTGCATTCATATAGTCTTTCATTCTTTTGCATTCAAATCCTTCATTTAGGTGTTGCATTGTCACTGATCTCAATTTCAATATGAGAATATCATAATCACACCTACTAGAAGGCAGTAAATCGCTTGGTTAGCATAGTTTCAATTATTTGCAAGATTTTAGTTTTTGCTAATCTCTAAAGTTTTACTGAATTGTTGTGTCTATAGCTAGGTACAAAATTCACACACACATTTCAGGTGCCCACCATGGGGCCCTGAAATGGGTTTCCATCACTTCTATTTCACTTTTATCAAATTTTCTATCATTTTCGGGTCCATTCTATGATTTCATTCTCCGTCTGTACATTTTTTGTATGACTTTTGTCAAAAAGTCATACCATGAAGACCCCAACTTCATACGATAGTTGATTCTATCAAGTCTCATATCAGAAGCTATACATTATCATTTGAGAGCTTGATTGTCGTATGAGAAGACACCCACTATCATACGAATTTCCTTACTATTGTCTAGAAGGTAGCCCACTATTGTACAAGTTTCAGTGCCAGGATTCAATTGTCATTTCAGAATTTTAGGTAGTTTTTCAGATTTTATTTTGAGATTTGGACTGACAGCTAACCCTAACAATTGAAATCTTTTATTTTTGACTGATATTTGATGAATCTGATTGGAAAAAGTGCAACTAAATTGCTAAAACAGGTAAAATATACTAAGCACGTTGTGAGGAATTCAAGTATTCTACTATGATTTGATAACACTTCGATTTGGACATAAAAAGAACTCTCACATGTTAGGCTTGTGTGACTTTGCTTGCTTTCATATCACAGACTTCATTTTGGGCTATAAAATGAAAATACATTTGCTTTCTACATATCTGTTACACATAGTAAATAGGTCCTATGAGCACTATTTGTGGATGATCTCGAGACAGTGGGCTTCTTTCACTTATTCACGCATATGAGGCTCTTCTTGACGAAGGATCCCCTTGTAGGTAGAGAGGTTACTAAGATTGTCTTGCATTCTACTAGATTTGTGCGTCTTCAACTTTTGATTGATACATTCTCTCTTCAGAGAGGTTGATAGATCATAAGTAGTTGGCATCATAGATCTTTGTGAGATAAGTTTTCTCTTAGCGTGTCGGATTAATCTGTCTGCTTTGTTTTGGTTAAAAGTGGAAAGGCTATAGGACTATGCTCTACTCCCTTTTTGGGTAGTATCAAAAACTTAGATCCTTGAATCTGGAACCAATCTCCATGTGGTATCTTTTGTGAGTCACCTTTTGAGAGGGTTAATCATAGTGGACATTCCCATAATTGGTTCAACCACATGAACAGAACCTCAAGCGGTAATAGCCATTTTCATCATGGTAGCAGCAACCGCTATATAAATGTCCTTGTGGAGGAAATCTTCATAGGTGAGGTCTCTTGTTGGGTTGTCAGATCTCCCTAGCAGCTCCTGATTGATTAAATTCCCAGACTATGTCAAAACCCCAGTGTGCTTGGATTGGAGTTCACCTTCTTGAGATCATAAACATTGCAGAGTTAGACCATTACTACAAACCCT
This sequence comes from Chamaecyparis obtusa, assembly GCA_027943335.1. Lineage (NCBI taxonomy): Eukaryota > Viridiplantae > Streptophyta > Pinopsida > Cupressales > Cupressaceae > Chamaecyparis > Chamaecyparis obtusa. The sequence continues at coordinate 571,449 of BSBK01010690.1, forward strand.
AGTGAGGCCAAATTTTCATTTTCTAGGAATATGTGCGTTATTGAAAAACTTTTTGGAACATACACAATTAGCACTTCTAGGGATTAGCACATTCAGTCACTTGATTGTTCATGCACAGGGATGTTTTGTCCCCTGTTCATTGTTTTTAGACGTTCTTGAAATCACTTGTTTTTTGTTCTACGTGCTTGTTATCTATTTGATTATTGGAAATGAATGATCCCAGAATAATCTTCAAACCTAGACAGAAAAATTTGCAAACAATCTGAAACTGAAAACCTAAAATTTGGAAAATCTGAGTCAAAATACCTTTCTGGAGTCAAAAGTCATTCCACAGGGTCAGATTGTCATACGAGTCTTGAGAAAAAGTCATTTCACAACCCTTATATTTTCATATGGTATCCAGTACTATGTTGTACGAGTGTTGTAACCATAAATCAAAAGAACAATTTTCCCTGGTAGCAATTATCATTTGAGAGCATACCCAGTGTCATACGAGCCTTCATAAACTCCCTTGAGAATTTTCAAAAAGTTGTCAAAGATTGGTAAAATTTGTTAGGAATCTAGTGTTTATAGCCTATTTCTAGATTCTGTCAAAACATTCACTATCTAAGGAACAGAGAAGAAGCTAGAATGAATTTGATCATTTTCCTAAAGTGATCTCTTGAGTCCGATTTAGCCTTCTGATTTATCGATTTGAGTCTTTTTCATCTTGTGTCAAAACTTTGTCAAAATTATCTTCAAATTCAGTCTTCTTACTAAATGGCTAAGTGTTGTGAGCTCTTGCCTACCATCTATTGGGTGTCTACCCATACTACTATGGCATAGTATCCTTCATTTATGTCTGATCTAATCTTTAATCAATTCAATCTTGACAAGGTTGCGTCATTCGATCTTCTTGAATCAATTCATTCTTCAGTTGTCTTCATCTTATTCTTTTTCTTCACCCAAGGTTAATGGTTGAAACTAGAGCTTCATCACACAAGAAATCTAGAAATCATCTCATACTTTACCTTTGTCTACTCACATAGGTCCAACTTTTGAGAAACTCTACAATTCAGGTCTTTACAAAGATGACGGTCTTGGCAATTTTTTTTTGAAAACTAGTTACATATCCCCTCCATCAACTCACGGAGCTAATCAATAAAATCCACCTCAATCTATCCCAGGGAGTCCTAAAACTCCTAACATGTCTCATGGAGGGACACATCACGGGTCACAAGGACATCACTCTCAACATGCTATGGATCAAGAACCCACACCTTTTGAAATTGCTCAATATCAAAATGATGATGACTTCAAGAAAATGATGAGGCATTTCTTGAAAGAAGATAGAGAGGAACACTTTCTAGAGTAACCTCATCAAGGAGCTAAACTTCTCCAAAATTTAATGTTGATAATATCATCACGCATGAGGAAGAAACCCCTATCATGGCTATGATGAAATAGATGCATTCCATGCAAGTCAAACTTAACAAACTTGAAAAATAAAAGGAACCTAAGGAGCTCTCCATGCAAGCTCTATGCCTTTTTACATTCGATAAAGACTTGTACATGCCACCATTCCCTAAAAGAGTGGAAATGCCTAAGTATGATAAGTATGATTTAAACTCTGATCCTCAAGATCATGTCAGAGATTTCTATACTCAATCTATGGAGTTTATGCATGAACTAACCTACTTAATCCATCTCTTCCCTCGATCTCAAGGAGGAGAAACCATTCATTGGCTCTCTAGAATGCCTCCAACTATCAAAAATTTTGAGGAGCTAATCAAACTATTCTATCAACAATACTCCTACAATATCCAGCATTCAGTCACTATGATTGACATCTGTAATCTAAAACAATATCTAGGAGAACCATTCCTGACATTTCTCAAGAGATGGAGGAAGAAATTTTCTCTATATGCTAGACCCATTCCAAAAACTGAGAAACTAGAAATCTTCATCAATAATCTTGTTCTAGAAATCAACTACCCTTTACAAATGCAAAATCATACATCCTTTGATAAGATGGTAGATAATGCGATCAAAATTGAGAAAGTACTTATGAAAAAAGGAGACATCACACTTCAAAAGGACAATTATGAATCTAGATCTAGTTCTAAGGACAAGAACAAAAATTGGAATAAGAATAAAGGTGTTGTCACTAACGGTGTTGTTGATACTATTCATGCCCCATCTAAGGCACCTGCTTTCAATATCACTATTGGAACTCAAGCCATCAAAGCCTTCAAAGCTAAAGAAATAGAGTCTAACAATAATTCATCTAATTATAAACCTTGGGCTACAGATCCTAACCGCAAATTCACTCCTCTTGGAGAATCCTTGGAATCTGCCATGAAAACTCTATTGGCTAACAAAATCATCTACTTACCTAAGATAAAAGTCTTTGATCCTAAACCTAAACTGAAATGGTGGAGAGAGAATGATTTTTGTGAATTCCATCACAATAAAGGTCATAAGACTAATAACTATGTTCACTTGAAGCACATCATACAAGATAAAATTGATAATTGAGAAATCACGATTGACAATCGTAAGAGCAATAATGATCATACATCATTCATAGAACCATTTCCAAAACATGGTAAAGAAGATTATTTTTCTCACCCTAATATGGGTGCTAAAGTCAATTATGCCTACTCTGGAAATAATGTTGTTATCATTATGGTTGAACCAGGTCTATTTGAGTGTTGCAATGTCATCATAATTGTAAGAAAAGATAGAGAAAACTAATCAGCTAATGTAGTTACTTGATCACAAGCTTAGGCACATCTATAAGGACAAATACCAGATTCATCCAATGTCCCTAAGGTTCCTTTCAATCTTTCATATGCTTCTAAATAAAAGGCTACATCTAAATCTTCAAATTCTAAAGATACGAGGCCTACATCATACAGTATTGTCCAACAACATGAACATACAAATTTAAAAATCTCCATGTTTGAGTTGCTTTGGATATCTCTAGCTCATAGAGCCATTCTAGACAAAGCTCTGCTTGGATCCAATGTTCCTGCTAACCTTGATTTAGAAAGATTCTAGACTATGGTTGGTCATCTTATGTCTCTACAGTATATTTCCTTTTTAGACAAAGATGATAACTCTTTGAGTCATCCACATAACAAGCCCTTGCAATTGAATTCTTGATCCAAAACCATCGTGTCAAATGTCTATTGATAGATGGGGGCCCTGGTCTAAAAATTGGTTCTTTTAGCTAGATTAGACAATTGGGATTTTCAAAAATGGCCATTGATCCTAGAAAGAAGATAAATATTAAATCCTATGATGAACAAGAAAGATCTTCAAAGGGAACAATTGTCTTACCTATCAGAGTGGGTCCAACTATCAGAGATACTATATGCCAAGTTCTTCATCTACCTTTGGCTTACAACATCCTTCTAGGAAGACCCTGGATACATGAAATGAAAGCTATTCCTTCTGCATACCATCAGTGTTTAAAATTTCCTTATGAAGGAGTAGAAGTGATGATTCTAGCTGATCTATATACAACTTGCAATGCATTAAAAGAAAGTGCTAATAAACTTGTTCCTAATAACAGAGAATCTTCCACTAAGCAGTTGGACGTGGCTTAACATCCAAGATGGAAGATATTGCTAAAGAGGTTAAAAACAAAGAAAATGGTATGGGAGAATATACTATAGAGCTAGTCTTGTCTTTGACATCTCTCCCTATATCGCCTAAGTCCTATGGAAAAACTCTAAAATAATCTAAAAATGAGTCTAAAGAACCTCTTGAGGCATATAAAGGAAATTTTCTTGCAAAACAAGTGTCCAAACAAGAGTTTGAAGAGGATGAAGTTGTGCTTGCATGGCTATACAAGGATGTGTTCATGTTTGAAAATGCTTACGCCACTTAGGGCTGCCAATATGCCTTGAGACTAATGTTAGGAGTGGTTAATTCCAAGTATGAGAGCTCTGCAAGACAACTGGACCAACTGTAGGGACAAGACTGCCCTCTTCACTTCTGGCTATGCAAAACCATGGTGGGTGCACCTAATCTAGTAACTTATGGCATTTTATGTCTTTGGACTAGATTAAACAAAGAAGATGATAGCAAGCGACTACTAAATGTTAACCAGACATTCATTGAATCTCAATTGCTATTGGGTATAAAATGGCCTTGTGAAGGGTATTACTACCAACAATAATACTTAAAACTTAAAAGGGTCTTTGATTAATGAGGATAGGGAAGGTAGACAAGAGCCAATCAGACATTGGACTCAACTAAATGTACAAATCCTTGATCAGTGCCATTATCCATTGGGCAAACCTCACATACAAATAATGAAACATCAACCAACTATTCTCAAAGACTCATAGCCATAAATATAAACATTCCAGCCCATCCACTACTTATAAGATCCTTTTGTAGACAACCAAGATTGAATCTATGTCCCCTCTAAAGTATATTTCACTTGATCCTAGATCAAGAACTAAAGACAAGAACATATGCAAAGGTAACCCTATGTAATGGATCAGAAAATCCAAGATTCACAAGAATGACACCAAGGAGAGACTTGGAAGCATGAAAAACTTATATTAAGTATAATGAGTCATGTATATGATCAAAGTAGGATAGAGATCAAACCACTTCAATAACCTACAAAAGACTTCTAGAAATTCTATTTAGCTTACATGCAATGTGATACAACCCTACTACAAACCCCTGGAACTAACTATAATCAGAACCTCTAGACTGATTAAAATTTCAACCCATTCTAAGTCAAAAAAGCTACAACTTATACCACTAGCCACCTTGGGAATCTCAAAGAGATTGCATGAAGCTTAGGGTGACTAGGGTTAGGGTTACAATAGCTAAATCTAAAAACTCACTGGAGGGAAAACCAGCACCAATCTGTCAAAAACAAGAATGATCCACAAGAAAGATAAAATCTTCAAATCTGTACCCAGGATCAAAAATTCATCATGAATAACAATTTGACTAGACCATCAAAACACCTCAAGCCAAAAAAAACTATCCTCCCCTACATGGAAAAATATCTACAAGCAATCACCCAACTCATTGGACCAGACTGCAACAATCGATGCCACCAACCAGATCAAGAAACGGCCAGAAAAACCATAAATTTTGGGTACCTCTTGTCACGAAAACCATCTACAAGTTTAAAATTGAAATCCAACGGTCACCCCCAAAATTTTAAAACATGGCCGTAGATCTCATCCTTTTCCCAGCACATTGAGTGGCCTATGTTTAAGTTCACAATAGTCGCATTCCCCTCAAAAAGTCAACAGCCAATAAAAAACTAGCATGTCAGCAACACAGGCATCGTGGACCCACCCAGCTCCACAACCACAATGCCAGCAGTGGTTGCACGATCGCATAGCCAAAAACTAGGCTATGCAAACATGCAACAAGCCTCCACATCAATTCCACCCTATCACCTTAGTGTCTGGAGGATGCCACTTCACCACCCGCCCTTGGGACCACCGCTGAAGAGGCCTTACTCTTAAAAGCATGAAGACCTAGGCCCACCATTAGGTGATTGCGTGACTAAGGCAAAGTAACCCACCAGCCAGGTCGCTAGATGTTAAGGGCCTAACTGCCAAGAATTAGTGACCAAGAGATAACCATGAGTCACCAGATCATGGAAAGAAAAACTTAACTGCCAGGTAGTTGAACATCACTAAGAACTGGGACCCATGCGGACAGGTGGCAAGCAGTCACATGATTGCATGTCAAAAAAGTCTAACATATGGCCATGTGATAACCAATCAGGAAGAGCCTGTAGACTTGGACCCACTGATAGCCCTTACGAGAATCAACGGTTGTCGCTATAAAGATACATTAAAGGTCGAGCAAGTTATATCAATGGTATAATGATAGCCACAAGATTAAACTGAACTTTAATCTTCCTGAATGCCAAGAAGACCGGTCCCATTGATAATACTCCACTTCATACTCCTGTGGACCAATGAGAATCAAGCACGTCATCACCACCGAGCAGACAGGTACCACCACAAACTGCCAATAGGCCCAGAGTGACAGATGTCAACCAGTCACATGGTTGCATGTCAGAAATTCCTATCATGTGATCATGCGACAACCAATGAAAACACGCACCTTTGCTTCCTTTTAGACATCGGGACCACCACCGAAGAAACACCTCAAACAAACAAGATCAATGGCAGGCGCATGATCTCATGAGCATGGAATATTCCTTACGCTCATACGTCGATCGTCGATCTCCTCCCTCTGTCTCTTGAAGAATCTAGCCCCACTAACCATTGCACTTTTGCACTTAAGACTGACGAACAAGGAGTGCCAGCAGAAGAGAAGAAATGCAAGGTCGAAATCACATAGGATTTTCGGTGAAAGATCAAAAACATCTAGGGTTTTCACGCAAACCCAAAGGTGGCAGGGAGACCGAAAACATCATGGGTTTTCAAAAACATTATGGGTTTTCGACACTTAGGTAGATTTTGAAATTGTTTCCTGCAGACCTTAAAACTTGAATATCTCCCTGGGTTTTGCAATTCAGCACATGCAATTTGAACTAGAGCCTAGTGACACAATGAAGAACATAGGGCTAAGAGCTCAAACCATGAAACACTATGGATTTTCATCGCAAGTTAAAATTGTGTAGCAGGGTGGCATAACTTCAAAATTTGCAAGGAAGAGGCCATTTTCACAGGATTTTGCATTGATAGGAAAATGGACTAACAGTGGCTCTAGTTGGGGACATGTATCTCTTGTAGATACAATGAGGACCTCAAATCTCTGGGAAGAAGTAGACCACCCACTAGAAAAACACAAAGACCTCAAAAAACATAGGGAACAGACAGGAAAGGGAAACTATTTACAAAATGCACATTTTTTACAAAAAACCTACAGCAATAAACAAGAGTCAGTTCTTGCCTCTGTCAAAAATTTGATTCTCATTTCTTCCTTCATGTGGCACACCAAGCATTCTATTTTCATTTATTTCAATAGGCATGTCAACACCTCCAACCAGCTTATCAGGTAAAACAAAATAACTATCTTCATAGTGAATGTAAAATTTATTGGCACTCTCTCCATCTTGCTCACTATGAAAGTATGATTCGGCATGCCAATGATCAGTATCATCAGATAAGAACCTATTCTTCTCTACTGAATCATGAATGCTATCAATTGGAAACACAAAAAACTCATACTCTACTTGCAGAAAGGCCTCATTTATACCCTGACCTTGTATTTCCACTGGTGCGGCCGGCTGGACCTCAAATGAATAATCGGACTGATACCCACAGATGGAAAATGGGCATCCTGATTCAACTGAGTCTGAGACCTCCACATGTTCTTGAAAAAAAGGATTGATAACTCCATGCAATGCACCTTTTTGAACATCATGACAAAAAATGGGCTGATAATCAAATTCTTCATCATATAAAGTGTTAGTGAACACTTTAAACTCACTACCCATTTTAGGATTATTTAATAACCCATCACTTAAATATTCATGTTCAAACTCACTAACATCACAATCCATTATCACTTCCTTATCTTCATACTCCTCACTGAAGGAGTGTTCACTTTCACCATTACTTTCTTCTTCCCATGATGCATCTGATTCATATGAGGATACATCAACATCACTGCCTTCATCATCCTCACTTGAATAACCACTGAAATCACATTCAAACATCTCTGAATGAATGGAGGATCCTGCACACCTTGATTTTGGTTCCTGCTCACTGCCACAATCTGAATACTCCTCTGAAAAAACTTCATCAGAAGAAGTACCCTCAGCATTAGATATGGGTTGCTCTGAAATACAACTTGTATTCCCTTTTTGCTGATGATCCTTTTGCAACTCATTCCATTCATCATCATCAGCAAACTCCTCTAAGAACAACCACTTGAATTCAGTCAAATAAGAGATGCATTTTAGGGGTAGATTTAGATACCAATTAGATGCAACCCCTTTGAGGGATCTCCCAAAAAACATCATGCTAACATCCTCATCAAGAATCTAATATTCTATAATAAATCTATAGAATGCTAGGACATGCTTCACTGTTGAATCAGACTAACAATAAAAACTAGGAATCAAACCCAAATGCTCACCAGGGAAAGAATGAGGGGACTTTGGAAGAACATAGCCCAAAGGTCTATCCAACTTGAGAAAACCCAGCTGCCTAGACTGGCTTTTCCCCTAATTTTCCATTTGATTTGAAACAAGATGAGAGTCACTCATCTTATTTTAGTCTTCCCTTTATACTAGCACTGAATACTTGATAGGGAAACATTGTAATCATAAATACCTAGAAGTTTTGCAGCAAAAAACTTTGCTGACTGGGAAGACATGGCAGATCTAGAGCTCACCATGCAGCTCCATTAGGTCCTTTGATATGTAGAGTCACCACCTCCTTGAAGAGGAAAATATTGCACTAATTTTGTATCTTCTTCCAATCAATACACAAAACTTCACAGGGTTCACTGCTTATCAGAAACTGCACTGATCAAATAGAGAAAAATCAAAGCCGCCACTCACAACTAGATGAGAAAATTTAGAAAATACTTGTTTGTTCATCTGACTCTTTCCAATGGCTCCCCAGCAGAGTTTCCATCTTGTTGGTGTTTGAAAATGCTTACGCCACTTAGGGCTGCCAATATGCCTTGAGACTAATGTTAGGAGTGGTTAATTCCAATTATGAGAGCTCTGCAAGACAACTGGACCAACTGTAGGGACAAGACTGCCCTCTTCACTTCTGGCTCTGCAAAACCATGGCGAGTGCACCTAATCCAGTAACTTATGACATTTTAGGACTTTGGACTAGATTAAACAAAGCAGATGATAGCAAGAGACTACTAAATGTTAACCAAACATTCATTAAATCTTAATTGCTATTGGGTATAAAATGGCCTTGTGAAGGGTATTACTACCAACAATAATACTTAAAACTTAAAAGGGTCTTTGATTAATGAGGATAGGGAAGGTAGACAAGAGCCAATCAGACATTGGACTCAACTAAATGTACTAATCCTTGATCAGTGCCATTATCCATTGGGCAAACCTCACATACAAACAATGAAACATGAACTGACTATTGTCAAAGACTCATAGCCATAAATATAAACATTCCAGCCCATCCACTACTTATAAGATCCTTCTGTAGACAACCAAGACTGAATCTATGTCCCCTCTAAAGTATATTTCACTTGATCCTAGATCAAGAACTAAAGACAAGAACATATGAAAAGGTAACCTATGCAATGGATCAGAAAATCTAAGATTCAGAAGAATGACACCAAGGAGAGACTTGGAAGCATGAAAAACATATATTAAGTATAATGAGTCATGTACATGATCAAAGCAGGATAGAGATCAAACCACTTCAATAACCTGCAAAGGACTTCCAGAAATTCTATTTAGCTTACATGCAATGTGATACAACTCTACTACAAACCCCTGGAACTAACTATAATCAGAACCTCTGGACTGATTAAAATTTCAACCCCTTCTAAGTCAAAAAAGCTATAACTTATACCACTAGCCACCTTGGGAATCTCAAAGAGATTGCATAAAGCTTAGGGTGACTAGGGTTAGGGTTACAACAGCTAAATCTGAAAACTCACTAGAGGGAAAACCAGCACCAATCTGTCAGAAACAAGAATGATCCACAAGAAAGATAAAATCTTCAAATCTATACCCAGGATCACCAATTCATCATGAATAACAATCTAACTAGACCATCAAAACACCTTGAGCCAACAAAAACTATTCTCCCCCACATGGCAAAACATCTACAAGCAATCACCCAACTCACTGGACCAAACTGCAACAATCGATGCCACCAACCAGATCAAGAAATGACCATAAAAATAATAAATTATGGGTACCTCTTGTCATGAAAACCATCTGCAAGTTTAAAATTGAAATCGAACGGTCACCCCCAAAAGTTTAAAGCATGGCCGTAGATATCATCCTTTTCCTAACACATCAAGCGGCCTATGTTTAAGTTCACAATAGTCACGGGCCCCTCAAAAAGTCAACATCCAATCAAAAACTAGCATCTTAGCAACACAGGCATCATGGACCCACCCAACTTCGTAACCGCGATGCCAGCAGTGGTCACATGATCACATAGCCAAAAAATGGGCTATGCAAACACGTGACGAGCCTCCACGTCAATGCCACCCTGTCACCTCAGCATCTGGAGGATGCCACTTCACCACCCGCCATCGGGACCACCACTGAAGAGGCCTTACCCTAAAAAGCATGAAAAACTGGGCCCACCATTACGTGATTACGTGACTAAGGCAAAGTAAACCGCCAGCCAGGTTGCCAGATGTTAAGGGACTAACCACCAAGAATCAACGACCAAGAGATAACCGCTAGTTGCCAGATCGCGGAAAGAAAAACTTAACCACCAGGCAGCTGAACATCACTAAGAACTGGGACCCACGTGGATAGGTGGCAAGCAGTCGCATGATCGCATATCAAAAAAGTCTGACATGTGGCCATGTGACAACCAATTAGGAAGAGCCTATAGACCTGGACCCACTGACAGCCCTTACGGAAATCAATAGTTGTTGCTATACCACTTCTTTAAAGGTCGATCAAGTTATATCAACAGTATAATGACAACCACATGATTAAACTAAACTTTAATCTACCTGAATGCCAAAAAGACCAGTCCCACCAATAACACTCCACTTCATACTCCCGTGGACCAATGAGAATCAAGCACATCATCACCATCAAGCAGACAGGTCCCACCATAAACTACCAACGGGCCCCGAGTGACAGATGTCAACCAGTTGCATGGTCGCATGTCAAAAATTACTATCATGCGATCATGCAACAACCAATGAAAACATGCACCTTCTCTTCCTTTCAGACATCGGGACCACCACTGAAGAAACACCTGAAACAAACAAGATCAATGGGAGGCGCATGATCTCATGAGCATGGAATATTCCTTACGCTCATACGCTGACTGTCAATCTCCTCCCTCTGCCGCTTGAAGAATTTGGACCCACCAACCATCGCACTTGCACACTTAAGACTGACGAACAAGGAGTGTTGGAAAAAGAGAAGAAATGTAAGGTCGAAAACACACAGGGTTTTCAGTGAAAGATCAAAAACATCTAGGGTTTTCACGCAGACCCAAAGGTGGCAGGGAGACCGAAAACATCATGGGTTTTCAAAAACATTGTGGGTTTTCGACACTTAGGCAAATTTTGAAATTGTTTCCTGCAGACCTTAAAACTTGAATATCTCTCTGGGTTTTGCAATTCAGCACGTGCAATTTGGACTAGAGCCTGGTGACACAATGAAGAACATAGGGCTAAGAGCTCAAACCATGAAACACTATGGATTTTCATCGCAAGTTAAAACTATGTAGCAGGGTGGCATAACTTCAAAATTTGCAAGGAAGAGGCCATTTTCACAAGATTTTGCATTCATAGGAAAATGGACTAACATGATGAACTTGAATCTCAAATTGTTCAAACATGTGACTCTAAAACATGAAAAATCCCTTCTAAGTCATATGGCCCAGGGGAAAAATTGATCACAAAAATGGGATATAAAGGAAAAGGACCTCAAGGACTATAGGGTAAAGGTATTATATCACCTCTTGACCATTGTGGCCAAGCAAATTAGAATACAACAGGTCTAGGATATAAGAAGAAACCTTTCTGTCTTAGCAAGAAATCCCCACATGTCTTAGAATAGATTGAGCCCTCCACAATAATTCAACTAAAGGAAGACATGACATAACAATATGATAGTGATGATTCAGACACCACTAATGAGATCATTCCTTATGAGCATTTTCCTAAAGAAATAAAAGACCTCCTTGAAGATGAAGATGATCCAGTAAAAAGAATCCACATAGTAGAAACACAAGAACCTACTATAGAGCAAGAAAAGTTGCACCACAAGAACCAACTAATCTTGAAGATGATCAAATAGACAAAGAGGAAGGTGGTAGTTATTCTGAGACAGATTCCCATGAGTACAAATTCAAATTTGAATCTAAGGGTAACCCTTCTTGGGGTATTCATCCTGACTTTACTCATGTTCTTAAATTTTCTAGAGGCATAGATGAAGAATCTAATGACTATGAATGGGGAGCCATTCTAGAGGAATATGAGCTTATCATAGAAAAAAATGTTGACGTTATTCACCAATATGCACCTAAACCCAACATAAGTCTATAGCGAAATGATGAACTTAATGAGTATGATCCACTGATGGCTGAAGTGGACTTCCATAATGACATTGAGCCTATTCACAAATTGAACATCTTAAGTTGTAATATCACATTTAAACTTGAGCATCAGATTAGGACCAATGATGACAGATCCATATCAGTAAACACTCTTTCCCAATCTTTCACCACTTTGACTATCCAACATCCTAAACTTCTTGACCAAACCTCTACGAATCTGAGCCAAGGTATTTATACCTTTCCTAATGACTATGGCCTTACTTGCTACCTCAATACAATTGAGCCTATGAGGACTTCCATCACTGAATCGAGTGTTAGCATGAAGGAGTCGGACATCAAGTATCTTAGTAAAAAAACTAAGAATAAGAGTAAAAAGAAAGGGAGTTTTGAGGGTGAAAACCACTTTATGGTAGTCTCAGAACCTACAAAAGTAAAAATAAAAGATGTATCCGAAGGTGAAAACCTCTCTAAGGTGCCTAAGGATGAGATATTTGATGTCCTTTTGAGTCATTCATAGGATAGATCTCTAGTTCTAATTGAGCCCACTCAATCCAACAACTTGGGAATAGCAAATGAACCACAGTTGATCCATGTAGCACAATCCTTATCAGAAGAAGAAAGGAAAAATTTTACTACATTCCTAACAGAGAAAAAGATCAACTTTTCATGGAAATATTTAGATATGCTAGGGTTGGATCTTGATCTTATAATGCACCATTTATCTATAGCTCTAGGGTTCAAACCTGTTAAACAAAAATTGAGAAAGACGCATCCATATGTTGCACTCTTGGTCAAAGTTGAATTAGAGAAACTACTTAAAGCTAGATTCATCTGTGTTATTGATTATGCTAAATGGATCTCTAATATTCTACCTATTTCAAAACCAAAAAAATCTATAAGAGTGTGCAAAAATTTTAGAGATGTGAACAAAGCATGCCCTAAGGATGATTTTCCATTACCTAACATTGATATGATAGTGGACATGACTGCAGGCTTTGAGATGTATTCTTTGATGGATGGTTTTTCTAGATATAATCAAATCAAAATTGCTCCAGAGGATCAAGAGAAAAGTTCTTTCACGTGTGCATGGGGTACCTTCTATTAGAATGTCATGCCATCTAGGTTTAACAATGTTGGTGCTACATATTAGAGAGCTATGACATCTATTTTTCATGACATGATGCATCGAACTATGGAAGATTATGTTGATGATACTTTGGAAAAATCTATGATAAGATCTCACCATCTAAATGATTTGAGAAAAATATGAGACAAAATGGAAAAGTTTAGTCTTAGACTGAACCCTAAGAAGTGTACTTTTGGTGTCACTTCTAGAAAGCTCTTAGGCTACATTGTTTCAAAGAAAGGCATTGAAGTTGATCCGGCTAAAGTTAAAGATATCATGGAGATGCAACCTCCCAAGAATATCAGTCAAATGAGAACATTACAAGGGAGAGTACAATCTATTAGATGCTTCATATCTCAGCTAGTAGACATATCACAGCCTTTCACAAAGACATTACATAAAGGTGTGACCTTTGCATGGAATGAGGAATGTGAAAATAACTTTAACCATATCAAGAAATCTCTATCAAATCCTCCTATCTTGATGCCTCCTATTCAAGGCAAGCCATTGATCTTATATGTCTCCACCACAGATACATGACTGGGGGCATTACTAGCACAACATGATGAGAATAAAAAGGAAAGAGCTATATACTATATCAGTAGAACATTGGTAGCATATGTGAAGAAATATTCAATGATTGAAAAAGCTTAACTAGTTGTGATCTTTGCATCACATAAACTGAGACATTATATGTTGGCTCATACCACACATTTGGTAGCTAAGATTGATCCATTAAAGTACCTACTAAGCAAAGCTTCCCTCACATGTAGATTAGCCAAATGGGTCATGCTCTTAAGTGAATTTAACATTGAATATGTTGAAAGAAGAGCTATCAAAGGATAGGTTATTGCCGATCAACTAGCAGATGCACCTTTGTTTTATGATACTCCAATGCAAATGGAATTCCTAGATTCCTATATCATGAATCTTTCTTCTAGAGAATGGAAATTGTTCTTTGATGGCTCCTATACACATAATGGATCTAGAGCGAGCATATTGTTTATCACTCCTCAAGGATAATCCATCCCTAAGGCATTCAAAATCAAATTTCCTTGTACAAATATTATTGCTAAATATGAAGCCCTTCTTAATGGTATGAAAATAGAAATTGAGTGGAGAGTGACATAATTACACATTCATGGAGACTCACAACTTGTAATACACCAAGTCAATGATGTGTACCAAATGAAATATGAAAAGCTCATTCCATACAAGAGAATGGTAGATGATCTCAAGAAATACTTCATATCTATCACCTTTGAGCAAATACCTAGAATAGAGAATAAGGCTACCGATGTAATGGCAATGCTATCTACTTTATTATAGTAGCCTGAACATGAGTTATGTTATGAGTTCCTAGTGGAAGCACTATCTTATCCTGCATATGATTCCTCTAAAACCCACATGATCTGCACTATTGTTGGTCATGATTCATCTTGATATAAAAACCTTTTCTCCTATCTCCAAGACCAAATCATTCCTGATACCTTTAACCACCATGAAAAGAGATACCTTATCTGAAATGCATCCAATATGTCATCATTGGTGATGATCTGTACAAATGAGGTCTAGATGGTACACTACTTAGATGTTTAGAATGGGAAGAGTCTCAACATGCATTAGAGGAAGTGATGCAGGAGCACCCTGGGTGTAAGAGCAATCTTGCATCACCCAAAAATATTTCTATTTTTGTATTCCATAAGGGCTATCTTGTGCAGAGTTGCTATTTGTGGAAACTTGCTATTTTTAGTAAGTTGGTATTACGATCTCAGAATGTCTAATTTTACATATGGAGGTTCATCTCAGTCATATCAGCCTGCCAGCAAAGTTTCATGGCTAGATCAGGTGTAGTTTTGAAGATATTGAAGATTTTCAGTATTGGTAGCAGGGTACAGAAACTTCAAACTTAGTTTTGAAGGCTTTAGAGGCCCTAGATGAGGTTGAAAATTTGGGTGATGAGTGATTTGCGCTAGTCAAGCCTGTAGAGCACTTTGTGGCATTTCCAGAATGGGGTTATAATAGCCAATCGGGTCAACGGGCGATGACTTATGGTTTTCAAAAGTTGGGTCACCTGAAATGGCAGAAAATAATTTTTCTTCAAAATTTCTGTTTGGGTTTCAAAACTCATTTTGAGCTGACTTTGATGTAATAAATTGTAAAATAAAATAATTCTAAGTTTGGTCGGCCCTAAGGGCTAAATCTCTAGAACCTTCTCGGGCGGTGGAAATTGCCTATATAAAGAAGGCCCGTAGTGTTGTCTAGGGCAGTTCTGGGTAGTAGATCTGGGTATTGATTTGAGGCTTTGTCCTACAGAATATTGTAAGGGATTGCCCATGTGGCTTTACATATTGTAATTCTAAAAGTTTGTAATTCCACATTTGTGGAGATAATAAGAAGCCAATTTTCTGTTCTTGCATATTATTGTTGTTGTTTCTCTATTTCTGTTATGTGCTTGTGGTATTAAGGGGAGCACCCTTCATCAAGAAGGCCATGAAGGTATATGTGGGTCACACTCTAACAATTTAACACTAGCTCAAAAACTTATTAGGGTTGGGTACTATTGGCCTAAAATGGAAAAAGAGGCTATCAAGTTTGCTAAGAACTGTAAAAAGTGCCAAGTACATGGTAACTTAATTCATGCACCGGGGAGAGATCTAATTCCCTTCACTACATAATGGCCTTTTCACCAATGGGCATTTTATCTTATAGGATCCATACATCCTCATTCTTCTAATGGACATATCCATATAATCATAGCTACATATTATTTTACAAAATGGGTAGAAGCAATTCCTTTAACTCAAGCAGTTCCTTTAATGTTCATCTTGAACTGCATCATATGTTGGTATGGTATTCCACATTCTATAGTCATAGATAATGGTGGACAATTCAAGAATAGAGACTTAGATAATCTATGTGCCAAATTCAAGATTACACAACATTGGTCATCTATCTACTATCCTCAAGGGAATGGATAAGCAGAGGCTTCAAACAAGAATCTATTGAAAATCTTGCACTGAACAATTAATAAAACAGGAAGAAACTGGCATCTCATGATCAATCCAGCCCTCTAGGCCTACAAAAAAAGTATCAGAATGCCTACTGGGCTACACCATTCACTTTAGTTTATGGGTCTGAAGTGGTATTGCCTATTGAGATTGAAATCCCATCACTAAGAATCAGAATGCATGGTCTAGTAATTGATGATGACTACAAAATGTCTAGGTTGCAAGAACTTGAACTAATAGATGAGTGAAAATAAGTGGTGTATGATCATCTTAGAGTATATCAGAAGAGAATTTCTAGAGGTTACAACAAGAAATTTAGACACAGAGAATTTCAGGTTGGCGATCTAGTCTTGAGAGAGAATCCGAAAAATCAATCACATAGAGAACACAAGGGGAAGTTTTAACCCAACTGGCTGGGTCCCTTTTTTATCACTACTACTTTTGGTTCTGATGCCTATCAACTCTCAATGACTGAAGGAGAATAGCTCTGAGAACCAATCAACATTCTCCATCTGAAGAAATTCTATGCCTAAGGCATTCAATATTAAAAAATGTCCTGAAAAATTTATAAAAATCTGAAAAAGTCCTAAAAAAAATGAACATCTTGGTGAAAACCTAGCAATGGGCACCTTGATGATTCCCCAAAAAAATAAAAATAAAATAAAAATTACAAAGAAAATTGAAAAAATGAAAATTACAAAAAAATGAGAAAAGAAAAAAGTGCCTTGGTGAAAACCTGGAAATAGGTGCCTTGGTAGCAAAAATAGAATCTCTGCCAAGATGGTGAAAACTCAGAAAACAAGCGGCACTTGTTTCAAAATGCTCCATCTATCAGCACAATCTTGGTCTTTCTTATCTTTTAGTCTTGCTTTAGTTTGTACATATCTCCCGGTTTGTTTCTGCATTCCTATTTTCAATAAGTCAGTCTGTACACCAATCAGCTCAAACGTCTATCTCCTATCAATGTTCAAACTTGGGGGCACTCGATATCATATCCTATGGCCTCTGGTGTCTCTTAGACATGTCATATCTAGTCAGTGTCCTTGGAAGCTTCATCTGAGTCAGTCAGTCAGTCTCCTCTCTAGAAAGGATTTTGCATCTACAGCAATGCAATCAAACACAAACTGAAAACAATCTATGCTTTTACATGCTTTTATCTCCTTGTATGCTTACTAATTCGCATTGAGATTTTTGCCTATTTTGTCCCTTTGAGCTCTTTGATGATGTTCTTTACAAGATTTAGAGAGTGATGACTGGGGGCATAATCTTTTCTTTATTTTCCACTTGTATGTGAAAATCTAACAACTTTGGAAATTCTGGATTGAAATGGTGTCCATTTGTAAGAGCCTCTATCTCGTATTGGATGGCCATGAGTACCTTGACCATTGATACCCAAAAATTTCAAGGAAGTTTGATCTCACTATTGTCTTTTTGAGAAATTTCTTACTCCTACTATGAAACACGATCTTACCTAAGGATGTGAACGATAAAGGGTCACTACGGGTAATTCACATTGGATTTAGAATAATCTCGTAACTGCTTGATGTGTTTGTTATGGAAGGCATATTTTGGTCATCATGATGTTTGTGTTTTAATTCTTATACAAATTGCTATATCAAAATGGACATGATATTTAGGTCATCTTGGCTTTTGTGCCTTGGTGCTTATATCTAATCTGACATTCCGAGCATAAAATCAATATTCATATGTCCATGGTTTCCTAGCCAATGGGTGTTGTATTGATTCTTGCGCATACAAATCAATATTCATATATCTATAGTTTTGTAACTAGTGTATGTTGTATTGATTTATCCGGTTACCTAAAAAGTTCAATGATGACAACAAATTGACACATGATTGGTGACTAGGTTCTAGGTCTTAAGATTGCATTTCATTTTGCACTTTGCATGATTGCATGATCTCACAAATTGCTTGAACACTTAAATGATTCTTCAAAACCAAAAATGCTAAACATGACACAAGGACTAAGCATTGTATGAAGGTTCCTCCAATGAAAAAGCAAGTAGAATCCTTTTTTGGGATCAAAATTGAAATCTAAGATAATTTATATTGTAAACTGCTTGCATATTCGACCTTCAAACATCAAAGAAAGCTATTTTTAACTTAACTAATTATCTTAAATCAACCTATTTGAAATTTTGACTTGGTCAACCATGGTCAACTCATGGTCAAACTTAGTCAAACTTGGTCTCTAGGACCTCAAAATTATGTAGAATGTATTCTCAAACATGTACAACCACTTCTCAAATCAATTAACATGCTTCTAAACCAGTCAACGCTGACTTTTCTAGTTAGATTTCAATTTTAATCCCGACGGGGGCATGGTATTACACATCATTCAAAGTCTGTAAATCTAACTCTAAAAATCAAATCTTTCCTCAGTAATCAAGACAACAACCACGTCTAGTTGCTGATTCATCTAAAGTCCTCATTGCTTGGGGAAAATCTATCATCTCTCGAGGCATATCAGATTCATTGAGATCCATATCAATTTGGTATCCTAAATCTATTTTGTAAACTGTATCAACTTTTTGTAACCATCGGTTCATTAGTGTTATTTCCTTGGTTCTTCATAACTAATGGGTTCAGGATGTGATACCAAAATGATTCTCTTGGGACATTCAGGTTTGGAATCGGTCACTCACTTCTTCACAATTATAAGGTTCAGAATCAGGCATTTTGGAACTTTTTCATAATCACCAGTTCATTCTTGCTATAGTTAACATTATCTTTGGTCAATCAGGACCTAAATCTTAAATCTTTCAATCTTTCAATCAGTTTCTATCTCGAAATCGGTTAATCTTTCAAATTAGTTTCATACATCTTTATCAAACATAGACTAATCTTTGAGCCACTACGCTTTGCACAGTGATTCAAACAGGAGCAAATTGTAATATCCCAAAAATGGGCTATAGGTTCATTAACCTCCTACATCTTCAATTCGAACAAAATCGACATCAAAGTCCTAACCTAAGGCACATCTGCACATTATTGAATCCTAATTGATTTTATCCTAATTCTGCATCGGGGAATATTCCTAGCAATATTCTTATTTATCCTAATTATTCTTGATTTAATAATTATTTGGCAATAAATCCTATTTATCCTAAAGTTTGATTAATTGAATATTCTAAATATTTAATTAATCAGATTTAATACTGCCACTTAATTGTTTGATTAAATTTAATTAAATTAATTCTATTTATTCTTAAATTATATTATTTAATTTTGACAAATAAATCTAAAATCTCATGACTAATTGATTAAATTCTTATTTAACTAATTCATGTTAGTTGTCAATATTTAATAATATAGTTTTAGAATAAAGTTTGATTTAGTAATTGATTAACCCATCAATCAATTATTTTAATTCAAAAATTAGTTAAGTTGAGAATAAATCACTTTATTTTTAAAATTAATTTATAATTAAATCATGCACAATCAGAAAAGAAGACAACTAGAAATTAACAATCAATTTTAAAATTGAAACTCAACATCTGATGATGAGTTGAAATTTGATCTAAAACTCTATTTTGAGTTAAAAACTACTTTTGCATGATTTTTGTGAGTTAATTATCTCTGATTTCCTGATAACTCAAAAATCAACCTGAGTTTATCAAGAGTGATTTATGGCTTTTCTCCTACATCCTCGAAGCCCTGGATTTCTATAAAATCAAGGCTCAACTCTTCACAATTATCAACACTCGAATTTGCACAATTACTCTGGAAAATTGGGAATTGAAGGATTAAGCACTTGCGACAGGTGATTTGCGAGATCTTTCATAGTTGATCATAGTTTTTTCATAGTTTCATATCATAGAGTTCATATTCATTCATAGCATTCTTAGATTAAATCTACATCCAATTTCATTCATATAACTTAGATTCATATAGTTTTCATATTATTGCACAGAAAATACAAAAATATAGAATAATATGCATTCATATAATCTTTCATTCTTTTGCATTCATATCTTTCATTTAGGTGTTGCATTGTCACTGATCTCAATTTCAATCTGAGAACATCATACTCGCACCTACTAGAAGGCAGTAAATCACCTGGTTAGAATAGTTTCAATTATTTGCAAGATTTCAATTTTTGATAACCTCTAATGTTTTACTAAAGTGTTGTGTCTACAGCTAGGTACAAAATTCACACACACTAGGATGTTTGTGTTTGTCTCCTCATCAGAGTGGAGTCCATTTCCTCCACTTCCTCCTCCTCAGCTACTCCCTACTGTCCTCCTATTGGTGTCTCCTCAGCCACCACTCTAGGATGCTCATCACCCTCCTCATCCTTCTCATCCCTAACATTCTCCTCATCTATGACAACCTATAGTGATTCTCTAGTGAATGGCCTTGGGTCACCCATAGGGTAGTCCATAACAAATATGAAGAAAACTCCATGTACATAGGTGTATTTAAGGACCTCCCTCAATACACCTTTATCCTCTACACTATGGGACACATTTATATATTTTTTCTCCTCTTTAGATGATTTTGTATCCTCCATTTTATCATTTTTAGGTCTTGATTAGGCTCCAGGTCTTGATAAAAATTCTTTTACATGTGAATATACAAAAACTACTATGGGAACACCCTTTAGGAAGCTAAAATGTCTCCTCACTTTATCAAAATAGAAAGGAACTATGATATAGTTGTATTTATCCTCTAACCACATATCCCTCTACATGCATCTCATCTACCAATGGGTGTCTATCCACCATAGAATCTATTAGTATGGTCTACAAATGATATCAGTTTCCTATAACTGATCGATGATAACTCTCCAATATAATAAGTCTCACCATAACCATATATTTCTCCCTAGATAGGAAAAGGTATGAGGATTAGATGCAGCTACCTCAATTGGAAATCTAGTTATCCATGTACACATGATGTGCTCAAACATCTAGACTTGTAATAGTGTGCACATCATAAGACTCTTTTTCTTACAATGAACATACATCCATAGCTCTTAGTATACCTGAGTGAGTACACTCCTCCCCTGCAAGAAGATGGTATGCCACTCCTCCATGATCTACGCAACATGTATTAGTAGTGCAAGAAATGTAGTGCATTCATAATTAAGACTAAGTATCACAAATATGGTTCACATCATCACCTTCCTCAACATAGGGACATCCTCTATAATGTATAATAGATACTCTATGGGAATCATGTGCCTAGGAATATGAGGATGCATGTCCTAGATAGTATTTCTAATTTGTAGCTATCTCTCCATATGAGGATGAAGTGGAATACCTACCTATCCTCCCTGTAGTGGGTAAACACATAACACAATAAAAATCCTCCTATGTCATGGTCATCTCTCCTATGGGTATGTGAAAATTAGAGATGTTCTCATCCCATATTTCCATCAATTCCATCAGCATGGCACTATGGAATGCCAAGAACAATAATTGAGTTCATGACTACAAACCAACATTTCTTAATAGTGTTATGTCATCAAGGCTCAGTTATCTAACCTATCCTTGCACATAGGACATCATATTTACTCTAGAATGTTCTTGCAAGATAAGACATTCCTTCAATCAAAAAGAAATGAAATGACATCAGAACAAACAACAAACATCATAATACAAATTCATCAAAGATTACAAATTATAGCTCTTAGGTACATAACAAGTTTTTGTATAGGTCAAATTTTTGGGTATAGAACAAGATTTGGGGTACAGAATGATATTTTGAGTATAGGTAAAGTTTCTTGATATAGTTTGACTTTCTAGATACTATCCAAGATTCTAGGTACAACTCAACTTTTTGGATATATAGCAGCTTGGAAGGTGTATGATGGCTTGGTGGTGCTTAATGCATACTAATCTATTGTCCTATCAAGAATGAAATTAAAAAAGGTAGTACAAAAATTTAAAACATGTGAATCAAGGATTACCTCATCAAGGGGCATCCTATCCTCAATTGCATGCCATAGCCTCTCTTTCCATATGGACTCCACTAGATTTTTCCTCAGCATCTTCTCTCACCTTCATATGTTAAAAAAAAGACAAGAATGAAAACAACACTTTTAAAAATGTAAGCTTCTTATTTATGTTAGGATTAACAAGGCATAAATAACAATTACATGCAAAAATAACCAATATCAAAAAACCATAAACCACACAGAAGAGAACAAAAGACACAAAGGTTTAACATAGTTCACCCAATCCCTGGACTACATCTACCAACAGCGAGTCCAATATTATTATAATCCAGTGATTACAACTGGATTACAATCTGTAATCCCTTATAGCTCGATTCCACCACAAGTACTAAAACCATACATCATGAAATCCATAACCCTAAGCCATATTATACAATATTTTTCTGCTTTAGGGTTAGAATGAGTTACAACATGTTAGCCCAAAAAATAGTCTGAACCCTGACGAGGGCAGAAGGAAAAGTGTACAGTACTTAACTGATCAGTCACCACAAGCTAATAATCTCCTAATTGGTGACTGGTCAGTATCCACACTAAAAAACCTCCCACTTGGAGACTAATCCTATAGCAATACTGCTACCATATGAGGCTCCGACTAGATGAAACCACCCTGGACTTAGTTGTTCATTTATTCTGTTTAGTCTAGAAGACCAACTGAAGTTGAACATGAGTTCAAATTCTCCCCTGTTACTACCTTTGTAAACATATCTACTAGATTATCATCTGTATGAATCTTTTCTAGCTTTAACTTCCCATCATCCAAAACTGACCGAATGAAATGGTACTGCAACTATATGTGTTTTTTCTTTAAGTGCAAAGCAGAATTCTTCACAAGATGAATGGCACTTTGGCTATCTCTATGCATAAAATTATCCATATGTGGATGTCCCAATTCTTCCATGAAGAATTGAAGCCATATCATTTCCTTGGCTGCCTCTATAGAAACAACATACTATGCCTCTGTAGTGGATAAAGAAACTACCTTTTGTAGTCGAGCAATCCAACTCACTTTTGTCCCACCAATAGTAAATACATAGCCTATAGTACTTCACCTGCTATCTATATCTCCTACCAAATATGAGTCAACATAGCCTTTTACAGTAGTAGTAGATCCCCCAAAGTGTAAACACTTACTGGATGTACCTCTCAAATATATGAGAATCCATTTGACTATATTCCAATGCTCAATTCTAGGGTGACTCATATATCAGCTAATGACTCCCATTGCATGTGCAATATCTAGCCTAGTACATACCATAACATACATTAAGCTCCCTAAAGCTGAAGCATAAGGTACCTTAGACATTTTAGCCTCTTCTTCTAATGTCTTAGGACACATCTCCTTAGTCAATTTCAAATGACTAGGCAAAGGTTTGCTGACAACTTTGGCATTCTCCATAGAGAAACATTGTAACACCTTCTCAATATAATCAACTTAAGATAAAGTCAACTTCCTATTTTTCCTATCTCTGTAAATTTTCATACCAAGGATTTTTTTTTCTACCCCCAAATCTTTCATAGCAAAAGAATGTGCTAACTGTTGTTTTAATCCCTTAATGTGATTCATGTTAGACCCAGCTACAAGCATATCATCAACATATAAGCATAAAATAATGTATCTATCATCATCCAACCTCTTAGAGTAAACACAATGGTCAAAATGACACTAATCCATGCTCATTCATAAAAGTATCAAATTTAATATACCATTGCCGAGGTGCTTGCTTCAAGCCATATAAACTTTTATGCAATCTGCACACCAAATTCTCCTTACCCTTGACCTCAAATCCTTGTGGTTGTACCATATATATTTCTTTGTCCAAGTCACCATGAAGAAAACTTGTTTTAACATCAAGCTGCTCTAAATGCAAATCTTCAGCAACCATAATACTTAAAACAGTATGAATAGAAGTCATTTTAACAACTGGAGAAAATATCTAATCCAAATCAATGCCCTTTTTTTGTGCAAATCCTTTTACAACTAACCTCTCTTTAAATATTTTCTTACCTCCATCCTCTTCTTTCATCCTATAAACCCATTTGTTCTGTAGAGTCCGTTTACCTACAAGTAACTTTCATAAATCCCAAGTTTGATTTTTTAGTAAGGAATCTATTTCCTCTGTCATTGCAGACTCCCATTGAATCTTTGTATCCACCGGCACAGCTTCATTATAACATTCAGGCTCACTAGCATTTGTTAAAAAAATAGAATACAAAGGGGGAGAGAATCTTTTTGGAGGTCTAATTATGTGTGTGAATTTTGTACCTAGCTGCAGACACAACACTTCAGTAAAACATTAGAGGTTAGCCAAAAATAAAAATCATGCAATGAAATGGAAACTAAACTAACCAAGCAATTTAATACCTTCTAGTAGGTGTGAGTATGATACTCTCAAATCAGACTGAGGGGTGTGTGTTCGGAGTTGGGGGCCAATTCCGTGGAAGTCCGTGGCAAAGGAAAACAAGTAATAAAAATTGGGCACTCGATATTTACGAATCGGGCGCCCGTTTAGCTTCGGGAGCCTGAAGAAATTTTTCAAATTGAGTGCCCATTTAGGATCGGGCACCCAAAGCAAAGCAGGCACCTGATTTGTTCAAAACGGGCGCCTAATTTGTTCAAAATGGATGCCCGATTTGAACAAATCGGACGCCCGTTTTTAAAATATATATATTTTTTCTTTTCAATGAAATTCTTGTCATTTCCATCCACAATGAAAATGGAATCACATTTGGTACAGCTCGGGCGCCCAGTTTAGCTTCCCCTGTCGACCCCACCTGCCATTTTTTTCATCTTCCAGGTATGTACTATTCCTTTTTATTATTTTTTTATGATTTTTATCTTTAAAAATTGTAGTTTCAGGTTATTTTTAATTTTAAAATGTATAGTTTAATGTTATTTTCAAAATTATTGCATAAATTTAATTATATTTTATCTTTCAAAGTTGTAATTCTTTTTTATTTCAATTTCCTTAGTAAATTACTGTACTAAAGTAGAAAACTAGTAAAATTTAGGTATATACAAAATTACATTGCAAAACCCTACATAGAAAACCGAAACCCTAGATAATAAAACAAAAACATAAACCTAGATAAAAAATTAATTTACGAAACCCTAAACTTAGAAAATCAAAATATAAATTTAGAAAACCAAAACATAAATTTAAAAACATAGACACTCTCACTCTCTCTTTTTCTCTCTCTCCTCTTTATCTCTCCTCTCTCCCTCTCTCTCTCCTCTTCCAATCTCTCTCACTCTCTCCACTCTCTCTCTCTCTCTCTCTCTCTCTCTCTCTCTCTCTCTCTCCTCTCTATGTACTATTGTTTTTTATTATCTTAGAAAACCAAAACATAAATTTAGTTCATGCTATGTTTAATGTTATTTTCAAAATTATTGCATAAATTTAATTTTATATTTTATCATTCAAAGTTGTAATTCTTTTTTATTTCAATTTACTTCAAGTAAATTACCGTACTAAAGTAGAAAATTGGTAAAATTTAGGTATACAAAATTACATTGCAAAACCCTACATAGAAAACTAAAACCCTAGATAATAAAACAAAAACGTAAACCTAGATAAAAAGTTAATTTATGAAACCCTAAACTTAGAAAATCAAAATATAAATTTAGAAAACCAAAACATAAATGTAGTTCAACCAAAACATAAATTTAAAAACACAGACACACAAACTCTCTCTCTCTCTCTCTCTCTCTCTCTCAATTTGTAAGGTAAAATATATTTTACAGTATGTTAATTGTAAATTATCATGTTTTTATTTGTTCTTAAGTTTTTATGTTTTATATTTTACAATATGTTAATTGTAAATTATCATGTTAATTCTCTCTCTCTCTCTCTCTCTCTCTCTCTCTCTCTCTCTCTCTCTCTCTCTCTCTCAAGTTGTAAGGTAAAATATATTTTACAGTATGTTAATTGTAAATTATCATGTTTTTATTTGTTCTTAAGTTTTTATGTTTTATATTTTACAGTATGTTAATTGTAAATTATCATGTTAACTCTCTCTCTCTCTCTCTCTCTCTCTCCTCTTAAGTTTTGATTATTTAAGTCATTCAACTTGTAAGGTAAAATATATTTTATAGTATGTTAATTGTAAATTATCATGTTTTTATTTATACGCAGATTGGCAATATGGATGATTTTCACATTGATGAGCTTATAGGTCAGCATGCACCACCACCTCCTCCTCCACCTCCCCCTCCCCCTCCCCCTCCACCTCCACCTCCACCTCCACCTAGAGAGCTCATAGATAATATTAGGAGAAATGTAGAGGACATCTTGAGAGACATAAACATTATTAGGCATGATCCATATCCGTCTGTCCAGCTACTACGCCTTGTAGATATCATGCAAGGCGTAGTAGATTCCATATAGACATTAGACTATGGGATTGATAGTTTTGAGTCATGGAGGGAGTCTATGCATGTATATTATGCTGATGACCTCTCTTATAAAGAGGTTAATAAGTTAAAAATTATAAAGAATGATTTGGCACGCTATTTTTTGAACCCTACAACGGGTGAGCAGATAGTTGGCAAGAAGCCACGCATTTCCTTTAGATGGTGTAGACACCTCGGGATAGCAAAGCATTTTTGGGAGCGGTTGTGGATGGTATTTGACCATCCACCACATGCTAATCATGAGGTCCCACTTTATTTTTTGAAGAAATTATGGGCTAAGTTTGAATTGGGTAAGAAACCCAATTATTTTGACATGAGAGCATTTCAAGGGGTTGGCCGAGGCATGCCACAGGATAGGCCAAGGGCCAAATTGAGTGACAGAACTAGAAATCATATCTGCAATGAACCCCTTGTTCCTCTTCCAACTCCTGTACTTCCTGCACCTATCTATCATTGAGCAGTGTAGTCATCTCTTGGTTCTTTGAGTGCCCTGACGGGCAATTTGTTATAGCACATAACCCAGGTGAGGACTACCCCCAGCATAGCACATGTTTGCATGAGTTGTGGGGGTATATGTATGGGTCCCCAGTCTGATCCTGATGTTGCCCATGGTGGATATGGTGATGATGTTGGTCATGCACATGGTGGATATGCCGATGATGATGATGGCGCACATGGTGATGCCAGAGATGATATCTCATCATATGTTGATTTCCTCAATGCAGACAATGATCATCCCGCACAGGTAAATTTAATTATAATTTAAATATATCGTAATATTAAATTTCTTATTTATACAATTATGAGCCATAGCATGTGGATTTTTTGGTGAACAGAGGAGGGTTGACCCTCCAACATTCATTAGCCATCATCATATGACATCGACACCTCGACATCTCGGTGCTCCATTCACGGTATTCACTTTGATCTTGATACATTTAAACTTTAAACAAAATAAACTTTAATTGATAATGTGTTTGACATATTTTTGTGATTTTGTAGGGTCTCTCATGTACGATTGAGATTGGTAGTCCTTCATTGTCTACCCCACCAGTCACCAAGAGTCAGCCACATATACCTATAGTATGTTTTTCATTTATTAATTTTAAGTATTTGTATCTTACTAATTTATGTACAACTTTGATCCACACTTATTTTTTTGTAATTGTAGGCTTTTCGATTGTCTCATGTTGCACAATCCCATTTACATCCTCACTCATCGATGACATTAGCTATGTGTCACACATAGGTAATGTACACATGTTTTAATTCCAAATTTATATATTTAATCAAGTTATATATACTTTATAATTTATCTATATATGTACTATAAGTTTGATTCATGCTTTATATATGTTGTTCAGGTCGACACCACCATGAGTCTTGGCATGGCTACAGGATTAAGCCAAATGCATCCATCGACACTATCCTTTGAGGTGATGATTAATTTAAGTAATTTTTCAATGTCTTTTGTGTATTTAGATCTTTTTCAATGTCCTATGTGTATCTAGATCTTAGATGATTAATTTAAATGATTTTTAATTTGTACTTTAAATTTTTTTACAGGACTTGGCTTCATCCACTTTTCATGTGGTTGAGGATGAGGGTGCTCGAGACCAGACAGAGCAGGATCAGGGTGCTCAGGACTAGACATAGCATGTTGATGCATCACAATCCTCTTCATGTGGAGTGAAGAGGAATGTAGATCAACTAGATGAGTAGAGTTAGATTATGATGACTATTTGGACTATTTGGACTTATTTTATGATAACTATTTGGACTTGTTCATTTTATTTATGATGACTATTTGGACTTGTTCATATTATTTTAATGACTATTTGGACTTGTTTTATGATGACTATTTGGACTTATTTAGACTTGTTCATATTATTTTTACTTGTTGTTAGAGTAGGACTTGCATTATATACTAGTCCACTTGTTATCATATATTGTACTTTGACTTGTTTTTAGAGTAGGACTTTGTTTTGTGATTGTATGTATATATCATGAGTTGATATGATGGACATTATGATACATGTAAATTATTTCAGGACTTGTTATGTTATTTATCTTAGTCATGAGTTGTTATGTAATTTATCAATTTATCTTAATCAGGACTTGTTATGTAATTTATCAATTTATCATTAAAAAAACATCTATCTAACAATGAGATCTATTAATTCATGTGTAATTGATCTAAGTACAATATCTAGATACGTGTTACAAGTAATATGAACACTTTGATTAACTATAAAAAAAATCATCTAGATCTAACAATGACATTTATTAATACATGTAAAATTGACAAGAACAATATGGATACATTACAAACTTAATAACTATTAAACAATGAGATCTATTAAGTGAACATAATCTGACCAATGTGCACAGTTTAATATTTGTAACAACAAAATTAGGTGAATACAAAGTTATGAATTTAACTTAAATATTTAAAACAAAATTCAATGTATAAAAGTGAGTTCATGTGATCTTAAATTATTAACCCAAAATTGTACGAATACAAGAGTGCATTGTACTACATAAATAGTTCGTGTCTATGTTCTTCCAGACATCCTGCATCATAAAAATAAACATGTTGAAATGTTAGAATTTATAAACGTTCATTTAAAGTTAATTTTAATTTTAATTTCAAATCTATATCTCTAAATTATAAATTATGACACTTCAAAGAAGACGTGTAGAAAACATATACAAATATGACAATTGAACAAAAACTTACATGTATAAATTTGATTCAACCTAATGTACCATCAGCATACTCTCTTTTCTGCAATGCAGATCTATGTTCTACCTGACATCCTACATCATAAAAATAAACATGTTGAAATGTTAGAATTTGTGTACTTGAGTTCATTTAAAGTTAATATGACAATTGAGCAAAAACTTGTATAAATTTGATTCAACATAATGTACCATCAACATCCTCTCTTTTCTGCAATGCATCTAGATGTTCTTCCCGACATGGACTGCATCATAAAAATAAACATGTTGAAATGTTAGAATTTATGTACTCAAGTTTATTTAAAGTTAGTTTTAGTTTTAAAGTTAATAAGACAATTGAAGAAAAACTTACATGTATAAATTTGATTCAACCTAATGTACCATCAGCATCCTCTCTTTTCTGTAATGCGTCTATGATTGCCTCATGCTCCTCCATTGAAAGTGTCCATAAAATTTTATTAGTAGGTCTCCCTTTTTATCTTTCCAATTTGATATTTGTTGCCACTACCAAATGAGAATAGAGTATAATCTTCTTTTCTGATTGGTAGTCTTCAAAAGCTAGTAAACCATTCCTTCTTGTTAGGTATTTGCGTAGCCATGTACCAACTACCACAATAGACCCAATTGGATACTAAAAATTATCATCATCTACTTGATGACATATCAACTTTTTCCTAGGTTCTACACATCGAGCTAACCAATACTGTGTCTTCTCTTCATTATCCTCAGGTGCAACAACAGCATACACATGTCCTACAAAACCAAATTAAGCACATGTGCACTGTAAATAAAACTTATTTAAATTAAAGGTTTATAATTCAAATATATATAATCATAAATTATATGACATACACATGTAACTAATATATAATTTAAAGTTTTACAATAAATTGTATTAAATTACTAGGTTGTATGAGATATGAAACATGATCATAATCTTTTGATGCAAAGGCATGATCCAGGTCTTCATTTATTACAACATCTTCATCTTGTCTCTCACTAGGTGCTAATGATTTTTGTTTCCATTCTTCAACCCATTCTGTATTCTCGCATTCTTCCCATTCATCTACAACACAAAATTGACAAAAACATGCAAGCTCCCTAGTCCATATAGTCCAAGTGTTAGAATTAGAACTCCTAAATGAATGCCATTTAGTTGATCCATTGATTGTATTACAATCATATCTTGAAAAGATATTCTTCTCTTCAACTAGCTAGAAAAAATATCTGATTGTAGAGTTCTGACTTGATCATGTACACAAACTTGTTTTACACCATTCAACAATTGCACATGCATCTTTAAATTTTGATTTTTCCTCAAATTTGAGTTTCTCTCTACAAAGGGCTCTCTTAACACATGCACCAACACCATCATGTTCTCCCTTCCTATGTCCAGCCTCAAAAATCTCCAGATATGTTGGATATTTATTTTCTTGTGCATCCTACTCAACCAATAAAACATTCTAGCATTCTTGAATTGTCCTGTGCAATTATCTGACCATATTAGATGTTGTGTTATATGAATTTTTCTCTCCCTTAAATTTTCATAAAAGGTATTAAAGCAATACTAGACAAACTCCAATGAGTGTAACTTATTATCACTCATATAGAAATGGTACTCTCTCAATATTTTCCAATCCTCTTCTCTACTATCAGGTGCATGTCTATAGACAATATGAACAAAAATTGTTACTTGCACTGAATTATAATATTGTGGTTCGATCTTATCTTGTGGTGCAAGCATGTAGTTCTCTGCAAAGTCAACAACTGATAGTATACTACCAATTGGAAATGTATTATTGCATATGTGAAATTGTCCATCAAGCCATCTAGAATTGTGAGAGTGTTTCAAATATTTAGGTATGATCTTACTCTTGAATTCATTCATAAAAGAATTAACACTAAGTTTTTCAGTTATTAGGTCACACCGTTTTCCAAATTTTTCATCCTTCAATGGATACTCAACAGTTTTAAATCTTTGTACATCAACTAATTGTTGTCCAAAATCAAATGAAATATTTTCATGCAAACATTCATCTAATAATGTAAGATTGCCACATACATCACATACACCAGAAACACATGCATTCAAAAGATAAAATTGCTCATTAGGTGGGTTACAAAACAAATTTGATATAAACTCCTTTACATTTTCAGGTGGTATATTTATACCACATTCCTGCAACATTTCATTAGTATGCATAGTAGATTGTATAGATCGAAAAATATCATAATGATAACAAAATTGAACATGAGTTTTGCAACAATAGGTGATTCTTTCTTTATTAATCCTTACATACCATGGTTTACATTTTTCAAAAGATCTTTGACTAATACTAATAGTTAACACCTTATCATCCACAAATTTTTTATACAATTCTATTTGAGTCATATCTAAAAGGTGTTTTGGATGTGGATCACAAACTTTTGAACCAACTCTTAATTTAAGAACATCTCTAGCATTAGGGGATACTCTTGTATTATCGTGCCAAAAAAATTTAATCAAAGTTTTGACTTCACCAGTAAGTTTCATGTTAGACCTCGGGAGTCTACCACTGAAGGTCCATAAATGGTTTGCCAGATCACTTTGAAAGTTAAATCTTCTCTTTAAAGCTCTTGCTAAAGTTTTATGATTAATATTAAGATATCCACTTATGTTTGAAATCATTCTTTTATCAGTAGTAGTTTGTTTTACTAAAGCTATTGTTATTGCTTGTCATGCCGCATTACTATTTTTAGAATGGTTTTTCTTTCCAATTGTGTCAAAGGCACTAGCAATAGTTGATACAACTTGTTTTAGAGACTCATCCTTCTTCTTAGTTTTCACATAAATGCCTAACCTCTTCATCACTTTTCGCATTTTAGAAATTTTAATTAATTGCAACATTAATTGACATTGAAACCCAAATTTCTTATTATAAAAAAATTGTCTAAACAATCTGCTCACATGTGTCCTAATCTGTCTCGATGAAACCAAACCATGCAGATTGTCTAACACATCAAATTTTAATTGAAATTGTTCATTTATTTCATTATCATTCAAATGAGTTTCTTTCTCAATCGGTGTTTCTATGTCTACATTTACATTGTTGATTTCAATTTGAATTGGTGTTTGATTTTCAGTTTCAATTGGGGTTTGACTTTCAATTCCTTTATCATTATGATTAACATTACTAATTTCTAAAATTTCATGTGCAATTAAACTTGTTAATCTATTTTTAGGAATAAAATTTAAATCATTTCTATTGTAACCTGCTTCTAGCAAATCACGAACATCTTTATTAGAATAAGTTGTAACAATTGGATGTGAAGACATACCTATATCCAATACGGGATTAGAAGATGCACCTGATTTTGCTTCTTCAACCTCTACATCCATTATGGTGTCTTCATTGTCCTCCTCTTTTGAAACAATTGTTGAACTCGATGCTCCAACATTATTCGGGTTTCAAAGTTTTTCTCTTCTTTCTCATTGTCATTTTGCCTCCTCTCTATTTTTTGCAATCTCCTCAGGTGTCAGATTCTTCTTTAACCTCTTTCTACATTGATTTGATCCCATTTTTGCACCAAAATTTGAATTGAAACAATCTTTTATGAATGTCAGATTCAAAATAAGACAAATAAAAGGAATGTTGGCAGAAATATTCTCTTTGTCTGGTGTGAATCGATAGAAAACAAAATGAAAAGTCACAATCATTAGATTAGGCCCACAGTCTGGTTTTTTTTATTGCAACAACTCTTTAAGAAATCGGCGCCCATTTTTAGTTTCAAAAAATGGGCGCCCATTTTTAGTATCAAAAAATGGGCTCTTGTTTTAGATTTACAAAATGGGCGCCCATTATTTGAATTTAAATAACGGGCCCCCGATTTGTAAATCTATGGGCAGGAACCTTAGCTCTTGGCTTGGGTTTTGGTTCGGGATAGGCTTGGTCCCACCAAGCCTATGCTTGACCCTGCAAAAAAATGGCTAAGGCATTACAGAGTAAAATTTTTTCCTTGCCATAATTTTTGGGACAACTTTTCGAATGAATTTTTTGATAAAATGAATACCCATTTTAGCTCTTATTGTGCAGATTATAAAAATATAAATTTTATAGTGATATGATGAATTTTAATATTTATACAATATTTATTAAGCCGTGGTACCTAAACTTGAAATACCAAGGTTAACTAAAACTTTAATAACTTTTTTAATTTTTTGTTTTTTGAAAAATGAGTTATATGTAATCAAACAAAATATAATTCTTTTCAATTTTTAAAAAAAAATTTTGAAAAAAAGTGAAGTTATCATCAAATTATGGTGTCCGTACACCAGAGGTTTAAAAAATATACTTTATAGTCAATTAAAAATTAATAAAAAAAAAATATTCAGTAAAAAAATAAGATAAAATATTCTCATCAATCTTTAGTGTTTTAGGTACCTTTTCCCAAAAGGATTCCCAAAAATACATTCATTTACTTCAAAAAAGGGTGTCTGTACACACGTGAGGTGTGGTCTTGAAACAGACATTTTGAAAAAGTGGTTTTTAGACATGCATACTAAAATTTAATTTATACCATGTGGGTATTGAAATAAATTACATATTTGAAAACTAGATTCCGAGCACTAAATTTTATATTACCGAAGTTTTCCAAAATTCAATCTTTAAGTGCTTCAAATTTGGACATCAATTGATAGAAATTTTAAAAAATAGAGAAAACACTTCCACTTTTTGGCCAAAAGTGGGACCCAACTTCTTGCAGCCACCCCGAGACCAGTGACAATGCAACAACTAAATGAAAGATTTGAATGCAATGATATGAAAAACTATGAATGCGGATTAAGGTGTGTTTTTGTATTTTTTATGCAATAGGATGAAAAACTATATGAAATTAATCTAGAATGAAATTGAAATACTATGAAAATTAACCTAAGAATGCTATGAATGAGTATGAAATCTATGATATGAAACTATGCGAGAGTTAATGATCAACTATGAAAGATCTCACAAATTGCTTGTCGCAAGTGCTCAATCCTTCAATCGCCAATTCGCTAGAGTAATTGTGCAAATTCGAGTGTTGATAAAAATGAAGAGCTAAGCCTTGTTTTTATATAAATCCAGGGCTTTGAGGATGCAAGAGAAAAGCCATAAATCACTCTTGATAAACTCAGGTTGATTTTTGAGTTATCAGGAATTTAAGATAATTAACTCACAAAAATCATGCAAAAGAAGAGTTTTACTCAAAATAGAGTTTTAGATAAAATTTCAACTCATCATCAGATGTTGAGTTTCAATTTTAAAATTAATTGTTAATTTCTAGTTGCCTACTTTTCTGATTGTGCATGATTTAATTATAAATTAATTAAAAATAAACTGATTTATTCTCAACTTAACTGATTTTTGAAATAAAACAATTGATTTATGGGTTAATCAATTATTAAATCAAACTTTTATTCAAAAACTATATTATTAAAAATTTACAACTCACTTTAATTAATTAAATAGGAATTTAATCAATTAGTCGTGAGATTTTAGATTTTATTGTCAAAATTAAATAATACAATTTAGGACTAAATGTAATTAAATTTATTTAAATAATTAAGTGGCAGTATTAAATCTGATTAATTAAATATTCAGAATATTCAATTAATCAAACTTTAGGATAAATATGATTTATCACCAAATAATTATTAAATTAAAGATAAATAGGAATAATTCAAGGAATATTCCCCGATGCAGAATTTAAGATAAAATCAATTAGTATTCGATGATGTGCAGATGTGCCTTAGGTTAGGACTTTGATGTCGATTTTCTTTGATTTGAAGATGTAGGAGGTTAATGAACCTATAGCCCATTTTTGGGGTATTACATTTTGCCCCTCTTTGAAATACTGTTGAAAGCGCAGTGGTTCAAAGATAGTCTGTGTATGATAAAGATGTTTGAGAGTGATTTGAAAGATTTGAAAGATTTGGGAAAAAGGATATCGACCTAGGCCCAGAATGACCAGGAATCGAGATGATGATAGCTATATCAACAATGAACCGATGATTACGAAGAAGTGCCAAAACACCTAATTCTGAACCTTATGATTGTGAAGAAGTGATTGACTGATTCCAAACCTCAATGTCCTTGTATGAATCATATTGGTATCACATCCTGAACCCATCAATTATGAAGAACCAAGGAAATAACACAACTGAACTGATGGTTATGAAAAAGCTAATACAGTTTACAAGATTAAGGATTAGGATACCAAATTGATATGGATCTCGATAAATCTGATATGCCCCAAGAAATGAAAAATTTTCTCCAAGCGATGATGACTTTTGATGAATCAGTAGCTAGATGTGGTTGTTGTCTTGATCACTGAGAGAAAGATATTCATTTATAGATTTGATTGACAAACTTTGAATGATGTGTAATACCATAACCCCTTCAAGATTAAAATTGAAATCTGACAAGAAAATTTAGTGTTATAGTTTAGAAGCATGTGAATTGATTTGAGAAGTGGTTATACACATTCAAGAACATGTTCTACATCATTTAGAGGTCCTGGAGACCAAGTTTGACTAGGTTAAACCATGAGTTGACCAAGTTGAAATTTTGATAGTTTGATGTAAGATAATCAGGTAAGTTGAATTCTAGA
Source organism: Chamaecyparis obtusa (assembly GCA_027943335.1). Taxonomy (NCBI): domain Eukaryota; kingdom Viridiplantae; phylum Streptophyta; class Pinopsida; order Cupressales; family Cupressaceae; genus Chamaecyparis; species Chamaecyparis obtusa. Next base: position 607,552 of record BSBK01010690.1, read on the forward strand.
TTTATGTGATGATGGAAGGTCGATTATGCAAGTAATCAGACATCCTAGGTCTAAAAATTTTAAATCATGATTTTGACATAGTAAATGATCTCAAATTTTGATTTTGATCCCGAAAATGGGTTCAAAATGTCAAAATTAGCCAGGGGTGCATTTTTTTGTGAAAAACGGAGCACTTTTGAAAATTAGGTCAAAAGCTATATAAAGGGCGAAAGAGTCATTTTCAATTCATTTTCACCGTTGACTTTTGAAAACCTTGTGGAGCCCTCTGAGAAAGAAAATGGTAGAAATGAAGGTACCTGTGTCTTCTCACCATTTTGAGTGTAATCAGAGGCATCAGAGACCTCGACAGTATGGACATCTGGTAAGTGGACCTATGTGCCTCACTAAAAATTCAATTTTTCTTTGTTTATAGCATTTTTAGCATATTTTTCGTACATTTTCCATTTTGAATTTTTGCATGCACGAAAACTTGTACGACTGTCCTTCTAGGCTCGTACAACTTTTCAATTCTAGTTAGGTTGTTGTATCACTATCCCCCAAGCCTCGTATGAGAGGGACCCAAGAGTCGTACGACATTGCATCGAGTCCCTCATAACTCATACGAGGAGATATACAGTGTTGTATCATCATTCCTTGTTGTATGGTAACTAGGGAAAACTTGTACGAGTTTCAATGCTAGTCTTCTTTGTCCTTTGAAAAATAGTGAGCCCAAAACTCATTTCTAGGTCAAATTTTTTAATTTTCTGATCTTTTATCCTCATTACTGAGTCTTTGATCTACCTTTTGAAATAGTAAACTATGTAATTCTTGTAGTTGTGGCCTCTTTTTCAACCAAAGTACTGATAGGCTTCCCTATTTTTGTGCTGTGTAGGTCACATATCCTAATGTTCATGTGCACATCTCACATCCTACCACTTAGAGACTCTGTGTTTCATTGCTTGATCCTATAAGAGTTCATCTTGCTTCATGCAGATTTCAATATCTAATTCATTTACCTAAGATTAGGGTAAATCATGGACTATTGACTGCTTTGATAGAGAGATTTCATTTCGAGACCCAGACTTTCCACTTGTGGACTGGGGAGATCACTGTTACACCAGAGGATGTATACCATATACTTCACATTCCCTTCCATTCAGGTCAATGTCCAGCTTATGTGAGTTCGGGAAACTTTGGTTTACTAGCATTTAGACATCTTTTCAGAGATGATACATAGTTGACTGGTTCTACTTCCTGGGAGACCTTGGTATAGCGCTATGGTCAGACCCATAGATTAGAGTGCATCCTTGCTAGGATGATAGGAGGTATTATCATGTCGGACCATCAGTAGAACGGTCTATTGATGGGATGGGCACCAATGGTAGCACATCTAATGGTGACTCCTTCTGAGTTAGCCTGGGGTCAGTGTTTATTAGCCCACATGTTCTCCAAGATGCATGAGGTAGTGTATCAAGAGAGCAAGTCTTTTGTTGCTGGTGCTTTAGTTCTACAGACCTGGGCATGGGAGCATATCCCAATTTTGAGACCAGTATGCTAGTCACAGTGATAGCCACAGTAGCCTATTATTTATATTTATGCTAGATATGTCATATAGGGTTGCATGGGCCATGTAGAGTACTGGAGACAGTGCCTTGATGACATGACATTTGTACGATGGAGACCTTATGTAGATATTGAGCCTTGGCCTACTGCACGAGAGTAGTTCAGTTTCTTCTTCCAGAGCTATGTGTTTATTGGATGATCATCCTCTATTCTTGAGTGATTTATTATTACCAGGGTGTGGCAATAGTATGGATGAGTGCAGGATGCACCTCAGGATTATGCCAATTACACTTGGATAGCTTGTAAGCTCAGACTTGGATGGACTGCAAGGCTTTCTTATGCCTTGTGTTCACACGAGTACAGTGGTATTGTTGGCAGAGACTGGGAGTATAGACCACAGGTGGTTGATGCTAGAGTGACAGATGTTTTTATATCCTGGCTTGTAGATCACCTAATCTATAGGTTCTCTAATCCCATAGAGTTGATACCTTCCATGGAGGAGGCTATGGATGTTACTAGAGCTCCTATGAGATAGGGTCTGAGACCTGCATAGATTTCAATTTTGCACCTCACACCTCCGAGGCTAAGAGTGATGGCTCCTTCCCAAAGATCAATAGGACATATGAGGCCCCCTCGTCTCACTAGTTCTATAGCAGATAGGCCTATAGGTTCATAGTGATAGACTAGGGGAGAGGGTGATACTTTAGGTAGTGTTGGTACTGCTAAAGAGGTACTTGTAGCTGAGTAGGTTGTAGGTGGTGATTCTGATCCATTAAAGGAGGATACTAGTTTTGATCTTGGTGTAGAGGTTAGATGCTATAGGACTCAGAGAGAAAAGACTACAGAGCATCCTACTATAGATACTGATATGCCAGTGGCTGATGCTGATCCTAGTGTACCACTCAATCCATAGGAGGTCGTGAGGAGACTCAGATTATAGGTCAGGGACCTAAAGGTTCACAATGCTCACTAGGAGGATGGGTTTCTTGAGGTGGATAGACAATGTGCTAAGATTTGTGGTGAGGTTTAGAGATTATAGGTAGAGTTTATTCATCAGACCTCTCAAACTGCATATTATGTTTCTGCATATTATGCTATTGTTTCGGCCACTCAGATAGTTCCTTCATATTCACAGTATATGTTAGCATCAGAGGGAGCCAGGGAACCCAGAGCAAAGGCATTTCTAGATGCACTAGCGCCGCCTCCACCAGATGGAGAGGATCAGGCCGATAAATGATCCTGTTATGATATATTCTGATACTTTTTCTCTTTTGATTTTGATATTGTTTTGACTTCTGATAGCTCCCATGAGCTTATTCTTTTGTACACTGTGCCAGTAGTGCACCCTTGACTATTTCAAGTTTTATGATATATATATGAGATCAAGATTTTTGGTTGTGACCTCATTTGTACTTGTCATGTTTTTTATTTATGATGATATCATGTGATTCTTATGCTATGAGTAGAGTAGAATGTATGTATGGATTTATGCAATGCAATGATTTCTTTCAAATGTATAAATGTGATGCAAATGTACTTGATTATGGAAAGTGTATGTATGGTAATGTATGTAATACAATAGATGGAATGAATGATTATGAATATGTAATGTAAATGCAACAATACAGATGATATGTTTTGCAAGTATTGATGAAGACAAGTACTCAGTCTTATGTTAAAAAGGATGTTTAACCCAAGATTGTGACTACTTGGATTTCTATGAGAAGACCTTAATATGAGATTATGCTCTTCATTTTTAGTTTAAGTATAGTTTTTAGAAGAATTGTTGAAGATTTTCAACCAATTTATGAGATCATGCAATCATGCAAAGTGTAAAATGACATGCAAAATGAAATGCAACCTAAGACCTAGGACCTAGTCACTGATAATGTGTAGGTCATTTGTCATCATTATGTTTTTAGGTAACTGAATAAATCAATACAATGCCCACTAGTTATGAAACCATATACATATGAACATCGATTTGTATTCTCAAAAGTCAATACAGTGCCCACTGGTTAGACAACCATGGACATATGAATATTGATTTTATTTTTGAAATGTCGGATTAGATATAAACACCAAGGCACAAATGCCAGGATGACCTAAATATCATGTCCATTTTGATATAGCAATTTGTATAAGCATCAGAACAAAAATATTGTGATGACCAGAATATGCCTTGCATTACAAACACATCAAGAAGTCAAGAGATCATTCTAAATCCAATGTGAATTACCTATAGTGACCCTTTATCATTCACATCCCTAGGCAAGATCGTGTTTCACAGTAGGAGTAAGAACTCACTCAAAAAGACACTAGTTAGATCAAACTTCTTTAAATTTTTCAGGTGTCAATGGTCAAGGTACGCATGGACATCCAATTTAAGATAGAGGTCCTAATAGATGGACACCATTTCAATCTAGAATTTCCAAAGTTGTTAGATTTTCACATACAAGCAAAAAACAAAGAAAAGATTATGCCCCCAGTCATCACTCTCTAAATCCTATAAAGGACATCATCAAAGAGCTCAACGGGACACAATATACAAAAATATCAATGTGAATCAGTAAGCATACAAGGAGATAAAAGCATGTAAAAAGCATAGATTGTTTTCAATTTGTGTTTGATTGTGTTGTTGTAGATGCAAAATCCTTTCTAGAGAGGACACAAACAGACAGACTCAGATGAAGCTTCAAAGGACTTTGACCAGATATGACATGTCTAAAGTATACTGAAGGCTATAGGATATGACATTGATTGCCCCCAAGTGTGAACTTTGATAGGAAACAGACACTTTTGCCAATGGTGTGCAGACCAACTTTATTGAAACAAGGATATATATAGACTAAAGAAAGACTAAAAGTTGGGAAAGACCAAGATTGCGCTAATAGATGGAGCATTTTGAAACAAGTGGTGCCCATTTTCTGAGTTTTCACCATCTTGGTAGAGATTCTATTTTTTCTACCAAGGCCCCTATTTCCAAATTTTCACCAAGGCACTTTTTCTTTTTCTTCTTTATTTGTATTTTTCATTTTTCCAATTTTTTTTATATTTTTGGGATTTTTTCATTTTTTTTGTGAATCATTAAGGAGCCTATTGCTAGTTTTTCACCAAGATGTTCATTTTTTAAGGACTTTTTCAGATTTTTAAGATTTTTTCAAGACATTTTACCATAGACTGAATGCCTTAGGTGTAGAATTTCTTTAGACGGAGAACGTTGATTGGTTCTCAAAGCTGTTCTCCTTCAGTCATTGAGAGTTGATAGGCTCTAGAGCCAAAATTAGCAGTGATAACAAAGGGACCCATCCAGTTGGGTTCAAACTTCCCCTTGTGCTCTCTATGTGATTGATTTTTAGGATTCTCTCTCAAGACTAGATCGCCAACCTGAAATTATCTGTCTGACTTTCTTGTTGTAACCTCTAGACATTCTTTTCTAATACACTCTGAGATTGTCTGCGCTCATCTAGTAGTTCAAGTTCTTGCAACCTAGACACTCTATAGTCATCATCAGTTACTACACCATGCATTCTGATTCTTACTGATGGGATTTCAACCTCAATAGGCAATACCACTTTAGACCCATAAAATAAAGTGAAAGGCATAGCCCCATTGGGTGTTCTGATACTTGTTCTATAGGTCCAGAGAGCTAGATTGATCATGAGATGCCAGTCTCTTCCTATCTTACTAACTGTACAGTGCAAGATTTTCAATAGATTCTTGTTAGAAACCTCTTCTTGTCTATTCCCTTGAGGATAGTAGATAGATAACCAATGTTGTGTGATCTTGAATTTGGCACATAAATCATCTAAGTCTTTGTTTTTGAATTTTCCACCATTATCTATGACTATAGAGTGTGGAATACCATACTGACATATGATTTAGTTCAAGATGAACATAGATATTTGTTTTCTAGTTTCTTGTGTCAAAGGGACTACTTCTACCCATTTTGTAAAATAACCTGTAGCTGTGATTATATGGGTATGCCCATTAGAAGAATGAGGATGTATGGCTCCTATAAGATCAAATTCCCATTGTTGAAAAGGCCATTATGTAGTAAAGGGAATTAGATCTCTCCCTGGAGCATGAATTAAGTTACCATATATCAAACACTTTTGACAATTCTTAGCAAACTCGATAGACTCTTTCTCCATTTTTGGCCAATAGTACCCATCCCTAATAATTTTTTGAGCTAGTGTTAAACCATTATAATTTGATCAACAAATACCATCGTGGACTTCCTCTAATGCACATTGGGACTCTTCTCATTCTAAACATCTAAGTAGTGTATCATCTAGACCTTGTTTGTACAGATCATGACCAATTATAACATATCGAGATGCATTTTAGATAAGGTGTCTCTTCTCATGGAGTTTAAAGCTATCGGGAATGATCTGGTCTTTGAGATAGGAGAATAGGTTTTTATATCTGGATGAATCATGACCTACAACAGTGCAAATCATGCAAGTTTTAGGGGAATCATATACAGGATAAGATAGTGCTTCCACCAGGAACTCATATCATAGCTCATGTTCAGGTTGCTATAATAAAGTAGATAGCATTATCATTGCATCAACATCCTTATTCTCTATTCTAGGTATTTGCTCAAATGTGATAGATATGAAGTTATTTTTTAGATCATCTACCATTCTCTTGTATGGAACAAGCTTTTCATCCTTCATTTGGTACACATCATTAACTTGATGAATTACGAGTTGTGAGTCTCCATGAATGTGTAATTTTGTTACTCTCCACTCAATTTCTATTTTCATGCCATTTAAAAGGGCTTCATATTTAGAAATATTGTTTGTACAAGGAAATTTGATTCTGAATGCCTTAGGAATGGAGTATCCCTGAGGAGTGATAACCAAGATGCCTGCTCTGGATCCATTCTATGTATAGGAGCTATCAAAGAATAACTACCATTCTCTAGAAGAAAGATTCATGATAGAGGAATATAAGAATTCCATTTGCATTGGTGTATCATCAAATAAAGGTGCATCTACTAATTCATCAGCAATTACCTATCCTTTGATAGCTTTTCTTTCAACATATTCAATGCCAAATTCACTTAGGAGCGTCACCCATTTGGCTGATCTCCCAGTGAGGGCAGCTTTGCTTAGTAGGTATTTTAGTAGATCAATCTTAGCTACTAAATGTGTGAAATGAGGTAACATGTAATGTCTCAATTTCTATGATGCAAAGATCATAGCTAGAAAATCTTTCTCAATCATTAAATAGTTCTTCTCATATGCAATCAATGTTCTACTGATATAATATATAGCCCTTTCCTTTTTGTTCTCATCATGTTGTGCTAGCAATGCCCCCAGTGATGTATATGTAGTAGAGACATATAAGATCAATGGCTTCCCCTAAATAGGAGGCATCATGATAGGAGGATTTGATAGATATTTCTTGATATAATTAAAATTCTTTCCACATTCTTTGCTCCATGCAAAGGTCACACCTTTATGTAATGTCTTTGTAAAATGTTGTGATATGTCCACTAGCTGAGATATGAAGCATCTGATAGATTGAACTCTCCCTTTCAATGTTCTCATTTGATTGATATTCTTCAGGGGTTGCATCTCCATTATAGCCTTTACTTTAGCTGGATCAACTTCAATGCCCTTCTTTGAAACTATGTATCCTAAGAGCTTTGCAGAAGTGACACCAAAAGCACACTTCTTAGGATTTAGTCTGAGACTGAATTTTTCCATTCTATCTAGTATCTTGCTCAAGTCACTTAGATGTTCAGCTCTAATCATAGATTTTGCTAAAGTATCATCAACATAATCCTCCATAGTTCTATGCATCATGTCATGAAAAATAGATGTCATAGCTCTTTGATATGTGGCACCAACATTCTTAAGCGCAAATAGCATGACATTCCAATATAAGGTACCCCATGCACATGTAAAAGTAGTTTTCTCCTAATCTTTAGGAGAAATTTTGATTTGATTATATCCAGAAAAACCATCCATTAAAGAATACATCTCAAAACCCACAGTCATGTCCACTATCATATCAATGTTAGGTAGTGGAAAATCATCCTTAGGGCATGCTTTGTTTACATCTCTAAAATATCTGCATACTCTTATTGATTTGTCTGGTTTAGAAATAGGTACAATATTGGAGATCCATTTAGCATAGTCAATAACACGGATGAATCTGGCTTTCAGTAGCTTCTCTAATTCAACTTTTACCAAGAGTGCAACATGTGGATGCATCTTTCTCAATTTTCTCCTAATAGGTTTAACATTTGGAGCTATAGATAAATGGTGCATTATAAGATCAAGATCCAACCCTAGCATATCTGAATATTTCCATGCAAAGTTGATCTTCTTTTCTGTTAGGAATGTTGTAAATTTTTGCTTCTCTTCTTCTGATAAAGATTGTGCTACATGGATCAACTTGGGTTCCTCTGATGTTCCCAAGTTGATAGATTGAGTGGGCTCAATTAGAGCTAGAGATCTATCCTATAAATGACTTGGAAAGACATCAAATATCTCATCCTTAGGCACCTCAGAGAGGTTTTCACCTTTGGATAAGTCTTTTATTTTTACTTTTGTAGGTTCTAGAGATTGCCATAAAGTGGTTTTCATGCTCAGAACTCCTTTTCTTTTTATTCTTATTCTTTTTTTTTTTACTAAGATACTTGATGTACGACTCCGTCATGCTAATGCTTGGTTCACTAATGGAAGTCCTCATAGGCTCAACTACATTGAGGTAGCAAGCAAGGGCATAGTCATTGGGAAAGGTATAAATACCTTGTCTCATATTTGTAGAGGTTTGGTGAAGCAATTCAGGATGTTGGATAGTCAAAGTGGTGAAAGATTGGGAAAGAGTGTTTACGGATATGGATCTTTCATCATTGGTCCTAACCCGACTCTTGAGATCAAAGGTGATATTACAACTTAAGACATTCAATTCATGAATAGGCTCAACGTCATTGTGGAAATCCACTTCAGCCATTGGCGGATCAAACTCGATAAGTTCATCATTTCACTCTAGACTTATGTTGGGTTTAGGTGCATATTGGTGAATAACATCAACATGTTTCTCAGTAATAAGCTCATCTTCTTCTAGAATGGCTCCCCATTCATATTCATTAGATTCTTCATCTACACCTCTAGGAAATTTAAGAACATGAGTAAAGTCAGGGTGAATACCCCAAGAAGGGTTTCCCTTAGATTCTGATTTGAATTCATACTCATGGGAATCTATCTTAGAATAACTACCACCTTCCTCTTTGTCTGTTTGATTGTTTTCAAGATTATCTGGTTCTTGTGTTACAACTATCTCTTTCTCTATAGTAGGTTCTTGTGTTTCTACTACATTAATTATTTTTATTGGATCATCTTCACTATCAGATTTTTTTTTTGTTTCTCCCTTTAGTTGATTTGTTTTGGATGGCTCAATCTATTCTAATACATGTGGGGAGTTCTTGCTAAGATAGAAAGGTTTCTTCATGTTTCCTAGACCTTTTGTATTCTTGTTTGCTTGTCCACGATGGTCAAGAGGTGATAGAAGACCTTTACCCTATAATCCTAGAGGTCCTTTTCCTTTATATCCCATTTTTGTGATTAGTTTATCCCCTACTCCATATGACTTAGAAGGGATCTTGGGAGTTGCAGCATCACATTTTTTAACAACTTGAGATTTGGGTTCATCTTTGTATAGCCATGCAAGCACAACTTCATCTTCTTCAAACTCTTGTTTAGATACTTGTTCTACAACAAAATTTCTTTTATATGCTTCAAGAGGTTCTTTAGACTCTAGTTTGGATTGTTTCAGAGTTTTCCCATAAGACATAGGCAAGATAGGGAGAGATGTCAAAGATAAGACTAGCTCTATAGTATATTCTCCCATACCATTTTCTTTGATCTTAACCTCTTTAGAAATGTCTTCCATCTTGGAGGTTGAAGCAATGTCTAGCTTCTTAGTGGGAGATTCTCTATTATTAGGAACAAGTTTATCAACACTCTCTTTCAAGGTATTGCAAGTTGTATATAGATCAGCTGGAATCGTCACCTCTACCCCTTCATAAGAAAATTTCAAACATTGATGATATGTAGAAGGAATGGCTTTCATTTCATCTATCTAGGGTCTCCCTAGAAGGATATTGTAAGCCAAAGGTATATCAAGAACTTGACAAATAGTATCTCTGATGATAGGACCTGCTCTGATAGCTAGGACAATTGTTCCTTTTAAAGATCTTTCTTGCTCATCATATGCTTTGATAGTTATCTTCTTTCTAGGATGAGTGGCCATTTTTTAAAATCCCAATTGTGTAATCAAGCTAAAAGAACAAATGTTTAGACCAATGCCCCCATCTATCAACACACATTTGACACGATGGTTTTGGATCAAGACTTCAATATGAAAGGGCTGGTTATGTTGATGACTCAAGGAGTTATCATCTTCCTCTGAAAAGGAGATATATTGCAAAGATGTAAGATGACCAACCTTAGTCTAGAATTTGTCTAAATCAAGGTTGTCAGAAACATTGGATCCGAGCAGAGCTTTGTCTAAAATGGCTCTATGAGCTGGAGATATCTGAAGCAACTCAAACATGGAGATTTTTGCATTTGTATGTTGGAGTTGTTGGACAATACTGTATGAAGTAGGCCTCATGTCTTTAGGATTTGAAGACTTAGATGTAGCCTTCTATTTAGAAGAAGATGACAAATTGAAAGCACCTTAGGGACATTGGATGAATCTAGTATTTGTCCTTGTAGGTGTTCCTGAGGTTGTGATCAAGTAACTGCGTTAGCTGATTGATTTTCTCTATCTCTTCTCACAATTGTGATGATATTGCAGTGCTCAGATAGACATGGTTCAACCATATTGATGATAGCATTGTTTCCAGAGTACACATAATTGACTTTAGCACCCATATTAGGCTGGCAAGAAGAATCTCCTTTACCATGTTTAGGAAATGGTTCTGTGAATGTTGTATGATCATTATTACTCTTATGAGTGTCAATCATGATATCTCCATTATCAATTTTATCTTGAATGATGTGTTTCAAGCGAACATAGTTATTAGTCTTATGACCTTTATTGCAATGGAATTCATAGAAATCATTCTCTCTCCACCATTTCATTTTAGGTTCAGGATCAAATACTTTCATCTTAGGCAAGTAAATGATTTTGTTTGCCAATAGAGTTTTCATGGCAGATTCCAAGGATTCTCCAAGAGGAGTGAATTTTCGATTAGGATCTGTAGCCCAAGGTTTGTAATCAGATGACTTTTTGTTGGACTCAGTTGCTTTAGCTTCAAAAGCTTTGATGGCTTGGGTACCAATAGTGAGATTGAAAGCAGGTGCCTTAGATGGGGCATAGATATTATCAATAATGCCATCTGTGACAATGCCTTTATTCTTGTTCCAATTTTTGTTCTTGTCCTTAGAACTAGATCAAGATTCATACTTGTCCTTTTGAAGTGTGATGTCTCCCTTTTTCAAAAGCACGTTCTCAATTTTGATTGCATTATCTACCATCTTATCAAAAGATGTATGATTTTGCATTTGTAAAGGGTAGTTGATTTCTAGAACAAGATTATTGATGAAGATTTCCAGCTTCTCAGTTTCTGGAATGGGTCTAGCATATAGGGAAAATTTCTTCCTCCATCTCTTGAGAAATGTTAGGAATGGTTCACCTGGATATTGTTTCAGATTGCATATGTTGATCATGGTGACTAGATGTTGAATATTGTAGGATTATTGTTGATAGAAAAGTTTGATTAACTCCTCAAAAGTTTTGATAGTTGGAGGCATTCTAGAGAACCAATGAATGGTTGTTCCTCCCAAAGATCGGGGGAAAAGACACATTAAGTAAGTCGGTTCATGCATGAACTCCATAGATTGAGTACAGAATTCTCTGACATGATCTTGAGGATCAGAGTCTCCATCATACTTATCATATTTAGGCATCTCCACCCTTTTAGGGAATGGTGGCATGTACAAGTCTTTATCAAATGGAAAAGGGCATAGAGCTTCTATGGAAAACTCCTTAGGTTCCTTTTCTTTTTCAAGTTTGTTAAGTTTGAGTTGCATCTGTTTCATCATAGTCATGATAGGAGTTCTTCCTCATGTTTAATGATATCTTCCACATTAAAGTTTAGAGGAATTTTAGCTCCTTGATGAGCTAACTGTAGAAAGTATGGTTCTCTATTGTCTTTCAAGAAATGCTTCATCATTCTTTTGAAGTTATCATCATTTTGATATTGGGCAATTTCAAAAGGTGTAGGTTCTTGATCCATACCATGTTGAGAGTTATGTCCTTGGGACCCATGATGTGTCTCTCCGTGAGACATGTTAGGAGTTTTAGGACTCCCTGGAATAGATTGAGGAGGGGTTTGTTGATTACCTCTGTGAGTTGATGGAGGGGGTATGTAACTAGTTTTCAATCAAAAATTGCCAAGACCATCGTCTTCGTAAAGACCAGAATTGTAGAGTTGCTCAAGTGTTGGAGCCTGGAGAGTATTCAAAGGTATGGTATGGGATAATTCTCTAGATTTATTGTGTGAAAAACCTCTAGTTTCCACCATTAACCTTGGGTAAAGCAAAAGAATAAGATGAAGGAAACTGAAGAATGAATTGATTCAAGAAGATCGAATGATGCAACCTTGTCAAGATTGAGTTGATTAAAGATTAGATTGGATGTAAATGAAGGATACTATGCCATAGTAGTGTGGGTAGATGCCCAACAGATGGTGGGCATGAGCTCACAATACTTAGCCATTTTAGCAAGAAGACTGAATTTGAAGATAATTTTGACAAGGTTTTGACACAAGATAAAAAAGAATCAAATTGATAAATCAGAAGGCAAAATTAGACTCAAGGGCTCACTTGAGGAAAATGAATGAATTTGTTCTAGTTTCTACTCTGTTCCTGACACAGTGATTTGTTTGAGAGATTTTGTAAATAGGCTATAAAAACTAGGTCTCTGACAATTTTCACAACTTTCTAGCAATGAAATTTATCAAATGACTTTTTGCAGTATCGTACGACAGTGGGTATGTTATGAAATAATAGTTGATAAACTCGTATGACAATTACAAAGCTCGCACAATAGTTGATAGCCAGATTTTGACTTTTTGCTTTTGACTAGTGGAAAAACTCATACGACACTATACAAGCTATGATACGATAATACAGGGGTTCTAAAATGACAATTGCCAAAACTCGTACGACTTTCTGATCTTGTGGGATGACTTTTGACTCTAGAAAGGAATTTTACTTCAAATTTTGCAAATTTTAGGTTTTCAATTTCAGATTGTTCACAAATTTTTCTATCCAGGTTTGAAGATTATCCTAAGATCGTTCATTTTCAGTAACCAAATAGATAAACAAGCATGTAAAATAGCAAGCTAGTGATTCCAAGCATGTCTGAAAATAATGAGCAGGGGATAAAGAAACATTGTGCATGAACAATCAAGTGACTGAATGTGCTAATCCCTAGGAGTGCTAATTGTGTATGTTCCAAAAAAAATTTCAATAATGCATGTATTCCTAGAAAAATGAAAATTTGGCCTCACTAGGATTTGTAGTAATGGTCTGACTTTGCAACTTTTGTGATCTCAAGAGGGTGAACTGCACCGAGGTTTTGACACAGTCTGAGAAATTAATCAATCAGGAGCTGCTAGGGAGATCTGATAGCCCAACAAGAGACCACACCTATGAAGATTTCCTCCACAAGGACATTTATATAGCGGCTGCTGCTACAATGGCGAAAATGGCTATTACTACTTGAGGTTCCATCCACGTGGTTGACCCAATCAAGGGAATGTCCACTATGGTTAACCCTATCTAAAGGTGACTCACAAAAGATACCACATGGAGACTAGTTCCAGATTCAAGAATCTGAGTTTTTGATACTACCCAAAAAGGGAGTAGAGCATAGTCCTCTAGACTTTTCACTTTTAACCAAAACAAAGTAGATAGATTAATCTGACATACTAAGAGTAAGATTATCTCACAAAGATCTATGATGTCAACCGCTTATGATCTATCAACCACTCTAGAGAGAGAATGTATCAATCAAAAGTTGAAGACACATGAGTCTAGTAAAACGTGAGACTCTCTTAGTAACCTCCCTACCTACAAGGGGATCCTTCATCAAGAAGAGCTTCACATACATGAAGAAGTGCAAGAAGCCCACTCTCTCAAGATCATCCATAAATAGTGTTCATAGGGCCTATTTACTATGCGTAACAGATATGTAGAAAGCAAATCTATGTTCATTTTATAGCCCAAAATGAAGTATGTGATATGAAAGCAAGAAAAGTCACACAAGCTTGACACATGAAAGTTCATTTTAATCCAAATCAAAATGTTATTAGCTTGAGAAGAATACCCAAATTCCTCACAATGCGCTTAGTAGATTTTTACCTATTTTAGCAATTTAGTTACATTTTTTCCAATTAGATTCAGCAAGTATCAATAAAAAATAGAAGATTTCAATTGTCAGGGTTAGCTATTGGTCCAAATCTGAAAATCAAATCTAAAAAATTGCCAAAAATTTTGAAACGACAATTGAATCCTGGAGTCAAAACTCATAAGAGAGTGGGTTACCTCCTAGACGATAGTCTGGAAACTCGTACGATAGTGGGTTTCTTCTCATACGAAAATCAAGCTTCCAAATGACAGTGTGTACTTTCTGATACAAGCCTTGATAAGATCACCTATTGTACGATAGTGGGTACCTCCTGATATGACTTTCTGACAAAAGTCGCATGAAAAATGTACGGACAGAAAATAAAAGATCAAAGTTTTAACTAGAAAACAATAAGAAATTGATAGAAATTGAATGGAAACTTGTTTCAGGGCCCCATGGTGGGCACCAAAAATGTGTGTGTGAATTTTGTACCTAGCTATAGACACAACACTTCAGTAAAACATTAGAGGTTAGCCAAAAACCAAAATCATGCAATGAAATGGAAACTAAGCTAACCAGGTGATTTACTACCTTCTAGTAGGTGCAACTATGATACTCTCAGATCAGACCGAGACCAATGACAATGTAATACCTAAACGAAGGATTTGAATGCAAAGATATGAAAAACTATGAATGCAGATTAAGTTATGTTTTTGTATTTTTGATGCAATAGGATGAAAAATTGTATGAAATTAATCTAGAATGAAATTGAAATGATATGAAAATTAACCTAAGAATGCTATGAATGAGTATGAAATCTATGATATGAAACTATGTGAGAGCTAATGATCAACTATGAAAGATCTCACAAATTGCCTGTCGCAAATGCTCAATCCTTCAATCGCCAATTCGCTAGAGTAATTGTGCAAATTTGAGTGTTGATAAAAATGAAGAGCTAAGCCTTGTTTTTATAGAAATCAAGGGCTTTGAGGATGCAAGAGAAAAGCCATAAATCACTCTTGATAAACTCAGGTTGATTTTTGAGTTATCAGGAATTTAGAGATAATTAAATCAAAAAAATCATGTGAAAGTAGAGTTTTACTCAAAATAGAGTTTTAGATAAAATTTCAATTCATCATCAGATGTTGAGTTTCAATTTTAAAATTGATTGTTAATTTCTAGTTTCTTGCTTTTCTGATTGTGCATGATTTAATTATAAATTAATTAAAAATAAAGTGATATATTCTGAACTGAATTGATTTTTGAAATAAAACAATTGATTTATGGGTTAATCATTTATTAAATCAAACTTTCATTCAAAAACTATATTATTAAAAATTGACAACTGACTTTAATTAATTAAATAGGAATTTAATCAATTAGTCATGAGATTTTAGATTTTATTGTCAAAATTAAATAATACAATTTAGGAATAAATGTAATTAAATTTAATTAAATAATTAAGTGGCAGTATTGAATCTAATTAATTAAATATTTAGAATATTCAATAATCAAACTTTAGGATAAATATGATTTATCGCCAAATAATTATTAAATTAAAGATAAATAGGAATAATTCAAGGAATATTCCCTGATGCATAACTTAAGATAAAATCAATTAGGATTCGATGATGTGCAGATGTGCCTTAGGTTAGGACTTTGATGTCGATTTTGTTCGATTTGAAGATGTAGGAGGTTAATGAACCTGTAGCCCATTTTTGGGGTATTACACTACTTAGCCTTGTTGATCATCTAACATTCGTTGGGGTGTGTGGTATTTATTGTTCCTATTTTTGTGGAGTATAAGGAACTATGGAAACATCATCTTTAGGAGTATCATCCAGTACTACATAATAATTTTCTTTCTTCTCACGTTGCTGCAACAGATCTTTGTACAACACTTTCTCATTGAATATGACATTCTTGCTTCCTATAATTTTATGATTTTCAAGATCCCAAAGCCTATAACCAAATTCATCAATGCCATATCCAAAAAATACAAATTTCTTTGACTTAGCTTCTAGCTTGGTTCTATTTTCATAATCTATATGTTCAAAAGCTTCACAATTGAAGGTTTTGAGAAAAGAATAACTCACCTTCTTACCACTACATGCTTCCTCTAGAATACCATAGTCCAAAGGAGTAGAGGGGCCTCTATTGATTAAATAAATAATATTTTTTACAGCCTCTGCCCACATGTTTAATGGCAGCCTAGCATGCAACCTCATACTCCTTGCACGCTCCATTATTGTCTTGTTCATGTGTTTAGCCACTCCATTTTATTGTGGAGCCCTTGGTATAGTTTTCTGCCTACGAATACCATTAGAAGAACAATAATATTCAAATTTTGTGCTACAATACTCACCACCATTATCAGATCTAAGACATTTTAGTTTTTTACCAGTCTCATTCTCAACTAGGAATTTCCATTTCTTAAAAGTTTGAAATACATCAGATTTCTGTCTAAGGAAATAAATCCATACTTTTCTTGTTGCATCATCTATAAATGTAACATAATACTGAGAGCCCCCAAGGGAAGATACCTGAGCTAGTCCCCATACATCTGTATGCACAAGCTCTAATCTCTCATTTTTCTTTTCCTTCCCACTCTTTACAAAACTAAATCTATTTTGTTTTCCATAAACACAACTTTCATAGAAATCCATATTGAAACATTTCAAACAAAGTAAAACTTTCTTTAAATGAAGTAATTTCACACCTTTCCCACTCATGTGCCCGAGTCTATTGTGACAGAGTGTTGTGTCAAAATCTACAACAATGGTTTGATGTTCTTCCTGCTCAACTGCAGCCACTGTTCCTGAACATTCATTATCTTCTGAAATAATTAAAGTAGAAGGAACAATATGACCTATAAAAAGATATAAGGTTCCTACTTTCACACTTTTTTCTACTACTAAGGAACCTTTTGAAACCTTCCAATTGATATCATTAAATGTAACTGTGTAACACTCATCACCCAGTTGCCCTACTGAAATTAAATTCCTACTCAGCCTTGGAACATGTCTTACCTATTGTAGCAGCCAATGATTCCCATTCTACAACTTAATCTTAATATTTCCCTTTCCAACTATCTGACAGGGTTCATTATCGCCCAAATAAACTTGCCCAAAATCCCCTTGGACATAATCAAGAAAGTAACTAATGAACTACAACTGATTTGAATACATTATATAACTTGAAGATCTATGATTTTAGATCACTAAGTTGTTGATTAGATATGTAAGATAATTAAATCAGTAATATGTTGTCATTGATGTCAACTAGTTCTAACAATAATTATCTTGTAAGTTACTATACCCAAACATCTGTAGAAAGAAGAAGAAAAGAGATGAATAACATATATATCTACATGAGGAAGATGGATATGATAGATGAGGATAAAGAATACATTGGGTAACTTATGAATGAGTCTATGACCTTATGTTATTGACTTGATTATGTTGCATTCATCTATGATGAAGGATAAAGAAAAATGCACAAAGCAGTGTGGTCGGTTAAAGAAGCATTTCAATATACACTGTCGTGATGTAGTGTATACCAAGCACAGTATAAACCAGCTTGTGTTCAGCGAAAAGAACTCTTTGTTAACTAAGCAGAAGAAAAGAACTAAATGACTAGTTTAGCTGATGGAAGTTGATGAGCTGTAAAGTGTTATGATTATGGAGTTGAAGATAATGTTTGTTACAAAGATCGATGGCTAACATAATTCAAAGAAGATCTAAGGGATTGAAATAAAATGTGTTACTGACATGTCAACCGAGGAAGGGTAAAGTGAAAAAATCAACAAAGGACATTAAGTGGCAAAATCTGATGGATGGAATTAAAATGGTTTACTTGTCTATTTAAGAGACTAGGATTTTATGATGAAACCATGCCAGAAGAAGGAGACTGTAGAGATATTGCATGAACAAGCTTCATGCATGCTTGATCAAACTGGTTAAGGAGAACTGAACTGCAAAGATTACCAAGCATCAGAAAGCTATAACCGAGAGACATGAAGTTACTAAATATTGATTAAAATAGAATTGATATATTGATTAGAGGATTTGAATGAGCTTAATATAGATCTGATACTCTGCAATTGAAGTTTTGTTTTGATCAAATCACCTGCTGTTACATTTTAACCATTGTAAATAGATAAATCTCTTAACAGAGTGGACTAGAAAGTCTTGTAATGGCATTCATAGTGTACATTTGTTATCCTGTCAACCCCATAGTGAATGTTGGTTGGACGATAACAGTGGGTCTAAAATCCTCTAACAAGGTCACACCTCATAGTGTGTTTGTAACCTTTAACAGGGTTGGGTCTTTACCGACCTCACTTCAGAAGAGTGAACAATTTTTGGGTTGCTGGTCCTAGGTGATTTTTCCCTTTACAGGGTTTCCACGTTAAATCTCTTATGTTATGTGTTGACTATGATGATTGTTTGTTGTCATACTTTACATGTTGCATATTGGATTTGATCGGTAATCACTATATGTTATTAACTGATAATCGGTAAAAGAATAGACATAATACTATTTTATGTTACCGAGCTACAAAAGTTTTATTAAATTGTTTTTGGATATACATTTTGTGATTGGGACTATGGATAACTGATTCACCCCCCTCTTAGTTATTCTAGCAATTGGTATCAGAGCATTGGTTTCTTGGAATAGAGTTTTAAGGACTTCAGCACAAAGATCTCAAAATGTACAAGAGGGAAGTGCCAAAGCTGAATAAGGATAACTTAACAGTATGGCAAAGCTAAATGAAGCTGCATGTATCTAGGATTGGGAATTCTACCCTCACACTAATGGAGAATGGCTACATTGCATCGCCCACTGGTCCCTTGAACCTTGATCAACTAAGAGACGGGCATGAACATAATGTTACTATGATGGAGATTGTTGCTACCTATATAGATGTTGAATTTGACGATATTAAAAATTGCACTACTGCTAAAGATATGTGGGATAAACTTGCTCAAGTTTATAGTGGTGATGTGAATGTCAAAAGAGCCAGAGCTGAAAGATTAAGGGGAAGATTCGATGATATGAAGATGAAGGAAGGAGAAAATATTTTTGTAGTACACAAATAGACTAAAAGAGGTAGTTCATGCTATTAGAGCATTTGATGGTTTTATTGACAAAGAGATAGTGGTAAGAAAAAAGATGTTTGAACCTTATTGCCAGTTTATGCAATCAGAATATCTACAATTCATGAAACTAGGTTTGCATCTGGTAACAACCTTACTCCTAATAATATGATTGGTAAGCTTACAACCTTTGAACTGAACAACTTTGATAATAGTGTTGTACCATCTGTTGAATCTTATTTTATGTCTTCTCTAAAGATTGGTAAGTCTAGCAGCAGAAATAAGAATGATGATAGTGATAGCAATACTGATGATGAGCTTGATGAACTTGAAGCTCTTATGGCTAGAAAGTTACCTAAAGGTAAAGGAAGCTATAGAGGTAAATTACCTTTAGCATGCTTTAATTGTAAAGAGGTTGGTCATATTGTTGCTAGATGTCCACATAGGAAAGATGATGACAGAAACAAAGACCGATCTAGTGAAGGAAGCTATGGGAGAAGAGGCAACAAAATTTACTGACACTACAACAAAGACAACCAAGATAATAATGATAAAGGAAAGAAGGTGTGCTACTTTGCAGAAGAAGATGTCACTGATACTGACACTGATAAAGATATGGATGTAGTATTTGTTGCAATGAAGGATGACTCGGAAGAAGATGAAAGGTATGTAGAGATAGCACTTATCTCTAAGGTTAATAAAAATGATACATGGATCATAGATAGTGGTTGTACACATCACATGACTGGTGATGAAGAAAAATTTGATCATCTTGAAGAACACAATGGAGGATCTATGAGAATGGGTAATGATGCACCTTGTATGGTTAGAGGAAAAGGATCCTTGATGATAAATGATAAAATTAGATGTGACAATGCTTATTGGGTAAAAGGACTAAACTGTAATTTTCTAAGTGTGGCACAACTAAACAATTCAGGCCACTAAGTTGCTTTTGAGAGCAAGAAAGTGAAGATATTTGATGATGGAGGAAGACTTGTTGGAATTGGAACACAATCGAGAGGTAATTTCTTTTATCTTGATAATGACTATTCTTCTTGTTTAATGATGAAAGATGAAGATGCATGGTTGTGGCATAAATGGTTATGTCATGTGAATTTTGATAACATGATTAAGATCTGTAAAAAGAAAAAGGTTAGAGGTTTGCCTAACTTATCTAAGCCTGATCATGTTATGTGTCATGAATGTCAAAAAGGTAAAATGAAAAAATCTAGTTTCAAAAGTAAAGATTATTCAACAAAGAAATTACTTGAGTTAGTGCATACCGACCTATGTGGTCCTATGAGAACTCAAAGTTACTATGGAGATAGATATTTTATTCTTTTTGTTGATGACTACACTAGATTAATGACAGTCATGTTCTTGAAGGAAAAATCAGAGGCATTTAAGATGTTCATATGGTATAAAGAAAAAGTTGAGAAAGAGACTGGTAAAGAATTGAAATTCTTAAGATCTAACCGAGGTGGTGAATTTATTTCTGATGAATTGTAGTACCCTCTCCTATGGTGATACTTAGACTTTTCTGATTTGGACATTTTATTATGATGGTCAGAACTATACATTTACATTTATGTTTTATGGGTGATGATATGATGGATATGCTCATTTATGGTTATCATTTATATGTTTATGAGATTAGAAAGCCATCTATTTTTATATGTTTTATGGATCTAACCCAAGGATTGAATCTAACCATTATCATGATGTTTTATGTTTCATGGATATGTGTCTAATGTGTTTTCATGACTCAGGACAAAGTCATAGTTACTCACTTAGCTAAGGTCCACACGATGTATCGATCTTGGTCATCTGCTTGTATATATCTAATTTGTATATCCATATGTATATATATGTATCTCTTCTTGGTGATGCAGGATTGTAGGTACCGGGTATCATCTCCACCTAGCTCCACAGGTCTAAGCGATCCCTCAAAATCCTCGATCCTTGTTGTTGTTACGGAGACATCACTAGGTTCCACAGGAAGAAACTTCACCTTTGATCCTTTTATCCTTAGGTGGGAAGTGCCGAGTCAGTCCCTTGTGTGGATGTATTATGTGATCTCTCGGTTTATTGGTTTGGTGGATCTTGTAGTTAGTTTCTTGTCTTTTACATTCATTGAGAATGAGGTTTCGAGTATGGTAGTTTTACTTCTTGGTATGCTCAATTTTGTTAGTAGATTATTGATGTGATTTATTTGAAGGTATAATTTATTAATTTATCTTAATTAGTAGCTACTATTATACTAGCATATCTTGTTAGGAATGAGTTGGTATGTGAGTAAATCCTGTGATTTTAATATTTATAATAATGAATAATTTTATGGTATTATTTTATAATACTCATAATAACAAAGTGTCTATGGCAATATTAATAATAAAATGTTTTAAATAAATAGTGGTAAAATCTAACTTATGTTAGTAGCTACCTAATATATATTTTAGAATGTGGATTAGTGTATAAATAAATAATATATTTAATAATAATGTTATTCTTAGATATTTAATAATTGCAATAGTGTGTCTTACTTATGATATATGTACCATAAGCATGTGGGTACACACACATGCCTATGAATACATATATATATATTAATATTATATAATTAAATTAATAGTGTGAAGGAAAGTTATTTTGGATAAATATAAATCTAAGTTATTCTTATAAATGGTAAATAGGATTAGTAGATTCTATTACCATGGTTAAATAAATTAGTAAATTATTTTAAGATTATATTATTTATTTTGACTCCCTTAAATTTAGGGAACATGGATTATAGTTTTATTTTAAAATTATTCTCCCTTTTCGGGAATGGTTTTGCAAACCATCTCATTAACTATTAACAGATGGATAGTTGAGATGGTTGCATCGGTTGGATTACCTATGCAACCACCTCCTCCATTCTATTTACAGGAAAGACTTTCCTGTGTATGGGAGTTGGGAGAAGAGTGGATTTCGAGCAGAAGATTAATATTATTATTGTAGGAAAAAATTATATTTTTGAGGAGAGAAGTCCCTTATTCTTTGAGTTTGGCATTTGGATTGTTACGAGTAGAGGCTGGAAGGTTGCAAGCAGAGGGATTCAGAGGAGTGCTGGAAATGTTGGAGAGTATTTGATCTTCCTTCATCAACCAATTTTCGTAGGACTCCAGGTTGGAATCTATCTTGAGAAATAAATCTATTTTATAATATGAATTGTTGTTTTGAGATTTGTTTGAACGTCTTTGTGTTTGTGTACTATTTGTATTATTGTATTGTGTATTATTATTACAGGATGTTGATACATTAATGTATTATGTAATAATGTAGTAATGTATTCTATATGTTGATACATTATTGTATTATTGCCGGTCATATATATTATTGTATTTTTGCTGGTCATATATATATTATTATATTGCCAACCATCCATACATTATAGAAATGATATATTGTTGTATTTCAAATGCTATATTATTGCAGCATTCTATCATTTTAATAATAATTTATTCTGTGTTGGTTATACTATATTATATTTTGTATAATTGTATTATTGCAAAAACCTTTGTGTATTATTATATTATGTATTAATGTATTAATGCAAAATGTTTATGCATTATTGCAATATGTATTATTGTATTATTGTAGAAACATTTGTGCATTATTATTGCATAAACATTTATACAAATACAAGTTGTTGTATTATTGTACCATGCTGGCCGTTTTTGGTTTTATATGTATTATTCTAGCCGTTTATAACATTCTGTCATTGCTTTTATTCTGTCATTTTGTTATGTCAGCCAGTCGTTTGTAGAATTTTATAGAATCCCAAGTTTGAACATAGTTTTATTCTCGTGTTTTGGTTCTTTGTCATTTGGACGAATAATAGTTTTTACCTGTGTTGTTTAGGCATGTTTAGTTGCTATGTTTATATTAGGCTTGAAGTTGAACAAGTTTAATATTTAAACCAATTAGTACAATAATTATATTTTCTCTTTATACAAGTATAACATTTAAGTATAAGTTTACGTACTTTAAATTTTCTTATAACTTATACTTTAAGTTATACTTGTATAAATATAACATTTAAGTATAAGTTTATGTACTTTAAATTTTCTTATAACTTATACTTTAAGTTATACTTGTATAAAGGGATTACGTACCTTTTAGATTGATTGAGATATGTTTCAACTTCCTAGGAGTTAAGTTGTAACTTCTAATTTTTAGATTTTTAATAAAATCAGAGTTAGTCAAATTTCAGGCTTAGTCAAATTTCAAGTTTAGAATGAAATTTTATGGAGCATTATCTTTTGGTATATGGAATTTAGTGTAAACCTTAATTTTGTCTAGTAATTATTTGGGGTAGGTTATGTTCAGTGTATTTAGATGCCTTAATAGGGTTAGGATGTGTGTAGAAAATAGTATAGGGTTTAGAGTTGTCTAAAAGGATCAGGACATTCTAAACATCCTTAAACGTTCCTAATTTCCCTAAAACGTCCATAAACTATCTTATTATTTTTTATTCTTTGTAGCATTTCTCAAATGTGTTTATAATGTGTTTTTACTACATGTATGATGTGATTGTGATATGTGGGTTAAGGGTAGAAAACCTAACGACACCTAGTGAGTGGCTCTTAGTGTGGGGTCGAGGCCCTAAGTGGCTAGAACCAAGATAACCAACTAAATAGTTATTTAACAAGTGAAAACTTATTTAAACTTATGGGAATGGGTTCAAACATTAAAAAGATTTAATTTGCCTTGCCCATGCCATTAGTGCTAGTAAAGGCTATGGATGGGAGTGGGAGAAGGTACCTACGAGTAGGTACGCTCGAATGGTGCTTATCTATATGAAAGGCATTTGATCCTGCATGTGCCTACTTGGGGGCCGGGGTCGGAGTGGCTAGTACCAGGACAACCCAAGGGGTGAGGGCTATGCGATGACACTCACTTAGGTTGTTGCTTGGAGTTTCTACCAAGCCTTAGAACCTTTTTGGGAAAGATTTATACTTTGATCTTCTTTTATTTGCTATTTGGGAAAGGTTACCCAACCCTAGGTTTGGCCTAGCTATTCCTTCTTTGTGGACCTTGGTGTTTATCTCCTAGCATGGGGGAGTGGGCCTTTTAGGTATCCACGTGGTTGGGTGGTAAATATTTTTATCGAGGTATCTTTTGCAGATGTAGTGTTTGAAGATTCATGCTTGCTTATGTACCAGTTTTTTAAGAATGAAGGCTTTGTAATTATCTTTCATGATGTAAAGTTATTGTTACCTCCCGAGTGAAGATGAATGTAATGTAATCATTCATGTAATTTAAAATGATGTATTTGGAATGGGTAGATTTAGGAAAAGGAAAAAGGGAGATGTGAGATTTATGTATAAGATGTAGATTGGAAAAGAAAAAGGATTTGGTAACATTTCAAGTATGTTAGTATGCTTCTTATTATTGATTAAGTGAAAAAGGCTATTGAAGAACAAATGTATTATTTGCAATGTATCAAATGATTTAGATGATTCTATTTGATTTAAAGGTTATATTGTTCATAAAGAATACTTAGGAATATAGATGGTTTTAAATGGAAAGTTGAAATGAAAATAATTTGTATTCCTTAAAGATATGATGTAGTTTTCTTTGAGAAGTAAATCTTGTTGTTAGTTTACTTAATGGACTTGAACATATCATGCATTTAAATGAAAAATGGAACCTTGGAGGAGTCTAAGTTAAGTTTATGTTTTGTTCGCATAATTATTTTAAAAGTTCAAAATTTTTCATAAATCTCTTTTTAGGTTTTCTTTTACAAAGAGAATCTTTGTTCTCTTCCCCGGTTCCCTTGCGGGGCATGACATGAATTTACTAACTTTTGTAATGAGCATGGTATTAAAAGATAGGTCTCTGCACCGAGGACACCTCAACAAAATGGAATAGCTAAAAGGAGGAATAGGTCAATTGTTGACTATGAAAGAACACTGATGTTACAAAAGAATGTTGCTCAAACATACTGGAGAGAAGCAGTTAGCATAATTGTTTATGTTCTGAATTGAGTACAACTAAAGAAGGACACTAATAAGATACCCTATGAGTTATGGTTTGGGCACAAACCCACTATAAGTTATTTCAGGATTTTTGGAGTAAATGATTTATTCTAAAAGATGAAATAAATGGGAAGTTTGACTCAAAAGGTGATGAAGGGATATTTATGGGATATTCCACTAAAAGTAAAGCATACAAGTGTCTTAACAAAGTAACTAATAAAATGATTGAAAGTAATAATGTTTGGGTTGATGAGTTTGATGATAAGAATGCAGAGGAAAACACAAAGGAACCGGAAGACTATGGTAGATTCACCTACATTGAACAAATAGAGTACTTACCAATGTCACAAATAGTGACAATCGGTTAGCAGGAAAACAATACCGAGGAACAAGAAAAAGAAACCAATGAGCAAGAAGCACCTACCGAGCAAGAAAATGAACCTACACAGGATGAACAAGAAAGAAGAGATCAGATACTGGCAAGATTTTTCAGAAGACATCATCCTGAGACACAAATCATTGGAGACAAACAAGCTGGCATGCAAACAAGAAGTAAAGCAAGACAAGGTACATGTCTAGTTTGTGAATATGAACCGAAGAATGTAAAAGTTGCATTAGAAAATGATGAATGGGTTAATGCAATGAAAGAGGAAATAGAACAAATAGAGAAGAACAAAACTTGGAGTTTAGTACCTAGACCTAAGGACAAGAATGTTATCGTTACTAAGTGGATATTCAAAAACAAGCTTAATGAGAATGGAGAGGTAACAAGGAACAAGCTAGGTTAGTATGCAAGGGATATGCACAGGAGGAAGGAATAGATTATGGTGAGACTTTTGCACCTGTTGCTAGATTAGGAGTCAGAATGTTACTTGCATATGCTGCACACAAGAAGTTCAAAGTTTACTAAATGGATTTTAAATCTACTTTTCTGAATGGGATAGTTGAAGAAGTCTACATAGAAAAATATGAAGGGTTCATTGATCCAGACAACAAATATATAGTATGTAGATTACATAAAGCTTTATATGGTTTAAAGAAAGCACCGAGAGCCTAGTATGAGAGGTTGCATAACTATTTGTTGAGTATTGGATTTGTTAGAACCAGTGAGAACATTAATCTATACATGAAAGGAAATTCTGATGATACTATCTTGATTTCTGAGATATTTGTGGATGACATAATATTTGGAATACAAGATCACATATGTAAGTCATTTGCTAATGAAATCAAAAGTGAATTTGAAATGTCTATATTTGGAGAGATTAAGTTCTTTCTAGGTTTACAAGTGATTCAGCAGAATGATGGTATATTCATCACACAATCTAAATATATAAAGGAATTATTGAAGATATTTGGCATGGAAGATGCTAAACTTGTGGAAACATCAATGGCTACTGGATGTAAACTGACTAAAGAAGATGGAACTACTGAGGTAAACCAGACACTGTATTGATCCATGATTGGTAAGTTAATGTATGTAGTTCACAGTAGACCTGATATAGCACATGTTGTTGGAATAGTTTGTAGATTTTTTGCAAACCCTAGAGAGTCACACATGGTTGCTACAAAGAGAATCTTAAGATACCTAAAGAAAACTGAAGATTATGGACTATGGTATCATAAGAAAGGAAATTTTGATCTTAAGGTATACACCGATGTTGATTGGGCTGGAAATATGGATGATAGAAAGAGTACCACTGAAGGAGCATTCTTCTTTAGTGAAAGAATTGTTACATGGACAAGTAAGAAATAGTCTTGCATTTCCCAGTCTATAGCTAAAGTAGAGTATGTTGTTGCTGCTACTAACTGTTCAAATATTGCTTATATCAAGCAAGTGTTGGAAGCTATGAATGAGGTAATCACTGAGCCGATGATTATATATTGTGACAACACTAGTGCTATTAATATTTCAAAGAATCCAATGATGCACTCTAAAATAAAGAACAATCTATTAAATATCACTACTTAAGGGAACAAGTACAGGAGAAGCAAGTGAAGCTAGAATTTGTTACATCAAAAGAACAACTTGTTGATATTTTCATAAAGCCTCTACCGAAGGATACATATGAATACTTGAGGACTAGAGTTGGGGTCCGTCCCCTATCTATGGGCCGCTAAGGTAATCTGGAGGTTCCATCAGCCTAATCTTATCAGAATATCATACATGTTGATGTAGTAGAGTTCACACTTTGGACTTCTGTCTAAGGTTGTGAAAGGTTGAAGTACTAGAATAGATTTGCACATCAGTATACTAAGATATATAGAATGCACTGGAAAATAGAGAGTTACATGGCTACTACAGAGCTGTGTGTTTTAATTTCTCTTTGGCATTGCTATCAAAGGGAGAGAGATCTCAATATGAAGCCAAAGAAAAAGGGAGACAGATACAAAAAAGGGAGAGCATTGAAGATCGGTTACTAAGAATAGAAGAAAACCTACGCGCTAAAAAAATTGTATTTGCAGAAGTTAGTCTACATTTGCAAATGATAACATGTAACGTAGTGATTAAACATATTAATCTAGGGAGAGCTTGTACCAAGTTACAACATTTGTTGACAGAGTTATAGAATACATGTTTGGTATGTGTATGGCATATTTAATATTGCTTGCATTGCCATCAATGCCAAAGGGAGAGATTGATGAACTACAACTGATTTGAATACATTGTATAACTTGAAGATCTATCATTTTAGATCACTGAGTTTCTGATTAGATATGTAAGATGATTTAATCAATAATATGTTGTCACTGATGTCAACTAGTTTTGACAATACTTATCTTGTAAGTTACTATACCCAAACATCTATAGAAAGAAGAATAAAAGAGATGAAGAACATATATATCTACATCAGGAAGATGGATATGACAAATGAGGATAAAGAATACTTTGGGTAACTTATGATTGAGTCTATTCCCTTATGTTATTGACTTGATTATGTTGCATTCATCTATGATGAAGGATAGAGAAAAATGCACAAAGCAGTGTGGTCGGTTAAAGAAGCATTTTAGTATACACCAACATAGTGTAATGTATACTGAGCATAGTATAAATTGAGCTTGTGTTCACCAACGCATTTCTTTGTTAACCAAGCAAAAGAAAAGAACTAAATGACTAGTTTAGGCAATGGAAGTTGATGAGCTGTAAAGTGTTATGATTACAGAGTTGAAGATAATGTTTGTTACGAAGATCGACGGCTAACATAATTTGAAGAAGATCTAAGGGATTGAAATAAAATGTGTTACTAATGCATTAGCCGAGGAAGGGTAATGCGGCAAAATCAACAAAGGAGATTAAGCGGAAAAATCTAATGGATGGAATTAAAATGGTTTACTTGTCTATTTAAGAGACTAGGATTTCATGATAAAATCATGCCAGAAGAAGGACACTGCAGAGATATCATGTGAACAAGCTTCATGCATGCCTGATTAGACTGGTTAAGGAGAAATGAACTACAGAGATTACCGAGCATCAGAAAGCTATAATTGAGAGACAATAAGTTACTAAATATTGATTGAAACAAAATTGATATATTGATTAGAGGATTTGAATGATCTTAATATAGATTTGATAATCTATAATTGAAGTTGTGTTGTGATCAAATCACCTACTATTACATTTTAACCATTGTAAATAGATAAATCTCTTAACAAAGTGGACTAGAAAGTCTTGTAATGTCATTCATAGAGTGTACACTTGTTAACCTGTAAACCCCATAGTGAATGCTGGATGGATGATAACAATTGGTATAAAATCCTCTAACAACGTCACACCTCATAGTGTGTTTCTAACCTTTAATAGGGTTGGGTCTTCACCAACCTCACTTCAAAAGAGTGAACAATTTTTGGGTTGCTGGTCCCGGGTGGTTTTTCCCTTTACAAGGTTTCCACGTTAAATCTCTTGTGTTATGTGTTGACTATGATCATTGTTTATTTTCATACTTTACATGTTGCATATTGGATTTGATCGGTAATCACTATATGTTATTAACTAGTAATCGGTAAAAGTACAAATTGTTAGGAATTGGAACACTTGGGGGGGGGGGGGGTGAATTAGTGTTCACTGTATTTTAACTTTTCACTTTAGTCTTTATGCTAAAATTAAATGCTTAAGTATTGAAATAAACATTCACATAAACATAAAACATGAAATGAACACATGACACCAATACAATTATAGGGAAACCCAAATAGGTAAAACCCCGGTGGGAATTGATACCCACTAATATTCTGCACTAGTGTTTTGTGATCCTTGTTAGAAGATCCTTTACCTTGTTAGGAGTAGCTTTACAATGCTTTAAGTACAATAGACCTTGTTAAGGGTCAGACCTTGTTAGGATTCTTTTACAATCATCCCTATTAGGGGAGAAGATGCATTGTCCAAGAGCTCCCTGCTCAAGTGGTGAAGGCTACAACCTTCTGATCTCAGATACACACTATATCTGTAGGATGAATTATCACTATGACACTGCTTGTCAGATCAATTCCTTTGATGCATTGATGCTTTGACCTCTAGAAAAGCTCTAATACATCTTCTAGTGTCTTCACACACTTCTTCTCTACTTATTACAACTCTCTATCAACTTCCATACCGAATATAATGGGCGTACCTTATATTTATATGCTCATACAAAATACACAATTAGGTCGGCCCTATAACTAATTACAAACAACACTTCCAAATGAATTGGCTTAAGCGTGCTTACAATTATATATATAAACATGTCAAAAACCTAAATACAATGGGTGCATAGCCTTTACAATATGTATTACAATCACAAACCAAAATACTAACTGTCAGCTCCCTGCTCTGTTCTCTGCTGGCACACACTGGCTATGCAACTTCAATTGACTGTAACTTTCTCATCGTTGCACATCTGATCATGTGCTCATGAACTAAGCAAGAATATAGTCTAACCAACTTAACTTCTAAGGTGCATATCATAACTCATCTGTACACATGTGCACTGATGCTCTGAGCTACAAGAACTCTTTACACATCCAGTCTTCAACACTTAACCAAATTTTGATCTTTACATCAAGTGCGCTGACTCCAAACTGCTATATGACTTTGTTTCCATAATGAAAACACTATATCTAGTCATATACCTCAGTATAGTCAACTTTCCAACAATCTTCCCCTTTTTCATTGATGGAAACAAAGGAATATGGCCAAGTTGCTAATTGTCCCTTAACACAAAAAACTATTGTCTTCTATACATTTTATACATAATCTTATATCTCCCTATACATATCATACTCCATATTCAATACACAACTCCCCCTTTGACATTAATGACAAAGGTGTACCAGAAAATTGTATCTGCACATACTTACTTAGGGAAAACATCCAGATATGCTATCTTGAGGTTCTGGATCTCCTTCTTCCAAAAATTTATCAAAGAGTTAACTATCTAGAGATGGGTGCATAATGCCTATTGAAGCTTCTCCATCTTCTTCAAATTTGTGCTTAGAACTTGATCATAGGTTATCATTGTGGCATCAATCTCCTTTATGTTTTGATTAAGAATGTCTAGTGAGGGTGAAAGAGCATTCCTTAACTGAGTCTATCTAGACCTTACCTTTGCCATCTCTTTCTCTGCCTTCTCAATTTTGTCCAACTGACCTTGGTAGACACTGTTGCACATGTTCACATCAGTGGATGTTTCTTTCACTAAAATCTTCACTTGTTCAATCATAGCTTATGCATCTTGTATTGTCTTAAGATGGGCATCAGTAAGCTTATCCTGATCCATGTAATTTGCAATGAATTTCCTTCCTTGATCAACAAATTCTTTTAAGGATGCTTGTCCCGTCTTGAGTGAATTTAGATCTAGAGAAAAGTTTCTCATCAACTCATTCAATCTCTTTTTCAAGTACTTTTATTCTGCAACTTTGGATGCAAATTCTTCAAGGATAGAAAAATTACTTTTGAACTGTGAGATAACTATACTCACATCATCAACCAAGTGTATCTTACTTACTTTCATGTCCGCAGGAAAAAAACTGTTCAGTATGTTCACTAATTCTACAAGGAGAGGATTTCTCATTACTTGTTTCTCCTTTGCCTTCTCCATAGCTAGGAAGCTAAACTTAATAAGGTCTTCTTCTCTCCATGAATCCAAACTAGATGTGTTAGGTGTCAAACTTGACAACAATGCTGAGGAGGGAGTGATGGGAGTGCTATCCATCACTTCTAGTATTACCTTGGATAGATCAACAAAAGTTTCATCTTTCTCTTGTTTTCCTTCTTCTTTCTTTTCATCCTCTTCCATTTTCTCTTCTTCTTTTGCATCTGTTATATTTTAAATTAATACCTCTTCTTGATGAGTGGGAGGTGAGCTGCTGCATAAGATTTCAGCTTCTTGTGTGCTCACAAAAGCTTCCTCAAACTTGTCCAATTCTATGTTAGTGGCTATCATTGCTATCTCCAAATTATCAATGATAATGGTGTTGTCCTTGAGTGATTCTAATATGGGTGCAAACTTATCCAACTTAGTTTGTACTTCCACTATAGGTGCTAGATCCTAAGGACCTGTAGACTATACCTTGATAGTCTCAGCTACTTTGTCTTTCTTACTAGGTACTTGAGAGATGGGCATAGACATAGGTTTCATGCGTTGTTCTAAGAATACCTTCCCAAAGGCCTTTTTTGTTTCCTTAGAGATCAAATCATAGTCTTTTTTCATGAGGTGTAGTGTTCTCATTTTTTACCTTAATTACGGCTTCACCAAATTCAACAATAGTGACTTTTCTTCAATAGAACATATTGGAAGAGTGGAATCAAGAATTTTTTCCCTTATTCTGAAGTCTTCTTCACTGGCTTGTCTCTTCAAGGAATCCATTATCTCCCAAAATTTATCTGGAATTGATGTTTTCAATTCAAGTATTATTTTCTTGAACTTTATCATATGTTTGACAATCATATCATATATTTCTAATTTGTCAAACTCACAGTAAGTTTCATAAAACTTCCCTACTTGATCAATTTTTCCCTCATCAACAATTTTTGTGCTCAATACTTTAAGGCTAGGTCTGAATCCTACCTTGGGAGGTGCTTGAATGTTTTTATTTCTCCTTGTAGCTCACGAGGATGGATGACTAGTGCTGGTTTCTTTCTTCCTTTTGATTATTGGCTTATACTCTGGAGGAGCATTAGAATCGTTGGTTTCTTTGGGCACAGAAGGAGTATTATCTTCTTTACCCTTCTGATTATCATCTGATTTAGTTTTCATCTTCTTCAACTTAGGATTTTCTTGTTCTTCCTCTGCTGCTGCACTTTTCAATTCCAAAGCAATCTTTTCTTCCCTTGCCTTGTCAAGGTCTTCTTGGGATACACCATGAATCCTTAAGATCTCTGATGTGAATTTAGCAACCTTTATTTTTGTTGTCGCACTATTAAGTTTTGCATCTACTTCTCTAGTTTTCTCTTCATATATTCCCCATACAGGTTCATTAGGATTTTTGGGGGCTAATAGAAGTACCTGTGCATAAGCTTCAAGGACTTCTTCCTCTACTTCATAACCAAGTGGATGAATCCACTTAGTTCTAGGCTCAAAAAATTCCAGACAAGTAGTATCAGTTTCAACCATAAAGCATATTGTATCCTTATACTTTTCCATAATGTTCTCAGAAATTTTGTATCTCATCTACATCTTAACCCTAAAGGTCTTCAATTCCAATGTTACATAGTCTCTCAATGTGCTCTTTGTGGATGCTTTATTGGATATCTAAGGCATGGTTTGAAAGGATTTTCCAAATACATATCTGAAACTTTTCCAACTATATGAAGGTACATATAGATGATTAATGATTCAAACTTGAATATCTTTGTCTTGTCATGCTTGATAGCTCTGATGTTATCAATCAATTGTGCGTGCAAGATCTCACACAAGTTGAACTCACCATCTTCCTTTACAAGTCTGATGGCTACTAGAATAGTGTCCATAGACACACTATTCACCCTGCTAGTGTGATGAAACCTATATCCTAGTATCATTGACATCAATTTGATATCTGCTTATTCAATAGGCTCGATTGTCATGTTGCGCCTATCACTCCTAGACTTACAAGTCCACTCAACTATTTTCCTAACATCCTTGTCCATAAGAAGGACATCACCTATCTTAGAAAGTCCTGTTATCTCATGAATCAAGTCATTGGTGATTCTTACTGGTGATTTCTTATACTTTAAGTTATACTTGTATAAAGGAATCAGGTACCTTCTGGGATGATTGAGATGGGTTTCAACCTCATAGGAGTTAAGATGCAACTTCTAGTTTTTGAATTTTCAATTTAATTCAGACTTAGTTAAATTCCAAGCACCAAAGGTTTTGTGGAGCTTTGTGTTTTGGAGTCATCTCATGAGCAAGTTAGTGTTGACCATGACTTATACTTAAATGTTATACTTCTATAAATCCTAATCCTATTTTGCTCGGTCAACACTAACTTGCTCGGCCAAAACTAACTTGCTCGACCAACACTAACTTGCTTGGCCAAAACTAACTTTCTCACCCAAAACTAACTTGCTCGACCAACACTAACTTTCTCGGTCAACACTAAACCGACTGCCAAAAACTACAAAAATGACTGTCAACCCTGACTTGTGGGTAAAACTAGGCATTATAGGGGTTGTGCATGCCAAATCTGGGGAAGACCCATTTGAGATCTCCCAATTTCCATGCAAAAAATACTCTTAGATTTAATTTACCAGCCACCTAAACCTACTCAAGATCTAAGAAAAGAAAATAGGCTCTTAGGACAAAGTGCAACCAAATGAAGGCAACTAGAAACTCCTCGGGTCTAGAAGTTCCTAGAGGACCCTATGACATATGAGAGAGCATCACAAGGATCTTAGGAGTTCTCAGACTTCATCCAATGCCAAAATGACAACCAACAGACTCCTAATTGATCATATATTCCTGTGACCATAATAATGCATCTATAACATTCAAAACCTAATTATTCCATTGCGAAAACAATAATAGCTCAATCCAAATCTAATTTTATGTTCTACATTCATCCAACCAGAAAATAAAAAATTAACATCCACAGACACAAGGAATATACACTTATTTATGCAACACTGCGGTGATATTATCCTCTCTCCCATGGTTAATTCAAAATAATACAGACATAATGCTATAACCATTCACTAATTTACAAATTCACAGAAGAAAATGAGTAGACAAACGTAATATCATTCAAACAAGGCAACACTCAAATGGAGGATCATCTCCCAGGATAGATCCTACCTGGTGTCCTGCGGAGATACCATTGATGAAGGTGGGTCCAACTGTCTCAGCCTTCCTCAAGCACTTCTCTAGACTCTTTCCCAAAATGAAGATACAAGAAGTCTCCAGCCAACTAAGATCTCAAGATGATATCCTAAAACTATAATAAATCTTCTTGATGAATTATTCCAGCCAACCCCCCAACTCCCTTCTCACAAGGATTCTTCCCATATATAAACTAAGGGAGTAGTTGCATAGGAAAAACAACCGAAGAGAGTATCCAACCAAAAGTTGGTTAATAGTTTAGGTTTAATATATTATTAATAAAAGCCATTCTCGGGAAGGGAGATTATAAACTAATATATTAATATATTACCAATAATGTAATTTATGCATCCTTTATTAAGGAAGGCATTAGTAAATATTACCTCTAATATATTTACTATTACCTTAGTTACCTAGGCTATAGTAAAGAGGATTATCATTTATTTATTTAAATTTCTATTCCATATAGATAATATTACTAATTATCTTTTATTACAATAATTTATTATCCACAAACAAATAAATATATATGAACATAATTAAATGCAATAATTCATATTTCAGAAACAATTATAAATATATGTATCCATATGCATACGTGTGCACCCATATGCCTATGTGTACATATACCATCATATGTATCATAAAACAAGCACATTATTATTATTAATATCTCAATCATATTATTATCAACATATTACTACCTTAATATTATAAACACATTATTTAATCAAATACTAAATCATACTCTTATATGGTACAATAACAATATATATACATGGTAACTACAAACACAAGATAGAAGATAAATTATACTTAATTAAAGCCACCATACACAAAATCTCATGTTCCATAAATGCAAGAAACAAGCAACACGCTCCACATAATCTAACAACTAAGACCACACAATAATTCACCATCAGCACAAGGACTGACTCAGAAACTCCCCACCTAAGGGACATAAAAGGGTTAGAGGTAGAATTCTCTCATGCGGAACCTTGGTGATATCTCCATAACAACAACAACAATCGAGGATTTTGAGGGCTCGCTCAGACCTGTGGGACTAGGTGGAGACGATGCCCAGTACCTACAAGCCTACATCACCGAGAAGAGATACATGTGCATAGATATATATAGTAAGGCATTTGCAACACATGACTAGGATCGATCCATCGTGTGGACCTCAACTAAGTGAGTAACTATGACTTTGTCTTGAGCCATGAAAATGCATCAATCACATATACATATAATGGTTAGCTTCCAAATCCTTGGGTTAGGTCTTTGAATCTTCATAAGCATATACAAGATAAATGATATCCATTTTCATAAACAATAAACAATAATCATAACTGAGTATGTCTAACTATCTGATAAGCATATCATCATCATAAACATAAATGTGAATACATAGCTCTAATCCTTGCAATGAAAAATATCCAAATCAAAGAGTCAAAGTATAATCATCAGAGAGGGTATTACAGATAGATCAATCTCCAAGTCTTCACAATAACTTCCAAGGCTCTTTCTACTTTCTATTGCTCTGAATTTGGATGCAATGAGCAACCAAATAACTTCTATGTACTTTAGAAGTGAAAATTCCACCATTAATGGAAGTCACGTAATCCAGGTCGTCACTTCAAAATTTGCAACTCGAGTTTTGTTCACAATCAGCATGTGAGCTCTAGAACATAGGTACCTTTATACTCCAAAAGCTTAAGTCCAAAGGCACATACTTTGAGGATGAGTATACCAGCCATGCAGGGGTCTAGAGCTAAATTAGCTCCCCCTATGACTCTAAGGGCCATTCATCTAGATGTAGAGGGTGTGCATCCACTGTGGATGCATCCAATACATTCTCATTAGCTGTGTCCTTCTTTTTCTCTCACCAAATCATTCTCACATCATCTGAGGCTTTGAAAAAATTAACTTCACCTACGGGATCCAAAACTAGTTCTTCAGCCTTTTTAGGGCTTCCCTTACCTTGCATCCTTGATCTACAGAACCTTGAGATATGTCCAACCTTGTTACAAGAGTGACAAATGACTAGAGGTCTTATATTCCTCAGAGTATTGACATGGGTCACCATTCTGCACTATTTTGATGTGTGACCATTATAGTTACATATCTGGCATGTAACATTCTGAGAACTTCTTACATTTGTGTGATTCTGATTTCTCTAATCTTGCTGAATCCTATTCTTCTTACTAGTCTTGCAATTCATAGCTCTATGACCAAACTTTTTGCATGAATAACAGTAACCATTAAAAGGTCTTACCTCTGTACAGTTCCTTGCAATGTGTCCATGCTTGTTACATGCAAAAAAAGTGTGTTCTACTTGCTTGTGCTCATTCTTAGGTGGTCCACCATTATCTTTGGTTTGATCTTTAGTCTTTTTAGCATCAGTAGAGTCCTTTTGTGAATCCTTTCTTTCTCACATATTGTCAATTTGATTTTGTGCTTCATTGTATCCAATACAGCTAGTGTCTCCTCTGGCTCTTCTTGCATACAACTGAGATTCTACCAAATTGGTGTGTAATTTGTCAATATGATTGTTTGCTACTTTCAATTCAGACTCCAAGCTTTCTTTGCTCTTCCTTAGCTCCAAGATTTCCATGTTTTCTTGCCTTAGTTCTTCATTCAACTAAAGGTTCTCTTTGATCTGTTTATCATAGAATTTATGATTATTAGTCAGCTTATCATCAAACTCTTCAAGTTGTTCTTTTAAGGATTTATTTTCTTCATTCAACTTCTTGACCATTGTCCCTAGATCACTGATAGAGCATTCTTTCAAATCTTTCCTTAGCTTTTTGATGGCTAATTAAGCATCACTGAGTTTATCCTATAGTTCTTCAGATTCTCTTTCTGGCTTGTCCAGGTCTTCTAGAGAAGATTCAAGATTTATTTTCAAATGTTTCATTTCTTCTTTGTCCATGATCTCCTCAAGTGTTTAAACATCTATGCTGAGGACCAGAGATCTGATACCAATTGTTAGGAATGGGAACACTAAGAGGGGGGGGGTGAATCAGTGTTCACTGTATTTTAACTTTTCACTTTAATCATTATGCTGAACTTAAATGCTTAAGTACTAAAATAAACATGAAACTTAAACATGAAACATGAAATCAACACATGACACCAATATGATTATGGGGAAACCCAAATTGGTAAAACTCCAAGTGGGAATTGATACCCACTAATATTCTGCACTAGTGTTTTGTGATCCTTGTTAGAAGATCCTTTACCCTGTTAGGAGTAGCTTTACAATGCTTTAAGTACAATAGACCTTGTTAAGGGTCACACCCTATTAGGAGTCTTTTACAATCATCCCTATTAGGGGAGAGGATGCACTATCCAAGAGTTCACTACTCAAGTGGTGAAGGCTACAACCTTCTGATCTCAGATACACACTATATCTACAGGATGAACTGTCACTGTGACACTGCTTGTCAGATCAGTTCATTTGATGTACTGATGCTTTGACCTCTAGAAAAGCTCTAATACATCTTCTAGTGTCTTTCAACACTTTTTCTCTACTTATTACAACTCTCTATCAACTTCTATACCGAATATAATGGGCGCACCTTATATTTATACGCTCATACAAAATACACAATTAGGTTGGCCCTATAACTAATTACAAACAATTCTTCCAAATGAATTGGCTTAAGCGTGCTTACAATTATACATATAAACATGTCAAAAACCTAAATACAATGGGCTCATAGCCTTTACAATATTACATTACATTCGCAAACCAAAATACTAACTGTTGGCTCCATGCTCTGTTCTCTGCTGGCACATACTAGCTGTGCAACTTCAACTGACTGTAACTTTCTCATCCTTGCACATCTGATCATGCACTCATAGACTAAGAAATAAT